>OX336370.1:28171541-28879041 GCA_946902895.1 Fragum fragum | reverse complement strand
TAAGGGAAATTTTTAAAGATATAGATTACATGATTTTTCAAAATCACTGCCGACGACGTAATTTTATGCAAACTGTAGTTACGACGTTTAGATCGACAACAAACAGTTTAACCTTTTTAATGCGTATTCTAGCTACAAATTTTGAAAAATTACGCCGTTTAATATCGAAATGTATATCGCTGTTTGAGTCAGTGGACGTGGACAGCAGAGTAAGTCGGCAGGGCCACGGCGACCTAATTAGGTATGACTCTATTTCGACAGAATTCTGAACTCTACATAATTTTGTAACCTAACCACAAATCAAATACAACTCACCATCTGCAACCATACATTAGTCTTCATCCGTTGATTTTTTTCGTCCTGTGAATATACAAACAAAAGACCTTTAACCCTTTAACTCTAACCTTAAAAAATTGTTCTTTGAAATAGACCAACTCACAGAAGGATAGCCACGCACTTTTCACTGCAACTAGACCACGTGACCTACATATCAAGTTTACAGAATATATGACCCGGGATATAAACGAACAAGTAAATCGTTGGTCGGCGGCCGAAACGTCGTAACTACAGTTTAGACTAGATGATTGTCCCAGGACAACTGCTGTCGAGCCCGCAAAGTTTTGTAGGTTGCATGCTCCAGATAAGCACATTTTTCGTGTTTGACCTTGAGCTTTGACATTGATCTTGAAGCTATCCAAAAGATTCTTTCACTCATGATTGAGAATAACTGCGCCAAGTTATTTTGAAATCCATCTATAAATGTAGTAATTGTCCGGACAAATTCGGAAGGACGGACTATCGGTCTAACGTACTAACGCACATACACCTTCTTGTCATAGTGACAACTATGTCTCGCTCACCTCAAGCCGGCTCGACAATAAGCTATAGTTACGGCATTTAAGTCGATAAGAACGACAATAATATTTACACATATGTCGTTAGTCAATAATGTACATCAGGTCTAAATAAGTGATTTTGGGATGAATAAATGAGTATAGTGACTACTGACTACGGTGACCCGTCGATTTTGTCAAGAATATGTTTGAATAGGACAACGGCCTTATTCCACTACATTCCATTGCAAATGGCTCATAATTTCAGAATGTCTTAGTCTTATACATTCAGACATTTGAAAGAAGGAGATTAAGCTGATTTTTATAAGGAAAATGAATGTTCGTAACTTTACATAAGGAAAGAAAAGAGGGGAAAAAATATTTGGCGTCAGTAACGCCAAAGTCAGAAACGCATAGTGAACGAAGTAAAAGCCGACTGGAAACGTAATTCATCGTATTTATGCGTTATCTTTCGATTTTACCGAAGATTCCTGATTTGTGGTTTCCATGATGTATGATTACGTCATCGGCTTTAGCTAGCAATTCAGTCATTATCAGATTTACACGATGACCTAAGACCACACGCCATTAATAATACACTAATTCTGTTCCGATGTTGAAAATAAATATGTAAGTGGGTGTGTTGGTGTGGTTGGATGGGTATGTTTTGTTTCGTTTTTAATTGGTCGTAAGACCAATTAGTGTAACTAGTTTTCAAGATTTACTTCGTCCCATTTTCCCAAAAACTGCCTTAAGCCCATTTGGAAGCTCACAATTAAGACGGATTTGTAAACAAACATTTACGACTATTACTTTTAATCTGAATTTCTTTGAAGATTAAGTCTAAGTTTCATCTTCATTATGTTCGATAAAGTGTTGAACAGTTGATGCTGAAGGGTAAACAGCAAAATATAATTGCATTTTACAAGTTAACTTTTCCAATCGTGCTCTACGCGTCGACAAGTTGCGCTGCCTCATGAATCAGGTGGTGTAAAGAAACAAGTAGTGAATAGATGATACTTTTCAGCCGTAAGTTGAAAATACCATAATAGGGTAAATGGTTATTAAGAAATTTGCAAACCTGGCCTAATCTATATTGATATATCTATATATGCTCGCCTACTATGCGAGAGGACCTGTTTCGAATCCGTCTATCATTTCTAATTTTAAAGTCGGAATGCAATTGTCTGTACATTTTTTTTCAGTGACGACCAATTACAGTGCTTGCAGCACTTTGATTTGTCTTTGTTTGTGTCTTTAATACGATAAAACATGACAGATAATCAATTTCCGTGAAACTTTCGTTAACGACCCTAAAACGAAAGAACCTTCGATTTATATTCAAATTACCTAAAGTCAAATTATTTCTATTTTGAAGCTAGTCAAGTATATCGTAGTTTGCTCGATTGTATAAAAAGTGTACGTACCAGGTTGACAAGCTGACTCAACTGTACGCTGATGCTAACAGTTAATGATTCGTTCAGAGATTTAACAGGTCGGACAAGTGGACTGTATTTTTCTGGATTAAATAGCTCTGTAATGATGCACTCGTATTGGTCGGTTTTGTTGAGGACAACTGAAAATACATAAGATATTATTGCTAAATGTTAAAGTCTCTTGCTATTGACCAATCGCGGTATTCAATCAAAGAAAAGTCGACCAACTATTTTAATCATTTAGACCGGGGGGAAGTTTGAACTCTGACATTTACAGCCATTTTTGTGAAGCATTTCTATTAATATTGGGACTTTAACGTCGTAGCTACAGTTAATTCAAGCTGTATTTACGACGTTTAGGTCGTCAACATACCTTTATCTTTTCTATTATACACTACTGGTAATGATATTTTGCAAAATAACGCCGTTTAAAATCGAAGCTAAACTTTCTGTTATAGTCAATGGACGTGGCCTAGCGGATTCAGTTGGTCAATCCCAAAGAATGACAGAAACTTTTGGAAGCATGGTCTGAATTAACTCCCTTTTGAGAAAAAGTCATCCTTTTTATCAACTTTCTATTATATAACACAAATGCGATATCGCAATAGTGGCAACATTATATCTTTATACACAACTGGTCAAACAGCGTATTATCTTTTTGCGCGGTCATGATTTGTTTAAATCTGATAAGTCCGCCTTGCCACGCCCCCGTAAAATATCAGAAAATGTTGCTGTTTGGGGGGGGGGTACCTGGACGAAAAAGCGAATATATTCTATTCTGTTCAGAGAACATTCGTGTAACCCACGTTTGGCTCTCGTTGACCAACTAATTCGCCGCCGCGATATGACTGAAATACTGTAAAAAGTGGCGTTAAACCCCATTTAAGCAATGACCTACTAATTTCAATTTCAATTTGTTATATTTGTATAGAAAAGCTTATAACAATATGATTGATTTAATGTATGGGGTTAAACGCCACTTTAACAGTATTTCAATCATATTGCGGCGGCTGGAGCACCTGAGATTCCTAGTATTTCTCTCACCAGTACTGCCACTACATCCTTTCCGAGCCGCAGCCATAGCACAGTGGAAGCGCGAAGGACTCCTTATCTCAGCGAATATCCGACATTTGTCTCCTACCATTGGGTGGATACTCCTACCAGTGGTTGGATAATCGTAAACGTTTGGCTCCCACCAGTGGGTTGATAATCGTAAACAATTGTCTCCATCCAGTGGTCGGGTAAACGTAAATATTTGTCAAAAAAACAGTGGTTGAATAATCGAAAACATTTGTCTCCCACCAGTGGGTTGATAATCGTAAACATTTGTCTCCCACCAGTTGGTTGATAATCGGAAACATTTGTCTCCCACCAGTTGGTGGATAATCGAAATCATTTGTCTCCAATCAGTGGGTTGATAATCGTAAATATTTGTCTTCCACCAGTTGGTGGATAATCGTAAACACTTGTCTCCCAACAGTGGGTGGTTAATTGTAAATATTTGTCTTCCACTAGTTGGTGGATAATCGAAAACATTTGTCTCCCACCAAGGGGTGGATAATCGAAATCATTTGTCTCCAACCAGTGGGTGGATAATCGTAAACATTTTTCCTCGTACCAGTGGGTGGGTAATCGTTATCATTTGTCTCCCACCAGTGGTTTGATAATCGTAAACATTTGTCTCCAACCAGTGGGTGAATAATCGCTAACATTTCTCTCCCACCACTGGATGGATAATCGTAAATATTTCCTCCTACGAGTGGGTGGATAATCGTAAACATTTGTCTCACACCAGTGGGTTGATAATCCTTAATATTTGTCTCCCACCAGTGGGTGGATAATCGTTAATATTTGTCTCCCACCAGTGGGTGGATAATCGTAAACATTTGTCTCCCACCAGTGGGTGGATAATCGTTAACGATTATCCACCCACTGGTGGGAGACAAATGTCGGATAACCGCTTAGACTAGGAGTCCTACTAGCTGCCACTGCGATATGGCTGCGACTATTACAGTTTAACGGTAAGAATAGGATCCTCTCGTTTATTACTCTGAAAGCCAAGAGGAATATCTAAGGTAAACAGCGAAAGCGTTAATTCTCCCTTCATCAAATGAAACTTCATTACTTAACGTGATTTTATTAGTCAGGGGGAGAACAAGCAATCGGGTAGGATCAAACGGCTAATCTCTAATGATCTTGACAGATTTAATGGTTCTACCAACTAGCTAAGCCATCAAATAGTTATAAATATTTTAACTAGGAAGAAGCTTACTGTGTCGTTGGCACTATTTTCATTCGATGCATTATACATGCCTTACTTTGTGTGAAAAGACAGGCATTTCAGTTGTTTGATGTTGTACTATTTTTCTTTTAAATTTTAACTTGCTTTGAAACCATAACCGCCCATTCGTTATTTATACGCCTTTGGCGAAATACAACAATCATTATCTTTTATCCTCATAATGTTTTCTTACCTATATGACAGCATCCCTAGATGACAAGTAATTATTACATTTCGAATTTCTTTGATTTGCCGCCAGGTTTTAGATTAATTTCATATTTGAATAGAGGATATTGCTTGAGTAGTCATAAAATATCGATATTATTAAACGAGTCGACTGTAAACAGATAAAAACGAGGCCATGCTGAGTTTTTATCTCTTTTTGATGACGAGTTTCATAAATTCGGTTTTTTATGAGCACGAATTCAATATTCTACTTATAATACGGCAGGTATGATGAAATTTATCGAAAAAATGATCGAATTATGGTATTTTACGAAATATATAACGCCGTTATCTAAATCATGTCATTGCATGTTAAATGACGTTATTTTCGCGGCAACAGCTTTTAGTTTTTACTAATTTGCACAGTTCTAACACAAGTGTAATATCACAAGTGTAAAATCAAAACTATTTAACGGTTTTATTTTACCCCTGTGTCGTAGTAAATGGTGTTCGTAAACATTTTACTGAATGTACTATGAGCCGTCAAGCGACAAGAGTGCGAAAAGTGTAGACCCTGTCTCTGTAAAGATTTTACACATTTTGGCCACGCCTAGTCACTGATTTGGTTCAAATCAGTGACCCTTGTGTTCTTCCATGACGTGTTACCGGGAAAGGGTTAATCTAAACCTTGCTAAATGAGATTTAGCATATCTCCTGCATTAATTCAAAATAATTTTGTACAATCTCACAATAATATTCCTAAGGGACTGTTAAATACACTATATATATAATCACTATTATTTTCAATATTTCGACAAACATTGCCTGTATCAAGAAACGAAAATAAATCTTATATCAAGAAAAGAACTTTGTTATCACTAAGTGTAGCCTTTATTACGTCAACGTCGTTTGGTAACGTTTGCGGGACGTTGACGTCAGACGTCAAGTAACGTTAACACATTCACACCTTTCCCTGATATTCACAAGAGTGCTGTATGAGTCAGAGAGAATGAAACAGGCCTTCAGAGAACCTCCTTAAGGAGAGACAAGAATCTCCCTGACACTCTAGTTCATGACAAAACGAACAGTATAGTACGTAATTGCAGTGGTCCGTGTGTTAATTGTTGTGAGATGTGTGCGATAGTGTTAGATAACCAAGTAATGGATACCAATTCAAATAGATCATACGGTTTCCACTGCCAGTAATACCCGAAAGGGGAGTTAGGCACTATATATAGATAGCTAGAAGAAACGCTGTATATGCTTTTAGTTGCAGGCGATGTGAAAAGGTTGTTTATGTGGGTGAGACAGAAAGACAGTTGAATGAAAGAATGAAGGAGCATCTTCGGGTGTTCGATTGAAAAATAAAAAGGCATTTTTTTTGCCGAAATCTTGAAATTAAGAGGGATTATAAATAGTAATTTGGTACAGTTGTTTCCATAGATGAGTAGTAGTGTCATACGTAAAGTTCTGTTGGTTTCTTCAAAGTTCAATGTCTCAGCTTCTTTGCTTCTTTTCTTTCTTTTTTGAAGGTTATGCACATTCATTTTCATTACAAAAACAGCTAGAAATTCTAAAACTAAAACCAGCTTGAAATTCTTAAACTAAAACCAGCTTGAAATTCTTAAACTAAAACCAGCTAGAGATTCTAAAACTGAAACCAGCTAGAAAGTCTAAAACTGAAACTAGCTAGAAGTTCTACAATTGAGAGTCAGCATTTTTCTTTCATAATCAGTGCAAGAGCCGTTTTAAAGTTTTCACAAATCAAAATCTTGATTTATTGTTTTTATAATATGTCTATGGTGTGATCCAAACATGGGTTAAAAAATGATAATTTAGAAATCTAGTCAAAAGATATGTCTTTACAAAACTTTACCACGGCAACTAGTAATAAGAAAAAGAAAACATCACATTTTTTAAAGTAATATATTAGGAAGGAAACTTGAGGAAAGTCTGAACCAAGTCCGATACTAAGAATGCCTAAACACTTATCTTATCGTTTGGTGTACAAAATGTCGTTCCTACAGCTTTTATTCAAGCTGTAGTTGCGACATTTTGCACGCCTAACGACGTTATAAAGTGCAGGTGAGTAAAATAGAATTACTTTTAATCGCAACATCGTTACTTTGTACCAGTTATACATTGTGTAGTTCCTCTAACGCATTAAGACTCGTTAAAACTAAACGAAATTTTAGACTCGTCAAAACCGAACGAAATTCTAGACTCGTCAAAACTAAACGAATGTCAGAAATTGTAGGAAACAATTCAAATAAGCTCAAATTCGCAATTAAGTGTCAAATTGGCATGAAAACAGCGTAAGAAAGTTTTTAATCGGACGCGCTGATGAAAACCCGGTTAAGGAAAAAATATTATAGTGTGTGCATTTGTGTGGCTAAGACTTCAGATTAAGGGTTGTTTAGATAACAAAAGGAAGATGAAGCAATAAAATGCATTAGGTAACATTGTTTCGACATCTGTTTTACGGTGAACTTGCATTTCAATCTTGAAAACGTGAAAACAATTGACGTAGTCTGCATAATGTTTATGTACTAGAGTAGCACAGTGCTGGTATTTTATCAAAACAATGATGTAAATTTGGTCGAATTCTTCGTGCGCCTAATCTGATGAATTGACGGTTCGCGTTTGTTTATCAAACAACCAATCGACCAATCAAATCATTTATCTAGACCGGAAGTGAACTTTGAACTCCAACATTGGCTAACATTTATGTGAAGCAGCTTTATTTATTTTTGCGATTAAACGTCGTATCTACAGCTTATTCGACCAGTAGTTACGACTTTTAGGTCGCGTATCGATCCCTTTTTTATTACATGTTAGTTGCTATATTTTAATTGTAAAATAACACAATTTCATATCGAAACGGGACTGCCTGTAGGAGCTCAGTTGGCGGGCAAGCGATAAATAAATTAGATGTGGTTAGAATGGAGAAAAAAAGTTCAGAATTTAACCCCTGTCATGCTGATCTCGGAATATTCCGGTTTTAGCAGGAAGTATAGACAAAGATCAGACTGCACATAGGTGCAGTCTGATCTTAGTCTACACCTCCTGCCTGTTCTTTTGAAACCAGAGTTGTTTATGAAATGATTTTTTAAAAGAAGTACTGTCAATTGAACCACTTCCACCAGCGCTTCCGAACCTTTGATTTCAATACAATTCTGAAAGGATTGTATTCAGCATGACAAGAGTTAATACATGTAGTGTTTGCGGAAGGATGATAGAGATTTTGTTGCTGTTGTCGTTGTCGTCGTCGTCGTCGTTGTTGTTGTTGTCATTGTTGTCGTTGTTGTTGTTCTTAACAAAATATTGAACTGACAGATCGCTTACCTCGTCTACTGACTCCAACATGTATTTTGATATATTAAACGGCATATTTTACAAAGATTATATGACCAGTCAGTAACATGTAATAAATATTAAAATGTTTCGTGACCTAAAAGCCATAACAACGTTCCGACGTGTAAGTCGGCAATTCTACATAAATGACCCATACCTCAGTGAAAACACAAGCTGAAAAAATGATTATGTATTAACAAAATTTATTCTTCGCCAGAGGGAATATTTGGACTTAAAAGAAAACGAAAACAAATCCATTGTTGGCAACTAAAGAGTAAAATATCAGTTTCAATTAGTTAAACGCACGTGTCCGTTTTCAACTTTGGCCTATCAATATCTATTTTGAAAACCGTTGATTTGTCAATTATTGACCAATCGCTGGCCCTGCCCTCTGACTTCCTAGGCCCCGCCTATTAACTCTAACAGGAAATTACGCTTCGATTTTTAACGGCGTTATTTTACCAAATTTATAGCCAGTAGCATGTAACAAAGTATAATGGTTGGTTGGTTGGCGACCTAAACGTCGTGACTACAGTTTGAACAAGCTGTAGTTACTACGTTAAAGTTGCCAACCAACAAAAGAAAGGTTAACGAAAATGTCGGCCAATGTCGGAGTTGAAAGATATATATACAGACTGAATAAATGATTTGATTGGTCGATTTATACCTCGATTGACAGCCGCGATTTGTTAATCAGCTATCGCCGGGACAACCAACTGTCTCCGCTGGCAACGCCCATAGACTATAACAGAAGTAAGTTAAACGGAGTTATTTTGAAAATGTGATAAAAAGGTAAAACGATTGGTTTGCGACCTAAACATCGTTACTATTACATTTTGAATAAGAAGCTGAAGTCTTTAAACCAACAAAAACACTTCACATAAATATCGGTGAATGTCGGGGTTCAAAGTTTACTTCCAGTCAAAATTTATTTCTATTTGTCAATTGATACCTTGAAAGACAGCCGCGACTGGTCAATTGTTCTGACAATAAACACATTCTTTAGAGTTTTCAAAGTTTCCAAAGCCCTAGCATTCAAGGGACAATATGCTTTGTGACTCTAGGCTCCGAGATTATAAGATTTTTTTATTGCACAAGATCGAGAATTGGCTCAAAATACAAGTTTAGAATGAAGGTGATTCTGCTAAATTGATAGGTGATTGAAAATGATAAATTGCTATCTGAAACACTAAAAGTACAGTAAATGTTTGATTTAAACAGTAAATCCAATTTGAAGTTTAAATAAACTTTCAATTTTAATACGCGAAAGATTTTATAATCTCGGGCCCAGAAATTTTATATTTGAGAAACAATTCAACTTTAGAATTTTCATCAATAATGAAATAAGGAATGTACCTTATGTCAGGCAATGTAAAATAAAACAAGGGGGCAGTGTCCCCTTGCGCTCACCTGAGATAAGACTCTTTTTCTTCAAGGCCTAATAATAATTGGGTCAGGAGAAGACCTCCTTTTAAAATTTACTTAAAATCAACTTATGTTGCCATGCAAACCAATGCTTTCAACAGATTTCAAATCTTTTAGTAATTATTTTAGGGGGCAACATAAGGTAGATTTCAGTCAAATTTGGTTAAAATTGGCCAAAGAGTCGCCTTCTTTATTTCCATTTAAGCCCAATCATCCTGTGGCTTTGAAACTTTAGCAATTTTGAAAAAAGGTCAATGTCCTGACGCTTCATGCAAAATCAAATATTCTCCAACTTCTTGGTCGGGAGGAGATGATTTTTTTTTTTTATTTTACTCTTGTTGTCATAGCCACCAGTGTTTTCAACTGTTTTATTTTCTTTGGTTGAAATTGGTCCAGTGGTTTAAAAGGAGATGTCGTTTTAAAATCCTTCTTTATTTCTATATAAGCCCCATCTCCTGGGGCTCTGTCCCATGGAACCCGATGGCTATGATTCTATAGCAATTCTGAAAGAGGTAATTGCTCTGATGCTTCATGCAAAATATCAAGGCTCTACGCCTTCTGGATAAGGAGGAGATCATTTTTGAAGATTTTTTTTTTAAATTTTATCTTTGTTGCCATGACAACCAGGGTTTTCAAATCTTTATGCAATTTATAAAGGACACCATCTAAGGAACATTTCTGCTATATTTGTTTGAAATTGGCACAGTGGTTTTGGAGCTATCGTTTTGAAATTGTTGACACACGATGGACGCCGGACGACGCACGACGGACGACGGACAGAGGACGATTAAAATACCTTACCATGAGCACTTCGTGCTCAGGTGAGCTAAAACAGATTAGGACAATCATAATGCGTGATAATTCATGAAACAGGAAAATATGACACCTAAGGATGGTGTAATTAGGTGAGCAAAAACTGATCAAATCAGTCGAGGGTATTGTTTAAACATATGTTTATCGGAAAGAATGGTAACTTTATACTGAAACGATACGAACAGCTGTTTTAACTCCTTTTCTCACACGGTTTTTTATAATTATCACTGTAGTTCGGCTCAAATTAACCCATTTCCACACAATGACGCTTTTGGACGTCAATCAAGAAGACCACTGGGGAAAGTATTGTGTAGAATGAAGAAATTGCTTGTGACAAGCAATTTGTTCATTCTATACAATGTTTTCTACGCAGAAAGCTGGAAAAATCTAAAATTTCATAAACTTTAAATTGTCGTCTGCATCTCCGTTCATTTCGACAAGCCAAAAAATAAGTTGTCTTGCAATGGGTTAAAACGTTTACTTTTTTACTCGGAAAGATCGTTCGATTCAATCGTAAATATGATCTAATCTTAATCCTAAGAATAAGATAGAAATGTTTTTAACGTTTTCCCATCGACTTTGAATTTAATTCTTCTAAGGACAATAAAATCCTCGTAACTTTAGCTAGTTCAGTCTACTTTTACGAGACATTTGCAGATCACAGACGATACCATCTGACATAATATCTTAAAGTTAGCAAACTTCGAGAGCTGTATCATTCACCTTAACTTCAAATTGAAAACAAAAATTATGTTTGCAATGATAAAAACTCGGATATAGATTACTATAAATTATTTACCCGAGTTCCTTTGATTCTATGCTTTTATCAGAATAATTGTTAAGAAGGATGAACCCTTTTGTAAATGGGAGAAGTTTCTTTGGAAAACTTTGGAAAATATGGGAAAACGGTTCTTAATGACAATTTCACTAGGGGCTACGTTTGCGACTCAATTTTAATGAAACTTTGTCAGAGTGATCCTTAATAAAGATGAACCACGATTTAACCAATTCTCAATCAATAAAATCATAGACTGGTCAAAATTGAAAGAAGTTGCAGACGACATTTACAAGTTGATGAAATTCTATCTGTTATAGACCTTTTGGATAGAAAATGGTATGGAATATGAAGAAATTGCTTGATACAAGCGATTTCTTCATTTTCCACAATGTTTTCCAAAATATTTTCCAAAACTTATTTATTTAGGGGCGTAAAAGGAGGGATTGTGTGGGAGTCGGTTGAAATAGGAAGGTTCATTTGGAAACACAGGAACTTGGGCCTTAGGATGTGTTCTTTTTTACACTCTGATCACCAAATTTCGATAAATATTTGTCAGAATAATTGTTATGTCATTAGCATGATTTTTTTTCTTTTGCAAATGAGGGTTTGGTTTGGAAAATATTTGAAAGCGCACTGGAAATAATTTCTTTGTTCACGCTATAAGGGCAATATTTTTCAAAGTCTCGATAAACGTGGTCAAAATGATTGCAATGTCATAAACAAGAAACTTTAATGATAACGTTCCATAAGTGAAGTCTAATCTTAGTCTACAACTGTATAAATGTGGTCTAATCTTAGTCTACACCTCCTGTCTGTCCTTTTGAAACCAGAGTTGTTTATGAAATTAATTTTCAAAAGAAGTATTGACAACTGAACAACAAGTATTATTAGTGCTTTCAGCCCTTTGATTTTTATACATTTCTGAAAGGATTATATTCAGCATGACAAGATTGATTGAATGGGGGTTTGCGGCCGCTTAACAGTATTTCAGTCATATCGCGGCGACTGAAGCACCTAACAACGGATTCCTGGTATTTCTCACACCAGTACTACCACTACATCATTTCCTAGCCTCCAGCTGCTATCCCACTTAGGTTTACGATTATCCAACCATTGCTGAGAGACAAATGTCGCAAGGAATATGTTCCGCCGCCGGGGATCGAACCCATGACATCCTGTAATTGAAGATTAGGAGTCTGAAGCGTTACCGACTGCGCTCAACATGACAAGGGTTAATAAACGTCTAAAGGAGGTAAATCTATATCATATTTGGTATTATTATATTTTTATCAGACTGATCCTAGTCTTTACTTTGGGTACTCTTGAAATGCTACAGACATGCTTCGTTATCAAATTCACTAATCGCGGCTGTCAATCAAGGAATCAATTAACCAATCAAATCATTCACTCAGTCCGGAATAAATCTTTGATCTCCAACATTGGTCGCCATTTTGTTAAGCTTCTTTGTAGGTTTGAAGACTCAAACGTCATAACTACAGCTTTATTCAAGCTGTAGATAGTTCGCCAACAAACCGTTCTAGTTTTTTGTTTCATGCTACTTGCAATAAATTTTGCAAAATAACGCCGTCGAAGTGGAACTTCCTGTAAGAGTTTATGGGCCGAGGTAAAGGAGTTAGTGGTCAATTGTAGAGAAAAATGAAGCTAACCGAAGCCAAATGAATTGACTGTATCCTTGTAATGCAACTTACAAAAAAACACATGGAAACAAGTATGGCGCAGTGTAGTTTATATTTTCTATGCTTTGATCGTTGGTTAAAACGCGTTTTTATAAACAGCTAATTCTAATTTAGGACTTAGACAGCTTTTATTCAGCTGTTAAATGAGATATATTCGACGTATCATGTTTTCATATAATACTTTAGGGTTACAATAATGTGGGCTATACGATATGTGTTCAATGGTCTTTTCTTCCTGAAAACATATGGCGAGATGGAACTTGCACTCCTGTTCTTTTATTTAAAAAAAAAATGTATAACACCCCCACCTTTCTCTGTCTCGTTTTCGAAACACCACTGGGTATTAAAAATACTTGTGTGCCTCTTATGTGAAAAAGGTTTCATCGCCTCGAGAAAAAAGTCTTATAGTCAAATGTCTTTACCCTTTTCTGTTAAATCCCTGGTTTTAAGTCTCTGACTTTTATACTTGAAAAAAAAATGTTGAAAAATAGAAATTGCTTGTCACAAGCATTTTCTAACTATTCCACAATGTTTTCAATCCTGCTTCGTGATTATTTTTTTTTAAATCAATTTTAATTTGTCGTCTGAAAACCTTTGAATTTGGAAAAGTCTAAAGTTTTGTAAAACAGTAAAGGGATAAATATGTAAATGCTGCTATGATCAATCCCCATATGTTGATGAAGAAATGTGATGAAAGGTAAATTCTAGTAAAATAAAAACTACTTTTAATCCAATCCCACAAAGTGGCAATTTTTAACGCCCCTCAATGAAAAAAGAAAAATTGGGAAAACAATGTGAAAAATGAAGAAAGTGCTTGTAATAAGCACCGTCTTCGTTTTACAAAAATGTTTTCAACCAAAAAACCTTTAAAAAAATCTAAAATTTCATTTACTTTGAATTGTCTTCTGCAGCTCCTTTCAATTTTGGCCAGTCTAGAATTTTACTGTATGGGAATGGGTTGAACTCTAAATGCATATGCTGTATATTTTTAACTATCACATACCTACTAATATTTCTAGTGAAAAACACATATCGCACAAAGTCAAAGAAAATCAGTGTCTGGTATTGTCAAATACGGTTGACGTCATTTGCATTCTGTAGATGACGTCATAATGCGAATAAACGTAACCAGAATAGTAAAGAAGCTTTTTTTGTTTGAATGGGGTTTTGCGCCGCTTTCAACAATCTTTCAGCTATATCGCGGTGGCTGGAGCACCTAACAATGGAATCCTGGTATTTCTCACACCAGTACTACCATTACATCCTTTCCTAGCCTCCAGCTGCTACCCCACATAGGTCTACGATTATCGACCCATTGGTGAGAGACAAATAGTCGGAAAGGATGAGTGCCGCCGTCGGGGATCGAACCCCGACGGCGGCACTCATCCTTTCCGACTATTAGTAAAGAAGCATTGAAATACATGTAAAGATATAGATGTTTTATCATTCTTTCGCTTTTATCTGATAAAGATGTAGGTATATAACAAATTGAACATCTTACATTTGTTTCTCGCTGCCGAGGAAAAGTTTGATATTCCAATCAACTATCGGTCTAGTAAAATATTGAAAATAAATTCTCCGATGTGTGAAGCAAATATAGGACGTTGTATCGCTATTGTAACATAAAATTCGCTATTTATTCCTCCTACTAGGAGTCTGTGAAAGGTTTAAACATGTCACTAGTCAAGCTAAAAAGGCTACTCTTAGAAAGTCCGAACAGTATAGACACGGTACGACTGCGTGGAGCATTCTACCTTACTATATAATTATAACAACCTGTATTTGACCTCTACTGATCTATTTTCTTTTTCAGGTATTTTACCGACATCGGGTAGGTCCCTTTTTACTTGACGGATAACACCTAAGTGGGATGAGCAGCTCGAGGTTCGGAAAGGATGTAGTGGTAGAAGTGGTGTGAGAATCACCAGGAATCCATGGCAAGTGTTCCAGCCGCCGCGATATGACTGAAACACCGTTAAAAGTAACGTTAAACCCAATTCAAACAAACAAACAGATTGAAGAGAAACGGTATTTCATGCATAGAAATTGACCAAACGCTGGCCCCGCAAACTTACTCCTTTGGCCCGCCCTTTGACTCCGACAGGAAGTCCCGTTTCGATTTGTAACGGGGTTGTTTTGCAAACTTTATTGCACGTAGCATGTTACAAATAAGTAGAATGGTAGGTTAACGACTTAAACGTTGTAACTAAAGCTTGAATAAGTAAACTAGAAGATTAGTCACGTGTCCCTCACACGGGGAAGAAGGTTGTTTTATTATACTAATTGCAGGGTAACGAATCGATTACAATTTTCGAAATATTTCGAGTTATAGAAATTAGAGTGGTGATGGTTACATACGGATTAGGATGCAGCCACGTAGTTTGGACCGAGGGGAGCTGAAAAAAGAACCAGCAATGTTTTCTTCTGTAAACATTGGTTATAACCAGAGTTCCGCCAGCTATTTTGTTATTCAATAATTTTGTTGTTGTTTGTTTTTCAAAAAAATATAACTCAAAAATATTACGACTGGGCTTCCTCATATTTTGAGTTATTAGTGAACGATAATGAAGTAGCTATCGTTGGATGGGGAATCGGCCTATTTATAGATCCGTCAAACAGATTGGATTATTTTGAGGGCGGACTTCTTGCGGTTTGTAAAGCACCGTTGAATATTTCAATAATTGTAACACATGCGAAGTTTATGTTAAAATCTTGGAAAAAGATGTCAATCTTGCCATTTCAGTATGAAAACCGAAGCGTAAAGCGGCTTTGATCAAATAATAGACTGGTGAACCTGTCCCATCTGCGCTGCTCTCCGATATTGAATCGTGAGATTAGGACAGGCTCGCCAGTCAAATCAAATAAAACCTTGTATTACATGAATTACCACGTGATGATATTTCTAGAAGGTATGTACTAATTGGTTCTTTGTCGACAGAGTTGTCAAGAAATTGCATTTCTGTGTCTTTCTAGGTGTCTGTGTGCGCACAAAAATCCATTTAACGATTGATATATGACAGACTTATGCGTCCTTAGGAATCCATGCACATATTTTATGACGCTACGCCCTTGCTTGGTTATAAAATATGTAACTCGTCAGATCAAAAGGGACCCCGGGTGTTCGATATTTGAAAAAAAGAGGTCAAACAGAGATCGCATATCAAAACAAGAGGATCATGATGGTCCTAAATCGCTCACCTGAGGCATCTCCAAATTACAGTACTTTTTAGTATAAAAAAGAAACAACTTGAGCAAAATAAATAAAAGATATATAAGATTTTGGGCTTAGTACAAAACAATCCAGTAATGCTTTACAATAATAATGAATGCCTTTGGCTTTATAGTTTAATCCATTACCAAACTATCCCAGAATTTGTCACCCTCAGGGAAAACAGGTTTGAAAAATACATAGTGAGAAAGGGAGTGACAAGCAATTTATCCATTTCTCACAGTGTTTTCTACCTGAAATTCTTTGTATTTAGATTTCAATCAAACTCTAATTACTGTCTGCAACTTCAATGGGTGTAATTTTAGCAACCTTGGTAGAGAATAATCTGGATGTACTATAAATCAAAATATGAATGCATTACAACTTATACATGAGGAGTGGAAAATATTTGAACATGCTCTTATTGAGCGTTTTTCATATCCTTGGATGCCTTGGGAAGGGCCATGTTTGTCAAAAGGATATTAACATAGTAGATAACAATAATGTTATCCTTTGTTTTTAATGTAAATGCTCTGGAACCTATTTTTTAAGAAGAAGAATTCTTTCAATGCAATTTACGCAATTTTCAACCCCAGGAACAGAGACATTTTTTATCCTAAGAGCATATTTTCCTGTTGCGTAGTACAAAATTATTTAGTCATATCTACATACCAAATATGTATGCCCTTCACCTTATTTTTTAGAAGGAGAAGACTTTTGATGTCGCTCTAATTGGGCGTTTTCAAAAATTTTTGACCTCTGGGGCAGTGCCATGTTTTATCCCAGTGCTAAAATTTTAGCTAACATGGTAGGGAACCATCTGGATATGCTATATACAAAATATGAATGCCTTAGACTTTTTAGATTGGGAGGTAAAGACTATTGAACATGGTCTAATTGAGCATTTTTACTAACTTTGGACACCCAGGGAAGGGGTGTTTATTAACCTACAAGCATAATTTGATCAAAACAGATAGATAGCAGCCAGGCTATGCTACACTCAAAATATAAATGCCCTCCTCCTTAAAATGAAGAATTTTTTTAACATATTCAAATTTTGCGTTTTTCCAAATTTTGGACCCCTAGTGCAGAGCTTTTTTTGACCTGAAGAAGACAACTTTTAGTGATATGGAACAAAACCATCTAGTTATGCCCCATACCAAATATGAATATCCTAGACCTTATAGTTTAAGAGGAGAAGTCTTTTGAAATTGCTCTAATTAAGCATTTTTCCAAACTTCATACCTCAGGGGCGGGGCAATTTTTGACCCCAGAGATTAAATATTTAAAAAAACTTGGTTGAGAACAATATGATTAAGTTCTATATAAAATATAAATGCCTTTGGCCTTGTAGTCTGTTAAAAAAAGACAACAAAGATTTTCTAAAATTTCCCATTTTCATATGCCGCAGATACAAGAGTTCACGGAATTTAATTCTTTTAACAACTTTTGAAGAGCTTCACCTAAAAAATATCCCTGCAAAGTTTTAGCTTGATTGGCCTACTGGTTTAGGGGGAGAAAATATTTAAAGATTTTTACAGATTTACTAAAGATTCCCATTTTCACATGCCGCGGCAACCAAAGTTTTTGACGGAATTAAATTCTTTTAACAACTTTTGTAGAACTTCACCCAAGGAACATCCCTGCTAAGTTTCAGCTTGATTGGCCTACTGGTTTAGGAGGAGGAACAAAGTTTTAGCTTGATTGGCCTACTGGTTTAGGAGGAGAAGATTTTTAAAGATTTTTACAGATTTACTAAAGATTCCCATTTTCACATGCCGCGGCAACCAAAGTTTTTGACGGAATATAATTCTTTTAACAACTTTTGTAGAACTTCACCCAAGGAACATCTCTGAAAAGTTTCAGCTTGATTGGCCTACTGGTTTAGGAGGAGACGATTTTTACAGATTTACTAAAGATTCACATTTTCACATGCCGCGGCAACCAGAGTTTTTGACGGAATTAAATTCTTTTAACAACTTTTGTAGAACTTCACCCAAGGAACATCTCTGAAAAGTTTCAGCTTGATTGGCCTACTAGTTTAGGAGGAGAAGATTTTTAAAGAAATTGTGGACGGACGGACAGACGGACAGACGGACGGACGAACGACGGACAACGACCGATCACAATAGCTCACCTCGCACTTTGTGCTCAGGTAAGCTAAAAATATATGGTATGGTTTAATTGTTATTCTTGATTAAGGAATTCATTAAAGAGCGAAAAGTATTGGTCCAGTCTAAGGTTCGGTTACCCGTGACCAGGCGACACATTTGTCTACATTACGCGAGGTGAAATTTACATCAGCACCGTCAATACCGTGTATCGATTGAATTTACCCCGTTGTCTGGAATTTACCCAATAAAATTCGATATATTTTCCCTGGCCTCGATGTAAATTTCACATCGGTCAAATTATACACATGGGACATTTTAAAACTCAGCCACTGATGGTTGATTGTCGATTTAAAGATGCGACAATTAAGACTACAATATGACATAACCCCTTAACGGGGTTTTCAAAATGAGGATAGTGAGACAAACGAGATTGTCGTATTTAACCCATTCCAACTCAAGCCCTCCTTTTTACGCCCCTCAAGAAAAAAGCTTTGAAAAACATTGTGGAAAATGAAGAAATTGCTTGTATCAAGCAATTTCTTCATTATCCACAATGTTTTCTATCCCAAAATACTGGCAAATTTAAAATTCCATCAAATTTAAATTGTCGTCTGCAGCTTCTTTCAATTTGGACCAGTCTAAAATTTTCTTGTGTTGGAATGGGTTAAAGGGCCGCTTTAGGATACCATATGAATCTGTTAACCCAGCAGTGAAAACACCAAACTGGTGTTATCCAATGCTTGGCTATAACGTTATTATATAAAAGAAAAATATGCACTGGGCAGATGCATATCATCACCAAAATCGAGATATGGTCGGTACTACCGTATGAAAATCGTTAAAACGTACAACATTCGTGACATTATCGGCACCATCGCAGGTTATCCGACTTTAATCGCATTAGAATGGTACATTAATTCTGACATGATCGGCACTACCGTTGGGATATGTAGCTACTACCGTACTAAAAGCTAACAACAATCGTAATATTGTCGGCACAATCGTTTGCATATCGCCAAAATCGTATTAGAAGTGTAAAACAATTGTGATATCAAGTAACAGGTAATTTAGTGTGGATTTTTTTCCAAAATTTTGCTAGAAGCGTTCTGCATTCGTAATTTGATCGACACGATATCGTCGTACAGTCTTATCCAAACGTGTTCATGAGTCATTGATGAACGATATTAAATGTTGTCGCAGCCATTAAGTATGAAGGTCGTCTATGTAACAGCTTTACTCTGAAAATTCATGTTCGCAGGGATACAGACAAAGATAAGCATACACGTGAGTGCAGTCTGATCTTAGTCTACATCCTCTGTTTGTCTGTTTGTCCCTTTTAAGGCAGAATAGTTCATTTACAAAAGGAATCTTGGCCCACAACTTGTGCTTCCAGTGCTTTCAGTCCTTTGGTTTTAATGTAAATCTGAAAAGCATTTTTATTCAACATGACAAGGAATAAATAAACTGCAATACGCGAAAGATTGCATCCGATATTCAGTCTAACTAAGGTTTATACTCAAAAGTCTCTATATATCATTTTAAATATGAATTCTAGCGTACATCTATACTATTCAAATTAATTTTACTTAACAAAGCATTGCATTATATCATCGATGCGAGAGCAATATGTCGAAACTACAGCTTTACCAAAGCTGTAATTACGACATTATGCTCGCGTACCGAAGATATATTGGATAGATTCGTCTTAGAGTCAATTATGTCTGCAGTAGTTTAATGGGTACAAACAACTTAAAACCCCATAAATCATATCGGAATAGTTTCATGAATGCCTACAAAAATCAATTGATTGAATTTAGTTTTCATTTATGCATTTAATATGCAAACACTTTATCTATTTCAAACCAGTTTACGAACAAGTGCTATTCCCTGAGTAGAAAAGTTGAAAATTCTAGCCTTACAGAAATAAGCAAGTTGTAATGAATCCATTATGTTTAAGCATTACTTGTTTATAGTGTTCTTGAATGCCTGAATCGATTGTTCTTGAATACGTTCATTTTTGAATATCTATTCTAGGGACATCTAATTTGCACATTGTGGCATAGACCATTTTCTTGACCAGATATCATTCTATTATTACCGTCATTATTTATACTTTCTCAGATAAGAATTCTACCAAACTTAAATTTTGGAAGAGTTTTAGTTCGGTTTCAACCAGTCTAATGAGCGACGATAGACAATGTTTTACAATTTTGTTAACTCACTGTAATAATAAAACAGAAATGCATGTTCAACTGAGGGGTTTGGTAAATTCTCAATTGATTATACAAATGTCACGATCTTTGACACTGGTCTTTTAACCCTTGTCATGCTGAACCCAGAATATTCCTGTTTTGGCAGGAGTAATAGACAAAGATCAGCCTGCACATAAGTGCAGTCTGATCTTGGTATACACCTCCTGTTTATCCCCTTTAATTCAGAAATGTATTTATAATCAATTTTCAAAAGAAATATTGACCCCAATAAGACATTCCAGTGCTGTCAGGCCTTTAAATGATTTTAAGGCAATTCTGTATAGGATTTTAATTCAGCATGACAAGGGTTAAACACCGAATTTCCAAATGCAAGCGAAACTAACTTTATATAGAGTGAAACCGCTGTCAGCTTTAAACTGTGGATATCTTTGAAATATCCATGTTACATCTAAACTCTACGATCAGATCTCTCTTAACCCACTGCAACACAATCCCGCATTTTACCGCCACACAATCAAAACTTGGTAAACATTTAAGAGATGAAGAGAATATTTTTTGTTTTCATGGAGGTATGAACCGAAAAACCTAATCACACTGTATGAATACGCGAAGCGGATTCATACATTGTGTGATTAGGTTTTTCGGTTCATACCTCCATGAAAACAAAAAATATTCTCTTCATTCCTTATAATTTAATAGACTCGAGCGAAAAAAAAAACAAAACCTTTACAAATTTTGATACCTTTTTGTATGGGACTATTTTGTGCAGAAGCATACAAAATCGATGCGTGATCAAAATTTTGTTCATGGAGTTGTGAACAATTTTTCTCGACCAATCAGAACGTTCGTTTTTGATAGACGAAACTGAAAATTAAATTATTGTGGAATATAAAGAAATCGACTGTAACAAGCAATTTCTGAACTATCCAATTTTCTCAACCCCAAAAATGACAAGACATTTTAAGATTTCATCGAATGAAATTCTCGGCAGTAGTTTCTTTGAATTTGGACCAGTCTAAAATATTGTCGTCTTGTTATGCATTGGAATTTAATAATTCGATTAAGTTGAGGTGAATTCTTCTTATTATTATTATCATTATTGTTGTTATCGTTGCACCCGTGTGTTGTCCGTACCATTTGTGCCCGGCCTGATGTGGGGTTTATAGGGAGAAGCCAACAAGTGGGATAGGAAGAATTGAGGTAAAACGAGATTTTGATTGTTTGTGTCAAAACTGGAATCTCTTCTTTATCTTACTCAATAGAAGAAATGATTTATCAACCGATCTTTTATAAGCACTGAAGACTCTGTTTGTTTAGTGGAAAAGATGAGAAAAAAAAGGGTCCCTTGGCCTACCTCCAATTATAACATCGCAAGATTACATGATAACGTATAAGTAGCGTGTATTAATAACAGAGCCCCACTAAACAACTTCAAAACACATCAAAGGAAAGTAATTAGGAACAATTCAGAACCACACCATGTTCTTTGAGACTGACAAGGTAAGACATGGGGGAAATAACAAAAGAAAGTTGTTTGATTGTTTATTTTATTTGAGTTTAACGCAAGTTTTAAGATATTTCATCAGTAGTATCGCAGCGGCTAGAGTACCTTACCATGTATTTCTGGTATTCTTCACAACAGTACTACCACTACATCGTTGGTGAGCCTCCAGCTGCTCATCCAACTTAGATGTGCGACTATCCACCCACTTAGATGTGCGACTACCCACCGAAGATTAACCCGGGAACCCATAATTAGGAGTTTGATGCGCTACAAACTGCGCAATTGCTGCGATAAAAGAACTCAGTGATTGCGTAAATGGTAAAAGAAGCTGTCGAAATGTGTGTTAACTTACGGCAAAATACAAGTCTCAGATCAATTATATGGAAACAAAAAAAAATCGATTGATCAATTATATGGAATCTGAAATCAACTAAATAATCATATAGAAACATAAGTCGGGTTAGTAAGGGAATGACTGGTCTGCTTCTGTAGGAACAAGATCATCCATGGCATGGGTTTTATACATCACCGAAGGTGGGTGTATATTGGTAACATTTTCTCCGACTGTTCGTAAGTCTGTCCAAACGTCCGTCCGTTCATCCGTACGTATGTTCAAATCTTGTTAGCATACTTCCTTTTTCGCTTATGTAAGAATTTGCATGATTTTTTTTAAAGAGATGAAGGTAATATTTTTTGTTTTCATGGTGGTATGAACCGAAAAACCTAATCACACTGATTTGGTTTTTCAGTTCATACCTCCATGAAAACAAAAAGGATTATCTTCATTTCTTATAATTTAATAGCATTGAGCGAAAAAAGCAAAAGCTTTACATTTTTTTATTCATTTTTGTATGGGAGTATTTTGTGCGGAAGCATACAAAATCACTGCGTGATAAAGATTTTGTTCATTGAGTTATGAATAATATTTTTCGACCAATCAGAACGTTCGTTTTTGATAGACAAAACTAAAACTTATATTATAAGAGAATGTTCCTACTCATAAGATATTAAGCATGTTGTAGTTTTGCATTTAAGGCAGCGTAACAGAAAAGGGGGCTTAGTGCAAAATTCCTTGTCACACATCTCTTACATTTATGGAGGAATGTAATTTTCTCATAATGTTCTCAGTGGCTTGACTCATGCATATTCGGTTACAGCTTAAACATTTTAGACGAAATGCATGTACTATCCGAATTCATCGTAAACTTTTATGATTATACGCATTTCTGTCAGTGCAGAATCAATCCATACTAAAAATATTAGCCCAGCGATTAGAATGCCACTAATCTTTACGTAGGTGAACTTTCGTATGATTTTGATATAATTTGATTTTAGTTTCGACTATCAAGTTTTAGGAGCTTTGATTGGGTGGTTCTTGTTATACTTTCACGAACAAAAATTTAAGCACGCAAATTTTTAGTATGCTTACTCACAAAGTAGGACCATATTTTTTGTAAAAACAAGTTAAATAATTTCTTTGTTTTGCTTTATAGCATCATGAAGAGAGTATTTTGTTGTTGTTGTTGTTTTTGCTGTTGTTTTCACTGAGGTAGGAACCTATAAACTTAATAACGCATTAAAGTATGACTTTGCTTCGCGTATTTATACATTGTGATTAAGTTTGTAGGTATATACCCCAATTAAAAAACAAAAATATTTATTGCATTTTTTTATATGATCGTTTTCTTAAGCATGATAATAGAATACTGCTTATGATAATTTTTGCCTTTTCCTTAATTCATAACCGAAGGCAAAATTCTAGAGTGGTCAAAATCGAAAGGAGTTGCAGACGTCAGTTAAAAGCTTATGAATTTTGAGGTTTTTGCAACCTTCTAGGTAGAAACCATTGTATAAATGGAAGAAATTGCTTGTTGCATGCAATTTCTTCATTTTACACAATGTTTACCGATTTTTTTCTTGTTAGGCGCCGAAGGTGTCTTTGGGTTGGAATGGGTTAGAGTAAAATAACAATGCAATCATTTACCGAGAATTTAGTAGATCGAGAACCTTTGAACAGGCGCATTGTGAAACAAGAGGACCATGATGGTCCTAAATCGCTCACCTGAGGCGTCTGCAAAAAACAGTACTTTTTTGTCTACCCTGAAATTCTTTGTATTTAGATTTAACTTGAACTCTAATTACTGTCTGCAACTTCAATGGGTGTAATTTTAGCAACCTCAGTAAAGAACAATCTGGATGTACTATAAATTAATGCATTATGCATGCATTACAACTTATACATTAGGAGATGAAGATATTTGAACATGCTCTTATTGAGAGTTTTTCATAACTTTGGATGCATTGGGAAGGGCCATGTTTGTCCAAAAGATATAAACATGGTAGATAACAATATTGTAATTAAATATTAATTTAAATGCTCTAGGGCCTATATTTAAGAAGAAGAATTTTTTCACTGCGATTTACGAAATTTTCGAACCCAGGAGCAGAGACGTTTTTTATCCTCAGAGAATATTTTCCTGTAACATAGTACGGAATTATTTAGTCATGCTACATACCAAATATGAATGCCCTTCACCTTATATTTCAGATGGAGAAGACTTTTGAAGTTGCTCTAATTTGGTGTTTTCCAAAATTTTCGACCTCTGGGGCAGTGCCATGTTTTATCCCAGGGCTAAGATTTTAGCTAACATGGTAGAGAACCATCTGGTTATGCTATGTACCAAATATGTATGCCTTAGACTTTGTAGATTAGGAGAAGAAGATTGTTGAACCTTGGACACCCAGGGAAGGGGTGTTTTTAACCTACAGGAATAATTCAATCAAATTGATAGATAACAGCCAGGCTATGCTACACTCAAAATTTAAATGCCCTCCGCCTTAAAATGAATAATTTTGGGTTTTTTAACCTATTCAAATTTTGCATTTTTCCCAATTTTGGACTCCTAGTGCAGGGCCGTTTTTGACCCTAGGAGGACAACTTTTAGTGATATAGTACAAAACCATCTAGTTATTCTACAAACCAAATATGAATACCCTAGACCTTATAGTTTAAGAATAGAAGTCTTTTGAAATTAAGCATTTTTCCAAACTTCGGACCTCAGGGGCGGGGCCATTTTTAACCCCCGAGATTAAATAGTTAAAAACGTGGTAGAGAACCATATGATTAAGCTCTATATAAAATATAAATGCCTTTGGCTTTGTAGTCTAAGAAAAAGACAACAACAAAGATTTACTAAAATTTCCCATTTTCATATGCCGCGGTTACAAGAGTTTTACACGTATTTAAATTGTTTTAACAGCTTTTGAGGAGCTTCAGAAAAGGAACATCCCTGCAAAGTTTCAGCTTGATTGGCCAGCTGGTTCTGGAGGAGAAGTTTTTTAAAGGTTTTTAAATATTTACTATAGATTCCCATTTTCAAATGCCGCGGCAACCAGAGTATTTGATGTAATTAAATTCTTTAAGCGATTTTTGAGGAGCTTCACACAAGGAACATCCCTGCAAAGTTTCAGCTTGAGTGGCTTACTGTTACAGGAGTACAGTATTTTTAAAGATTTACTAAAGATTCCCATTTTCAAATGCCAAGGCAACCAGAGTTTTTGACGGAATTAAATTCTTCTAACAACTTTTGTAGAACTTCACGCAAGGAACATCCCTGCAAAGTTTCAGCTTGATTGGCCTACTGGTTTAGGAGGAAAATATTTTTTAAGAAATTGTGGACGGACGGACAGACGGACGACGAACAACGACCGATCACAATAGCTCACTTCCTACTTTATGCTCAGGTGAGCTAAAAAGCAACCGGACTTCAAATACGAGAGTTATTAGAATAGTTAAACGAATATACATATCGCATCTAGCAAATCAAATCATCGAACGACAAATCAAATCGTTCATTAATACAGGAAGTGGACTTTGAACTCCAGCATTTCTGTTTAGCATCTTTGTTTGTTTTGCGACCTAAAACACAGCTTACAAAGCTGCAGGCGACAATTTAAGTTGATGATATACTAAAGTCTTTGTATTATTATAACAAGTGATTTCTTCAGCATTCACATGTTTTCCCCAATGCTTTTATCTTGAAGGGGGTGTAAAAAAGGCGGGGATTGTGTTGGAACTGGATCAATCGCCCAAAACTAGAGCAAATACTGTTTACATGACTGTATGTTGTTTCATGTCGTTTGACAAGGTGTGAAATTGGTAAAATATACTGGAATACCTGACAAATAGGAAAACATTTCATCTGTCAAGAGAAGATTCTGATCTACAGCTGAAACAATAACTCACCTTGGTAAAGAAGTAATACGAGCATAATACAACTTGCAGAGGTCTTGATAAGAGGGAGTAAGCATTCTAAAATCCTTATTTCTCACTTATTTCTCACTGAAACCCTGTGTTGTGTATACTTATTTGAATCGTCTCGTCGTGACGATTCAAATGAGTACCTACAACATAGGGTTTATTTACAGTATTGGTGAAATATTTAAATCTGAACAAACTTATCACGCCCTGTATCTGTAGCTTTGGATTACAAGTGCTTCACAGTACCGTGATCTTTAAATTTAACCTATTACCACATAGTCCAGGGTTTTCACGCAATGGTACAATATAGTTAGGGTCATAGTAACGCTTTAACATTTCAAAACATTACCAGACGACATAATTTTAAACTGGTTCAAATTGGTAGAAGTTGCAGACGACAATCAATAATAGATGAAATCTTTAACAGCTTTGTCTTTTGGAGTAGAAACCATTGTGGATAATGAAGAAACTACTTGTACAAGCAATTTCTTCATTTTCCACAATATGTTCCAAAGCTTAAATGTTTCGGGGGTGGGGGTGAATTCATGCGAAGATCCTGATCTACAGCTGAAACAAAACGTCACCCTGGTAAAGAAGTTATATGGGTATAATACTAGATGTACACCCTTTAGGTCTCCAACCAACCATGTCCTTAATTGTTACATACTATTGGCCATAAATTCTGAATATGTCTCTGTTTTCTATGTAACTCAAACTTTCTGTTAGAGGTTGATTGGCGTGGCCACGGATCCGTCTAATATCATACACTGCAAGGAACCTGTCCGGTCTTAACCACAGATTGATAGCAACTTCCCGAGGTTCCATGCTCATTAACCGGCCTAAATAATAAATGTTCACCTAAAAACTTCATAACAAGACCTGTGATTGGACATATACCTTGACCAATCAGAACTCTCGTTATGAAATTAAAAAAAAAACCTTTGATAGAAATATCTTGGTGAAAAAAGGACAACTAGCAATTTCTTCTTTTACCATAATTTTCACATTTTTTATACCATAAAGAATAGTTTCATTTCGGAGAAAATTAATTTTGAAATGTCGTCAGCAAAGTCTTTGAATTTGGACAGTTCCAACATGTGGAAAAACATAAAAAAGGGTTAATCAAAGTTCAAACACATCAGAAATCGTTTGCCATAAAAAATACCGCGGCTACACATTAGGCTATCATGACTACCTATGATCTAGAGATGTCAGGGCCGGGGAGGATGCACAAGTGTTTGTTTGATTGTGTTATAAATTTTCAGTGTAAGATATTTAACCCTTTCCCCTTTAATCACTTGTTTTCACGACCCATAGGTTTTTATTTGGGAAAACATTGAAGGGAAAGAAGAAATTGCACGTAACGAGCAATTTCTTCTTTCTCTACAATGTTTTCTACCCTTTACAGTGATTATTTTTCAATTTAAATGCACTTTGATTTGTCGTCTGCAGCCCCTTCCAAATTGGATCAGTCTAAAATTTTGTTGTATGGGAAAGGGTTAAGTACAAGATGAAAGAAAACATGATGGGCTTATACTTTGATTCCACTTTCTGCAAGTAACTCTACTTCTCTAAAGAATGCTACCAATACTCATTAGACTGCTCGAGTATTTGCTTAGTCACGAAAACCTGTTTTTTAACGATCGCAATATGTTGGCGAATAGCCACCATCCATGAAACAATCTATATTAAAAAAAAGAAAAGCTATTCATGTTTAATTGTTTTAATCGTCAGCCATTTTTGGACGCTCTACACAGAAGTACGACTGTAAATACCTTTTATTGGGATTAAAATAAAATGGCAAGGACACAGTAAACAGTGAAGTTGTCATTAAGGCCCTTTATCAGTATTTTCAGGTGATTTATTCCCATTTTTTAAAGTGTTAATCTTTATGAACTGGCAAACATTCTGACCAAGTTTCATAAAGATGAGCCAGTAATTATCGCCTCTAGAGTTTAAAAAATGAAACTATCATTAAGGTCCCCTTTTCCGTATTTTCCAATGAAGCGTTCCCATTTTCAACAGGGTAAATGAAACATTCCGATAAGTTTTTTAGAAGATTGAGCCATATTTATGGACTCTACAGTGTAAACAATGTAATTGTCATTAAGTCACCTTTTCTTGCGTTATCCCAATTTCTATAAGGCTTATCCTTATGACCTGACAAACAATTTGACTAAGTTTCATGAAGATTGAACTATGGCCTGTGGCCTCTAGGCAGTGAAAAGTAAAAATATCAATGCGGCTCTATTTAGATAAATGTCCCAATACGATATGGATAATCCTTATGACTTGACAAATATTCTGACCAAGTTACATGACGATTGAGCCAAACTTTTGGCATCTAGCGTGTAAACACTCCGTTTTTTTTTTTTTTTTTTTTTTTACGAAAAACGACGGACGACAGACATTCAAGGATCACAAAGGCTTATCATGAGCTTGTTGTGCTAAGCTGAGCTAAATGAGGCTGTCTTGCTTTAATAAAGATATAACTGTTCACAAGATTGTTAAGTGTATATTTATTGTAGCTAACAATAAAAAAAAATGTCTCTTATATAACTTGCTAGGTATTTAATCTTAATATTAGATTGGTTCACTTTCTTCACTTGTAGGCAGGATATGTATTGTATCAGAAAACTATCTTAACGAACCATACCAGAGCCTGATCGTGGAATAAAACTTCTTGTTGGTGTATGTTACAACATTACTTCAGTACTAAAGACTGTTCTTGACATGTTTCCAAGGCAATAATGCGGCAAATCGCTGTATTATTAAGTGTCTCTAAAATATTTTGGATTGTCTATCGGAATCTAGGTTCCGACACAGTACGCTGATGTAAAAAAGTGACGTATTTTTACTTTTTATGCTGGATGGCTGCCAACGAGCGTCATTAGCAATACAGTCCAAACGACTTATTTTGACGTTCTCTATTTCATTGCCTTCCACATGATCGGTCTAGTTCTAGGGGAAAAAACACTCAAGAATACACCGAAAAGAAAATCTACGAAGACCTTATGTTCTCTTTCGATACAGCTTATTTTACATGAAAATCAAATACGAATTATTTGCCTTTAAAAAATAATTAGGCAATATTATGTTATGATGGCGATACAACATTTTGTATTTGCTTTGAGCTTCGGAAGAAAGTTTGATATTTAAAAATCGAAGGTCGAGTGGAATATCAAATTTTCCTTTGCAGCGAGAAGCTAATACAAGATATGTTGTATCGCTGTCGTAAATCAACATTCCATTTATTATATATCACTTTTTTTATTAAATGTATTCGATGAAATTGTGAAAATAATATGTATTTCTTCAAGTATTTCCCCTCCCCTTTACCAATCTTATTACGTTTATCCGAATTTTAACGTATTATACTGAATAAAAATGACGCCATCTAAGACTACCTTATATGGACAGGTAAAAAAATCACGTAAACCCTATCCCTATAAAAAGTGTACGGTCCGAAAATTTAATTCTAAATGTTGATGGAATTAACTTTCAAAGTGAAGGACACACTAAAGTAAACCATAATTGACCAATCGCTGACCCCGCCCACTTACTCCTTTGGCCGCACCCACTGACTCCGACAGGAAGTCCCGCTTCGATTTTAAACGGCCTTATTTGCAAAATATATGGCCAGTAGCATGTAGCAAAGAAGTAGAATGGTTGGTTGGTGACCTAAACGTCTTAACTACAGATTTACGTCACCAAAGCAACACACATGTTTCACAAATGCGGCTGCAAATGTTGGAATTCAAAACTCACTTCTGGACTGAATAAATTATTTGATTGATCCATCGATTCCTTCATTGGCAGCTACGTTTGGTCAATTTGAAGAGCGAAGGTATCAGTTTGACAAAGTGCTAAACTGTCTAAAATTTTCTTGAACTTTAGATATTACCAAGCCCGAACATATTCGATGAATGAATTTCAATTCATTCCCACTCAGTGACGCTATTATACGCCCCTAAAGAAAAAAACAATTTCTTCATTTTCGACATAGTTTTCTACCCAGAAAGCTGAAAATTCCAAAATTTCACAAACATGAAATTATCGTCTGCAACTTCTTTCAATTTGGGCCAGTCTAAAATTTTGTCGTTTGGTAGTGGGTTAACTAAGGGCTTTCCGGATCTCCATTGACGTCCTAAGTCTTTAAAGGCGTATTATTTTATGAACGGCGTTATATAAGATTTACTAAATTTACGGAATATTTATGTTTCGATAAATTCCTGTAATATTGTCAATTGATCGTGATTTTTTGTCACACTTTAAGATGAGTATTCATGTTATATCACACTTTAAAATCAAATTCCTCTTTTTGTTATATAACACTTTGAAATGAATATCAATTTCCCTTTTATTGTAAATCGCACTTTTTTCCTGGTTATGTCATATCAAATTAATTGAGCTCGTAAATTAATTTCAACAAGCCTAGTATGGATTTCAGTTTCATACCCCAACGAAAGTTTAATTACAAAAAGGATATTCTCGTCATTTCTTATAAACGAACACTATCAATGCATATATTTCTTATAAACCAAATTAAATTTTAGTTTCATATCTCAAAGAAAATTTAATTACAAAAACGATAGTCTCGTCGTTTCTTATAAATAAACACTATCAATGCATACATTTTAAAGAAATGTCGGGTAAAAAAAAGCGATTTCACAAGTCTGGAATTGCATTGTATGTATGCACACACAAAAAGCTCTGTTAACTCAAGTTATTCTTAAACATTTTTAAACTAATCAGAATGCTCAAATATCGATAGGCATTACTAAAATTGATCCGGTGCGTGACATTTCCAACCATTTCACATGTGATTGAAACAAAGACAGTGTGCTTGCTTAGGAAGCTGTTCAGGGAATTAAGATAATTTTCTGAACGTCTATAGAAGTCCATAGGCAGTATCTATGTATAGAACGCAAAGTGGAGACTCTGAGACTTTACTTAGCGCCCAGCGTACTGGCTGGAAATGTGACGGGCATACTCATTTTTTACCTGTGACATAAAATAAGTGATCAGCCAAGGCTGCGTTTTTGCACCATTTTCTCCAGATAATCAGAAATATCCCCAGGTTTTTGTTATGAACTTAGGGACATTGTCTCCTTGGTTCCAGAGCCCCGGTGGCTAGATCGTTAGTTTGATCCATCAAATCTGTAAATATCCACTATTTTAATAGTCCTCGTGGACATTGTCCCCTTCCTTCAAAACATTGGAAGGTCACCGTTATATCTCTATATCTTCGACCAATATTGACAATCTGCAGTATCCTCTAACTCCCAAGTGCCCATACTTACAGCTGTTACCTGTAAGTTTGATAGGGTTGACCTCTGTGGCCGCAGGAGTAACGAGTCTTTGATTGAGAAACAACAACAGCAGGTGATTCCTTTAAACTGTTTGTTTTTTTTCACACGATCCACCTCATGATGTTTTGGTGATGATCTGAACATTACTTGCGTTAAGATAACACGTATATAAGTTAAGTTCTTCCTTCCTTCATTAATTCATACATTCATTGTAAACTATTAATTGTTTACATACGATTCACAACAAACGTGCATGGCGATTTCTTCTTGATGTGAATATTGGTTAGTTGGTTGATTGGTTGATTGATTGATTGATTGAAATATTTATTGATTGACTGGTTAATTGATTAATTGATAGGTAGTTTTGATTGATTGATTGATTAGTTATTCGATTACTTGATTGATTGGTTGATTGATTGATTGATTGTTTGATTATTTAAACAATTTTTGCCGTGACAGAATTGAACCCTTGACCCAATGATACGCAGTCAAATGCACATATTACTTTGATACATGTAATGAAAAATACAGATTGCCGAAGTTGAGTTGAAATTTTTGAGGGGAGGATCCTGTTTGTTCATATATACTGCTCAAAATTTGATAAGTATCGCTTTTAAGCGCAAATTGGACTGAAACATTGGGCAAATTGCCATTATTCCGAAAAGGAGCTCATTTGACAACAGCTTCGTGCCAATAACCGAAAGAGATGACTGTTCAAGCGGAACAGCGGTTGAAACTCGGTTGGGGTAATAACTGGGGATAAAACAGGACATTATCACATCATTTAGTATTTGGCAGAAAGTTGTTGTTGAATGAACACAATTTCATATTTCATAACAAATATTTATCACATCATTTAGTATTTGGCAGAAAGTTGTTGTTGAATGAACACAATTTCATATTTCATAACAAATATTTGAAGATTCTAATCTCAGGTAAGAAATAATTACAATCTTAAATTGATTCTTATCAAATTTTAATAAGTATATAAGCATTAAATCTGCATTTATTGATATATAGTCTACGTTTTTGCACATTCCCTCGGCTTGAAAACCAAGCCGCTGTATATATACGAAGCACCTAGCAGCCACACTATACCAGCTTACAACCGTCACAGGTACCTATTTATATACTTCACCGGAGATAAATATCGCTTGTTTACAAACAAAAACCTTTAAAATCATATCGTTTACCCCTGCGTGTTTCTTGCCAATCAGCGTCTATCGCTCATTTATAAGTATTCTAAATTTATAAGCTATAAAACTATAAAACGTTATCTTTCTAGCTTGCATTATTTAAGTGTAGACACAATTCGGCCTTCGTCTGTTAATACATTATCGCTGTTGGATTATAACACATGGGTGGAGAAGAGCAAAACATGGAGTTAATATATGCGCAGAAGATCAAGGTCACGTAAAAGTTTTTACCCTCGGACCCTCCGATCCACAAGAAAACGGACCCAAACATGTTTTTCAAACAGCAATTACAATATTTTGTAGATGGCAAATAAATGAGATAAAACGGTTGACTGTTGAGAATCGATGTCAATGAAAACGAGGTATACATGTCTTCGGTGCGAGGGCAAAATGTCAAAAACACAGCTTTAATCAAGCTGTATTTATGACAATTTTCTCGCACACCTACGATATGTATATCTCGCACACCTACGATATGTATATTTGTCTAAGTACTATTCCGTAACTGAGAAATACATTTCGAGTTATGACAGGTGTCATAGAAATCTGACAAGGCTTATAAGTCTTGCTTTCTTTTCATGTTTTCCTGATACTGTCGTAAATCATTCAGACTGGATTTTTCTATTTGTCCTATGTAGTGAAATGAATGCTATAGTTTTTTAAACCCTTTCCCATTTTTCAAAATTTAATACTGGTCCAATTCGAAAACAGCTGCAGACGACAATTACATGTAAAAGTGGGCGTAATTTGAAAAGTAACCAAACTACAGGTTAGAAAAAATGAGAGAAAAGAAGATAATTGCTTGGCAAAAGCAATTTCTTCTTTGACGACAATGATTTCTCAAGTATAAAATCAAATGGATGTAGAAGAAAGGGGTTGTACGGGAAAGGGTTTATACACGATCGTAAATCATCCCTTTAATTATAAATATTTTGACCAATCAAATCATTCATTTAGACCGAATGTGAAGCTGAACTCCGATATCTATGACGAGCATTTCGGATAGTTTGGTCATCACCATTCAACGACACTTTTTGACACCCCTCGAGAAAGGCTTTATAAAACATTGTCGACAATGAAGACATTGCTTGAAACAGCATTTTTTTTTTTTTTTAAGAATATGTTCAGTATATAAAAAGTAAATTGTTTCGGTTGGTGACAAACACCGTAACTACAGTTACGACGTTTAAGTCGATAAACCAACAAAAAATGCTTCACATAAATGTCAACCAGTGGCTGAGATCAAAGTCCACCTGCGATCTAAATGTTCCATTCCATTGGTCCATCGGGTTTTTTGTTGTTGTTTTTTTAACCCTTGTCATACTGATGAAGTAATGTATCTGTTTTGGCAATAGTTGTGACAGGTTTGTAGACTAAGATCAGCCTGCACAGACGTGCAGTCTGATCTTAGTCTAAACTACCTGCTTGTTCTTTTAGGGTTGAGGAAATATTTGTAGACAAGTAGATCTAAATTTGACAAAAAATAAAATATTATGAAGAAAGGACAAGCATTCATTATAACAAAGGTTAATTTACAGCAGCGTTCTGTCAAGTGATTTAGTTGACTGTTCATAGATGACTCGACCTGCCGCCGTCATAGCGCAGTTGGTAGCGCGTCGGATTGTCAATCTCGAGGTCCCGGGTTCGATTCCCGACGGCGGCACTCATCCTTTCCGACTATTTGTCTCTCACCAATGGGTTGATAATCGTAGACCTATGTGGGATAGCAGCTGGAGGCTAGGAAAGGATGTAATGGTAGTACTGGTGTGAGAAATACCAGGATGCCATTGTTAGGTGCTCCAGTCGCCGCGATATAACTGAAAGATTGTTGAAAGCAGCGTAAAACCCCATTCAAACAAACAAATCATAGATGACTCGCGGAATAAGTTCGTTATTTCAGAGTCCTTCAATAAAGATCCCCTATCTATGAGCGAATTCCTGTCACCGCGGTGTAGCGGCTCTTTTTTCTAGGCTAATCTATTCAACATAGTTCCTAGTAATTACGGTGGCACATCAGTAAATTATACAAAAATACAAACATTCCATTATGAGACCTGCTGCTATCTTAGATATCTATGCCAAGTACTGTCTAGTGAAAATATGACATTTTTATTTCAAGATGACGACGTTACTGTTTCTATCGATAAACTGGCCCAATGTGTGGCTTTACTGTTTCAATCGATAAACTGGCCCAAAGTGTGAAAGGTGTGTTTAGAGTATGTTTGATACACGAGGGTTGATCAATAAATATGTGGACACTATCGATATCTCAATTGATAATAAGCTCTGAATTTTCTACCTTTTTTAAATATTAACCCATTCAAAGACAGTTCCGCTTTTGGGCGTCCACAAGAATAAATATTTGGAGGATTTCTTCAATAATCACAATGTGTTCTACTCCAAAAGACAGAGATTTTCAAAAGTTCGGCAACTTAAAATTATTATCTGAAACTTTTTTGAAAGCGTGATAGGTGTGATGAGACCGTGATTCGATTCGATCGGAATTTCCTTAAGTTATATTTTTATTACACGAAGGTTGATCAATAAATATGTTGACACTATCGATATCTCAATACTAATCGTAATGTTCTGACATTTTCACTATTTTGTGTTAATTAACCCATTGCCAACAAAATCCCGCTTTTGGACGGCCCCAAGAAAAGTTTTGTGGATTTCATAATTCATCACTATGTGCTCTTCTCCAAAATACAGAGATTGTTAGAAGTTCATCAACTTAAAACTATGAGATGAAACACGAGCAGCACATAGAAGTTCTTAAGACGATGTGGACTGAATGGCCAGGGATTTCTCGACAAGATGATCACTACCGATGAAACATAGATATATTGATATAATCCAGAGACAAGACAAAACAACGAAGTAGCCTACTTAGGCGAATTATTCCCATTGAAAGTAATCCGTCCGAATTTGGTTACGGCGACAGAACCGTCCAGATATTTACGTTGACATGGAAAACATAATACTACCCCAAGACAACATTTCCGGGTAACTGTGCAATCCACACTCAGAAAGCTATCACATTTTAGTTTGGGAACGGGATCCAAAGACACCAAACATATTCACCTGATCTTTTACCCTGCTATTTCGCCCTGCTCTCAAAGTTAAAGGATGAGGAAAAGGCTTGTAGGTTTCGATGACTTACGGAGCAGGGATCTTGCAGGTTTGAGATCATTTGACTTTTTTTTTACCAAATCATACTCGGCGGGTGCATAGACATCAACGATGTGTTAGCGCTAATTGTATTTAAAAATGTAAAAATGTAACGTTGACCTTGTGATTGACGTTATCATTTTTTTTTACCAGCGTTGATGACGTTGATATAGATAACCTTGTTTTTGTCTCAATTGTATTTTTTCATGGAACTTGCCCCCCACCCCCACCCCATCCTTAGATTAGAAATTATGTCTACATTTTTTCATTTTATATCTCATTCAAAAGAAAGCATTTATGGGCGTTGTCCACGTATTTATTGGTCAATCCTCACACAGATAGAATTTAAAACAAGTCAATAACGACTCCATTTTGTTTATCTATTTATTTGTTTGTTTAGTGTTCATTGTATAAATATTTTGTAGAATTACTGAATGTTAAGTTCATCAACTACACTGTTTTATTCCATTGTTACATTTTAATGAGTCCAGATTTAGGAGGAAAAAAATCGCCGTAAATATCTAAGTCAAATCTCCTGTCGGAGTCAATGGGCGGGACGTGCAATCTACCAAGTCATAAGGCAATTCGATGCTTTTTATCACAAGGAAATCTTTTGGTCGTGGCTGAACATGTAACAGTCCGTCAACTTTATTTCATGCACAATTGATCAGCTCGAAGCATGAGATTGTTTTTCGTTGTAGGTGACTTTGGTGGCAAAACTCGAAATCGACTTCTAATTATCTTCACTGTGTGTAGATCTTAGAAACCTCAACATGTGGCAAATTCATTAACGGAAAACAGATAGAAAATCGTATTTTGCTGCGGTTCACTTATCCCCTATAATTTGATATATAGTATAAAGTGGTTCACGAGAAAAGAAAACACGGTACGGCGTGTACTTTTAACCCTTGTCATGCTGATACCGGAATAGTCATGTTTTATACCATTAGCTGCGGCAGGTGTATAGACTAAGATCAGCCTGCAGAGACGTGCAGTCTGATCTTAGTTTACACTGCCTGCTTGGTCTTTTAGCTTTGAGGAAATATTTTAATACAAAGAAGAGTCTGAATTTGACTAAACATTTTTGAAGAGCGGATAAAAATTCAGCTGGATTAAAAGATTCAGATGATCGATGGATCTTACTCTGTGTTACGTGATAAAGACCGAATAGCGTCTACGCAACATCGGCGACTAAATCTTTACCAAATGACATGTATTGGTAATTTTGTGAATGTTCTCAGTTTATAAGCGATTACACGTTAACTTTTAAAACATAACGTATAATGTGTCTTCGACAGGTGAGGCATCGCCGTTGAAATATAGCCAAACATACAGTATCAATTTCTATATAAATTCCTTTTTGTTCTGAAGCAACAAGAAAATGCTGAGCTGCATCATTCTTTTCATTAACAACAATGTTTTTCTGAAAAATTATCTATCTGTCTTTTTGCGTACATGTTCATTTTGGTTCTGGGTAAGTAAAGAATCATCTACTGGGAAAATTGGAGAAAATCTGTCTTTCAAAACCCCTCGCTTGTCTAAAATTGATCTCAATATTTTACTCTTTCTTTTTACTGATCTAATTATTTTACTCTTTCTTTTTACTGATCTCAATATTTTACTCTTTCTTTTTACTGATCTCATTATTTTACTCTTTCTTTTTACTGATCTCAATATTTTATTCTTTCTTTTTACTGATCTCAATATTTTACTTTTTCTTTTTACTGTGTTTTTAGCATTTACAGGATCGACAACAAGTGTAGAAAAAGCAACATTAATAAGTAAACTACTATTTTTAGAATTTATTGTCTATTTATTTATCTATTTTCTCGTTATTGATTAGGATACCGTTGTTTGATTGTCTCATTGCCGCTTCAAACGTAGAAAATCTTGTTAAAAATCATAAACTGTGACATTTCCGCGGGTTAGTTCAAAAATACTGTATGCGTCTATACAATGTATAGATTTCACGACATTTATGAACAAACCCGTCAATTTGTGACAGCTGTGACCATCAAGTAGCAAAAACGTTTTCTTTTTCATACAGGGAGGGAGAATTTTTGCTTTAGTCAGACAACTTTGCCTCATTTGTCTTAGATAAACCCTTTTTCGTCTGACTTAGTCTAGTCTTAGTCTGACTCGTCTAATTAGAATGTGTTTATTTAACAATACACAAAACGAAAATGTGTTTCTCGTCCCAGTAAGACAGTGTTTAAAACTAGATGTAGTATATTTTTAGGAATGTTTGATATTTGGCCTAATTAGCATATAGGTCTTGCCTACGTGGCTATGATTTCTTTGAGAAATGAAGAGAATATATTTTTTTCAATGAGGTATGAACTTAAAAACTAAATCAAAATGTATGAATAAGTGAAGCGAACTAGGAAAAATAGTATGTTTAAGATTTTAGGCTCATACCTCAAAGAAAATAAAAAAATATTCTCTTCGTGGAGAATATTTTTTTTGCTGCTGCTGCTGTTGTTGTTGTTGTTTTCATTGACGTATGAACCGAAAAACCTATTCCACGAAGCGGGTTCACACATTACACAATGCATTTTGTTGTTGTTGTTATTTTCATTAATGTATGCACCTAACAACTTAATCATAATGTATAAAAACGCTAAACGAATCCATACATAAGTTTATCGAAAATAGAATTATCCTCTTCATTTTTTACAATACAATGCCACCAGACAAATCAAAAAGAAAATATTTTTATCAGATTTGAGTAAAATACAATAATGGATCTACTTTGCGCGCATGCATACAAAATAGTTGCATTCTCAAAATTTGGAATTATTGGAATAAATCAGCCAATGAAAACGCTTGAATCTTGATAGACGAAACTAAAATTAAATCATTTTATAATGTTCTGCTATTACATATACAATGGTAATGGCGATTTTTGATTCTTATTATATAATTTGCATCAACTCACATTTACCCAATAAGTCATGGTTGACCGTCGAACTAGGGTTCCCTTTGTCTAATGATCTTTTATATCGGCTGGAATCATTTCTTCCAGGATCAAATACTTATAAGTATTTCTTATATGAATTATCTTTACTACCAAGAGAACTCCGTCATTACTTCATCGTATTGTGAAACTAGATGCGCTTGAATGCCTGTACCGCTACACAGGCCTGAATGCATTGATTTATAAATTAATGTTTTTGAAATTTATTATATTCTGAAGCATCTGTGTATATCTATCCAATAGTCATCATTAAAATAGTTCCGAAAAAGAATTCCAAATTTTCATTTATATAAAAAAGTTATTATATATAAGTCAAATCATTTTAAGTGACCTATAAGAATTTTAAATCTTTACACTCCTTGATTATTTCCTCCACATGAATAAATTGACCGCTCACAAAGTCAAAGGTCATGTTTTTGCAACCAATCAAATTATTGTCGACAAATTGATGCAGAGACAACCAAGTATTATTTCAATTTACAATACAATACAAAAAGTTTATTTCATTAAATATGTTTACAATGTTTACAGCAAATAATCAAACGAAATAGTGGGGATACATATCAGTGAAATTTGTTTTAAATCCATTAATATCATTATGAGAAGATTTCCAAAGTTGTTACTATACAAAAAATTAGGAAATATGCCGAGTCCATAAAAGCCGTGTTTTTCATCCGATCTAAATTCTGCGAAGGAATCTGATAAAGGGTCACCCAAGGATCATTAAAATCACATTTATGACGAATGCGCTGTCCCAACCAATTAACGCGCATTGACCACTTAAAATATGTTGTTGTTTTTTTTAATTTATAAGCTATAAGACTTAAACTTTTTAGTCTGCATTTTGTGCGCGTAGACTCAGATCGTTATTCGTCAGGTGACACCGGATTATATATGGTCGTTTTTATTCTAAATACCTTTATCTATAGCTTTAATCAAGCTGTAATGACGAGGTTTTAGAACGACAACGACGATATGCAATATTTACTTTATATCATCAAATAGATTGTAAAAACAATCTCGAGTCAAAATGTGCTATCTGTTAAGCCTAGCCAGGGTCGTAACTGTTCTCGCTTCGTGGAAAGTACCTTTTCGCAAAACTGATTACAATTTATGCTTGTCGTCATTGGGCGAGCAAGGTGGCACAAATACAGCTTGATTAAATCTGTATTTACGACATGGTCATAACTTAAAACAAGAGGACCATGATGGTCTTAAATTGCTCACCTGAGGCATCTGCAAATTACAGAACATTTTTGTATAAAAAAGACACAATTTGAGCAAAATAAATATAACACATATAAGATTTTGGGCTTTGTACAAAACAATCAAGTAATGCTTTACAATAAGAATTAATGCCTTTGGCTTTATAGTTTAATCCATTACCAAACTTAAAATTTTGACCTTGACCTTGATGAAATGACCTTCCCCAGTTGCGCCTTGTTGAGACCTATCTATATACCAAATATTAGCGTTGTAACCAGGGTTGAAGTTATAGGAAAATGTTTAGTTGGCAGGTTAAGTTTTGCAGACAGACAGACGCACAGACAGACAGACGGACACCGGTAAAACAATATGCCCCCGATCTTATGGATGCGGAGGCATATAAAAACATTGTGAGCAAGGGAGTGGCAAGTAATTTATCCATTTCTCACAGTGTTTTCTACCTGAAATTCTTTGTATTTAGATTACAATCAAACTCTAATTACTGTCTGCAACTTCAATGGGATTTATTTTAGCAACCTTGGTAGAGAACAATCTAGATGAACTATAAATCAAATATGAATGCATTACAACTTACACATGAGGAGTGGAAGATATTTGAACATGCTCTTATTGAGCGTTTTCCATATCCTTGGATGCCTTGGGAAGGGCCATGTTTTTCCAAAGGATATAAACATGGTAGATAACAATGATGTTATCCTAGTATGTTTTTTATGTAAATGCTTTAGATCTATATATATAAGAATTCTTTCAATGCGATTTAAGCAATTTTCGACCCCAGGAGCAGAGACAGTTTTCATCCTAAGAGCATATTTTCCTGTTACATAGTCCAAATTCATTCAGTCATGCTACATACCAAATATGAATGCCCTTCACCTTATGTTTCGAAAGGAGAAGACTTTGATGTTGCTCTAATTGAGTGTTTTCCAAAATTTTGACTTCTTTGGCAGTGCCATGTTTTTTCCCAGGAGCACGATTTTAGCTACAATGGTAGAGAACAATCTGGTTATGCTATATACCAAATAAGAATGTCTTAGACTTTGTAGATTGGGGGAAAAGGCTATTACGCAGCAACCAGAGTTTTTGATGGAATTAAATTCTTTTAACAACTTTGGTAGAACTTCACCGAAGATACATCCCTGCAAAGTTTCAGCTTGATTGGACAACTGGTTTAGGAAAAGAAGATTTTTAAAGATTTTTAAAGATTAACTTAAAATTCCCATTTTCAAATGCCGCGGCAACCAGAGTTTTTGACGGAATTAAATTCTTTTAACAACTTTTGTAGAACTTCACCTAAGGAACATCCCTGCAAAGTTTCAGCTTGATTGGCCAACTGGTTTAGGAGAAGAAGATTCTTAAAGATTTACTAAAGATTCCCATTTTCAAATGCCGCGACAACCAGAGTTTTTGACGGAATTAAAATTCTATTTACAACTTTTGTAGAACTTCACCTAGGGAACATACCTGCAAAGTTTGAGTTTGATTGGCCTACTGGTTTAGGAGGAGAAGATTTTTAAAGAAATTGTGGACGGACGGACAGACGGAAAGACGGACGACGGACAACGACTGATCACAATAGCTCACCTAGCACTTCGAACGAAAGAAAAGGGCGCAAAAATATTTCGCTTTAAGAGACGCCAAATAAGTCAGTGAAATACAACTCGAATCAAACCGGAATTCATCTGGTAAATACGTTATTTGTGGATTGCAAAATGTCTTATTTGTAATTTCAATTAACGACATCACTCGAAACCTAATGACCTCACCCGATAACTTCCGTTGTTTCAGTGATTGATTGAATGGGTTTATCGCCACTTTTAACAGTATTTCAGTCATATCACGGCGGCTGGAGCACCTAACCATGGATTCCAGGTATTTCTCACACCAGCACGAGCCTCCAGCTGCTCAGCCCACTTGGGTTTACGATTATTAACCCATTGGTGGGAGAAGTGGTCAGCCGATGTTTAATATAAAAGCAATGGGAATTTGTCACATTTAAATTAAATTTATGAACCGCTTTCATCAAATTAGAATGTCATAAGGATGAACCCTAGTCGGTAAATTTGAAAGGTTCCATTTGAAAACCCGGAAATGATATTTTTGACAATTTATTTGTTTACACTTTAGGGGCTACAATTTTGATATTCTTGAAGAAACTTAATCAGCATGATTGTAGGTCATTAGAATGAGCCCTTTTGAAAATGGGAAGGATCGGAAAACAAAAGAAAGGGGATCTCAATGAAAATCTCTTTGTTCACACTCGCAGGGCCTTAATTTTGGATCATTTATTTATTTTTTTTAGAAACTTGATCTGTCTTGTCATAAGGATGTATGCTATTGAAAACGGGACCTAGCCATCGGGAAATACGGAAATGGGGCTTCGTGATAATTTGATAAATTTCATGTTTACTTACTGACTCTTCACAAATAAGAATTTTAAGGAACACTGGTGAGCAATTTAGGACCATCTAAGCCCTTTTGTTATTTTCTCTATTTGTTTTCTATGGTTTTGTTACAAAGTTATATGACTGTGCATAAAATGTAAAGGGTTAATTTATCTGTTCTTTAATCAAACAAACAATTGAAAGAATATAAAATAATCTAAGAGCAATTGTTTTAATTGCACGTACTTAAGTTTTATTTGCCCTACCAGGGCAGTGAGTGCGATACAATGCTGGAACGATATAATGATATGATCCGAGCAAGAATAAGGGTAAGAGATTATAAAACGTAGCTTTACTCATTTCTTAAGCTTGAATAGATGTTCAACCCTTGTCATGCTGAATTATAGATCCTCTACATAGTTTCGTTAAAACCAAAGAGCTCAAAGCATTGGAAGCACCGATTTGTAGATTAACATTTGAGCCTGTGCGTGACATTTCCAACAATTTCGCAGGTGCGTGACTGGCACCCATTGAGCACCCTGGACAGTCATTCGGGGCAATTAGAACATTCGCTGATTGTTTAAAGAAGCTTTGGGCCAGTATCTATCTACAGAGCGCAGAGTGAAGACTCTGATCAGACTGTGCGGATGCACAGGCTGATCTGAGTCTTCACTTGGCACACATGTGTAATTGTTGGAAATGTCACGCATGGGGTCATTTCTTTTGAAAAATTATCTTACCAACAATTCTAGCTGTAAAGGGACAAGCAGGTGGTGTATACAAAGATCAGATTGCACACATGTGCAGACTGATCTTTGTCTATGCCTCCCGCTCAAACAGGAATATTCCGGGTTCAGCATGACAAGGGTTAAATAGACGGTTATTTTAAGATTTTGTGTAATAAACAAAATATTCTATTTTCACGCACCCGGCAATTGTTTTAGACGATAAAAACCTTTCATTCCAACTTAAAATTTTAGTAAATCCCCAAAGTTTTCATAATCCAGGGTGCTAATAAAAGATGTCTAATTGCGTCAGAAATGAAGTGGGTGAATCAAATAGCGTCCACTACACTTCAAAAAACAAAATCCAGCCCAAGAAACGGTTCATAATTAGCACTGGTTTCTCATAAAACAAGGATAAACGAGTTAGAAGATGAAAATAAAATCACGCAGATGGAACTACTATTTCAATTGACGAATGGCTCTTGTCAGTCAAACTGACGGCGCTTGAGTGTCTATATCGCTCAACATGCCTGAATGTACTAATGAAGCAAATGGTGTTTTCAGGAATTCAATATAAACTGATCATTTGCAATATCTGGTAAATTAATTTTTGTCACCGAAATCTTTGAAATAGTACTAGAGAAGCATTTCAAACTTCTCATTGTTTAACAAAAGTCAATTCAAGTTATGTAAAATTCATTTACTAAGTGAGATGATAAGGTATTAACAAAATTTTCAAAATTTCACTGTATACCATATATGTATTTAAAAGCAATTTTTGAAACTGATCAGAATTATATGAAGAACTCTGATAAAGGGTCTCCAAATGATAATTCCTGTGAAATTTGGTGGAAATCAATCTCTGGTTTGTGAGGATTTTTTAAACGTTTTCGCAATATATGGAATTAGCCCGGCCCATTAAAGCTATCTTTTTTATCTATTCAAAGTACTTTGAATGAATCTGATAAAGGGTCAACAAAGGATCATTTCTATGAAATCTGGTTAAATTCGACCCATTTGTTTATGAGGAGAAGATTTTAGAAGTAGACATTTACGAAAAGACGGACGCAAGCACAACGCACACCACAGCATTACAATAGCCCGCAGGCTTTCAGCCGTTGGAGCCAAAAACTAATTGACCAATCAAATAATTCATTTTGACCGGCGTGCACTTTGAACTCCTACATGTATTCCAATCCTTATTGTTGGTTCGGCGACTGCAGATACTACATTTAGATTTCGAACCCAGTTGTTTGCTTTCTGTTTTATGTCCCTGATCATATTCTTTGTAAACCAATGGCGGGTGATATTTCAATCGAACAGTCATGACGAAGATCATGTGGCATGGTAAGCTTTTCAAAAGGCCAATGTGCTTTCTAGAGAGATAGTCTTGTATCAGAGGCATAGTTCTCTCTCCGGATTTAGATTTTTGTTGTTTTTGTTGTTTTTGTTGTTGTTATTTGATTACCCTTGTCATGCTGAATAAATTCCTTTTCGGAATTGTATAACAAGAGGACCATGATGGTCCTAAATCGCTCCCCTGAGTATGATGGTTCATGGCTTTATGATATAAACAAAATAGCAAAGCCCTCTGTCTAATTATTTTGGAGAAGATGTTTAAGGATTTCTCTTTTAATCCTAGGTATATTGATGATCCCACCATATAGCACTAATTTCCTGAATATGGTAATGCTTTGAATTATAGACATCAATACATACCAAGTATAAAAGCTCTTGGCCTAATGGTTTAGGAGAAGAAGTATTTAAAAGATATCATTATTTATTCCTAACTAAAATTAGGTATTGTACAGAAAAGGGCTATTATTTTAGTAATTTGGTAGAGGATCAATGGCTGATGATATGTACAAAATATCTTAGCTCTAGGCTTAATGGTTTGGGAGACGAAGATTTTCAAAGATTTCCTTCTTTATTCCTTTGTAAAATCAGGGATCGCACAGAAAAGGGCTAATTTTCAGAGTATGATAATCTCTGAAGTATTTTGGTAGACAGCCATTTTATGATAATATGTACCAAATATCAAAGTTCTAGGCCTTATGGTTTGGGAGAATAAGATTTTTAAAGATTTCCTTCTTTTATTCTATGTAAAATCAGGGATCGCCCAGAAAAGGGCTAATTTTCAGAATACGGTAATTCTTTGAAGTATTTTGGTAGAGGGTCGATAGATGATGACGTATACCAAATATCAAAGTTCTAGGTCTAATGATTTGGGAGAAGAAGATTTTTACAGTTTTCCTTCTTTTATTCTATGTAAAATCAGGGATCGCCCAGAAAAGGGCTAATTTTCATAATACGGTAAATCTTTGAAGTAATTTTGTAGAGGGTCAATAGATGATGTTTTGTACCAAATATCTAAGCTCTTGGCTTTACCACTTTGGAGGAGAAGGTTTTTTTAATTTTTTTCACTCCGTTGCTATGGCAACCAGAGTTCTTTATGGATTTCAATTCTTTGAAGTATTTTGAAAGAGCATGATCTAAGGATCATTTCTGTGAAGTTTTGTTGAAATTCCATGGTTAGTTTAGGAGGAGAAGATTTTTTTGTAATCGTTAACGAACGGACGGACCGACGACGGACGATGACCGATCACAATAGCTCCCCCAGAGCACTTCGTGCTCAGGTGAGCTAAAAATCAGATGGCTGAAAACACTAGAGAACTTGTTGTTAAGTTGTCCATATTTCTTTTGAAAATTAATTTTGTAAAAAACTCTTGTTTCAAAAGGACAGACAGGGGGTGTCAGTGCAGTCTGATCTTTGTCTACACATCCTGCTAAAACCGGATGGGTCCGGCCTGACAATTGTTAAAATAAGACGCATCAATAACGGTTTTATGATCATGTCGCGTCATCAAATCAGTGTGATCTTAACATGTCAAAACCCGAGATATTTCAATGCATTTGAATTTGTCTTTGCAATTATAATCTAAGTCAATATTTGAGCTATTCATGGTTTGTCAAACACAAGAAGTTCGTTGTTCGATGTTAATCAGGTGGTTTTTGTAAAGGTTCTTATACAAAGATGTCTTGTTGATTATTGAAAATATATCAAGCGATTGAAAAGTGTTTTCATGAAAAGATTTGTCAAAAGATCATTTCATTTAAACTAGTAATATACATTTAAGTATCTGTTACTTGTCCTTTCATTTTGAAGTGTTATAACTAAGAAAAATAATAAATTGAAATTCAGAGGAAAAGGTTCTTTGTTATTCACATTTAAAGTTGGAGTGGGGGCGGGGTATCGATGTTTTGTCTTTGATCAGAGCCTCAAACATTGGTAGTCCGAGGTTTACATAAGCCCATTACAACGAGACAACATTCTAAATTTGAAGAAAATTGCAGATGACTCTTTTAATAGATGAAATGCAAACTTTTTTTTTTTTGAGGTCGAAAGCATTGTGGAATTTTAGGAAATTGCTTTTTACAAGCAGGTTCTTCCGTTTCAACAAGATTGTAAGCTGCCGCCATAGCGCAGTTGGTAGCGCGTCCGACTGTCAATCTAGAGGTCCCGGGTTCGACCCCCGACGGCGGCACTCATCCTTTCCGACTATTTGTCTCTAACCAATGGGTCGATAATCGTAGACCTATGTGGGATAGCAGCTGGAGGCTAGGAAAGGATGTTATGGTAGTACTGGTGTGAGAAATACCAGGATTCCATTGTTAGGTGCTCCAGCCGCCGCGATGTCTGAAAGGTTGTTGAAAGCGGCGTTAAACCCCATTCAAATTTAATCAAATTCAACAAGATTGTCTAAACTTACTTCATTTGATAGTTGTCAAAAAGGGGAATCGTTCGCGAATGGATTAAAGGGTGTTATTTTGCAAAGCTATAGGTTTGTGTATGTTGCAAAAAAAGAATGGTTGAACGCCTTGAATCAACTGTCGTTATGACATTTGACTTACCAAATAAACAAAAATGCTTAAAATAAATGTTGGAGTTCAAAGTTCACGTCCAGTCTAAAAACAATCGTTGATCAATCGAGGTTTTGATTGTTAGCGTTTGCAATCCGTAAATTATTGATGTATCAACAGCGAATAAGTTCCGAACAAGAAGCACAGCAAACAGGTTATATCCAAAAAGAAATTTTAAAGACAACTTTTTATTATTAAAATCAGCAATACTCAATACTCATAACGACGTGAAGTTAAGAAAATTTATGTTTCAAGGATGATTTTGAAATCAATGAGTGGAATTAGCTAGTTCCGAACGAAATGAGAGTTTTGAATGAAATGATTGACGCACAATTCACCAGTCGCGGAGTCAGTCGACCAATAAAATCATTCATTTAGAGAGGAATTTAACGTTTAACTCCAGCATGGGCCCTCATTAATATGAAGCCTTGTTTTTTGGGTTGGAGACTTAAACGTTTTAACTATAGCTGATTCAAACTGTAGTTAAAACATTTAGGCGGCCAGCCAACAATTCTTCATTTTTGATGGATTCCGAAGGTGTGCATCAGTGTCATCCGGTTTAGAAAATCCAGTAGGATGTTACTAGGTTAGAAGAGAAGTAGTGCCCAGTTAGGTTCTTTTTTTTTTTTTTTTTTTTGTTGTTTTTATTTTTTTTTTAAACCTGTCTCCCCAAAACAAATGTACAACTTTCAAAATGGCGTAATACAAGGTCTCTATATAATTCGTAGAACGCGTAAAGACGCCTCTTAAATATGAAAATACTTACAAATACCCCGCTCAGCGTAGATGCGGTCATCGTTTCAATAACGCGCTAAATAAATATATATATATATTTTTTTAACAATCTGAATGTCGTAAATACAGCCTTAAATGAAGCTGTTTGCGACATTTGGGTTGCCTAGTGGTAATATCCTGGGCTGTAGTTAAAGCATTGTGGGAGAGGGAGAAGGGGCACTTTAAAGCATTTTTCTTCTTTTCTCACAATGTTTCTATTTGTTTAACTTATCTGGACTGTTCATTTTTCAAAAAACAGTCTTCTTATCAATATAAAGTTTTTACTAGCTATTTCTTTTTCATACATATAACCTGCATCTCTGCTAGTAATTTGTATCTTACACAGATCCTTTATTTGATATTTTGTACGCCAACTGATGTGTTTCCTTTTGACGTCGTTGTTATTGACGTCAAGTGACGTTGACGTCATTTCCTGTTTACTTGTTTATATCTTACACTTGAAAAAGGCTAATGGCCGAAACGTTGTGTATTGAATAATAAGTTTTAAATCCATTTTTGAAGTTGTTTTCTTCATTTTCAACTTATAATTATAAAGTGAGTAATTCGTCTTATATCTTTAGAACTCAGCATACCAGCTGTATACCGCGGGAGTGATAAGCTATACGGTTACATATGTTACAGATATTTTTTTATTATTTTGAATTAGCCTTTTCAATCGATTAAAAAAAGACAAAAAATGTAATTGTAACAGCCGACAATTCAAATCGCTTTGAAACTGAAAACTTAGGCCCAGGTTGGGTAGAAAACATTGTGAAACAAGCGATTTCTCCTTTTCTCACAATGTTTTCTTTAATTCAACTCTTCAGGGTGTAAGAAGTGTGATTGTGTGGAAATGGGCCAAGCTTCCACTGGATCGCAGAAGGTTTGAAATACAGAATATACAGAAGCTCTAATGTTTTACTTATTGGTAATAATTCTCAATGAATCTTGCTAATGAAATATTGTCAAAATTTATCAAATGATATCTTAATAATTTGTGGACTGACATTGGAAGAGGATAAATCTCGGAAAAGTTTTAAAACAAACTATTGATCTTAAAAGCTAGTTAGACTGCGATGAATGAAATGGTTTAACGTCATTTCGGTAGTATTTCAGTAGTATTTCAGTAAAACCGTGGTTCGTAGGTGCACCTAACCATGGTTTCCTGAAAATTTTCACACCAGTTACATGTACAACTGCGACTATAAATTTAGGCCATTACATGGGTAGCTGCTCAGCCAACTAAACAGGCAAATAACTGGAAAGGGTTAAATAAAATTATCTGTAAGAAAAATGCCATTTCTACACCAAAAGACGCATATTACTCTACCATGCCAACACGGACGTGCTTTGATTGTTACATGCTTCTGGCTATAATTTTCTTGAAATAGACTTGATTAACCAACTCCCGAATGAACTAATGACATCGCGGAATGATTTTAGCGATGTAAATAAAGGTATTGAATGTTTTGAACGATTTGAATGAGTTATTTAAATGATATAAACAGAAAGGTGATTTGGAATCGAGGGGCATTAGATTCAATTTCATGATCTTCTTTCCTGTATATGGAATTAACATTTATTTGTGGATAAAAGTCGAATACACGACACGGTAAAGATACAACATCTTGTATTTGCCTTTAGCTGCGAAGGACGCGTGGAATTTTTCGCAGGGAGAAGGAAATACAAGATGATATGTCGCAATCGTAACGCAATATTCCATTTATTACATAACTATTTTCATTAAACAGATTTGGTGACATAATAAAACAGGAGGAGCATAATGGTCCTATATCGCTCACCTGAAGCATCTGCAAATTATAGTCCTTTTTTGTTATAAAAAGACAACTTGAGCAAAATAAATAAAACAAATATAAGCGCTTTGGCTTTGTACGATATTATCCAGTAATGTTATACAACAAAAATTGAAATGCATGTGGGTTTATAATTTAATCCATTACAAAACTATCCCAAATTTTGATGCCCTCGGGGAAAATAGCCTTGAGAAAGCAATGTGAGAAAGGGAGATCTTAGGAGTTACAAGCAAATTCTCCATTTTTCACAATGCTTTCTACTCTGAAATACTTTGTATTTAGATTTCAATCAAAATTTAAGTACCGTCTGCAACTTCTTTCAATATGGACCAGTATTAAGAGGAGAAGAATTTGATCTTGCTCTAACTGAGCATTTTACCTGCGGGACGGGGCCTTTTTGACCCAATGGGTATAATTTTATCAACCTTGGAAGAGAACAATCTGGATGTACTATAAACCAAATAAAAATGCATTACAACTTATACATTAGGACAGGAAGGTATCTGAACATTTTGCATGACTTTAGAACTCTTGGGTAGGGCTATTTTCGTCCAAAGGGTATGGTAGATAACAATAACATTATGCTATTTTTAATATAATAGCTCTAGGCCCAATATTTAAGAAGAAGAATTCTTTCAAATAAAGCGATTTCACCTATTTTGGACCCCTAGGGCAGGGCCGTTTTGAACCTAGGAGAACAATTTCAATTGATATAGTGCAAAACCATCTAGAAATGCTACATGCCAAATCTGAATATCCTAGACTTTATAGTTTACGAGGAGTTGTCTTTTTAACTTGCTCTAATTAAGCATTTTTCCAAACTTCGGACCTCGTGGTTGGGGCCATTTTTGACCCTAGAGATTAAACTTTGAGAAAATTGGTAGAGAACCATGTGATTAAGCTACTTATGAAATTTAAATTAATTTGGCCTTTTAGTTTCTGAGATTAAAAAATTCAAAGATTTACTAAAATTTCCCATTTTCAAATGCCGCGGCAATCAGGTTTTTCGCGGAATGTAATTCTTTTAGCAGCTTTTGTAGAACTTTAACAAAGGAACATCCCTGCAAAGTTTAAGCTTGATTGACCTACTGGTTTAGAGGAGAAGAGTTTTAAAGAAATTATAGACGGACGGACAGATGGACAGACGGACGGACGACGGACAACGACAGATCACAATAGCTCACCTCGCACTTTGTTCTCAGGTGAGCTAAAAATGTTTATTATACATGTCTTTCCTCTCTTCTTTACCATTCTGATTACACTATCTTTCCAAATTATACGTTTCTTTACAGAAATATAACATTCTCCCAAATTGTTGAGTTCGTAAGTTTACGACATTTCCCTCAATTTTACGCTTTAAATATTAGTTTTTATTAATTATCGTAAATCAAAATTTGAAACATTCGTCTAAAAACATGAATTCGTGATCCCTATTATTTTGCAAGTTTTGCGATCGAAGTTATCGATAAAAATCGGAATACGTGTATATTCAACTGTGGCGTTTTGCTTTGTTTGAATTTGGCTGCTACGAAGTTGAAATGCAGGAAATTGTGGCATTTTGCTTTTGGCTGCTAAGAAATTGATATGAAGGAAATTGTGGCGTTTTGCTTTTGGAAATTGGAATGAAGGAAAGTGTGGTGTTTTGCCTTTGGCTGCTAGGAAATTGGAATGAAGGTACTGTGACGTTTTGCCTCTGGCTGCTAAGAAATTGGAATGAAAGAAAATATCACGTTTAGCTTTTGGCTGCTAGGAAATCGGAATGAAGGAAACTGTGACATTTTACTTTTGGATGCTAAGAAATTGGAATGACGGGAACCGTGACGTTTAGCTTTTGGCTGCTAAGAAATCGGAATGAAGAAAACTGTGACGTTTTGCTTTTGGCTGCTGAGAAATTTGAATGAAGGAAACTGTGACGTTTAGCTTTTGACTGCTAAGAAATCGGAATGTAGGAAATTTTGACGTTTTGATTTAGGCTGAAATACATCATATATTCAAAGGGTTTTGTCATTAAAAGACATTTTTTGTAAATCTCCTCTAATAGGAAATAGCGTTCCCCAAATTCTACATATAGGATTTTTTTAAATAATTATTGTTACAACTGTTTTGGGGTTGTTGTTGTTGTTGTTTAATATAATAAACAAATATAAATATTAAAATCCATTATCCGTCCATCACACTTCATGCCTTGGTAACTCATTGGGATCGTCTATCAAGGCGATTCAAGATGGAAACCAAAAACATAAGGTGTCGAAGAGATACAACTTCTTTTTCTACCGATAGCCACTTCAGTCCAATTTCACGATCATGTAGTGTTTACTGATGAACTATAGGACATAGGAATGTGGATAAAACATCAAATGAGTACATCAAAGAAGACGCCAACAATTCACACTGTATTTAATCAGTAACATATCATGGTTACTCATCCTTCCATGCTTTTTGTAGAGACTTTCCTGTTTTTAAAATGAATGCACTGACTGACAGGGGTAGATTTGTTCGAATACAATCTAAAATGACCAGTCAATATCACTACACATATCATTTTATGTTCGATATTCTACCATCGGTTGAACTCAGCTGGATCAAAAATCGAAATACGCTGACTGACCGGGGTAGAAAGGTTCCCGTTATAAAGATTTTCAATCCAGCAAGATCATTTTGTATTACTACACATATCCTTTTATTTTCGGTATACTGTTATCGTTTGACCTCTGCTATATTAATTATCGTTTTCAGATATTTGCTTTATGGGATGGTGCTATTTTTTTCTTTGATGGTTCATTCAACCCATTCCAATGCGATCTTACTTTTTACGCCCCGAAGAAAACAGATTTTGAAAACATTGTAGAAAATGGAGAAGTTGCTTGTTATAAGCAGTTTATTCATCATCAACAATGTTTATTACCACAAGAGATAGATTTTTAAAAATTTCGTTGACTTAATATTGTCGTCAGTAAAGTCTTCCAATTCGGCCCAGTCTGAAATTTTCTCATGTAGGAATAGGTTGAGAAATGATGAGAAAAAATAAATCACACTGTATGAATACGCCAAGCGGATCCATTCATAAGTGTGATTAAACTTTTAGGTTCATACCCAAAATGAAACAAAAAAAGTCTCTTCATTTCTAATAATCTAATACCGTGTAGAAAAAAAGCGAGTAGTTTTAAAATTGAACGGATCTACTTTGTGCGCTGGCATACAAAATAGTTTCGTGCTCAATATTTTGTTTCTGGGAGTACAAAATGAAAATTTCAACCAATCAAAATACTTCAATCTTGATAGATGAAAATTCGATTACATGATATATAGTTTACTACATTTTTTTCAATTTGCATATTTATTACAGTATGGTAAGGGTAGATGTTCATTTTTCTTGTCTCTCCCACCTGTTACAGTAATTTATTCAACGAGCCATCAAATCACGTACACAATACATAGATCGCTGTGTTTACACATCCCTACTAGATCAACATGCTGGGTAAATATTCAATTAACGATAACGTGTTACTCCTCTGGCTTCTTAGTATATTGCATATTTAATAAATCTCTCAAGGCATGGTTAAATGCGGTTAAATAAAGCTACATCAAGTTAACTTAGTTTGGTTTATACTCATTTATTTTAGTTCCATTGTGACAAAAGCTTTGGGCTTGAAGAGTCGCTCTCGAACATTCGCAATTTAGATGTTTTCCCGTCCCTGAAAGAGAGGTAGTGGCTCACACCCACTGCTTCCCAATTGACCAATCGCTGGCCCCGCCCACTTACTTCTTTGGTCCATCCCAATGACTATGACAGGAAGCTCCGCTTCGATTTTAAACAGCATTATTTTGCAAAATTCATGACCATTAGCATGTAACAAAAATGTAAAATGGTTGGTTGGTGACCTAAACATCGTAACTGCAGCTTGAATAAGCTGTAGTTACGACGTTATAAGACGCCAAACCAACAATTAAGGTAAACAAAAATGGCGCGAATGTCGGAGTTCATAAACTGAGGTCTGGGCTGAATAAATTATTTGATTGGTCGGTTAATTCCTTGAATGACAGCAGCGATCGGTCAACTGTATAGTCCTATAAGTCCAGTTGGTGGAGCACTCGACTTCAAACCTCGAGAACGCGGGTTCGATCCCCGGACTGACAAAACTAACGCTCACGAGCGATGACCACCCCCCCTTCCCCCAGAAGACGGTAAGTTGTTACAGGGAGATAACAAGAGTACAGCCGGAAACTGCTGATAATCCTGTCTGTGTTTTTTTTGCGTGTTCAATGGATAAAAACGTCACGCCTCGGTTTAAAGTCTCAACTTCTGGATAATTGGTTTGTCAGTTTGGTTAGCCCGGGTTCGAACCCACGATCTGGAGGTTTGAAGTCAAGAGCTGTGTAAAATGAGCTAATGCGGGCTGACAAAAATGGGCGTCTATAGTAATCGAAACTCTCGGGACAAAAGAAAATATATAAAGGATGATTAACAAATCGCGGCTGCCAATCAAAGAATCAATAGACCAATTAAATGATTCATTTAGATCGGGAGTGAACTTTAAATTCCAACATTGGCCGACATTTATGTGAAGATTTTTGTTGGTTTGGAGACTTAAATTGCGTTACTACAGCTTATTGTTATTCAATTATTTGTTTTATTCATTTATTTACTTATTAGTTAATGTATTTATTTGTCTGTAAAAAGTCTGGCTCCAAGATGTCAGTAAGCTTATGTAGGAAAGTAGAAGAGGGTACATTATAATAACATAGATAAACAATTAACTCCCATATCGCCATTCGGCCATCAAACTATCGTAAAAACAACTTGAATTAAACTGTATTTAAGATACATTGCTTGCATAATGACGATATACTCATGAACTAATTGGTCAGTCAGAGGGAAGCCATGCGCGGATCCAAAGTAGAGGACCAGGGCTTCAGACCCCCCCCCCCCTCTAGAATTTGCGCAGAATATTGTTATAAGCGTTGGAAAATCTGGAAATCAAAGAATCAAATTGTCAATGGGCAACCAAATGGTGTAGCTACAGCTTTGTTCAAGCTGTAGTTACGATATTTTGCTCACCAACTGACTTGTACATTTTAGTTTAGGCCCAAGACACACACACACACTGAGAAAAAAGCTGAATTTAAAGATTTGAATCAAATTTACTCAATACAAAATAACTTCATACCAATTGGATAAGGGTCGGTCTAATCTACTTTACATAAGCAAACACCTCTATAAAGCGACCACTTCAATTTAGCGACCACAATCAAAATCCCGTTTTCAAAAGCAACAGCTCTCATATAAAAGTGATCGTGTTTGTTAGAAACATATGAGTCTGTGCGTGACATTTCCAACCATTTCGCATGTGCGGGACTCACACACGTTGAGCACCCTGGACAGCCATTCGGGGCAATTAGAACATTCGCTGATTGTTTAAAGAAGCTTTGGGTCAGTATCTGTCTACAGAGCGCAGAGTGAAGACTCTGATCAGACTGTGCGGATGCACAGACTGATCTGAGTCTTTACTTGGCGCACATGTGTAATGGTTGGAAATGTCACGCACGCGCTCATATAATAAATCAAATCAATATTGTTGGAACGCATTAGAATCGTCTCGGTGACACGATTCTAAAAAGTCCCAACAACATAAGATTTAGCGAGAATTCTGTTATAATATATGAATGCAATCGAACCAATGTTCAAAAAAGTGTTTTAAAAGAGCATTCCCTTCAGCGACCGCTTTTTGGTCGTCCCGTGAGGGTCGCTTGATACATTTTTTTACTGTTTATACATATTACCTTTTCTATCAAATATGTCTTCCACTTCCATTAAGCAACCAATTTTGTTAGCAAAATTTCCTCCCTTAAAAGCAAACGTGTTTTTAGAAGTTGAAGAATTGGCTAAAAAAAAAATACCGTATCTAAAGTCTTTGTTATTTTAACTGCCGTAATCTAATGAGCTCGAACAATATAGGATTTAGTGAGAATGCTGCAATTGCTTATGTTTGCATGCAAATCAATCCATCATGTCACAAAAACTATATTAACCAATTCCTTTGGAATTTCTTTAGACGTCCCTATAGAAAAGGCTTTGGAAAACATTGTGGAAAATGAAGCAATTGCTTGTAACAAGCAATTTCTTCATTTTCCACAATGTTTTCTACCCCAAAAAGGTAAAGATTTTTGAAATCTCATGAGCTTTTAATCGTCGCCTGCAACCCATTTCGATTTGGACCAGTGTAATTTTTTTGTCATGGTGGAATGGGTTAAGAGACCAGTCTCTCTTCAGCGACCACATTTTGGCCGTTACTTGAGTGGTCTCTTAATACAAGTTTTACTGTATTGTATGAGGTTAGCTCGTTAATACATAGTATTTTCTGACCATTTTGTCTACAAAAAATATACTCTACCTCCTAATGGTGGGTCGCAGTTTAAACTGAGAAGCTCTAGAGGTTGAAGGACGAAAATAACCAGGTAATACAGAAAACAAGTTGAAACAGAAATCATCGTTGTTGGTTCACCAACAATTGCCGCTTGACCATCTCACACGTTTGGCAAGTTTGTGTCACCGAATTGAAAACGTCTCGCCGAACAAAACTATCTCATCGGCTACAACTCCTCCTCTTAATCCGAAGGTATATCAGTAGAAGGCACTTGAAAATCAATTAATCCCTTTCAACATTTTTAACTCATCCATTATAAACTATTCGACTTTAAAAGACGCATTTTTTCATTCAATCTTTAAAACGCCACATTTGCATGCATTTTTAACACAAACCATTTAAAAGCAAGTAGGGTAAATTGCGCATAGTTTATCCCCGACACCGGTATATTTTTCAAACATTTCATACTAATTGATTAATCCACGACAATTTCGAACATATTATCACTACAGGAATTAAGTCTTGCGCATGTGTGCTCGAACATCCGGTTCGGGTCACCATCTGTTACCAAACCCATTTAATTTCCCGAACTAACAACAAACACAAATTACATACAACACAGAAAAAATCATTTCAGAACAGAACACAACTGTTTATACAAAATCTGCCACAAAAAATATCCATTCATCAAAAACATGTGTAAATAACAAATTCCGTACGTGCAATCGTTAGATCTGGTGTACTTTCGATTAAATTTCAATCATAATAGATCCATCGAACAAAAATACTTTTTTATAACGATCTATATTTCCCTTAGTTAAATACAAACATGTGGTATTTTTGTAAATCTACTGTGGTATATTTTTGTACAGAGAGTTTTCACGAAAACTTAGTTTCCCCCAATGTGTATATAGGTATCTGCAGGTATTAATACACTCAGGTAAAGTCTGTTACACCAATAACCCTTTATCAGACAAAGTCCCAAAATTCGTATGGTTTTCTCATTGACTGAAAAGGGCTTAGCTATTTTCTGTTTTATGAAAAATTAGACTTGTAAAACTGACCAATCGCTGGCCCCGCCCACTAACTCCGCTGGCCAAGCCCAATGACTCTGACAGGGAGTCCCGCTTTGATTTTGAACGGAGTTATTTGCAAAATGTATGAGCAGTAGCGAGAAACAAAAAAGTAGAACAGTTAGTTGGTGAACTTAACGTCGAAACAACAGCTTGTAGTTACGGCGTTTAAGTCGCCAAACCATTAAAAAAATTGTCTATGTAGCAGCTGAAGACTCATTCCTGATATAAATGAATGATTTCATTGGCCGACTGGTTATCTTACTGACAGCCGCGATTGGTCATTGAAAAAGAGGTTGCCGATTTCAATTCAAAAATGTTACTATCCTAAAGGGTAGAAAATAGTTTGGGAAAAGAAGAAATTTCTCGTAACAAGCAACTATTTCTTCTCTTACCACAATGTTTTCTCAAGAACAAAATCATAGGACAAAAATCAGGGATTGTATGGTAAAGGGTAAACACCAACTCTATCACTATTTAAGTTATATTGCGGAGGCAGATGTACCTACCCATGAGTTATGATGGTCTCTCACACCATTTCAAATCGAGCTCCTCATCAAATTGAAGTGATACATTGCAAATTGTAGCAGCGGCTCTTGAACAGATTTTCATGAAAATATGTTGTAGGAAAATAATCTGCTTTTCCAATAGTTATAAATGTCATTTCCAACCTACTAAATTCGCTATGAATTTAATCTAATGTAACATATTCCCCATGCCTTATTTGGAAGTCGCTGTGTTAGCGCAGTCGGTCGCGCGGCAGACTCAAAACCTTCAGTCATTGGCCTCATGGGTTCGATCCCCGGCGATGGCACATATCCTTCCCGACATTTTTCTCTCACCAATGGGAGGATAATCGTAAACCTAAGTGGGATAGCAGCTTGAGGCTAGGAAAAGGTGTAGTGGTAGTACTGGTGTGAGAAATACCAGGGATTCATTGTTAGGTGCTCCAGCCACCACGATATGACTGAAATACTGTTAAAAGCGGCGTTAAGTCCCATTCAATCAATCAATGCCCTACCTGAAACATCGGAATTAATCGGATGAGGTCGTTAGTCTTCGGGTAATGTCGATAAGGATTGGGAAGCCAATAACATAATTGACACGTCAAGGAATCCACAAATAGGCAATTTTGGGTGCAATCAACAGATAATGTATTTACCATATGAATTCCGGCTACTCTGGGGTTGTACCTTGTTGTACTTATTTTGCGTCTCGTAGCCTTATTTCTTCTTTTCTTCTTTTTTTTTTTTTTTTTTTTTGAACTTATGAACAGTTATTTTCACTACAGAATCAGCCTAATCACCTTCTTTCAGATGCCTGAAAGCATTACTGCTAGATATTTGAAAGTTTGGAGCCAAAGTCTTTCAGTCTTGGTATGTTCAAGAGTGGCTTTAAGTGACTCATATTGCATTTCGAAATGACTTTGTCAGATAACAAACTTCTAACGAGAACATATGCCGAAAACATGGATAGTTACTTTTGGTCAACACATTTAATTAACACAAGTCTAATTTCAAACTTCAATAATTTAATTTTTAGTTTCGTCTATCAAAAACGAGCGTTCTGATTGGTCGAGAAAGATTATTCATAACTCCATGAACAAAATCTTGAGCACGCAGCGATTTTGTACGCTTCCACGGAGGTATGAATAGTTTTTTTTTTTTTTTTTTTTTTTCTACCTATCAGAATGCCCGTTTTTGAAAGTCGAAACTAAAAATAAAATTATTTAAAGGTAGCAAGAAGCAAAATCCATATTTTCAAATTCAAATCAGTATTTAGGAAATAAGGTATTGAGTATTGAATAGGGACCGAGTGTGTTTACATTATAATTCGTTTGAGAGGTTCGATTCAATCGTGAATAAGATTGGGGGCAAAGTTCTGTTCAGTTGGTAATTTAACCCATTTTACAATTCTACAATTCAAGGCTTTTGCAAATGCAAAATATGTGACAAAAGGGGTAGAAAAAAATTGAAAAAAGAACGGATTACTTGTTACAAGCAATGACTCCTTTTCTAATTATGTTTTCAAGAACTATATACTCTGCGTCTAAACATGTGGAATTGACCAATCGCGGCTGTCAATCAGGGAATCAATCGGCCAATCAAAGTATCTATTCATCCCGGACAAGAGCTTTCAACTAGAACATTGACCGCTATTTTTGTTAACCTTTTTTTTTTTTGTTGTTGTTGTTGGTTTGACGAATTTTTCAATCTGTAGTTACGACGTTTAGGTCGCCAACCAACTATTCTACTTTTTTGTTACATGCTACTGGCCATAAATTCTACAAAATAATGCCATTTAAATTCGCAGCGGGACTTCCTGTTGGAGTCAATGAGCGAGTCCTAGGGAGTCAGTGGGCGTGGCCAGAAATAGGTCAATTGTGTCAGAACGACCAAGAGCCTGATAGGCAAGAAGACAATGAACTAAATGATCCATTCTATCAAAGAAGGGGGTGTTAAAAAGTAGAGCATATATTTTCCATTCGGGCCGGGTAACATTTTTGCTAATTACGGATAAAACCCGAGGTATTGCCATAGCCTTGTCGCTATCGATGTTTTGTTGTTGTTGTTGTTCTTCTTGTTTTTACTAAAACTGACATTTGGTGAAACCTCTGGTATAACTGAAGTTAATCTTTTGAAACATCGAATATATCCTTGTTGTCATTCAAAAACCTCGTAACTGACCAACAGCGGCTGTCAATCAAGGAATATATCGATCAATCAAAGTAATCATTCAGCCCGGAATTGAGATTTAATTCCAAAATTGGCCGCCATTTATGTGAATTATTTATGTTGAATGGCGACATAAACATTGTAACCACAGCTTATTTAAGCTGTAGTTATGACATTCATGTCGTCAGCCAACGATTCTACTTTTAGTTACATTCTTCTGATCATAGTTTTTGCCAAAGAACGCCGTTTAAAACCGAGGCGAGACTTCCTATCGGAGTCTATGGGCGTGACCAATGAAGTAAATGGGCGGGGCCAGCGATTGATCAACTACAGTTTGAAAAAAATAATCACCATATTTCATACTAGTGAGAATGTATCTGTTCGTATTTCGCAGTAATAGAAAGCAATGAGCCGTTAAATATCCGTATCATACCTTCAAATCATTCTATCAAGAAATTGGCGAATCGTCGCGGTCAATTTTAAAATCGACTGACCAATCAAATCGTTTATTTTGACCGAAATTGAATTACGAACTCATGTATTGAAATTAGTAAATTCCATGTCTTGAATAAGCTGTAGTTATGGCGTTTATGTTGCCAAACCAATAAAAATACTTCACATAAATGACGCCTTAGATCGGATTTCAATGTTCACTTCCGGTCTAAACGGACGATTTGATTGGTCAATTGATACCTTGATTCACCAATGAGATCCGCAAATTTGTTTGTTTGGGGTTTTTTTTTGTGTGTGTGTGTGTGTGTGTCAATAGAGTCGCGGATCGCGAAAAAAGTAACCTAATTGCAGTTGTTACATTTTTAGTTTCAATCCAAAAGCAACAACATTTAAGAATGACCTAAATTCCCCAATCGCGATGTCAATCTAACAAAAAATCGACCAATCAAATAAGTAATTTAGTTCAGGTGTGAAGTTTAAACTCAGACATTTTCCGCTATATCTGCGAAGTATTTGCGTTGGTTTGCGACTCAAACGTCGTACCTAAAGCTTATTCAAGCTGTAGTTGCGATATTTAGGTCGCTAACCACCCTTTCAACTTTTTGTTACATTATACTAGGTATAAATTTTGCAAAATAACACTTTTCAAATTCAAAGTGGAATATCCTGTCGAAGTCAATGGGCGAAGCAAGCGGCGACAGCTATTTGTCTAAACTGCAGGAGGTGTCAGACTATAATTTAAGGTGTGGTAATATTGAATAATAAGAGCTAAACAAGGTAGAAAAGAAGAAATTGCTTCCAACAGAAAAAGTTTGCCAACAAGGTTTTCTAACGCTTTCAACGTTTTTCTAAGGCTTCAGTGCATAAATGCAGTTTTGTGACGGGTAAATAATTGAAAATTCATGTTCCGGACAAATGTGTATGATTAACCCGTTCCCGTTTTTCAAAATTTTAGACCAGTCCAATTTGAAGGAAGTTGCAGACAACAATCAAAAGTGGGTACAATTTGAAAAGTAAAGAACCTACTGGTTAGAAAATATTTCTTCTTTTCCCACATTGTTTTCTCAAGTATAAATTTACAGGGACGCGAAAACAAGGGATTGTACAGGAAAGGGTTAAAATTGAGAAATGTCATCTCATTTATGATGCTAATATGTTTTGATTAATTAGGATGTATCAAAAGGTGCCATGGCGTGACTTATTAATAAACATAGGTTTCCTGTTCGCGATTAATTAACTAACTGCTAAAGGAAGGACTGGGTATTTAAGCAGTCATTCACATAGAGTTGAATCTAGGTAAATCACCCAACACACCATGGCTCTAGCAAACGTCTGTCTGTTCATGAGCTTGATTATTTCTCGCAGTGAAGTGGTTTTTGCCGCGGAGCAAAATGATACCAGCTTACTAATTGATGTAGCTTACAGTCTATGCAGCTATAGTACGTTCTGTAGAATTGGAAATCGATCCGTTCCCGAAGGGCTGTATTCGTGTTGTGCTGAGTGTTCCTGTTCAGATGACTGCTACCTTGCCAACCAGTGTTGTCCGGATACCGATGTTAAAAACCAAGACATCGAGATGAAATGTAGATATCAGTATGAATACTTTGACTATCACAGAAACATCTATTCAGAGACTCCGTACACCACCTATTACATTGTCGATACATGCACTGAGGACCATGATCAAGATATTGTTGACAGATGCTTGAACCCAGAAGTTTTAGAAGACTACGTCCTTGTATCGGACAAAAATACCTCGGTTATCTTCAAAAATAAGAAATGTGCCCAGTGTAATGGTGTACGGAGTTATCAAACATGGAACTTGATGGTTCTTTGTCCTTACGATGATGACCTTTTCTCGTTTGAGTGGAGGAATGGTTATGTTCTGGAACATTGTAGCTTGGTGTCCTTAGCCCCAGAAAGCAATAAAGATACATACGAAAGGATGATTTGTTCACCAGAAACGATCGATTCCTGCAATACGACAGGGGAATGGGATTTTTTTGACAAAGACATTGAAAGAGCGTGCGGGGTTTATAACATGCCATATAGGGAGGAAATCATATTGAACGACATTGTGAAGAACTACAGAACTTTCAAAAATCTCTATTGTTATCTGTGTAATAACAAACGAGGGACAAAAGGAAATGAAGCATGCCAGATAGACCTTGAGACAGTGAAAATAAAACAAACGGCACATGCACCATTCACTTCGCTCTTTTTTCCTCAGGAGATGCAACCAGTGCTCGACGAACAGTGTGGAGTTGACGAAATCAAAGATTCCTTCACCGTAAGTACAACTGACCAATCATTGACTCCGCCAACTAACTTCTTTGACCACGCCAATTGACTCCACAGGAAGTCCCGCTTCGATTTTTAACGGCGTTATTTTGCAAAAATGGAATGGTTGATTGGCGACTAATAAGGCCGTAGCTACAGCTTGAATAAATTGAAGTTACGACGTTGGAGTCGCCAAATCAACGACAATGTTTCTTATATATGGCGACCAATGTCGGAGCTCAAATCTCAATTCCATGTTGAACGAATGATTTGATTGGTCGATATATTTCTTGATTGACAGCCGCGATTGGTATACTGATGGAACGCTGGCTTCACCCACTGACCTCCGATAAGTTGATTTGACTACGGTTATATACATGCATGTCAAGAAGATTTGAAAATATCGACCCTGATCATACTGTTAATGGCTTGTTTGGCCAGGATTTTTCCCTTTTTCTTTCGACTTCTCTAAAAAAGGAAATAAGGACTTTCATTCAGTGATGTTTTGATTAATAATAAAACTCAGAAATAGTTAATTTATGCATCTAACGGTTTCGATTGACCAATCGCGACTGTCAATCAAGGAATCATCCGACCAATCAAATCTCTCATCAAACCCGGAATCGAGCTTTGAACTACAACATTGGCCGCCATTTTTGTTAAACATTTTTGTTGGTTTGGCGACATAAACATCGTTAATACAGCTTATTCAAGGTGTAGTTATGAAGTTTAGTTCGCAATCCAACAATTTTAATTTTTGGTACATGCTGATAGTTATGAATTTTGGAAAATAGCGCCGTGAAATATCGAAGCGGGACTTCCTGTTGGAGTAGACGTGCGGGGGAAAGGGGTAAGTGGGCGGGGCCAGCGATTGGTCAATTATTCTCGCAATCAAAGATTCTGAAACAGTCTAACCATCGCTACATTTTCTCTTTATGATGAGATTAACTAGGGTTATATAACGTTCAAGATTACACTTAATCGTCTTTGTTGGAGGAAATCAAAGATGCCAGCTCTGTAATCGTTCGCCACTGAATGGTTGCTGTTTTCCGGCGACTGTTCAAGTTTTACGCTGTATATTACTAAAAAAAAGAATACCAAAACATTATGCATTGTGAGTGCCACTTGTTTTAGGCCATCTTGAATTCGTTCCGTCAGAATTATTTACGTAAACGATAGTCCTGGAGGCATATCTTCCCCCAAAATACACTATAAAATCAACGATAAAACAATACTCCAGGCTCAGAAGCATTAATAAATATGACGATTGAAATTATAAGATCAATATAATTCTACGCAATAAGCCTACAATTCATGAAAGAAGCTACGATATTTAAAATGTGACCCGCCACAATAAATGTTGGTTTAAATCAAGTTTTGACGTCATTGATGACGTTTTAACTTTCGCTAGTCATTCAAACAACAAGCTAGGTCACGAAGATTAACGAAATCGTTCGTAAAGTTTAGTCATCGGCACATGGACATATTACAGTCAATGCCGAAGATCAGCAAACATTTCCGGTAATGAATCGGGTGCATTCAACTCGATTTTAAAATGTAAACAAACACTAGGTGAAATTGATAATAAAAACAAAAACACCTTTTCCAGGGAAAATCACTCATACCCCACTTTTTCATATTGATATTAAGAAGGTTTAGAGACAAAATAAGTTTAGTCATCAGCACATATGCAAATAACAGTCAATGCCGAAATTTAGCGAAGATTTCCTGTAAAGAATCGGGTGCATTCGTCTCGATTCAAAATGTAAAACTAACACAAATTGAAATCGACAAGAAAAACTCAAAATACCCTTTATAGAGAACATCACTCATACCATGCTTTTGCATATCGATATAAAGAAGGCCATTGTTTGCTTTAGTGATCACTAAGCGATAGATTATTTCAAGTATTTTTCTCCCTCGAAGGGCAAATATGGCTATAACTAATTTCCAGACGGAAACAATCTAGACTGGTCCAAATTGAAAGGAGTTGTAGACGATGATTTGAAGTTGTTTGTTTTTTTTTTTGTTTTTTTTTTTTTTTTTTTTTCCATATTTCTGGTGTAAAACCCTTGTGGAAAATGAAGAAATCGCTTAGTTCAAGCAATTTCTTCATTTTACACAAGGTTTTTCCGCTTGCTTTTCTTGAGGAGCTTCAAAAACGTCACTGTGTTGCAATGGGTTAAAGGCCAATTCAAATTATATTTAGAAGTATACGATATGCATTTGGTGGAAAAGGATAATGTATCTTTAACCTTTTACTCATCTTTCCGAACGTTCTACTTTTCTAAAAATAGAAAAAAGATAATCTCGAATCAGTCTACTCGTGATGATGCCTAATATACATATCAAAGTACTGAAAATACTGTAAGCTAGCAAAGCAGTACTATTTGTCAAAGGTTATCATGATTAGTGTTATTAGAAAACGTTTGTCTTGTAGGCTAGAAAACAGTGTGGACAATGAAGAAATTGCTTGTTACAAGCAAATTCTTCGTTGTCCACAATGTTTTCCAAAGCTATTTCATGAGATTTTCAATTGAGTTGGGTTGGGTTAAATAGCACTCTTTTATAGGAGTTGTCTACAATTTGAATAAAGTTAATCTGTGTGGCCATAAAAAGCAGTGGCAGAGTTCGCAATATCTCTGAAACAAGAACTACTTTTATGACGTAGGCATTCATTGGATTTAGTCGTTAAGCCTCCAGTGGCAGTTTGAACTCTGGAAAGACCTCAAATCTGTGTCTTTTAACTTTTGCTATCAAAGCTGACGCTTTGCTAGCTAAAAATCATCCATTTTTTCAGCCGCCTAAAGTCATATCTTTTGAAGAAAATATCGTTGAACAGAAATAGGGTCAAAAAGGCCAAGTGAGAAAAAAAGCCCAGTGTACAAAAAGACCCATTGTCAAAAAGGCCCGATTCAAAAAGGCCTAGTCCAAAAAGCCGACTTCCAAAACTTATCAGAAAGGCCCAGCCCAAAAAGGCCCACATATACACTAGTATGGCAAGTTAATATAATAGTATTTTTCTCAACTGCTAGTAGTTAAGGAGTGCACATATCTTATGCACTTACTTAAATAATCCATTCAAGACAACAACAATACATATTGTACAATATAGAAAAGAACTATTAATATTCTATCAACATCACCTCGCTTTCCCAAAATGTTGCTTTGATGACAGAAAATCATTTTGGGAAAAAGAGAAAATGTTTTTATGAATCAGTCAACCTTAATGTCTTTATTACATGATATTTCGTTCTTTATGCGTACATTTTACTTTTTTTTTTTTTTATTTTGACCAGACCTTTCTGTCACTTGGCCTTTTTGACCCGACACCGTTGTACAAAGAAGTTGGTAAAATGTAGTGGCTTTGATAATGTCAATAATTGGCATACGGCCCATAATAATAGACAATGAACTTGTCATCAGCAGGTGCATATCTATTTAAAGCCATATCCTCCCCCAAAAAACATAACAAAATTAATAACAAAACTATACTCCAGGCTTAAAAACATTATTAAAAATGACGATTAAAACTATAAGGTCAAAATAATTCTAAGCTGTAGGTCTACAGTTCTGATTTTTTACATTGCGACCCACCACAATTTAAGGTTTATTTACATACAACAATGTCGTCAAACTTTCGCTGGTCATTCATACAACTGGCTAGGTGATGGAGATTAACGAAATCGCCAGTTAAGTTTAGTCATCGGCACATGGGCATATAACAGTCAATGCCGAAGATTAGCGAACATTTCTGGTAATGAATCGAGTGCATTCGACTCGATTTTGAAATGTAAACAAACACTAGTTAAAATCGATATCAAAATCAAAAATCACTCTTTCCAGGGAAATTCACTCATACCCCACTTTTGCATTTTGGTATTAAGAAGGCTCTTCTTTTGTTTAGAGACTAAATAAACGATAGACTGCTTAAACTGTTTTTCTTTCCTCGGAGGGAAGATATGAGTTTAAGGTACCCACATCGTATCTTTGAGTTATATTGAACGTATCTTAGTTTTTTTTCAAAAGACAGACAGGCGGAGAACTAATAAACAATATGCACCGATCTTTAGGGAAGGGATATGGAAATCATTTATTTGTTTAAATTGCAATGGGTTTAACGCAGTTTTTAACAGTATTTCAGTCACACGGTATGAATACTCGAAGCGGATTCATACAGGGGTGTGATTAGGTTTTCGGTTCATACCTCCATGAAAACAAAAAATATTCTCTTCATTTCTTATTACTTAATAGCATCGAACGAAACAATTAGAAACTTTACCATTTTTGGTACCTTTTGTATGGGACTATTGTTTGCGGAAGCAAACTAAATGCCGCGTGCTCAAAATTTTGTTCGTGGAGTTATGTTGGTTTTTTGTTGTTGTTGTTGTTTTGTTCTTGTTCTTGTTGTTTTTCTACCAATAAAAACTGTCTGTAGACTCATTAGAATAAAGTCAGGGAATTCATGAAATTGACAAGGGTTGTTGAATAGTGTGTTGAATAGTGTGGAATTATCTTGGAATATAATGAACGGTATCAGCGAATTCTGAACAAAATGGACATGTACGATAAGAAATATTTCCCTTAATATAAATTTGCACATTGTTCTATGAAAAGATATGTTTTGTTTACACGGGTCTGCGCGATTAGCTCAGTTGGTAGAGCACTTGACTTCAATTCTCAAGTTCACGGGTTCGAGCCCTGGGCTGACCATATCAACTGACAAACTAATTGTCTTTCGGGGGAGACGATAAACCGAGGCCCCGTGTGACGATGCTATCCAACGAGCACGTTAAAGAGCCAGGCTGAGCTCTCAGCAGTTTCGTCCTGTACCCTTGTACTATCCCCTGTAACAACTGACCGTGTTCTAGTGGCGTCGCTCATATGGGCATGTGCTACAGTAGCGATGATAAATAAACGGAAATAGACACACACAAGTGAAAATCAGACACTTCCGAATCAATGTCAGCCGCAGAGACCGAGAAATGTTTCGACGATTTAACGATTTGAGTGCATGATATAAATGGAACGGTAAATGATTGATTATGAATGAAATTGAAATTGGAATGAAGTTGGAATGAAATCTGAGAGTCATTTTCTGTAGCTCTGCATATTTTAAACACTTACGTGAACCGTATAACCCTGGATATTGATGCTTTAAAGTTTTAAATAAAGAACTATAGCTAAAGAAAATATTCTGAGAAAAAGGGAAATTCCTTCTCCTTTTCGCACACTTTTTCTTTTGTTTTGTTTAGTTTCAGTTTTTTTTGTTTTTTTTTTTTTGTTTGTTTGTTTGTTTTTTGTTTTTGTTTTCACCCTAAATAACGCACATTTTCAGTTCAAGTATATCGTACGTTGTCGTTTGCAACTTCTATCAATTTTGAACCATTCTCAAATTATGCTTTAGTTTAAAATCTATTTTCAGGACAAATGCCTGAGAATGTATTGCCCCTTCGGTGAAACAGCAGTTTGGGGCACTTGCAAGGATATACTCAAAGTCAAATTTATCAGCTTATCAGCCATTTACAGTATCAGAGTAACGACGCCAGACGGAGATGAATCAATCGATGCCCGTGTATACCAGGCCCTTGCTGATGACATTCAGACGAAATTTAATCGAGCCTCATGTGACCTCTATACCCTCAGCATTCATTCTGAAAATATCATTTTGATAAGCGCTAACCCAAATGACCAATGCCCCTTTCCAAAGTTATTGAAAGTTTTTGAGTATATGTCCAAACTGCAAGTTTCTCTGCCAGCTTTCGACCAAACGACCATTCGCCTAAAGCAAACTAACGAACATGAAATCAGATTTAGAAATTTTGGTTATTTTGACGTCAAAGAGATGGACGAGATCAAAAAATTCGTGGGCCGTAAATGTTTCCAAGGAGCGCGACTCTATACACACTTCTTTTGTAAGAGAGTGGTCTTTTCTTTGGAGGACCTTGTAGCCAATGGTATCAAAAACGAGAGTCTGAACGATCTGTTAGCGTTATCTGACCCATATGATGTTAAGGGCAATCTTACAAGAAAGTATGTCGCATGTTTTTCTGATTATCTTCGCTTCGCAAACACGGCACCCGGTCAAGGCACTAGCTTAATCATATTGGCGCTTGCAATTTATTACATTTGGTCACTGTAAACTATCTATTTGTCAAAAACATTGTACCAACATGACGCGATATGACTTAAGTACTGTTTAAAGTGGCGTTTAACCATATTCAAACAAATGCATATATTGAACCACTCACTGTTGAGTCCCTGTTGATTCTGGTCTATAAAACCTGTTCTTTTAGCCTTTTTTCATCTAACCTAAGATTTGCTTTTTATGGGATGCCTAGTTTGTTTGTTTGTTCGAATGGGGTTTAACGCCACTTTAACAATTTTTCAGTCATTCTGTGGCGGCTGGAGCACAATGGATTCCTTACACCAGTACCACTATTACATCCTTTCCTGGTTGGCAGATGCTATCCCACTTAGGCTTACGATTATCAACCCATTGGTTAGAGAAAAATGTCGGAAAGGATATGTGCCGCCGCCGAGAATCCAACACATGCCATCTCATGATGTGATGTCTAGTTTGTCAATTATCCCATTGCCAGACGGCAAAATTTTAGTCTGGTCTCAATTGAAAATAGTTACAGACGACAATTTAAGTCTACGAAATCTGAGATTTTTAAACTTTCTGGGCTGAAAACACTGTGAAAAAAATGAAGCAATTGCTTGTGACAAGCAATTTCCTTATTTTACACATTGTTTTTCGAATCTTTTTTCTTGAGGGCATCAATAAGCGTCATTGTGTAGGTATGGGTTGAAACGTGACGGTCGAAGATTATTAACTTATTACCACACTCCATTATTAATTTCCTAGAGAATGATACAGAAGAAAAATCATGAGAGAAGTGGAACTTGCTTCTAGCAAGCAATTTCTTCTTTTATCAGAATGTTTTCTACACGAGATTGCACTCATCATTTTTTTCTGTTTTTATTCGTTTACTTTATATTATCTATTTTTCATGCAAATTCAATTTTAGAAGTCGTCTGCATTTGGACAAGTCTAAATTTGTCGTCTGATATATAGATATAAGTGTAATTGCTTATAGTCCTAGTTTAATCCTTCTTTATTTGACCCCTCCCCTAAATTACCAACAACTGAGAATTCAATGACCTTATCTGATAAAGAAGTTGTATACAGTACACAAGGGATTCAGTCAAGTGTATTTCTATGTATAAGTATAGCATATATTTGTTTGCACTTTTTTGTAGACTATTTGTTTCTTGGTATAAGCTTTGTATCTTATTTTATAATAATTCTAAATTATTATAAATCCTCACCTATATACCTTCATGCCTTTGTTTATTAACACCCCCCCCCATTTTCTCCGATTTACCACGAATTCGAGCCGTTTTTCTCCGATCATCCTTGGACGGTACGTATTTTTAGACATACATGCGGTGTGTTCCCGTCGGGCTGCGAAAAACTACGATGCGATACGATTTACTACGCATTTGCCCCGATTTTGTTCCGAAGTACCCCGAGTTTAGGATCTGAGTTACTGAGAGCTCCGCCTGGTTCTTTAACGTGCTCGATGGATAGCATCGTCACACGGGGCCTCGGTTTAACGTCTCATCCGAAAGACAATTAGTTTTGTTAGTTGATATGGTCAGCCCAGGGCTCGAACCCGTGATCTTGAGGTTTGAAGTCAAGTTCTCTACCATCTGAGCTAATCGGGCTGACACGAATTGTTTCAAAGTTGATTCGCCTTTTTATACTCCTCGGAATTCGGGGTACTTCGTAGTACTACGGGATGATATCTTTGCAGTTCGTAGTTATTCAATGTGGGTCGGTGTAGGTCGGGTTGCTAGTCGCGTATCTCGCCGTAGTTCATCGGCGAGAATCGGGAGTTACTCGTAGTGCAACGGCGTTATTCGGGGTTCATCGCCGAGATAGGTACGCCGAAATAGGACCGATTCTGTCGCCGAATAACACCGATTTGCTTACTACGAACAACGACGACTTAGAACGAGGTACACCGAGGTGCGCCGATTTCGGCACGATTTTCGAAATCGGGAGAAAAGTTTGCGCATGTTGAAATTTTTGTCCCGATTTATTTTTGATCCCGAATTGATGCCGATTTGAGTCAGGAGGCACTACGACTCTCTCGAAGCTTGCCGATTTCGCGCCGATTTTGAAATTTTCGAAATCGGGATTAAATCCGGGTCTGTGAGACCGGGGGGTTACTCAGAAGACATTTTTATGTTTAAGAAATATTAGCAATTTACTGCTAAACTTTTTGACAAGAGGAAAGCGCATCAAATATGACTGACCAATTGCGGCTGTCAATCAAGGAATCAATCGAACTATTAAATTATTCATTTATCCTAAAATTCAAATTTTACGTGAAGCAATTGTGTTAGTTTGGCGACCGAAACGCCGTAACTACAGCTTGTTTAAGCTGTAGATACAACGTTTAGGTCACAACCAACTATTTCACTTTCTTGCTACATGCTGCTGGCTATGCATTTTGTAAAATAACGGCTTTTAAAATCGAGGCGGAACTTCCTGTTGGAATCAGTGGGCGGGGCCAACGGCGTAAGTGGGCGGTGTCATGGATTGGTCAGTTAACTCAAAATTCGCCCTGTTGGGTTTAAACACTATATTAGCCACAAGTAACATGTGTCCGTAGTTGTATGTGTCTTGTAATAACTTTGTTTTGTTAAGTGTTGCGGGTAATAGTTGTTTGTATGATTGTATGAAATTCTGCTCATGTTGTATGCTTTAAAAAAGTGCCATTAAAATGCGTAAAATACAATTTATATAAGTTGTATTTAATTACACCAACCAACGCAATTTCATTCAATCTGATGGCTAACTATTACCTCCCACTTTGACGTTCTATCATAACGATCTAATTGTTCAAAATAATGAATTTTGTCCCCTGTCAGTACCCACGATCACGTATCTTTTAACTTCCACGTAAAGCATTCGTCCAGGTGGAATCAAACTCGTACGTTATTTTATCGTTAGATTTGATTTGTTGACTGAAAAGATGGTCCCCAAACCTTGATAAGGTGTTAAGATTTTTTTTATAGATTTCATACATTTAAGAGATGAAGAGAATATTTTTTGTTTTCATGGAGGTATGAACCAAAAAACTAATCACACTGTATGAATACGCGAAGCGGATTAATACATAAGTGTGATTTGGTTTTTCGGTTCATACCTCCATGAAAACAAAAAATATTCTCTTCATTTCTTATAATTTAATAGCATCGAGCGAAAAAAACAACAACTTTACAAATTTTGATACCTTTTTATATGGAACTATTTAGTGCGGAAGCATACAAAATAGCTGCGTGATCAAAATTTTGTTCATGGACTTATGAATATTTTTTTCGACCAATCGGAACGCTTGTTATTGATAGACAAAACTAAAAATTAAATTATTGTAATTTAAATAAAAGCGCTATGCAACCAACCGATATGATGTATTTGCAATGATTGCCTGAATGCACTTAGCCATCACGTTTTTTAAAGCTTATCACGGTTTTACTGTGTGAAAAACGCACTCCAATACTTGTGATGAATAAACGGTACAGATTATTCTTATTAGTGATGGATTTCCATCGTCTTTGTTGTTAGTGGTGTTGGTGTTGTATTGTTGTTGGTGTTGTTGTTTTTTTTATTTTTATTTATTTTTTTTTTTTTCTTTCTTTTTAATGCCTTTTTTAATTTTTTCTTATATTAGCCAGTGACGGTCATGCATCACTTTGTAAATGATGCTTGTGACGGATGTCCGTCATTGTGAATGATGACAGTTAGCCGTAAAATGCTGAATTGTGTAAAATCACCCATTCACACATTCAATCATGACATTCAAATCATTTACTCAAATGGTTGTGTGTATTTCCGTTTATTTGTCGTCGCTACCGTAGCACATGCCCATATGAGCGACGCCCCTAGAAGACGGAGAAGGTTCGAGGATACAAGACGAAACTTGCTTAGAGCTCCCCCTGGTTCTTTAACGTGCTCGATGGATAGCACCGTCACACGCGTCTCATCCGAAAGACAATTTGCTTGTTAGTCGATATTGGGAGCCCAGAGCTCAAAGCGTTCAGAACATTCCACAACTTCAACTTCAATTCATTGGCTGACCCAGATTTGGAATTACATGTATACTTGAATGGTCCAAGTTTACAACTAAACCTATCAATAGAAAAAAAAATCATGTAAAAGAGGACTAATCTGATATCGTTCATTTCATTCACAATGCTTATACGAAAGGCTGGCTTTTCCAGAAGTCATTAAATGATGTGTCTAAATGAGGAAGAGGGTAAAATATTACTATTGAAAGTGATGCATTTTGTTTTGTAAAAGAATAATTCACTTCATACATGTACAAGCTAGTAGCCTAGGTCTTCTTCTTTTCTTACAATGTATTCCTTGATGCTATATTCCAGGAACATCGTTGTAAGAAAAAAAAAATAAAGATGATATATAGGGAATATTACCACAGTGTCTTTTTCCATGCGTTGTTATCGTGTTCGAGAATCGTGTGTAGGTATTTTTTATTGGATGAGACCGAAGGTCGAATCCAATAAAAATACCTACACACGATTCGAGAATACGATAACAACAAATAGAAAAAGACACTGTGGTAATATTCCTTTCATTATATACCTTTTAGGAAATGACATTAAGAAAACTCTCTTAAATGGCTAAGAAATAACCAACTTTCCGAAAAACCCGGAACGTCAATACACATGTTTAACGGTACTCGACGAATACGGTTTTTTGCTACACGCCGAATATTGATTTTTTTTCTGTCGAGTTGTATTTGACAGCCAGGTTTTACTTCATATCTTTTATAGGTATATAATAAAACCTTTGATGCGGAAGTGTCAATGTACATATAGGTTCTCATAACATTTTCCAACTGTAATTTTGAATGCTTAGAGAGAAGGTTTTAATTTATCAGAAATCTTTGTCTGCACCTAAGTTCCGTTATCTGTTTATTAACCCTTTCCTGTTTTGCAAAATTTTAGACCTGTCCAAATTCAAGTTTTGCAGATGAAAATTTAAAGTAGATTTAATTCGAAAAATAACCATTTAGTAGGGTAGAAAATATTGGGGAAAAAGAAGAAATTGCTTGTTACACGCGTTTTCTTCTTTTTCTACATTTTTTCTCAATTATAAATTTACAGGGATGTAAAAACCAGGGATTGAACAGGAAAGGGTTAAACCTTACATTGATATTCAATGTATTGTTGGACCAAAAATTTCTTTCTTTTTTCAATTTTAGACAAGAATATGCTGATTCATAAAAGAGAATAAAATTCATTGTTGTAACAACATAGAAACAACTGTTTTTTCCACATCTATCCATTACCTAGTCCATATCAGGGTTCTCTTCATTCGCGTATTTTTATTACTACCTATGTGTGAAAGGTTTGTTTGTTTGAATGGGGTTTAACGCCGCTTTTAACAATATTTCAGTTATATCGCGGCGGCTGGAGCACCTAACAATGGATTCCTGGTATTTCTCGCACCAGTACTACCACTATACCTTTTCCTAGCCTCCAGCTGCTATCCCACATAGGCTTACGATTATCTGACCATTGGTGGTAGACTAATGTCGGAAGGAGTTTTGCCGCCGTCGGGGATCGAACCCGGGACCCTTTGAATGATAGTCCGACGCGCTACCAACTGCGCTATGACGACGGCCTGTGTGAAAGGGAAAATTGGACTGCCTCGATAGGCGAGTGGCATAGGTACTTGACTCACGATATGACGATATGATGATCGCGGATTCTAGTGTGTGCATTTCAGTTTAGCCGCCGTCATAGCGCAGTCGGTAGCGCGTCAGACTCCTAATCTTCAATCTTGGGGTGCCATGGGTTCGATCCCGGGTGGCGGCACATATTCTTTCCGACAATTGTCTCTAACCAATGGGTGGGTAATCGTAAACCTAGGTGGGATAGCAGCTGGATGCTAGGAAAGGATGTAGTGGTATTACTGGTGTGAGAAATACCTTGAATCCATTGTTAGGTGCTCCAACCGCCGCGATATGACTGAAATACTCTTAAAAGCGGCGTTAAACTCCAATCAATCAAGCATTTCCGTTTTTTTATCGTCGCTACCGTAGCACATGCCCATACGAGCGACGCCCCCGGAAGACGGTTAGTTATTAACGTCGTAACTACAGCTTGAATAAGCTGTAGTTATGATGTTTAGGTCGCAAACCAAATATTCTCATCTTTGCTGCATGCTCCTGGCCATAAATGTTACGTAATAACGCGTTTGAAAATCGGTCGTGGAACTGAGTGAGAGACAAATGTCGGAAAGAATAGCTGCCGCCGCCGGGGATCGAACCCAAGACACCCAATGATTGAAGATAATGAATCAGACTTTTTATGTCGAACAGGGACATACAAGTTATACAGGTACATGTTATCAACACCCGAGATCTCGTTATTGTCCTCCAAAATTACTACAAATAATTATGTTACACTATAACCACAAGGGAAGGGGTTTTTACACTACAAGCCTCTGTACAAGGATCATTGCGGAGATTGCAAATAAGTCCTGTTTTCACGCAAATAAGTCCCGTTTTCGCGCTTATTGGTGGACTCCGTAGGCGTGCGTCAGTGTAACCCAGTTTGGAAAATATATTAGGTTGGCGAAGAAAGAGTAAACAGTTAGTTTTGAGCTATTATTTGTCCAAACCTGCTCCCTCAAACAACTGTACATTTTGAAAATGGCGTAAAACGAGAGTTCTATATAATTAGTAGAACGCGTAAAGACTCCTCTTAATCAAAGCGCTGAAAGCGCTTAAAGCCTGAGATATGTATACAGGAGATATATAATCTGGGCAGAAAAGGTTTGATGGTCTGAATATCGGAGGTGCCACTTTCTACCCAAATCTACTTTCGTTTATGCGCAGATCTGCCAAATTGTGTGCTAGGGGACACAATAATGGTCATCCCGTTGAGGTATTGTAACGATATATTTACATGTATATATCATTACATATTTTTCACCCGATCAAAATGCTTTTAAGGGTTCTGATAAAGGCCAACCAAGGATCCTTCCTGTGAATTTTGGTTGAGTTTGGTTGAATTATGTTCAGTACTTTCTGAGAAGAAGATTTTTAAAGTAAAAGTTGACGGACGGACGGACGACGGACACCACATCATGACAAAAGCTCGTTGGCTTTCAGCCAGTGGAGCTAGCGAGAGAGAGCTAGAGAGTGAGAGAGATGGGGGAATGGAGCGTGTAGCCAGGTTCGAACTAGGAGGTGTGAGTATTCTACCACACAAACCAATTTCGTTATGTAAATATGCGCTATATGATCTCCAGATAAAGAATGCGAGAGAGGGCGGGCGGTCATTTACCAGGTTAACATGATTATGTACAACTCTTAAAAGCGGTATGTACACGTTGCATCCTTTGGGAAGAATACGAAGGTAAAAATATATAGACACAAAGTCCGTGCACGACCAAACTGTTTTTAGACAGTGCGAATATGATCCTATGAATGACCAATTAATTTGTTTAACAAAACATTCCAATCGTGCGTAAAACCGACAGCTTCGCTTATCAGCTTTATACAGCAACTTCGTCTAACCGGACCGTTTTAACAGTGTTACTCTAGAATGAGTAATATTATTTAGTATGAAACAAACACCTTATTTTTTTCTTAACAATATGATATGATCATATATGTTTAATAATTTCCAATATACATGTATTATATATCTCCTTTCTTTCTTTCCATTCACTCGTCAAGTTTTGATAATTTTGCCAAATTCAGAACACTCACACGAAAGGACTGTACATCAAGCCGACAGCTTTCAACGAGTCATATCTCGCCTTCATCCTTCTCGCCTCAATCGGGCGTATTAATTTATAGTCAGATCAGATCTACTTTTCATGCGACAGAAGATCACATTGATTGCGGTAGATGTTTTTACATTATGTTTTCACTTTAACTGTGCATGGGTTTGAATTTTTAGCATGGTAACTTTAGCCTCAGATTTCTTACGCAATTTCAGGCTAAAAACGAAAACACCTACCAATAACCCGCTTAGCGTAGATGCGGTCACGGTCTCAATAACGTGGAGTCTTTCAATTATTAAGTGAGTAATTTGCCTTCTTTTTCTATACCACGGCAGTCATAAGATATACAGTTACATATGTTTTACGACATTTATTATCATTTATTATCATTTTGTATTAGCCTTTTCAATCCATTACCAAACTACAAAATTTCGGACTAGTTACAAATCGCTTTGAGATTGAAAACAAGCAATTTTTCCTTTTCTCACAATATTTTCTTTAATGCAATTCTTCGGGGGCGTGAAAATTGTGATTGTGTAGCATTTTAGTTAAACCACGGTTGGTAGGTGCACCTAACCATGGCTTCCTGACATTTTTCACACCAGTAACATGTACAACTGCAACAATAAATTTGGACCATTACATGTGTAGCTGCTCAAGCAATTAAATATTCAAATTACATATCATATTTCCATCGATGAAAGACAAATGACGCGTATGACATCGGCATTTTGAACTTGTGATCGTGCCCAGGACTCTAGAACAGAAACACCCTGTATTACATGTACCTATTATACAAACCAGGCAAGGTGAGAGGCTATGCTTAAAAAAGGTTATCTATATGAAAATTGCAATTTTGAACACCAAAACGGACACATAACTCTACTATGCCAACACGGACGTTCATTATCAGAACTTTCAGTGCTTTGGTTATTGAATCAATGTGTAATTAAGATAGACCGATACAATTGGCCACTTGTAGCAGTCTTTATGTTTATGAAATGAATACAAAATTATACACATAAGATAATATGCTGAAAAAATCAAGATGACTGTCCATGCATTTTTACTAATTGTTTCTTAAAACATTTCAATAAAAACAGAGAACAGGAAAATACTTCATACAACACACTCAATGGTGACAAGCGAGGGAAACACGTTCTTTAGAAAATGAATTTTTCAAACGAAATATTTCAGAGCGTTGAAAATATGCTTCTATGTTAGAAAAGGTCAATTTGATGTATTAGAAAATTCGACAAAAGAAGAAGTAAATATTTAATAACACAAATTTTTCAAGCCAAAATCCGCCAATTTGCTGTAATTGAAAAAATCTGAAGGCATAAAGAACTAACTGTTTTTCGCTACTATTATTTAACATTGAAAATAACAACAATTTCTATACTGATTTACAGGTATTTATATACATTTTTATTATATCAATATTTCTTGTTAAATATATACATTCCATGCGTCAAAAAAATCCGCATCTGATAGTGTCAAATACGTTTTGATAAAAGGCAGTCTAAGATGACGTCTTTTCCGTTTATAGATGACGTCATAATGCGAAAAAGCGTAATCAGAAGGGTAAAGGAGGGGGAAATACCTGCAAAAAGACATCTTTTTTTATATTATTTTGTCTAATTTATTAAATAAGAAAAGGTAAATAATAAATGGAATAATATGTTACGATTGCGATGCAAATAGTATATTTGCTTTCGCCACGGAGGAAAGTTTGATATCCTACTCACCTTCGGTCCCGTGAAATATCAAAATTTTCCTCCTCAGCTCAAAGCAAATACATAGGGAATATTACAAGTGTGTTTTTCTATTTGTTGTTATCGTGTTCGAGAATCGTGTGTAGGTATTTTTTTATCAAAAGAAATACGTCAATACACAAAAAGTAGTCCGTGTTTAACGGTACTCTACGAATACGGTTGCCGCCGTCATAACGCAGTTGGTAGCGCGTCGGAATGTCAATCTAGAGGACCCGGGTTCGATCCCCGACGGCGGCACTCATCCTCCGACTATTTGTCTTTCACCAATGGTTCGATAATCGTAGACCTTTTAGGGATAGCAGCTGGAGGCTAGGAAAGGATGTAATGGTAGTAATGGTGTGAGAAATACCAGGATTCTATTGTTAGGTGCTCAAGCCGCCGCGATATAACTGAAAGATTGTTGAAAGCGGCGTAAAACCCCATTCAAAACAAAAAAAAACGAATACGGTTTTTTTAGTACACGCCAAATACAGATATTTTTTCTACTAGTTGTATAAGATAGCCTGATTTTAATTTATTTCATTTATTAGTATAAAATAAGAAAAAAATATATCTCTATCATAACAAAATGTTCCACAAACAAACAAACAAACAAATATTTCACAAAGTTTTTTAGCACGGATTAACTGAAAAATATAGCTCTATGAAAAATATTTGTGCTGATAATTAAGTTTTCATTTATTTTACAAATACCATTATCATTATATCAACATTATCTCTGTATGGTTAGGATATATAATCATCTAGGATTATGGTTATTTTATCCCCATATCTTTATTCCTTATATAAGTAAATTGGAATAGATCAGATTACAATGACTTTGACTTTTAACAACTCAAACACGGTGTACGTAGGCATTGTAATGATTTTTGGTAGAGTTCGGGTGTTAACTAGTTCTGAAATTAATTAATTCTGCAGTCGTTGTGTTAACCTGGCACCTCTGAAACTAATGATTTATTCAGTAAAGACTGTCACTCGCAAATATATTAAGCCCAGATTGTCAAAATCTCTTGCATTGTTGTCATTTGTGTAGCAACAAAATATACTTCACGTAGCAATGATTGCGGCGATTTTAATTGTGAGTGTTGCTGTGTCATTCTGTCATATAGACAATGTCTTCTCTGCAACAGTGGATAAGTCGGAAGATACCAAACTTTCAACCATAGCTAAAAGCATTTGCGGATACAATACTTTCTGTAGAACTCAAAATAAGTCCGCTCCTGAAGGGTTGTATTCGTGTTGTGCTGAGTGTTCCTGTTCAGATGACTGCTACCTTGCCAACCAGTGCTGTCCGGATACCGATGTTAAAAACCAAGACATCGAGATGAAATGTAGATATCAGTATGAATACTTTGACTATCACAGAAATATCTATTCAGAGACTCCGTACACCACCTATTACATTGTCGATACATGCACTGAGGACCATGATCAAGATATTGTTGACGGATGCTTGAACCCAGAAGTTTTAGAAGACCACGTCCTTGTATCGGACAAAAATACCTCGGTTATCTTCAAAAACGAAAAATGTGCTCGGTGCAATGGTGTTCAACATTATGAAAAATGGACACCGTTAGTCTTTTGCTCGTATGATAATGCACTTCTCGATTTCGAACAAAGGAACGACTTCATTCTGAAACACTGCAGCGTTGTATCAAAACCTCCAAAAACTTCAGAAGATTTGTTCGATTTCATGAAATGTTCACCAGAAGCGGTTGATGTCTGCAACGTTACTGGAGAATGGGATGTTTATGACGAGGATATCGAGAGAGGATGTAAACTATATAATATGATGTACAGAAGTGAAAACCTTTCTCCGACTAACATTTTGAAGAGCTATAGCATATACAAAAGCCCGTACTGCTATTTATGTAATAAGAAGCATGGTACTACCATAAATCCAACATGTCTACAGGATGTCGAAACTTCCAGGGATTTTCCCCTCAGAATGGTTCCCTTCATTTCTATCCTTAACGTTATAGAACCAGAGCCAATGGGAGAAAAGAAATGCAGAATTCATGAGATTCAAGACCCGGTTACGGTATGTATAATGTTGATATATAGCGAATATAGATGTATAAAGGTATCAGTGAAAGATCGATTTATCTTTCATTGGGTGAACATTATTTTTCTATATTTTGACGAGTGGCGGAGCAAGGCAAAAACAAAATTTGTATATATTTGCGAGATCACTAAAAGCGTCACTTCGCAGTTGATTACATTGCAAAATCATGACGTCACCAGTATCGTTGCTCCCGCTAAAATTGTTCAGTAGTGCATAATGAACGGAAGCAGGGCTAAATCTATCAAATAGTGAGTTTTTCGTTTTTAATAATTTTACATGATCCATCAATAATTTAATCTTTAGTTTCGTCTATCAAAAACGGGCGTTCTGATTGGTCGAAAAAAATTATTCATAACTCCATGAACAAAATTTTGATCACGCATCGATTTTGAATGCTTCCACACAAAATAGTCCCATACAAAAAGGTATCAAAATTTGTAAAGCTTTTGTTTTTTTCGCTCGATGCTATTAATTTATAAGAAATGAACAGGATATTTTTTGTTTTTGTGGAGGTATGAACCGAAAAACCTAATCACACAATGTATGAATCCGCTTCGCGTATTCATACAGTGTGATTAGGTTTTTCGGTTCATACCTCCATGAAAACAAAAAATATCTTGTTCATTTCTTAATGGAATCTCGATGATTGAAAATACATCGGATGTGTCGATCCAAAACATCGGGTACCCTCGCGGTATGGGTTATCGTCCTAAATATGAGTGTTCAGTTTTGCGGATACTCAAATCTATTTTACTAAAGAGTTCTTGCATGTAGTTTTAAAATATATTCTATTTAGTTTAATTCTTCCTTCTAAGCGTAAATTAATTGATATGAATATTCTTTTCCTGTTTACGATTCTGGTTTATATTTTTGTGGTCAGTAAAATGGCGACAACTGTTTTCGACCTATTTTGCTGATACTAAAATCTATTTTAATAAAGAATTCCCGCATAAAGTTTCAAAATATATTCTATTTAGTTTCTTTTTTCCTTCTAAGCGTTAATGAATTGATAAGAATATTCCCATCCTGTTTACGATTCTGGTTAAGATTTTTGTGGTCAGTAAAATAGCGACATATGTTTTCCGTCCTATTTTATAAATGGGCCATGAATAGATGTGGAAACAAGATTAGAAATTAGAATACAGAAACCATTGATTTCAATAAACAATGGTCTACCTCACTTCATGTTTACATTTATTATGTAACTGTAAAAAAAAAACATACTTACCAATTTGAAAATGCTAAAGAAATTTCTAGTATTGAACCTGTAATTATGCTAATCTAAAAACACGTTTACAAAAAGTCACTTAATTTTGTAAAACACATCCCCCAATTTTTACGCAAGGTTTTATGCGAATGTAGTTATTATAATGTGGTCTTCAAAGTATTTCGAGTATTATTAAGTGAAATGTTATTAAGAATATTTGCTGTCTTTTATTTATTCTAAATACTGTTAGGATTGGTAAAAATATAAAAAAAATCTAATCTTTAGTAAGAAAGAGCAGCTTTTTCAACTATAGAAAACCACTTGATAGTCAAGTAACATCAAAATTTGATGTCAATTAAGCAGTCAATATTGCCAGATTTTTAAAGATATTTTTTGATAGAGGATATACGAAGGTCTAAAAGTAGACTTGGCAAAATACATAAAAAGTAGCAGTTCAGTCAAATTATTCTTCTGCCACTTAATTGACAAGTAACCTGTTTGAAAGACGTAATGTGATTGCTTTGCTTCTAAACTAAATTTAGACAAAAAACAGTTTTATTGCAAAAAACCTTTGCTCACGAAATAATTGAACACGAATAAATGTGGAAACATATAACAGACGAAAACATATTCCAAAATGGCTTTTTGCTTTGAGCTGAATGGGGGGAATTTTAAATTTTTCACCAGTCCGAATGTCGAGTGGAATATCAAATTTTATGATATGACCTACGACCCGGGAGTGAAATAAAGCCGTTGAATATTTTTGACATTACACTTGTGAAATTAACCATGCAAATGAATACCAAGCGTATGATAATAAGCTATGTTACCGCCAAGATGACGTCAAAGTTCATGTAATGACGTCATTCTACAAACGGCGTTATATGTTTATATATCGATGAATTATATCTTAGATTTTCAGTAAATTATGGTAAAAAATGAGGACATAGTTAAGATAAAATATTTAAGAGATGAAGAGAATATATTTTGCTTTCATGGAGGTATGACCCGAAAAAATTAATCACTCTGTATAAATACTCGAAGCGGATTCATACATAAAAGTGATTAGAAATTCCATTTATAGTATATTGAATTCCTTCAACTACGGCAATGACTCTTGTCTTTTTCAACCCTAGTGAAGAACTACTATTTTATTTTACTCTTACGGGATTCGAACCTACGCGGATACGGCAACGCCGCCTAGCGCTGCAATGTCGGACATTGCAGCGCTAGGCGGCGTTGCCGTATCCGGGTAGGTTCGAATCCCGTAAGAGTTAAATGTGATTATGTTTTCGGTTCATACCTCCATAAAAACAAAAAATATTCTCTTCATTCTTATAAATTAATATTATCGGGCGAAAAAAGCATAAACTGTAGACATTTGGAACTTTTTTATATAGGACTATTTTGTGCGGAAGCATACAAAATAGCTGCGTGCTCAAAATTTTGTTCATGGAGTTATGACAAAAAAATTCGGCCAATCAGAACGCCCGTTTTTGATAGACGAAACTAAAAATTAGATTATGATAGAATATAAACATAACATGATAATGGAGTAATAATTCGGGTTCATAAAATCTCGAACTTATTAAACTTGTCATCGAAACAAGTTAAAACCCTTAGTATATCCTCGTTTTATATCTTTAGGGATGACTCGACCAATAAATTAGGTATAAATAACCTCTTATTCAATATGCTCAAAAGGGTGTCAGACCGTTATTTTAAATTATTACCGCATTCGTTATATGATTTCAAGTTTTTAGGACTTTTTAAAGTAAAAACTTCTGATGAAATTTTCAGAAAATCAACTTTTTTTGTATTTCTCAAGTTCAATTTCTCTATTTCACCAGAAAATGACCCCATCTTACATCTTACAGTATCGCATGTAGAGAGGGGTTTTTACCTTATTAGACACGGGATTTCTGACATGCCTGATAGTACTGGTGTGAGAAATACAAGGAATCCAATATTAGGTCCCCAGTCGCCGCGATATGACTGAAATACTGTCAAAAGCGGTGTTAAATCCAATCCATCAATCATCTTTTTGGAAATAAATGGTTGTGTCTGCTAACCCCTTCTTGACCCCTTTCTCGGAGATGCCGTTTATGCTGTTCCCTTTAAAATGGTTAGGTACAAAACTATTCCGGCCAGCGTACATACAAACGTTAAATTGGCAATCAGCCAATGGCGAACGGCAGCCCCCTTTTCACGGTCCAATGAGTGACTTTCGAGTCTTTTTCTTTTGTTCAATGAACACATAATTTATTGCGAATCAAAAAAATATTAACCGCCTCTACCCCAACCTCCACCCTCGTGTTGTTATTTTTGTGCTTCTTTTTGGCGATAACTAGATTTTTGCACACTTTGAACGATTAGTATGTGGCCTCTTTTTTTGGCCATCTTGATTTTTGCATACTTGGCTGATATATATTTTTTGATAAAACACTTGACTTTTAAACAATTTGTTATGATATTCATTGTAAGCATTTTGCCAAGTTCACTGTCTTATGTAAATTAAGTAAGGTGTGTTCTGTTTGTCATCAATGACGTCATTTACGATTGATTAAATGACATAACCGCTTATCATTCTTGCTTGATCAATTCTATGATTATTGAAAACACTGCACTGAACTGAAATGTGATCACTCTGTGTCTGAGTTTGTTGTCATGCTATTGACCAGCTCCTCCAGAAACCTAGTAAATTAATTGCAAGAAGGGTTGTGCGGATAAAACGTTTTAACTTTCTATAAGTTAAAAAACCCGTATTGGTCTAGGCTCTTCGAACCTTAAACAAGCATTGCTTATGACCTAAGAAGGTACCATTTGCTTTAAGTCACACAGAACAAATGTCAAAGTCTCAAAAGAGGATATTTGCCGCTTTTTTGAAAGTTGTTTACAATAAGACATTTCATAAAACGCCTTAAATACGATTTTATTGACTTTTTGTTGTTCCTGAAAGGTACAGTTCATCTATTATGTCTTTCCAGGGCAGATGTACAGACCTATACTGTCCGTTCGGTGAAACAGCGGTTAATGGTGATTGTTACCAGACAATGTATGATACCTTAGTCAGTCTACTAACAATCTACACACTCAAAGTTACCTCTCCTGAGAGAGATGTTCATGATTCGATATTGAGCAGAGTGGTATTCAAAACCCTCATTGAAGATATTGACAGTAAATTCTCAAGAACCGGGTGTGACCTTTGTAACCTGATTATGTTCTCTGATCATTTCCTTTTAATTCGTGCAAGACCGAATGGCAATTGTCCGATGTCAAAGATCCTGAGGGTCCTCGAGTATATGTCTGACATGAAGGTTTCAACTAACGACCAATTGGTGATTGAGTTAAAGCAGACCAACAACTATTCCATGCAAGCAAGTGGTGTGTCTAAGTCTTTACAACTTGAAGGGTTAGACGAACTACACAGATTCAAAAAGCACACGTGTATGAATGGCGCACACCTTACCACGAAGTTTAACTGCAAAGGAGTAGAATTTTCCGTCAAGGATTTAGTTGATGCAGGCCTTAATGACGAATCTATTGAAAACCTTTTACGTTTATCTGATCCATATGAGTTCAATGGCAATGCTGTTGAGTCATACCTCTTTTGTCTATCTGACTACGAGCGCGCCATAAGTAAAGCGTCGTTCTTTGGTAAAGATTCCTCTTTGTATGTAGTTTCCCTCCTTTTGATTTTGAAGCCATTCATCTAAAGCTTTAAAATTAATTATGACACGATTTTAAAAAAAAGGCTATTTCAAGACAGCGAAAAGTGTCGATCTATACCAAACTGAAATGACCGAGGCTTTTTTATTAATAATATTTCACGGGTTTTAGGGTTTTTTTATTATTATTATTATTATGCAATACGTGCAAAGCGGGAAGAAAAATTGACTTTTTATGGGTAGGTTGTGATCGGTATGGGTGCACTGGTGTGCAGATTTGCCAATGATTGGCCGTAGATCTAATCACATCTCCGATAATCCGGATATCAAACTTTTCTGTCCAAGTTACGTATAACTCCGGTGTGCATATACATATTAACAAAGGCTTCATGCAATTTCGAAATACACATGTACGAAGTTTGGGCCAATCTTCGAAATAGATGTATCGACAAGAAAACCAAAGCGAACGTCTAGGGTTAAGTTTCAAATTAAGTTGAGATTTGTTTTAACAATTTCTTCCAGAATGCCTTCTTCATATCGATTTGTTTGAGGGTACAAGCCAGCCTGTGTCCGTGGTTATGAGACACCGTGTATGACCATGGGTTGTCGGCTACTCGACAAAAATGTTGCAATAAGGTTTCCAGAAAGTGGGTGTCTGTCTTTAGAACATTTTCGGCACGACTGCTGATGTGTTCTCCAGGAGATAAAATCGTTAGAGATTATTCTGTCATCTTGTTCTCGAATCGGTGAAATGTAAACAGACGTAAAATAAGATGAATTCGCGTATTGTTAGCCCCCGCCCACTGACTCCGCTGGCCACGCCTACTGACTCTGATAGGAAGTTCCACTTCGATACTAAACTGCGTTATTAAGAAAAAAAAGAAAATGGTTGGTTGGTAACCTAACCGTCGTACTTAGAGCTTGAATCAGCTGTAATTGCGACGTAAAAGTCGTCAACCCAGCATGTGTAACGTTTTACGGCAAATTTAAAACACTTCAAACTTAAATATTTGTGTATAAAAAGTATATCATATAAGTCTCATCTATAATAGTCATGCACAATGTATATTTTTTCTAAATATTTCTGTGTTTTATAATTGTTTGTACATGAATGAGTCTTAAACATATCAATAAATATAGCATGAATGGTTCCTTATATTGTGTTTAAGGAAAATAATGTATATCTGTTCTGGTCTTTTGTAAATCCGAGATGACTGTTTATTGTGTATAATGCATTTCTCCACTTTCAGCAATTATTTTGTTTGTTTGTTTGCTCTAAACACGTAATGAAGTTTTATGCAATCAATTGTATTGTATTGTATTGTATTGTATTGATGTTTCAGGAATCTTACAGAGGGCAATAGTTGAGAGGAGTTACGTCAAACCAAAAAGTTCGTGACCAATACAAAATTGAGCCTATTACCGAACATATATTAACCTAATTAATTTAATGGAGCCGTCAACAAAAGGAGCATAGGTGTATTTCCGTCTATATCTGATGCCTATCTCAGCCTGGGTGTTTAATTATCTTGATGACTGGCAACTTTATCCAATTAATATAAATGTATCGTTATAAAGGTGTAAAGTAGTGTCATTGAATCAAATACACCTGAAGGTAGTTAACACTATGAATTCTAAGAATATACAAAAGCACTTGCGCTTGCATGTGAGAAAAAAATGAAAATGTAAACAGTGATATGTCAGGAAAATACTTAAACTTTATTCGGTTTAAAATCTTCCATGGTGTACAATACCTAACTGTGTAAAACAATAAAGATGTGAACGGAATCTTAGCAAGAATTAATGAATATTGTGTTAAGGTACTAATTCAAAACCTTGTATTGGTTTCGGGCCGCGTAGGAAAATTTGGATATTTCACTTTCTCGCGAAACATCAAACTTTCTTACACGATTAGAATCAAGTGCAAGATTCCGTATCACTACTACATCATAGTATTCCATTTATTATGTTAAGTAAAAAAGATACAAAAAGAAACAACAAAAAGAATCTGAGGAAATTAGTCTAAAATCAATCATTTTTTCTTTTAATTATAATATGTTAACTTTATTCTTTGCGTGACATCAAAGCTAGTAAAATATTTGCATTGGTTTGCTTAATAATATCATATTTTGAGAAGTGGGGATTAGTGATTTTTCATTGAGGTGTGAAACTAAAATCTAAATCACACTAATTTATTAATCCATTTTGCGTATTCATACCGTGTGACTAAGTTTTTATCGTTTCTTCGTGGAACTAATTCGCAAATAAATAGGTGCGTTCTCAAAATTTTGTTCATTTAGGTAAATATATTTTTCGACCAATCAGAGCGCTCGTTTTTGATAGACAAAACTAAAAATTAAAATATTTCTCAAATAAAATAAATGTTTTTGTTGTGTTTAAAACTTCGGTAAAACAATGACTTTCCGAAAAAGAGTATCGATTAGAACCTAACATTTTTTACAATAAAGGCATTCTTTGATTTACTATTGGAAAAATACGACAAACAGCCACAAGCTTCGCGTATTCATAGTGTGATTAGTTTTTTCGGTTCCATGAAAACGAAAATACTCTCTTCATCTCTTAAAATGAATTATTTTGAGAGAAATATTCCATGAGTGACTTATCTTAGATTTCCTCAAGAAAGTTTGTTTTGCCAAGAAACACTGGCATTATAGACGGCGATTATGAGCACAATATGGAACATGTTGTTAAATAGCAAAGCACTAAAAGTACCGAAATGCAAAGCTTTTTTTCCTTCAATTTTTCAAAAGATTGAATGTATACAATTACCAACTCAATTTTAACCAAACGCGTCTAGGGAAATAATGATTTCTTAAAGAGAATGCTCGAGTCTCAATATCATAAATCACATAAGCAAACCTCAACGAGAAGATGATACATAATAAAAATCAAAGTACTGAATAAGACACAAAGTGTGTTTTTTTTTTGTTTTTTTTTTACATTAATCTTCTTTGTCAATTGTTCTTATGATAAAGAAACGAGGTTAAAGTAAGCAAGGAGTTAACCCATTCCCAAACAATCCCTCCTTTTTACGCCCTATAAGAAAATAGTAGTAGAAAACAATGTGGGAGATGAAGATATTGCTTGTTACAAGAGAGATAAATATTTTAGAATTTTCAACAATATGAAATTGTCGTCTGCATCTTCTTTGAAGACTCTGCTCACAATAATCTTTAACACGATGTGCTCAAGTGAGCCAAAAATACAAATGAGATGCAGGTAGAGTTTGCAATATTCTTTAAATACACAAGAACTATTTTCAATGCGTAGGTACCTAACGGATTTAGTGGTTAAGCCTCCAGTGGCAGTTTGCACTCGTTGAACTTTGAGACTACCCCAAAGTTACGTCTGTTAGCTAAATCTACCAAAGCTGACGCTTTGGCTGACGCTTTGGTAGCTAAAAAGAAACAAACCAGAACAAAGCAATTTCGTTAGTTTTCGGGTATAAACAACAAATATTGTTTCCTTCTCTTTTTCTAGTTTGAATACAGCGCATCTTGAATATGACCTCTGAAATGACACATGAACAAACTTGGTGAAAGTCAACTACGGTATGCTTCAAATTATCATGTGTCTGGTTTCAGATAAGACGAAATCCTTTGCTCTTAAATAAGATACAACTATATATGACATAAATGGAATCACATGAATTCAGGAACTTGTTTAACTGTTTAATTGGCGTGTGAAGAGTGACTTCATACTTCACAGTACAGACTTCACACTTCGGACTTCAAACTTCCTCCTATACACTTCCATTTAAACACTTCACAATTTCGAGTTCACAATTTCAACTTCCCACTTCCAACCTCACAAATTCACACTTTCGCTTTCTAACTTTTCACTTAAATTTGACTTCGAAATTACGACTGCATTCTTCAGATTTTCGGTTTCACACATACGACTTCACACTATCGACTTCACCCTTCCCTCTTACGACTTTACTATTTACACTTACGACTTCACACATCAAACATCACACATCACACTTCCGACCACTTACTTCCAACTTCACACTGCATACTTACGTAATGATCCTTCAACCTTTCGCCTTGCAATTAAACTTGAGCGAAGTCTGAAGTATAAAGTGTAATCTATTGAAATCACCAACGGTATTTCTCGAAGGGGATATGCGACGCATGTTAACCCATGCAAAGTCTAACGCTTTTTATTTATTCATTCATTTATGTTTTCGTTTATTCATTTAAAATCTTATTCATTTGTTTATCACGAATTAGTTTATTTATCTTATCTGTCTCATGTTTTCGCCGTGAAAGCTTAAATTAATAGCTCATATCTAAATTAAATGTAGCGTATTTTCCTATTTCGTCTCTTGTTAATAGATTGTTAACAGAAATTAATTAAGCTAGGTATCATATTTTACATTATATACATGTATATCTAATGAGGTTCTCGCCTCTGGTGTTTAATCACTGACCATTTTCTAATTAACCCTTTCTTGAACAATACCTTGTTTTTACGTCTCTGTGATTTTTACTTGATATAACATCGAAGGAAGAAGAAGAAATTGCTTGTTACAAGCAATTTCTTCCTTAACTACAATATTTTCTACCCTGGGCGTTGGTTAATTTTCAAATAACACTCACTCCTAGTTGTCGTCTGTAACTTGTTTCAATTTGGACAAAACCGAAATTAAAAAAAACAGGAAAGAGTTAAAAAAAAAATCCGAAATTGATTAAATTTGCCCGCGAAGCCAACTACCTGCGTTATCAACGTGATCGACGGACACTAGTTTATGGATGCACATGTTCTAAGACAAAATGGTTCAAAATTCATTAATATTCTGCTAGGAATACATTTCTTTGTACAAAGTATCTCTAAAACAAGTGTGGACTATAATGTCTTTTTCTAAAAGCCTCCTTTCATGGTTTCGAATTGAATATTTCACTTTCAATATCTTCTACCTCCATAGCTAACATGTACAGCATTAAAACTTCACGGACGAGATATTTTTTGTCACAACTTTAAAACGTCCAACAAAACCAGAGGAAACAAGAAACTGTCTTGTAGTTTAGTTCTCTTTCCAGCTTGATAAAACACATTAACTCATTACCACAAGACATAATTTTAGTCCAGTCCAAATTTTCAAGGACTTTTCATACGACAATTTCAAGTTGGGATTTTTTTTTTTTTTTTTTTTTTTTGAGGGGGAGGGGGGTTAAAAACCTTGTGGATAATGAAGAAATTGTTTGTAACAAGCATTTTTTCCTTATCCAAAATATTTTCCTGGGTTCTTATACTAAGGGGTGTATAAAAGCGTCATTGCGTGGTAATGTGTTAAGCAAAATACTAATGGCATTTAATCCTACCCTTATTTGGCTTTCTTGTTATTCATATTAGTTGACGGTTAATGTGTTCGATCGGAAAATGAAAACAACGCGGGAAAAACCATGAGCCATGCCACGAGAAAAAATACTTTAGTTCTTCGATCTTCCAAGATAAACAAACGATTATCCTATTTATTCATTGCAATATATCAGGGTATATCGCAAAACATGTGTTGATCCGGTTTAACCCGATCGTCCGATATAAGCAAAATAAAAGTGAAAAATAAAACAATTAGACTTCACGTGCCTGAAATAATGGTATCTAATAAAATCTGCAAAGAACAAGCATGCTTCGGATATCGCCACATAAGTGATATAACGCCGTTTCTGCGTACTAACAAACATTACATACTAATACCGAAGTATGTTTGCTCTTTACAGATTTTATTAAATACCATATATAAATCGTTGAAAAATTCTGAAAGCGCGTCATTAGGAATATGACTTACATGGCAACAGGATGACGTCATCAGTACAGAAGCTCGAAATGAACGAAAGATAAGCTAAATCTTTAAAAACAACGAGTTTTAAATAATTTTAATTATTTCGAGAAATTATCAAGCGATAATCCACCGAGGAATCTCAATAATATAATAACATCAAGAATAATAATAACATTAAAGAAAATTAACAAAATAAATGTACCAGCTTCATCATTGACCATTCTTCCGTTTGCAACACAAAATGAGATAGTTCTGCTCTGTTTGGGGCCAGTTTTTATCCTAGGTAAGTCGATGGATATAAATATCAGGCTCGTAAATAGGGAATATTACAACAGTGTCTTTTTCTATGCGTTGTTATCGTGTTCGAGAATCGTGTGTAGGTATTTTTTTATTGGATGAGACCGAAGGTCGAATCCAATAAAAAATACCTACACACGATTCGAGAACACGATAACAACAAATAGAAAAACACACTGTTGTAATATTCCTTTTATTATATACCTTTTAGGAAATGACATTTAATGGCTAAGAAATAACCAACTTTCCGAAAAACCCGGATTGTCAATACACAAAAAAAGAAGTCAGTGTTTAACGGCACTCGACGAATACGTTTTTTTTTGCAACACGCCGAATATTGATTTTTTTTCTGTCGAGTTGTATTTGACAGCCAGGTTTTACTCCATATCTTTTATAGGTATATAATAAATGTCATTATGTATAAAATCAGAATAACTATCTTTATTATATACCTATAAATGATATGAATCAAAATCTGGCTATCCAATACAACTCGACAGAAAAAAATCAATATTCGGCGTGTACTAAAAAACCGTATTCGTCGAGTACCGTTAAACACGGACTACTTTTTTGTGTATTGCCGTTCGGGGTTGTTTGTTTTTTGTCGGAAAAATGGTTGTTTCTTAATCAGATTTTTCTTGATGTCATGTGCTAAAGGTAAATAATAAAAGGAATATTACAACAGTATGTTTTTTCTATTTGTTGTTATTGTGTTCTCGAAACGTCTGTAGGTATTTTTTATTGGTTTCGACCTTCGGTCTCATCCAATAAAATTACCTACTTATGATTCTCGAACACGATAACAATAAATAAAAAAAAACACTGTTGAAATATTCCCAATTTATCAATAAAATCTAGATGATGGGCAATTTTAGAGTTGAAATCTGCATAATCTAATACTAATGAATTTAGCCATTCCCATACAATGACGGTTTTTGACGCCCACAACAAAAAAAAGCTTTAGAAACATTGTTGAAAATGAAGAAATCACTTCATATCTAAAAATAGCCTGAGATACCGCTCAACCTTTCCGACATAACCACAAAAAGGCGCGTTAGGCCTGTAACATTACCACTAAGACAATACCTGACCCATTTTAAAGTATAAAATGTTCGTTTGGGTGTATTTTTCGGCACTATAGGTAGTTTTTCTTATCCAGGTTTCAGAAACATCGATACCTCCCTTAAAAAGCTTTTTTTTTTTCACACTATTTTTATCTGAAAAGACAATAAAATTTCAACAACAAAAATGTCGTCTGCAACACCTTTCAATATGCACCAGTCTAAAATTTTGTCATTTGGTGATGGATTTACTAATTCGTAAAAAGGGGTTGATGCCATCTTGCAATATATGAAAGAAATCAACATTACCGTGATTATGCACATTACATGACGGAGAAGCCTAATGACTGACCGATTGCTCGGAACACCAACTGAGCTCCGACAAATATTTTTTGTTGATTCAAAATCTAGATTAAGCCATCTCTCAGATTCTCAAAAAATGATAAAATGGCAATTTAAGAAATAATGACATAGTTATAACTGTTTTTGTACATTAATACATTACCGATGAAATCTTATAAGTCTGTATTTGAATAATGAAAAAATTTTCAGTGTGTTTTCCTTTTATTTTTAGGGGGGGGGGGGGGAGGGGTAGTAGGAATAATCAGACAAGTGTGACGTCACCAAAACATTGGAGTTTTCCAAAGTGCTTAAGTTACGTCATTTAGGTAGGCTTTCCTGGCTAACGGATCATGTAAATATGTTTGTAATACAAATTGTTCAATTTTGCTGGCCCCGCACACTTACTCCGTCGACCCTGCCCATTGGTTCGGACAGGAACGATTCTGCTTCTGTTTTAAAATGCGTTGTTTTGCAAAATTCATTGCCAGCAGCATGTCATGAAAATGTAAAATAGTCGGTTTGCGATCATAATGTCGTAACTACATTATTCAACTGTAGTTACGACGTTCAGGTCGCTAAACCAACAAAAAGTTTCACACAAATGGCGGCCAATGTTGAAATTCAGAGGTCAGTTCCGGGCTGAATGAATGATTTGATTGGTCGTTTGATTCCTTGATTGACGGCAGCGATTGGTCAGTTGAGAGTCAGATGATACCAACGTTTTGTTGCCTTGTGGTCATTCACCGACCGCAGTTAATTGTGCGACCGGTTAAATTCTTGGTCGCATATTTCAACACCATATCCTATATCCTCCTGGTGGTCGTGCAAATAAACGTGATTGACGACTTTACGTAACCTATTTAACCTGAAAAGGTCACTGATTAAACCCATTTAAATAAAATCTGCATCTGATCTTTTAGTTCAGATACCGAAAGCAAGCATGGAGATTTGTCAACAACAAATTTCGTTTACTTCAACTTTGTTTTATTTCCTTTGCTATCTTAATCAGATGGCGTTAAGTTCAGGAAACAAAAGACTTAATGTATCGGCTTTAGTCAACACCGCATGTGGATACAATAGTTTCTGCGAAACAGATAGTAAACCTTTACCCGAGGGGAGATACTCTTGCTGTGCGGAATGTTCTTGCGCAGATGATTGCTACATAGGAAATCGTTGTTGTCCAGGTTTCCCGGTTAATGGTTTGTTGAACACAGGAAGAACATGTAAGCCTCAATCCGAGTACTTTGATGCTCATCGAAAAGACGTAATCATTGATTCTGGATATGGGAGCAGCTATTATGTAATAGATTCTTGTCAAGAGGGTTATAACATCGAGATCGTAAACGGTTGCCTGCACCCGGAGACTCTTGAAGATCATGTTTTTGTCTCGGACTCGAATTCAACCACGATCTACAAAAACAGTCAATGTGCTGTTTGTAACGGTATTCAGAAATACGAAACATGGAAGGTGACTGTCTTTTGCAAGTATAACGATGCCGTTACATCTCATGACAAGAGACAAGAGTACATCCTGAAACATTGTAGCTTGGTCTCAGAACCACCCACTCATTTATTAGAAACATACAGGGCATTAATTTGCTCTCCAAGTACAATTGACGCTTGCAATGTAACAGGGGAGTGGAATTTCTATGACAGGGATCTCGAATATGCATGTTCCGAGTACGATATGTTATATAGGGAGGAGTACATCATATTTGGAAAAATAATACGATCGTTCCGGATATACAAGAATATATTTTGTTTCTTGTGTAACAAAAACTATGGGACCGTTGCTCAGTCTACTTGTTTGGGTAAAATTGAAACTTCGGGCAGTGGAAAAGAGTCAACATTTGGGTCCGCACCATTTACTGCAGTATTAGACCTTCGTCATGCTGATGTGCCTGGTGAGAGGTTTACCTGTAGGATAGATGAGACGAAGGAACCACTGCTAGTTAGTAGAAATTGACATATCGCCCCGATCACTGACCCCCAACACTTCTGTTTTGAAATAGCACTAGAAAAATCAAAGTATGGTTGAATTTAGAAAATATTTCCCTGGTTGGGTAGAAAGCATTGTGGACATTGAAGAAATTGCTTGTTACAACCAATTTCTTAATTTTTCACAATGTTTTCCAAAGCTTTTTTTTCTTTAGTTGCTTAAAAAGCAGGGTTGAGTGGGAATGGGTTAAATAGCATGCTTTTGACAGGGTTCTCTACAATTTGAAAAGAGTTTGCAATATTCCTGAAATACATAAGAACTACTTTTTACGGCGTAGTCATTCAATGGATTTAGTGGTTAAGCCTCCAGTGGCTGTTTGCACTCATTAAACTTGGAGACGACCTCAAAAGTTTGTATTTTAACTTAAGCTATCAAAGCTGACGCTTTGCTAGCTAAAAAAGAAAATCGTTGGTTGGCTACCTAAACGTCTAAACTACAGCTTGAATGAGCTGTAGTTACGTTGTTTTACTCGCCTAATCAAAAAGAAATGATTGACATAAATGTTTCAGGTCAATTCAAACGATGGGGCATAACGTTTTCGTCGATGTAGCAATCTTCCATACGTCTCTTTGGGTTTTGATAAAGCAACAGTGGTCGATTAAAAGTTACACTTAATTTATTCAATTATTTATGTAGATCTGTTAATTGCTGTATTTGTCTCTTTTTTTCTATAATTAATCATATTAAATGATGTGGCTTGACTAAAGGATATCTAACTACGGTTTTCTATTTGCAATCTAGTTAAACCTTTTGGCTTAGAAAAAAATTAATTGAACAGCCACACAACTAAAAGAAAAACATTGTGACAAAATGGAAAAGTAACAGATATCAATTTCATCGGAAACAATTTCATTAGATTCCAGATTCCACAAATTTCATTATTTCAGTATTCAATATATTATATTTTCATTACAACGTTCAAAAATTAATGTCGCAATATGAACAAATGTTCAAGGTACTCTTCCTGTAAAGGCTGTTTTCGAATTTTAAACATTGTTGCAAAAAGAAGCAACGTGAAAAATTCTCATTTGACAGTTTTCGGAACTATAATGAACGCCTATTTTAACCTATTCCCAAACGACACATTTTAGACTGGTCCAAATTGAAAGAAGTTGCAGTAAATCAAGTTGGTGCAATTCTAAATTTGTTCGTCTTTTCGGATAGAAAACATTGTGGATAATGAAGAAATTTCTTGATACAAGGAATTTTGTTTTTTCCAAAGCTTTTCTCTTGGGGACGTAAAAAGGGGGGGTTGTGTGGTAATAGGTTAAAAGAGTTTGGCACTTCCCATGATTGAAATATCTTTAAATCATTATTTGTGTTGGTAAATAAGTTTATATAAATACATTTGTTCTGTTTTGTTTTGTTTTCACATATGTCATACACTGTTAAATGAAAATGCTTTCATTCTCCCCTATCTATCTCACTCCCCTCCTTTAGCTTTCTCCTAATCTAAACTTTGCAGCAAATGGATAAGCCACAATAACTTTCTATCTTTCGAATAAAAGCTATGGACATTATTTTAAATAGTGTTCATTCCCGAGAAAGCTTGGTGTGTTGAGAAATCTTACTAAACAAGTTCATCTGCCTTCCCCCTGCTTGCCGAACAGAAATTGGGACACTTTCTGAAGAAACACTTTTGTCGAGTCGAAAGGTTTTGGAGATTGACTAATAAACTAGTCAAAATTTGCTAAAGAATACCTTTTTACTATATAGTTAAATATGTTTGTATCTTAAGGAAATCGCACAAGTAATTTAGTGTTTCATAGAACTTACATTTATCAGGTATTGAGATTTCGTTAAAAATCTATTATTTCCGGTGTTATTCAGCTTACACGCAGGTCAAAATGGTAAAAAATCAACAACATTGATACTGCCATGAAAAATTGAGTATTTTCCAAAATTTAGAAGTTTTATGCACGGGGCGTGATGAAACAGTTCTTTGTAACATATCCCAAGCATGATCTATTGAATTCGGGTCCGGGGATCTAGCTGGCTATTCCATACGGTCGGTTTTGAATTGTTCTAGATATTGATTGGTGCACGCGCATTGTTATCCGTTCGAATGCAATTTTCAAAAAAATCACCTACACATGGGCGAAAGTAAACATCCAAAATTTCGTTTACGTACCTGAGAGCCGTCAACGTGCTGTTGTCAATGACGTAGAGATCCGTTTTCCCCAACCACATATTCCCACCCAAACCACGACTGAGCCTTTACCAGACTGATTATGTTCTGCCTCACAATCTGAAGTAAAACGCTCATTTGGAATTCTCCATATCCTAGCTCTTCTATCTGTAAAATTCATAAAACCTGGACTCGTCTTGAATAGGACTGGAGCCAGGCCATTTCATTCCAAGTTTCATTATCCCGTGTATATCCCGCGCTGATTAATAAACTCTACGGACGATTTCATTAATCTACGTGACCGAATTAGTTGTTTGAGTGACTAGCGAAAGTCTAAAAGTCATCAGTGACGTCATAAATTGATGTTGGGCCACAATTAAAAGATTCAAAACTTATTTCGTGAATTGTAGGCTTACTTGGCAGAATTATTTTCATTGTATAATCTCAAATCTTATATTCTTTAATGCGTTTGGGCCTCTATTATGGTTTTCTTTTTCTTTTTTTGTGTATGTGTGTATATAGTGTGTTTATCATTTTAATCAAATCAATATTCTTCTTTGTGATAGGCCTTGTTACAGACGGTTATACTAAGCTGAATATTATCGTGATTACTAAAGATAATTAGAGAAAAAATATCAATACAAATTGTTTAGTATATGAATATTTATTTTCAGGAATGTAACCTCTCTTTATTTTCATCGAATGAACATCTGTTTTGACCTATCGTAGCAAATTTTATTGCGGAGGGAAAATCTAGGCGGTGCTTTAGCATCTATTTCACGGTTGTCACTAGTTTTTCGCATTATTATTTCTCAAAGTCGACAGAATTCGGTTTCTAAAACCAGTGAAGTCTTGTTTTTGAATATTCAACCTTGGAAATCTAAATTTGTAAAAAATAAATTCGACTTTTTTTCACGGCTTAATTTCAAAAAAAAAGAGAAAAATGCGACCTTAAATTGCGTCTGCCTCCTAGACTGGTACCACTGTCGACATTGTTTTCCTTTCAATGGAGAGTACGCAGGGGAGATAATTATGTAAATTACCTCTAACTGAAAAAGTCGTTCTGAACAAAATGAAATCTAGGATGGTCAATTAATTATATTCGATCTCTGTATCTCACGACACAGTTCGCTATCGATCTAATGCTTTCATCGAAACATCTGGGTCTATACAGAATCGTGAAAATTTGATTAAGGAAAAAAATCTGTTAACTAAAAATTATCGATATCATTTTTACGATAAATGTTCTTTCTTTGTGTTAAACTTACTGAATTTCCTTTAAATTTAATTTAAACTAGTACATTCCTTACACCCTACCTTGAAACGTCGGAATTTATCGGGTGGGGTCTTTAGTCTTCGGGTGATGTCAATAACGACCGAATCGTTGTCGGAAGCCAATGACGTAAATGATACGTCATTGAATCGCAAATAAAGCAATATTCGTTGAAATTGAAATTTAACTTATTTGTGCGATTAAAATCCGGTTCTATTCGGGTTGTACTTCGTTGACTTATTTTGCGTGGCGTAAACCGAAATATTTTTGCTTCTTTTCTTTATTTAAGAGATAAAGAGAATATTTTTGTTTTCATGGAGGTATGAACCGAAAAAACTAGTCACACTTCTGAATACGCGAAGCTGATTCATACATTGTGTGATTAGTTTTTTCGGTTCATACCTCCATGAAAAAAAAAAATTTTCTCTTCATTTCTTATAATTTAATAACATCGAGCGAAAAAACCAAAATCTGTACAAATTTTGATACCTTTTTGTATGGAACTATTTTATGCGGAAGCATACAAAATGGCTGCGTGCTTAAAATTTGGTGCACGGAGGTATGAATCAAATTTTTCGACCAATCAGAACGCTCGTTTTAGATAGACGAAACAAACAATCAAATTATTCTTGTTTAAAGTTATGAGCAGCTATTTTCATTACAAAATCAGCTTTTTTCAGGCTTCTGGATACATTAAAGTTAGAAATTTGGAAATAGAGCGCCATACAAGTTTTACCAAAATCTGTTCAAGAGCCGCTTTAAGGTGACAAGAATTTCTTTAAGGGGGTAATATGCATAGTGACTGCAAAATTCGCATTAATATATTATGCTGTTTATGAAAGTACACCTAATATAAAATTATATGCGTTGTCAGTCAAGTGCAAACTTACGTTCTAAAGAGTACAAAGGGAGAGGCTTAGTCAAAATTAATTAAACGCGCTGGTTAAAAATTTTCTAACAAATTTACAATGTGACTTTTGTATTTTCTTTGTGAGATCCAGGTCGATTATGAAAATAGTTTATTTCAACGACATTACTTTTAAATTGCGTTAGCGTGTAATGCTAGAATTGACGGATCCCGGATGTCAATCAAAGTATCAGTCGACCAATCAAATAATTCACTTAGGCTGGAAGTGAACTTTGAACCCCGATGTTGCACTGATCTTCGGCAAGCCCCTTTAGATCCTAAGCTTAGTACTTGTAAAACAGTTAGATGAGCTGAACGGTTGGTTAGAACGGCGAAACCATCTGAAAGATATTTAAAATCGTCAAGTATTGTTCAATGTATGACTGTTTCACTAGCTTTCACTAGCTTTCAAGCTGAGACTTTAATTATCGAAAAGGCTTAAGTTAATCGACATTTCCATGTATCTCGGCCGCCTGATTTCTACAGATAAATTCACGGGTATTATACTTGTATTTTTTCAACTTTAAACTCCATTTCCGTACGCGTATACTCAGTTCCAAAAATAAGTGTGCACTTGATTTGGTTTATTTCTTTTTCACTAAATATAATAAAGAGAGTTCAGGGCCCGTATTCACCAAACTTTTCTAAATTTTAGAATTGGGTCTAGGCTAAATAGTAAGGTTCATACTATTCTGAGAATAGACTAAAGTTCGTATTCACCAATACAATTTAGAAAAGACTTCAATTAGAACGGTTTGTATATTGCATAAGCGACCGCGCACAAAACAGTAGCCAGCTTTTAACCCTTAAACCAATCATATAGCCAAATTAAAAGATATATATTGCAAAATCTTTAGTCTGTAACCAAAAAATGGATCGAAATCGATTAATTAGGACGGATTATTATCCTTGATCGAAATCCTATATGGATCGATCGCTGTGGCCGGGGGAAGATTGGTCAATCGGCAAAACGAAAGGGTTACACTACAGTGATTAAAAATGAAATGAGAAATGAAATAGCATCTTAAATGCAGCGAACGGGTGCAACTTTTTACATTAATAATTCGTATTTAGTACGGTAGGTATTAGACTTGGAATAATAAAGAATTTTCCCTAAATTTAGTTCATTCTAAAGTTTAGAATAGGTTGGTAAATACGTACTAAATTCAATTTAGTCTATTCTTTGGATTTAGTCGGCTAAATCAATTTAGAATTGGTTGGTGAATACGGGCCCAGGTTTGGGTTTTTGTTGTTGTTGTTGTTGTTTGTTTGTTTGTTTGTAAACAAAATGTTTTTAAATTTGAGTGGAGGTTAAATTTGGGTGGAGGTAGAATGAGAATCAAAGATGCAAAAGTACACACAAACTGTAACGCACATACGGTCCAACATACGGTCTCCTTGGGCGAATGGGTACTCTGGCTTGCCCTACACGACGCAACACAGTTTAGCGACTATAATTGTACTGTCTTGTGGTGCGAGAGGCCAGTTGGAACCGACTACGAATGTGCGAAAAGGTGATTATCCTATCACCTCGGCCAGAGTTTGATATTGGTCGACCAGATTTACGGCGATCGGCTACACCAGCTGTTTCTTGAAACCGATTTCTTAGACGAATAATTGTGTTTCTGTGACAGCCTAACGCTCTATCCACGTATGTTACGCTATCCCCACGAGCAAGAATCTTCAATGCTTGTATGCACCGATTTTCACTTAATCTAGGCATATTTAATCTTAAACGAAATTAAAGGCAAGTGTGATTTTTCGTTATACGAGGAAAACAATATTTCCTCAATAGATTTGGCCAATGCTTTAATTCAGGGATGGAATAGCATTCCAACTGCAACGATATTGCGTTATGTGAGGTCCATGCGACGTCGCATACTCGCCCGCATCGGCAGTAGAGGTGGCAATACAAGATATTGAACTAATAACTTCAATAACCTAAGTTAAACAAAATTTCAATATGACATAAGTTTTGTGTTCTTTTGCAACTTTGATTTTCATACCACCTCCACTTAAATTTAGAAGAAAAAAACATAAACAGAGTTAATGGGCGGGGTCTAGGGAGTAAATGGGCGGGGCCTGCGATTGGTCAATTTTGCAGCCATTCCCATGCAACCACTGGGTTTATTATGGTTTATCTGGTTTGATCGACAGTCGTGATCGTTCATAGAAAGAAAATGTGTATTTTCAACTATCAAAATTATTATTAACAGATCTTTTTTTAAATATCAGCATCGGCGACTGTGTTTTTTAAGCAACTAGCGTATTCCGATTTCTGATAACGAGCTGTATAATTTCAACTCTTTTAACCTGTATTATTTCATTAGTTTAGTGCAAAAACATCATAAGCGTCTTTACTTTGAATACTTTGCGCTAAGCCACCGACTTGTACCTAGACGAAATCGGTTACCGTCAGATGGCGCATCATCCTCGGCGGATTAAAACAGCTAATCTTCTGTTGTTCATCAAAGAATATTGCACGATAACTCTATTTTATCCTTGAAGAAGCTGTGAATGTTTAAGTACCTCCATTTTTTGCCTGAAACTCAGTACATATTCAAATAAAGATGATTGATTGACTGGGGTTAAACCCCACTTTCAACAGTCTTTAAGTCATATCGCGGCGGCTTAAATACTTTATAGTGGATTCCTGGTATTTCTCACATCAGTACTACCACTACATCTTTGCTAGCCTCCAGCTGCTATCCTACTTAGGTTTAGGATTATCCACCCATTGGTGAGAGACAAATGTCGGAAAGGATGTGTGCCGCCGCCGGGAGTCGAACCCGTGACATCCCATGATTGAGGGTTGGAAGTCTGATGCGCTATGACGGTGGCTCAAAAAGGGGTGAAATTGTCTTTATAAAACCTGCTGGTTGAAATGCTTCACCTGAGCGCTTTTGCTTTCTTAAATTCTTACCAAAATTGATGTGCCTTAATCAGGCATGAGTACTTAATCATTGCAACTGGTATCGTTTGTAACATTGCAGAGCCGAACATAGTTCGATTTACCTTAGCGCTTACAATTTCTTGAATCCTTTCCAAAATAAACGTGCCTTAATCAGGTATGAGTACTTAATCTTTGCAACAGGTATCGTTTGTAGCATTGCAGAGCCGAACATAGCATTCGGAGTGTGAAAATTACACATAGACCAATATACCAACATAACCAAGCGTTAATTTCTCTTCTGGTCTGTCCGATTGACTGATCTAGGCTGTCACACGTTAAACCGATTCAGCAATCACTCATTCATTTAGACCGGAAGTGAATGGTAAATTCAGACATTTATGTCAAGCAAATTTGATGGTTTTGCGTGGAAATTATAGTTTATTCAAGCTGTATTTTCGACGTTTAGGCCGATAACCAAATGCTTTCTTTTTCTTCTAATTCTTTGAGTATATAAATTGTGTACATCAACGTCTTTTTAGCTAACAAAGCGTCAGCTTTGATAGCTTAAGTTAACAGACAAAATTTTTAAGTCGACTAAAAGATCAACGAGTGTAAACTGCCACTGGTGGCTTGACAACTAAATGCCTATGCCAAAAAAGTAGTTCTTATGTATTACAGGAATATTGTAAACTCTGCATGCAATTTCATCTCCTCAGTGTTTTAGCTCACTTAAGCACATCGTGTTAAATATGGCTGTGATCAGAGTCTTCAAAGAAGTTGCAGACGACAACTTCAAATTGTTGAAATTCTAAAATATTTATCTCTTTAGGTAGAAAACATTATGGAAAATGAATAATTTGCTTGTAACAAGCAATTCTTCCTTTTCCATAAAGTTTTCCACAACTATTATCTTGAGGGGCGAAAAGGGAGAGATTGTGTGGGAATGAGTAAACTCCTTGGTTACTTTGAACTCGTTTCTTTATAATGATAACGTTTGACAAAGAAGATTACTGAACAAAAGAATGCATTGCTTGCTTATGATGTCAGTGGTCAGAGGTCAGTGGGCGTGGCAGGCAATCCGTCAATAGCCAAAAGGCAGGCCGATCGTTATTCACGATTCCCTCAGACGGGTATTGACGTTTTTTTTATATTTGATGTATATGCCGTAATACATCGCTTTAAAAGGGAACTTTATTTAAAGAATTGAGCTCATTTGCATAAGGATTTAGAAAAACACTCACCTGAGTCGAAGACTTTAAAAAGAAGAATAATACAAAAGACATCATCTTTCCCCAACCAGCGATACACCATCTTTCTATTTGCTATGAGCTGCGGAGGTAAATTTGATATTCCACACGACCTTCTCGTGAAACGTCGAATTTTCCTCCTCAGCTCATAGCAAACACAAGATGTTGTATCGCTGTCGTTATATATATTCCTAATAAGTCAGTGAGCACCCCTATCATATCACGTATTTTTCTTTCAGGATACCTGTACTAAGCTGTTCTGTCCATTTGGAAAAACGGCTTTCAACGGCGTGTGTATTGAAGACATAAAGTACCTCTACGTCACACTTACAGCCACTTTCAAACTGGAGTTTGGAAACAAACCTCAGACGTCTTATTCAAAGAATGAAATGACTGATGCTTTACTGGAGGACATAAGCCGCAAATTTAACATGGCTTCGTGTGGTTTGTGCGAGGTCCAACTATACAAAAAGGGGTTTATGGTCATTCGCTCTGTCCCAAGAAATAACTGTACCCTCCCTAAACTTCTGAAGATATACGAGTATTTTTCGAAAGTGAAAACATTGCCAATTAATTTTTTGAATGGGCGACACGACGTACATATAAGGCAGGAGGGCTTAAACACGAAGGATATCCTTCAATTACTCCACTTTTCAGTCAACGATTACATTTTACCTGACCGATCTTTGTACAACCAACGATGTCCTGAAGGAGCCCACTTAAAGCCGAAATTCTACTGCGAGCATATCGTTTATTCGATAAACAAACTAGAAGCCAAAGGTATTTCTAACAGAACGATTGTGAAGCTTTTACAATTCTCTGAACCACGATCTACTACTTCTGGCGTAACGACAGATTATGTCATTTGTTTGCGAGATTACAGGCGTGTAGAAAATGCAGCGTCTTTTATGACGAAGGCGTCAAGTATGCTATTTTTTCTTGTCATCCTTATGCGTTATAAGTTTTGATTTGTTAACTTCATATTGCCGTTTTTGGTTTTAGGCAAGCGAGCCTGTTACCATGGTAGGCTATGTCCGCCATGTATGTACATTATATTGAAAGAGTGGTCACGAAATACCGAATTAATTAACCAATCCATAGCCCCGCCCACTTACGTCGTTGACCACGCCTACCGACTCCAACAGGAAGTCCCGCTTCGATTTTTAACGGCCTTATTTTGCAAATTTTATAACCAGTAGGATGTAACAAAAATGTTAAATGGTTGGTTGGTGACCTAAACGTCGTAGATACAGTTTGAATAGCTGTATACAGTTACGATGTTTAAGTCGCCAAACCAACAATAAAAGATAACAAAAATGGCGGTCAATGTTAGAGTTGAAAAGCTCAGGTCCGGGCTGAATAGATTATTTAATTGGTCGGTTAATTCCTTAATTGACAACCACGATTGGTCAATTGAGCGAGAAATCTTTTAACAGCTATGCCGAGTTTTTATTTATTTCAGATAACGAGTTTGGTAAAATTCCGTTTTTTAGAAGAGCGAATTGAATTTTTTTTTATAGCCTAGCGTAATATTATAATGATAAATCGACAAAATCCTAAAGCTATTCTGTGCAACCCAGTTTGCAAAATTACGTTATTACCTGTATTATGTGACGTCAACTTCTCGGTAACGAAAAGGCGCTATTATAATCAATATGTTTATTATACGCCCGTCGAAGACGGGAGGTATTATGGGATCAGCCGTGGCGTCCGGGCGTCCGATTGTCCGGGCGGTGTCCACTTCTTTGTCCGGAGCATAACTCTGTCACCGTAAGTCCAATATACTTAGAACTTGGAAGTAATATTCTTCTCATCAATAAGGAGTGCAGTGTTCAATAACCATAACTCTACCTGGCCTAATTTTTGAGTTATTGCCCTTTGTTGTTTTTATACTTGAATCTTGTCCGGAGTATATCTCTAAAAGTATTATAGCTAGAATCATGAACTTTCATGGGTGTATAGATCTCACCAAGGGGGAATGCAGTGCACAAGAACCATAACTCTACCTGGCCTATTTTTCTAGTTATTGCCCTTTGTTGTTTTTCATACTTGAATCTTGTCCGGAGTATATCTCTAAAAGTATTATAGCTAGAATCATGAAATTTCATGGATGGATAGAGCTCACCAAGTGGGAGTGCGGTGAACAAGAACCACAACTCTACCTAGCCTAGTTTTTGAGTTATTGTCCTTTGTTGTTTTTCATACTTGAATCTTGTCCGGAGTATATCTCTAAAAGTATAATAGCTAGAATCATGAACTTTCATGGATGGATAGATCTCAACAAGTTGGAATAAAGTGTACAAGAACCATAACTCTACCTAGCGTATATTTTGAGTTATTGTCCTTTGTTGTTTTTCATACTTTGTTCATACTTGGATCTTGTTCAATGCATATCTCTAAAAGTATATAAGCTATGATGATGAATCTTCAGGGGTAGATAGATCTCATCAAGTGAAACGAGTGCACAAGAACCATGACTCTACCTGGCTTATTTTTTGAGTTATTTCCCTTTGTTGTTTTTTTATACTTAGATCTTGTCCGGAGCATATCTCTAAAAGTATTCAAGCTATGATCATGAAAATTCATGGGTAGATAGATCTTATCAAGGGGAAGTGTAGTGCTCAAGAACCATAACTCTACCTTTGGCTTATTTGTTGAGTTATTGCCCTTTGTTGTTTTTCAAACTTGTATCTTGTCTGGAGCATATCTCTTAAAGAATTCAAGCAATGATAATGAAACTTCAGGGGTAGATAGATCTCATCGAGGATTAGTGCAGTGCTTAAGAACCATAACTTTACCTTTGCCTTATTTGTTGAGTTATTGCCCTTTGTTGTTTTTTTCATACTTTGATCTTGTCCGGAGCAGATCTCTAAAAGTATTCAAGCTTTGGTCATGAAACTTCATGGTTAGATAGATCTCATCAAGGGGAAGTGCAGCTCATTAAAACTATAACTCTATCTAAGTTATTTGTTGAGTTATTTCCCTTTGTTGTTTTTTATACTTGGAACTTGTTCAGAGCATATTTCAGAAAGTATATTAGCTATGATCTTGAATCTTCATGGGTAGATAGATCTCATAAAGGAGAAGTGCAGTGTACAAGAACTTTAACTCTTCCTAGCATATTTTGAGATTTATTGCCCTTTGTTGTTTTTCAGACTTGGATTTTGTCTGGATTATATATCTGAAAGTGTAATAGCTATGATCATGAAACTTCATGAGTGGGTAGATATCACCAAGGGGAAGTGCGGGTCACAAGAACCATAACTCTACCTGGCATACTTTTTGAATTATTCCCCTTTGTTGTTTTTCACATTTTAATTTGTTTTAAATTTCTCATGGTGGGATAGCCTATGGTTTTCAAAACCTCATGATAACAAGAAAAACACCAGAACCATAAATTATCATTGTGAATTGTTACTCTTTCTTGAAATTAGACTTAAATTTTAACCCCCTTCCCCAGTCAACAACCAGTAGTGTTACGGGCGTATTTTGTGACAATTTGCCACCTTGTTTCACTCTAAAGTCGGTAATCGTGTTATAATATTTACTCTGCTTATAAACATTTTTTGACGTCTTGTCGGATACTGACTACACCCCAACAGGTTTGCTAGAGCAACTGTGCCTGAGATATATATCCAAAATTCTTTTAAAGGACAGTGTTCTGCAATCTTTATTTTTTTTCAAACCAAAACAAAAGCAAAAGAAAAGTAAAAGTCTATTTCTAAACCTTTAATTTGATCTAATTGGTTTGCTTAAAGCTTCCTCCTGTAGAGATCAATCCTACAAAGAATTGGTCCGTGAAAAATATGCTTTCTATGGTGGGAATTTTTACAGTATCTGGTCTGGCGACTGAAACGTTACTATATACTATAGCTCTTAAGTCGCCAACCAACCGTTTTTTGTTTGTTTGTTACGTATTCCTGACCAAAAATTCCATAAAATGTTACCGAAAAACTCATTACCAGACGACAAACTTTTAGACTAGCTCAAATTCAAAGAAGTTGCAGGCAATGATTATTATTGAACGAAGTTTTAAGTTTTTTGTCTTTTGGGGTAGTAAACATTGCGGATTATGAAGAAATTACTTTTAACAAGCACTTTTTTCCAAAGCCTTTTTCTTGAAGGGCGTAAAAAAGCGGGCTTGTATGGGAATTGATTATCTATGAACTTCCTGTCGACGCTCAGTGGGCGTGGCCAGCGATCCGTTAGTTGCGTTCTGTAGGACTTTTCTATAAAACGATATGATCCATGAAGAAACTTGTTTAATTTTGGTCACTCAGCAGCGTTCAAAGGTCGTGATCACCCATTCTGGGGCATTCATTAAAGAGTTAGGAAACTTTATCAAAGTGTTGCTCTTATATGAACGATTCCACACACACACACACTCACAAAGAGAGGAATATCTTTATGAATCGATAGCATTTTATTTCGAAAACGTCAGCTGGTGATCACAGAAATCAATTTGAATTTAAGAATATCGTTAACTGGTTTTTAAAGAATCGTGACACCCTTTGGTCTGCTTGATTTGATAACCCATTACAAGACGGCCACATTTAAGACTGGTCCAAATTGAAGGACTTGCAGACGACAATTTAAAGTTAATAAAATTTTGGATTTTTTAGATTTAAAATATTGAGGGAAATGAAGAAATTGCTTGGTTTAACCAATTTCTTCATTTTTCATAATGTTTTCCTAATTCTTTTTTTTTTTTTTTTTTTTTTTTTTTTTGAGAGGCGTCTAAAAGCGCCATTGTGTTGGAATAAGTTAAAACATTAGGTTGTACCTGGAGTTTGTAAATAGTTACATGTTCATTAATACCTATCTTAAGTGACTTTTTTGCGATATGTATGTTAGTTATAGGTAGTGCAATAAAAATGTTTAAATTTCTATTCTTTGTTCTTGAATGTAAAGCTCCGTGTACCTAATAGTATGCCATGATTTTTCATACACTTGGACTGCTCTCAATTTTAGCTAATCATATATCGTATTATTAGAATAGAGGCGTGTGGACATGAAGAAAATGTAGAGTCTCTAAAGAACTGTTAGTTTAACGGGAGATATCGATGTTTCTGAAACCTAGATAAGAAAAAATACCAAGTGCCGAAAAATACACTCAAACAAACATTTAATACTTTAAGTTGAGTCAGGTATTGTCTTGGTGGTATTTTAATAGGCCTAAAGTGGCTTTTTGTGGTTTTATCGGAAAGGTTCCGCGAAATTCCAGGTTATTTTTAGATATCACGGAATTCGGCTGTCGACATCGAATGACCTCATTTGCATATGACCCAAAGTCAACTGAAGGTAACAAATTTACGAGCGAAACAGCCAACGTCCTAATTCATGTCACATGAAAGGGTTAGCGCAAAACTACGATAAGTGTTTATATTCGTAATAACGCTTACGACAGTTTTATACTGATCTTTACTGAATTAAAGACCGGCTAGCGAACATAACTCCTGATGACGTAACGATGACGTTGATGTGATGTAATTTAAATTGAATTCAAGGTTCCAACGGTTATTCGCACCACGTGAATGATCATATATTCTTCACAACTGTCTCGGATTAATCTAAAAATAAATTAATAGCCTGCGTAGGCTATTAAGGAAATACCCTGCTTTTTTCTGATAAGCGACCTCAGATTTTAGCAAAACTACTTTCGGCATATTGTATTCAAATAGTATACGAGAGGAAATAAAAATAATTAAAATCTGTGACATGAAAAAAACATCGATACCTACCTTTAAGTATACTAGCCTTTTCAAGATTTACGACAAGACCCATTTCGAAGGTACTATATTAATCTACAGAATTTGCTGCAATTTTGAAACAATTACAATATGTTATATTGAAATAATTGTTCAGTGCCTACTTCAAATTTCATTTTTTACTTAAGAGATGAAGATAATATTTTTTTGTTTTCATGGAGGTATGAACCGAAAAAACTAATCACACTGTATGAATACGCGAAGCGGATTCATACATTGTGTGATTTGTTTTATCGGTTCATACCTCCATGAAAACAAAGAGCATTCTCTTCATTTCTTATGATTTAATAGCATCGAGCGAAAAAACCAAAAGCTGTACAAATTTTGATACCTTTTTGTATGGAACTATTTTATGCGGAAACATACAAAATGGCTGCGTGCTAAAAGTTTTGTTCATGGAGGTATGAATTAAATTTTTCGACCAATCAGAACGCTCGTTTTTGATAGACGAAACTAACAATTAAATTATATCAAACTCACCAATGTAACACCTTCTAAATAGATCGAACCTTTGTTTAACTTTTAAAGTATTATATAAACGCTGATGGATTATTTCTTTTGGAATGAAATATTACGTTTATGATACTTCAAAAGGATAACAACGTAGCTAGTTTTTTTTGTCGGTGCATGATTTTTTTTATTTTGAAATAAAAATCCAGACAAAAATAAAGAAATACAGGATAATGAATGACTTGTCATGAAAGACCAAATTTATTTAGCGAGTCGACTATTATCCGAAAGAAAACGAGTCCTTTATGAATGCGGTTGTTAATGCCGTTTCAAATGCGACTTAAAAAATGATTCGATTACCAGATCGAGTTTGCGATGACAGCGACTCTCCGCCAGTCAAGCTTACCAATTACCAGACGCCACAATTGAAAGATGTTGCAGACGATAATTCTTAGTTTATGGAATCTTAATATTTTTTGTCTTTTGAGATAGAAAACACTGTTGATAATGAAGAAATTACTTGTAACAAACAATATCTTCCTTTTCAACAAAATTTCCGAACGTTTTATTTTCTTGGGGGCGCCAGAAAGGTTTATTGTGTGACACTAGGTTAAGGTTTATTCGATATTTTGAGTATTTGATTATCTTCGTAATAGCAACCAAACCGATGTTTGCATTAGACGTAAAAAATCATGTGGCCTTGTTTGCAAGTTTATGTCATTTTGAAACTACATGTAGTCGATTGGCGACACGATCCCTTTTTTGTGCGACAATCATGCAAAGGAAAGCGTTTCGGAAATGAATATGAAAAATTAAGAAATTGCTTGTAACAAGCAAAAATAATGAGAAAAAGTAACATAACAATTTTATACTTGGCATGTTTTCTAGCCTAAGAAACTTTATTTTTCAAAATTACATGTAACTTTTGTTCCGAAAAGTATCGCAATGAGCTCTTTCATTTTGAACCTATTTTAAAGTTTTGTTTTCTAATAATGGATTAATATGGTTGGTTTGCTACTAAGTATGAAGTTTTGGTTAAAAATGGAAACAAATTACTTAATTTATCAATCTAACAATTAATAGTAGAAGGAACAGAGTTCAAAAGGAAGATAGATTGGTGCAAATTGGAAAGGGCACAACTCGATGGTTCAGCGCGAAATGGTTGTAACTGCCTAAATATTTATAGGCAGTTATAACTATTTCGCGCTGAACCATCGAACTGTTATTGATCCTCACATTGTTTACATGTGAAAAACTGACCAATCGCGGCTGTCAATAAAGTAACCAGTCGACCGATCAAATCATTTATTCAGCCCGAACCTGAGCTTTCAACTCCTACAGTTGCCTCCATTTTAGTTAACCTATTTTGTTGTTTGGCGACTTAAACGTCGTAACTACAGCTTATATGAGCTGTAGTTACGACGTTTAGGTCACTAACCAACTATTCTACCTTCCTGTTGGAGTCAATGGGTGGAGCTAACGGAGCTAGTGGACCAGCGATTGGTCCATTGAAAGCATTCGCAAAATCTATAAAAATATTCAGTTATATACAAATTAACTTAAAAGTGTAAAAAATCCCGGAACATTAGAGACAGTGCTGGATGTGGTACTTCGTTAATTGATTGAATGAGGTTTAACGCCTCTTTTAACAGTATCTAGGTCATATCTCGGTGGCTGGAGCACCTACCCATTGATTCCTAGTAGTTCTCACACCAGTACAACCACTACATCCTTTCCAGCTGCTAATCCCACATAGGTTTATGATTATCCACTCATTGGAAGTGGACAAATTTCAGAAATGGCCGCGGCCTGTGGTATACCTGGTTTTTTGTTGTTGTTGCTTTTTGTTGTTGTTGTGTGTGTGTTTTTTTGTTTGTTTTGTTTTGTGGGTTTTTTTCTAGAGCATAGATTTTTACCTACTCGGCTAACAAGGCTCGGCCAATATCAAAACAGTAATGAATCTATATACATTAATTTGTATAAAATAAAGAAAATGTTTTGTTGTTAAAGAAGAAAAGGTTCTATAAGTTTTTATCTCAGTTTTTTACATTATTTCCAGATGCTTTGCAAAAATAATTCTTGTTGAAAGTAAAGATAAAGGAAATTAAACCATTACACTAAATTCCTTTAACCAATTACGATACAATCCTTCTTTTTGACGCACTGGAGAAATACAGTTATTGAAATTTTTTACCTAAAGGGTAATTGAAAAGCAATTTCTCCTTTTCTCACAATACTTTCTACCACATTTGGTACTTATTTTACAAATCCAAATGCAATTTGCAATGTCGTCTGAAAGTTCTTTCAATTTGGGCCAGTCTGAAATTCTGTCCTCTTGTAATGCGTTTATACATTTAGGCGACAGTTTTATATGTTAAATTTGAAATTGGCCTAGTTCGCTCTTGAGTCTTTAGTTGACCCAGAGAAAAGAGAAAACACAATAAGTCGTCTGCATCTTCTTTGATTTTGGGTCGGTCTAAAATTTTGCCGTCTTGTAATGGATTAAAGAGAGCCGTCTGTAACGAGTGGTGCTACCCAAATATATGCATGTTACTATAAAGCCATTCACTAGGCTTCCTAATAGGCTCATTATAACTCAATATACATGCGTAATTAGATTCAATGACTATTGCATATAACTCATTTACGAAAGAAATAGCATTTATTTATCATGCTTTAGTTTAATAATGCGATTTTTTCCACTTTCAAAACAACCGTCCGCGCAAATATTTCGGTCTTGAAGGGAGGTGTAGACTTTTCTGTAACTTAGATAAGATTTTTTTCCAATAGTCCAAATAATACACACAAACGAACGTTTGCTTCTTCAATATGAGTCAGAAATTGTCTTCACGGTAATCTGATATGCTTTAAGTGGCTTTTTGTGGTTATCGAGGAAAGGCTCAGAGGAAATCAATATTATTTTTAGAATTCACGGTATTCGGTTGTCGACACCGCATGACCTCAAAACCGACAGAAAATAACAAAGTGTCAAGGGAAACAACTTAGGGCCTACATTACGCCACATCAAATTCTTGGCGCAAAATTCTTATGATAGATTTGAGCTGATATTTACAGAATTGAAAATCAGCTAGCGTATATAACTACTGATTAAAGCACGATGACGTTGATTCGAGCGAATTCAGACTGAATACGGGATTCCAACGGTTATACACACCCCATTAATGTCTCAATATTCATTGCATTATATACAGTTTTAGACAAAATTAATCTTTGATCACTCACCATAACTTGCATATCTATACAATGTCTGCTTGCGGTGTATCTGAAATACAAATACCTGTAGTCTGTAGGCTTTTAATCTGTATTAGACTCCCGACCTCTGACTTCTGACCTAGGTAAACTTTCTTGGCATCGGTATAAATATATAATTGTTTGTTTCAGTATAATATCGGTTTATTATTTCATTGAAAGAACAACAAAAGAGATATTTTCACGAGTGGCAGAGCTGCGAGTGAAAATATGCATTAACTGTTCACGAAATGAAAGATAAATCGAACGAACATTTAATGCAAAAGTAGACAAACTAATTATGATCTTTCAGCAAAGCGCGCCACTTTGTACGTGAATAACATGGCAACCTGATGACATACGCGGTGTCTTTGGTTTCACCGCAATGAAATGTAGCATCGAGTTTTGCTCTTGCTACTAAGCAGGGCTAAGCCTACCAAAACAGTCAGTTTATCATTTGAAATTTTCCCCTTTATTTCAGGTGCAATTGACGTAAGAGATGAAGATAATATTTTTTGTTTTCATGGAGGTATGAACCGAAAAACCTAATCACACTGTTCGCGGATTCATACAGTGTGTGATTAGGTTTTTCGGTTCATACCTCCATGAAAACAAAAAATATTCTCTTCATTTCTTATAATTTAATAGCATCGAGCGAAAAATACAAAGACTTTACAGATTTTTATACCTTTTTGTATGGAACTATTTTATGCGGAAACATACAAAATGGCTGCGTGCTCAATATTTTGTTCATGGAGGTATCAATTAAATTTTTCGACCAATCAGATCGCTCGTTTTTGATAGACCAAACTAACAATTAAATTATTAGTGAATATCTACCCAAAATGCTCGATATTCTACTGGAAAGCCTCACAGGTTTTTTTATTTATCTGGCGGGCTTTTAATTCAAACGGATTTGGCAACTTCGCCTAACACCGCCTTGTCCACTGTGTTACCGAGACATTTGGGGTCATTTCGGTCGCAAAGTGGTTAAAGGACGTCGGATAGTACAGTGTTGGGCGATGCCGTAGTGGCGTGGATTCGAATCCCGTCAGAGTCAAATGGTATTTGTTCTCCATTGTTGTTGAAAAGGATACTGATCACTGCAGCATTTTATATAAATCTTCTCGTGGTTCAATTTCTTCAAGATTCTTATAAGTTCAAAAAATAATAAGTAGATATGACTAGTCTCCTTCTTGTAACGAGTACTTGTAAACTTAGCCGCCGTCATAGCGCAGTTGGTTGCGCGTCGGACTGTAAATCTAGAGGTCCCGGGTTCGATCCCCGACGGCGGCACTCATCCTTTCCGACTATTTGTCTCTCACCAATAGGTCGAAAATCGTAGACCTATCTTGGATAGCAGCTGGAGGCTAGGAAAGGATGTAATGGTAGTACTGGTGTGAGAAATACCAGGATTCCATTGTTAGGTGATCAAGCCGCCGCGATATATCTGAAAGATTGTTGAAAGCGGCGTGAAAACCCAATTCAAACAAACAAACAAAACTTGTACACTTGTTCATTCAAAAGCAGGAAAAGAGACACCGTTGTTAAATTTAGACTTTGCAATAGTCATACTTGGTGTGTAAATAACGGTTAATTAATCACGACCTTTCTCTAATCAAACACCTCATGGACGTTCACTGATAGATCCAAACACTTTTCTTGGGTTTCTCTTATTAATTAATGATCGAAATGAAAAGAAGTGTCCACCATTGTGTCCATTATATAAAGTATGCACAGTGTCAAATATTAGCATTCACTGAAATGTATCAAGACAATGTATCTCTTAAAATCATATGCGGTATTTTTTCTGTTTTTCTACTTAACAAACAATACACTTGCTTTGAGATTGAATATAACGGAAGACACAAATCTTGTGAATTTAGCGTACAACCTCTGTAACTATAATACCTTCTGTAGATCAGAAAGTAATTCCGTTCCTGAAGGGTTGAATTCGTGTTGCGCTCAGTGCTCCTGTTCAGATGACTGCTACCTCACCAACAAGTGCTGTCCTGATGCCGATGTTGAAAACCAAGACATCGAGATGAAATGTAGATATCAGTACGAGTACTTTGATTATCACAGAAACATCCGTAGAAGGCCCAGGCTCACAACTTACTACGTCATTGACACTTGTGAGGACGGACAGGATGGGAATACCGTTGACGGATGTTTACATCCTACTGCCCTAGAAGACCACGTGCTCGTGTCGGACAGGAACTCAACTGTGATTTATAAGAATCGAAAATGCGCTTTATGTAATGGTGTGCAAAACTATGAAACATGGGACTTGATTTCCTTTTGTCCTTATGATGACGCCCTATTTTCTTTTGAAAGAAGAAATGAGTACGTTCTAGAACAATGCAATCTGGTCTCCAAACCTCCGAAAAACACACAATATCTTTACAATGCCATGGAGTGTTCACCAGAAACGATTGACAGGTGCAATGTGACAAAACAGTGGGACTTTTATGATGAGGATATTGACAGGGCTTGTCGGCAATATAATATGGTTTATATAGAAGAAGATCTACTCGAGAGTAACCGTGTTAGGGAATACAGGACTTATAAAAACGTCTACTGCTACATTTGCAACAAAAGGAACGGACATATCCCTAACCCTCAATGTTTTCAAAACGCGACATCAAGAAAAAACAATCCATTCCCGTTTACTCCATTTTTTTCGATCATGGATCTGTCGAAATCAAAGCCGACCGGGAAGACAAATTGCAAGATAGACGAAATCGAAGACCCTTTCACTGTGAGTATCTGTTCTGTTCAGTTATTCTAAAAAATTATATCTCATCGGGACGATTGTAAACTACAAAAATGATTGCCTCAACTGTTAACCTTTGTCAAATACTTCATAATACTAGTTTTGACGAGTCTTTCTGCGATTAGAATCATTTTTGAAATAATATCAACTGCAATCTTATAGAGGGATATCAGTTTTCTCAAATGTTCCCAATGCCCGAAAATCCAAATAAAAGGAAATTTAATACTTAAACATGAGTCAGATATTGTTTTCTTGGTTATTTGAGGAGCGAACGTGTCTTTTTTGTAAGTAACAAGCAAAGGTTCAGTGACCCACACATCATTTTTTGCTAGCAAAGCGACAGCTTTGTTAGTTTAAGATAACAGACGAAATTTTGAGGTCGTCTCAAAGTTCAACGAGTGCAAACTGCCATTGGCGGCTTAACCACTAAATCCACTAAATGCCTACGTCATTAAAAGTAGTTTTCATGTATTTCAGGAATATTGCAAACTCTATTCAAATAGTATTGAACTCTCTCAAAAGCACGCTATCTAACCCATTCCCTACCAATTCAGCTTGGGAAAAAGGCTATGGAAAACATTGTGGACAATGAAGAAATTGCTTGTATAAGCAATTTCTTCAATGTCCAAAATGTTTCTACCCAACAAGGAAACGTTTTCTAAAATCAACCATGCTTTGCTAGCTTGGAGTACTTTCAGTGCTTTGATTTGAATTCTTCTGAAGTATTTGGCAATGAGCAATCGCTGGCCCATCTACTGACTCCGTTGGCCGCGCCAACAGACTCCGCAAGGAAGTTCCATTTCGATCTTGAATAACCCTATTATTGAAAATTTATGGCCAATAAAGTCCAACGGCTGGTGGCGATCTGACAGTCGTAAATACAACATATTCAAGTTGTAGTTACAACGTTTAAGTCGCAAAACCAACTGAAATGCTTCACCAAAATGCCTGCCAAATTCGAAGTTCAAGGTTCACTTCCGGTTCAATTGAATGATTTTATTGGTCGATTAATTTTTATTTGACAGCCAAGATTTGTCATTTCTTTGCACATGTCACGACGCATCATGTTACCCAATTGTGTATTTTGTCCCAAGGACGTCGTTTGGATGACTGAAATATATACAATTCTTACTTTTTTGCGAGGTGTATTTAATTTCGACAACAGATTACCAACCCTGAGAATTCAATACCCATTAAAAGGGTACAACTATAAACCTTCTTTGAATTAGGACAAGTCATCTTTTAAGGGGTTGAATAAAATATACATGTGACTCCTCACGTGGACAATGTCCATATAGGTGGCTAAAAGGGTCATATGGGGAGAGCGAACAGTATCCTATTGGTCAGACTGCAACGGTTGAACATAGATGATGTTCTTTGACATGGATCGATTTTCTGAAACTAAAGTGGTAATATTACTATAGAACACGTTTATTCTAACAAAAATATCTCTGACTGATCCCTGCTGAATCGGTTTTTTGTTGTTGTTGTTGTTGTTTTTGGAGTTTTTTGTTGTTGGTTTTTTTTGGGGGGGGGATGTTTTGTTTTGTTTTCCAAAAATTTGTTTCACTGAGTAAATGAAAAGTCCAATTGGTCATATTTATATAATTTGATTTTTCGTTTTGTCTATCAAAAACGAGCGGTATAATTTGCCGAAAAAAAAATTCATACCTCCATGAAACAAAAATATGAGGACGCATGTACTATGAATGCTTTAGCACCAATCAGTTCTATACACTGTATCAAAATTTGGCAAATATTTAGGGTTTGTTGTTTTTTCGCCTAATGTCATTAAATTATAAAGAATGAAGAGTTCTTTTCATGGAGGTATGAAACAAGAATATTCTATTCATCTCTTAAGCGGCAAATTACCCAGACCAAACTTTTTATGGTGTTTCAATTCCAATGTTTTGAATACGTCACAATTCTGTGGTTATAGCTTCAAGAAAAGGGCTATTGGAAAAAACATTGAGGCAAATGAAAACTGGATTTTGACCTGTCAATATAATAAAATACTAAATAGCTTAGAAGAAAAAACCCTCATTGTGTTTGTGAATGGGATAATCTTTTGTTTTCTGAAGGTTTATCTTTAATAAAAAGAATCGCAAAACGAAATCCGTTTTCTTCAGTTTTATTTCATTTAAACAAGCGCATAAAACGAAATATATTTTTTTACACAAACGCACAAAACGACAAATTATCTCGTGCGAGCGAGATAATTAGCAAATCAAAGTTGAGCTTTATTGCGAGGGTTTCAATGCTGCGGATGACCTTGTTTGAAAATTATTCCGTTCACATAATTCATTTCAGGGTTCCTGTACTCAGCTCTATTGTCCATTTGGAAAAACAGCCGTTTGGGGTGCTTGTGTTGACAACATGCAAGATACTATTGTAAGTTTGTTAGCTTTGTATACCATCAACGTTTCATATCATGGTAGCGAAGAAACTGTTCCTTCACACAACACTGCTGTATTCAACGTGCTTACTAAAAACATTCAAGATAAATTTGATCGAGCATCCTGCGACATTTGCGACATGAAAATGTTTTCTGAAAACATTTTCCTAATCCGTGCCCGACCAAATGACCAATGTCCTCTGTCAAAAATACTGAAAGTTTTTCGATATATACCTTTAATGTCAGTTGCAACGCGAGATATCAATTATGACAGCATCCAATTAAGGCAAACAAACAAGTATTCTATGCTTCACAATCTTGAAATAGGTGTTTTGCAAATAAATGGTCTAGATAAGATTGGAGTTGTTAAAAAACAGTCCTGTTTTCCCGGTGCTCATCTTCGTTCAAAATTCTTCTGTAAGCGAATCGTATATTCTCAGCAAGTTATGATGGAAAGCAGGATGGACAAGAAAATTCTTGAAAAACTTCTTGCTGTATCTGATGCATTTGAATACAAAGGAAATGAGCCAGATAAATACGTTGTTTGTTTGTCGGACTATCTACAGCTTGTAGGCAATTCAGCATCACAAATAGAAAATATGTACTCTCTTAGGCTTGTTTTGTATGCTTTGATGTTGTTCCTCTTTCAGGAAAGACAATAGATATAAAAGTTTGATTTCACATATTCTTCGTATTGGGCGTATCGAAAAAAATGACATTCCAAAACAAACAAATAAAAACCTTTTATTTAATTCAATCAGGTATTTAAATCAATCAAAATCAAGCGCAACAAAGGATTCGTTTTTAGATATTAACCAGCTTTACATGGACAATCTCTAGGATACATTACGTCACTGTTAGACAGATACATGCCAAACCCGGGTCGAACGGTGTAACTCTAGAGATACCTAAAAGTCGTACTAGGACGTTTGGAGATCGCAGTTTCATGGCTGTAGCTCCATCACCGTGGAATTCTCTGCCATCCAAAACCAGACGGTCAACCACACTTATATCTTTTAAGAAAGCACTTATTCATTTTTACAGATATACGAAAATTGACCAGCTTTTAACTAACTCCTTATAGGTCATTTTTACGACCAATATTATTTTCAAAGATTATTATTGTGTTTCTCGACGTTTTGAGTATTTTCATGTTTTATTCGTTTCGTATTCTCTTAACGTGTATATATTTATATTTTCAGTTTGTTTCTGTAAAGCACTTTTAAACGAACTCGTATGTGATAAAAGCGCTATGAATGTGGTATATGATAACAATGATAAAATAAATACAGGATAATCAACTGGTTATTTAAGATATGAAAAATATTTCACGAGGATGCGTTGTTAGGCGTTGAATAAACGAGTGCGCAGCACGAGTTTTTTTTAACGCCTTACAACGCACCTAACACAAGGAATGGCATGAAAGTCGGTAGTCAACACTTTACCTCCGGTCTAAATGAAGGATTTGATCGGTGAATCAATGTTTTATTGGCAACTTCGACTAGTCAACTACCATTGTGATACGCCTACAAAAGGAAACCATCGGGAAAAATGGAAATATTGACCAAAGTTAGCTTACGTAAAAAGGTTGATCTGGATCAGATTTGTTTGATTGTTTGTTTGTCTGTTTGTTTGCGAGTTTGTTTGCTTTCTTTTTTGATTGCTTGTTTGCTTGCTTTGCCCCCAAGATTTCCACTTTAAAATGTTGTTTTGCGATATTCCATGTGGACCTTATGAAATAATCGTTTTGTAGCATTCCTGATGGTCCATAACGATATTTGTTTCACAGATAAACCCATTCGCACACAATCCCTCCTTTTTACGCCCTCAAGAAAAAAGCTCTCTTCCTTATCCACAATGATTTTTATCCAATAGGATGAAAACAATTAAAATTTCATCAACTTGAAATTGACGTTAACAGCTTCTTTCACTTTGGACCATTCTAAAACTTTGTTGTGTGGGTATGGGTTGAATAATTGAGTCATTAAGGGTGACATTCTCATAAGCAATTCAAGGATAACAGCTACGTAGCAATCTTTTTACTTCTCCTCGCTAAAAAACACGAATCCCTCTCCTCTCCTCACATTTGACAACTGAATGTGATTTTGTCGCCTGATTATACGTCTAGTTTGTCAACCCTATTTTCGCTATAAAACCATCCCCTTTTCTAACTAATCCTCCTGATCTTTATTCATTTTTTCTCTCTCTATGAAAATTACCTTTGACTGGCATTAGCTCGCTGGTTTTCAGCCATTTGGGTTAAAATAAACATGGAGTACAGTGTTTTCTCTCTCCTCATACAAAATAAACCAGGTTGTCTTTTTAAACCATATTTGTAAATTACTTAATTGTCATGTTGTATTTTGTAAATACTTGGGTGAAATAAAAATTCTGTTCTATTCTGGTCAGTTATCATTTTTCTTTCGAGGAAGAATCAATCAAACATGGGGTCCAAATTGCAAGGTGTTGCAGACGAAAATTTAAGGTTAATTAAATGTTTGCTTTTTCTTCAACATTCTTGGTAGAAAACATGTAACGCGAAGATATGACGTTTTGCAAGCATTTTCTTGATTTTCAACAATGTTTTCACAATTGTTTTTATTGGCGGCGTGCAAAAGTGTCATTGTGTTGGAATGGGTTAATATATTTCCACACAGTATCGCTTTTTGGGGCCCACCAAGAAATTTTACCCTGAAACCAGAGGTCAGTTTTGTAATATGAATTAACAATTTCCTAAACGACTCAGGTTTTTGACACCCGTTAATAGCTTGCTTTTGAAAACATTTTTGAAAAGTTAGAAATTGCTTGTTACAAGCAATTTCTCTATTATCCACAAACTTTTCTAGCCCAAAAGGCAAATATTTCTAAACCCGAAACCCGTCTACTACAACTCTTTGAATTTAATCTAGTCTAAAATTTTATTAAATGCAATTTCTTCATTTTCAACCTCGCTTTCAACTCAAAAAGACCAAGATTCTGAAAAAATATCTCAAATTGCAACTGCCATCTGCAACTTCTTTGAATTTGGACTAGTCTAAATTTTTGCCGTTTTGGAGTGGGTTAATCAATGACGTCATTCATATTGGGTTTCAATATGTCAGGAATCTAAACATTATCACATTTCATTAATTAATCAGGGTTCCTGAAATAGATTCATTAATTTTGTTTACTTGTTTAATAGGTTCTAACGTACTTAACTGCACTTTGTTCATTACATCCTCATACTGATCATTCAAATGTCAAATATCTAACATTACGGTGTACTGTAGACTGGCAGCCCGCCGTCTTTGAGAGTCTAGTAGCGATAGATCTCGGGAAAGTAACCCAGTCAAGGTGTACTGCTGACCGGTCCGAATAGTTACGGATTACGCCGGAAATAAGTCTTTTATTCTCCATTACCTTCGTAGACTGGTGCCGCTGTTGACTTTAACAAAATGGCTTAGTTAAAGTTTGACTGGAGAGCCTGTCCTAATCTGACGATTCAAGACATTAGAGCCTGTCGTAATCTATCTATCTATCTGTATATACTGCCCAACTCCCCTTTCGGGTATTACTGGCAGGTGATCTGATGATCTGATGATACAATACTGGAGAGATGCGAAGATGGGACAGGTTAACCAGTCTATGTTAAAATGTAAAAGTTGACGGCGGTAGCCAGTCTATAGCCTTCGTGGATTTATGACCTAGAAAATAAGTTCAGAAAAAAGTATCGAGCCGTGAGGTATTTTTTATCTAAAATCTTGCAGATCAAGTGGAGAATGTCAGTTTGTGAGACACAGGGGAGGTAATTTCAGGGAATGAAATTATTTTCAAAGTCACAAAAGCTGATAGCCTTTGGAACTTCAAGGAGGTACATTTCAGGTGTCTCGTCACCTTCGTAGACCATTGTCAGTACAAAGAAGGGGACGTTTTATTTTATAAATAATTTGATTTCTAGTTTCGTCTATGAAAAACGAGCGTTCTGATTCGTCGAAAAAATATTTATAACTCCATGAACAAAATTTTGAGCACGCAGCGATTTCGTATGCTTAAATAGTCCCATACAAAAAGGTATCAAAATTTGTAAAACAATTGTTTTTTCCGCTCGATGCTATTAAATTTTAAGAAATGAAGATAATACTTTTTTTGTTTTCATGGAGGTATGAACCGAAAAACCTAATCACACTGTATAGGTTTTTCGGTTCATACCTCCATGAAAACAAAAGGTATTATCTTCATCTCTTAATTGATTGTTTTGGTGCCCCTTGAAGTCGCTCTGACCAGTAACAAACCATGAACTCATGTCGTTATCTCTAGAGACCCGCCAATTCTAGAATGCATTAAAAAATACGCGTCTTACACTCATAAAGTTTCGTTCATTTCTTCGTCTCACCGGAATAAAAACAACAGAACAAGACATATTTGTGCATAAAATGGTTGATTATTCAATTATTTATTCACACTATACTCTACATATGTATACAAAATGAAGTCAAAACAATGAATGAACACGAATGACATAATGTAGGTTATCTTCTCATACACAGTACCTACAGCATTAAATGTTAAACTATTACCACACTATTCGGCGTCTTTTCGCCCCTAAGAATTATATCAAGGGAAAACAGAGTGAGAACAACCCAGCATTTGACTCCCTTCAGGAATTATATTAATCAAAACATTGTGAGAAAAGGAAAAGCTTGTAAAAAGTGATGTATCCGTTTCTCACTATTTGCTTTGCTTTATCCTGGTGGTTTTTCAATTCATTCTGAAATGTAGTCTTTAGAGTCTTTTGAAACGGACAAGTCAAAAAGTAATACGATTATGAGTTGGGGCCAAATTCGATCTATCGAGCTCTAATTAGTCATTTAATTCATGAAGTACTTGAAAGACTGATCGCAAAACGCGGTTGTTGGTTTTGTTAGTTTTTGGTGTTTGTTTTCGAGGGGTGGGTGTAGTTTTTTTTATGTTAAATTATCTAACTAATTCTAGTTTTCACCATCTGATATATTGCAACTTTTTTACGTGTATTTTTCAAAAAGCCGACAATAAATGGTTCGCTAAAAATTCGAGTTTGATTCGCTATTTGATACAAAGAACCAATCCGAGCACTGACTAATCAAATCATTCTTTTGAACTTTGAACACTGACATTGTTCGATATTAATTAGAAGCATATTTGTTGGTTTGGTTACTTACATGTCGTAACCACAGCTCACTAAAGCTGTAGCTGCGACCACAGCACAGTTGGTAGGTCCTTATCGTGAGGTACAGAGCTCGATCCCTGCTCGCAGAAAATATCCTTTCGGACATTTGTCTCCAACCGATGGCTGGAAAATCGTGCACTTAATTAGGATGAGCAGCTGGAGGCTCGGAAAGAATGCAGTAGTAGTACTGGTGTGAGAAATACTAAGAATCCAGAGTTATGTGTTCAAGTCGTCACAATACCGTTGAGATACTATTAAAAGTGACGTTAAACCCCATTTAAAAACATGTGCCTGGTTATAATATTTTCAAATGACGCTGTTTAATATATCAGTCGAACTTCCTGTTTGAGTTCTGTGGGCGTGACCAGCGATCCGTCAATTTAGACTCACTGTGCGAAGAGCGTCCGTGAATTCTTAACCTTGTCTTGCTGATCCCAGTCATTGATATTTTGACAAAAGCTGTGACAGGTGTATAGAATAAGATCAGCCTGCACATAAGTGCAGTCTGATCGTAGTCCAAACTACCTGCTTGTTCTTTTATTGTTAAGAAAATATTTGAGCATTACAGTTGATCAAAAGTTGATAAAAAAAAAAGAAAGTTTGTGAAGAAAGTATCTTTGTGGAAGCTTTTTTACCAGAATAGCCATTAGTATCGGGAACTATAATTAGCTACACAACATCAAAATTAGATATAGCAAAATAAGAAGAATTAAAACTGTAGTCGCATTGTGATAAGGTTCACGTGGTGACATATAACCCTTTCCTGTTCAATCCCCGGATTGTACGTCCCTTCTTTTTCTACAATGCATTCTACCCTATTGAATGATTAGTTTCGATTTAAATCCACTTCAAATGTTAGTCTGGAAAACCTTTGAATTTGGACAGGTCTAAAATTTATGCAAAACAGGAAAGGGATAAGGATATTTGTATTGGATTCGAGCCGACTTAGAAAATTTGGTATGGTTTTGTACAGGATATGATAAGATAAATTAGTAGGTTTATAATAAAATAGGATATTTTAATCAAATGGTCTTGCTATTTTAAAATTCACAACCGATTCCGAGATACAGGTCGGTGGACGATAACACAGATCGTAAAATTAAAACGGTAAACCAGTGGGTATATACTTTTAAAATTCATTTTAGTCTTTAGTTTAGTTTAATTTATTCAAATTCATTTTAGTTCGATTGCGACGAAAGCTTTCAGCTTATAAAGTCACTCTCGAAACCTAGAATCCAGATGTTTTCACGTTCCTGAAAGAAAGGCAGTAGCTTAACTCTGCTACCCAATTTTACAGCTGGGTAGACTGAGGCTGACTATTAAGTGTCTTGCCCATGAGCATGCCCCGATGACGATGGGGCTCGAACACACGACCTTCAGATCACTTGTCAAGCACCTATACCACTTGGCCATCGAGGCATTCTTTGAATGTACTTGGCAAAATGGGCTTGAACAACGAATTCTACCAATACAAGAGTTCTTGTTTCTTTCACAGAATATACTCAACTCGTGCGAAAAATGGAACCAGAATCCCCTGGAAACATCATTTAACGTTAAACATGGCTGCTGTGAAATCGTATATAAAATGTTGAATACAGAGAAAGAAATATGAGCCTATGCGTGACATTTCCAACCATATCCCATGTGCGTGACTCGCAGAAATTGAGCACCCTGGACAGCCATTCGGGGCATTTAGAACAATCGCTGATTATTTAAAGAAGCTTTGGGTCAGTATCTATCTACAGAGCGCTGATGCACAGGCTGATCTGAGTCATTACTAGGCGCACATGTGTAATGGTTGGAATTGTCACGCATGCGCTCAAGTGTAGGTTGTTAACAATCCATTAAAATGTTTACACATGGTAACGCTTGACCTAGGCCTAAAGGGGGTATCGATGTTTCTGAATCCTAGATAGGAAGAACTTCCCATTCGACCAAAAATACGATTAAACGAATATTTAAAACGCAAATATTGTCTTTACGGTAATATGGTAGGCTTATGGTTATCTATGGAAGATACGGTTGAATCCACTTTATTATTAGAAATCACGGCATTCGGCTGTAGACACCGCATGACCTAAATTACATTTGGCCCAGACTCAACAGAATTGACAAGGAAAACAGCTAACGTTTTGAATTGTGTCACATCAAGTGGTTAGCGCAAAACTACGGTAAGTGTCTATATTCAAATTGACTTTTACGACAGTTTTGGACGAATCTTTACAGAATTGAAAATCGGCTAACGAACATAACTCCTGATGACTTCGCAATGACGTTGGTTTGATCGAATTCAAACTGATTGCGGGATTCAAACAGTTATGCGCACCACATGGATATCCCAGTATACAATGCAACCGTCTCGGTGTAGCCTAAAAATAGGTTAAAATCCTGCGTAGGCTGTTAGCGCAATACCCTAGTTTTGATTTTGATAAACGACCTCTGATTTTCGCAAAACTACTTCTTTAAGATATTGTAAAAGAGGGAATTAAAATAATTAAAAACTGTGACATAGAAAAACCATCGATACCTATACTTTAAATCACGTTTTCGCTGTGCATGGCGCTTCAACCTATTGGCCAAGTATCAAACATTTCAAAACGAGTTTTCATTAAACATGTTAGCTATTGATTCAAGATGAAATAAAAGACTTAAATCCGATGACCTGCATCAAACTACAAAAAAAATGTATACACTTATATGCACGGATTATACAAAAAAGTTGTCATGAAAACAATTTGTATGCAAGTCATAATAAATAATGGAATATTTACGTGACCCAGCACGTGCGGAAGTTATATAAATTCAATGAAAGGGTTACCCCCTCTCTCTCTCTCTCTCTCTTTCTCTCTCTCTCTCTCTCTCTCTCTCTCTCTCTCTCTCTCTCTCTCTCTCTCTCTCTCTCTCTCTCTCTCATTCTCTCTCTCTCTCTCAATAGGAAAAATTTTCTTTTCAAACCGAATATCCACAAATATCAAACAAAGACTAGACGACACACTTTTGGACTAGTCGAAACTGTAAGAACTATCAAACGACAATTCAAACTATATTAAAATTGGGTAATAATTACATGTACCAATTAGGATACAAAAAAAATAGAAAAAGAAAAAATATTAACTACAAACGTCTTCCTAATTATAATTTTCGGGCGTTAAAATGAGGGAAGTGTTCTTCTTGGCGGTGTTTGTGGTGCCACCGTCGTCGTCATTGTTATTATTGTTACCCTTTGGTCTTTCAGTAATGCGCAAAATTTACATCGCAATTAAATCTCCTAATGGTATTTATGAAACCCTACTGGAAAAAAATCTAACAAGCCAGAATGTATACAACGAATGATTTGTTCTTCGTTATGGTTTTGACCCATGATATTTATGAGAAGATTGTTGTTTGTTTGGCGACGTATCTACAGCTTATCTAAGCAGTAGTCACGACGTTTAGGTGGCCAATCAAAATCTTGTCCTTTATTTAATTCTTCTAAATAAATATATTACAAAGTAATGTCGTTTAATGTCTCAGTCAGACTGCAATATAAGAGGTCAACTGGCTGGGCAATCTGTCAATCATTTCTACAAGAGGACCATTACGTAAGGTTTTGGAACAGTCGAACAGCAATATGTGAGAATCAATCATTAATCCTATATCCTCTCGTGCTATACATGTTTCTACCTATTTTTGGTCCTTTTTACTTTGATTTTTTTTCAACCGCTTACCTGTGAAAACAATGCACAGTTTCATTAATTTCCTGGTTTTACAAGAAGTAAGTCCACCCCGATTCACTTCAAGAAACTTTTGTCAGAGCATGACAAACATTTCCTTATAAAAGCGTTTCTTCTTTTTGCTCAAACCACCGCGCTGAGCGGAAAGGTCCAACAATCTTACCTTGTCCTACACAGTCCTTACCACCCTCGTAGCCACATATATCATTTTGAACTAACACGTTTGCCAACCTCGTAACTACACATTTCATTTTGAAATTACTCTCACTAAACAGTCTCCAGATCGGTTACTAGTGCTTGTTCCACTTTCTAATGATATCCTGAATGATCTCATCTTGGTCTACGTACTGAAGGATATGAGGAGCTTGCATCAGTAACCCAGCTGTCCCCGCAACGGTCACGATCAGAAAGATGTACAGTAACAAACGGTCGATCACACGAGCAACGTATTTCCAGTCGTCTAAAACCTGAAGAAAATAAAATAAAAGTGATGTTGTTGAATTTAACAGAAATAGGATAAGTAATCCTGCTTGTCTGTAGATCAATTAAACTAGTATGATTACTCTAACACATTCCCACAAAATCTCGCAGCCAAGAAAGAGACTTAGGCGAAAAGTTATGTAAAATGAAAGAAAATTCTGGGCCTATCTTCATTTCCAAATCTAATTTTTTGTTTCATCTATAGATCCAAAACGAGCGTATTCATACAGTGTGATTAGTTTTTTCTGTTCATACCTCCATGAAAACAAAAAAAAATATTCTCTTCATCTCTTAATATTTTTTACCTATTAAGACAAAGATATTTAGAGTTATTTAAGAGTCATTTTCAATTTCTTTGAATCTGGACCAGTCTGGAATACCTATACATATTGGAAATTAAAGCTCTAAAAGCTATTTGTTTGGTTGGAAATCCCACGAATGCATTGAATTAATGGAGTTATATTGCGGGCTTTTATGTTTGAATTTTTTAGGACTTGTTTTTAAAAAAAAAGTGGTTAAAATCCTTATTGTCAAACTTTATTTTGATTTAAAAGAAAAGAACAGCCAATCAAAATGCTTGACTATTCATAGATGAAACTAAAATTAAAATATGTCATTAACTGTACATGGACAAAAAAATTCAAGTCAGAAAAATGAGAAAGAACTTGGTTTCACCAATCACCACCCAATCTGTATTTGCATACCACAAAGAAAGATAACTAAGAAGAACACTGTGATAAACGGAAAAATCGCCTATTACAATCAATTATTTAGTTTATCACAACATTTCTCACCGAAATGACTCTCTTTCAATGGATTTACACTCTGAAATGTCGCTTGCAACTTCTTTGAATTGGGTCTAAAGATTTGTCATCTCGTATGGGTAAAGCAATATTGATCTTAGCCCAATGTCTTTTCTGGTATAGATTTTCAATTTATATGGGGTAAAACGAAAGGTCATGCGACAACAAAGATCTAAACACCACCCCGCATTAAAATTCAACACACACACGCCACGGATAGTTTATTCATACCTCCTGGGACAGCCCCTGAAATAAGTAAGTCAAGAAACAAGGAAGTGACCTAATGATAAATGATGAATGATCGATTTTTCCGTCCTCTTAAATCAACAGATAGAGTAAATCAACCGAAATATTCACAAAACTGTGCCAGTTTAGAGATTAACAGACCTTAATAGCGTAGGGGTGTGGAATTCTCATGTCTGTCATGTCCGACATGGGCTTTCTAATTGCAGATAGCTACATTTTTTAAGACGACTTGTCCGGGAAAAGTAAACATCAGGACAAATCTTACACTTGTTTGATAAAGATGTCAAAAATAACTAATTATATTGGTGGAAAATTATTATAAATATTACATTGAGGGGTAGAAAACATTGTTGTTAATGAAGAAAATGCTGGGTTCCAGCATTTTCTTCGTTAAAAACATTGTTTTCTCAAAATTGGCCTCTTTGCTTTTTTGCGGACAAATTCGTTTTAATAGTGTGAAAGCAGAAAATCATGTCTTACTTTTCCAGGAACAAGTGGAGGAAATCTGTATTTTCACACCACAGTAGCGAATTTGGAAATTGTGAACTTTGGGAACAGACCTCGGACGTTTATAAGGCGGGGCATTATGTAATGAAACAGTGCATTTTGCTAGCCGGAAACGCTGTAGGAAAATATAGTACGTTAACTCGGAAAAAAACGGGATGGTTCGGAAGTCTCAAAATTGCTGAAGGCTTAAATTACCCTTTGTTGTTTTATGTTTTGCCTAGTTTTGCTCTGATATCAAGTTTCCTTGAAGACCAAGAAGAGTTCTTACAAAACATTTATGAAATACATTTTACCACAGTTGCTTTGCATAACGCATAGCGCCATTTTGGAAGTTTCTCACTTGAAGCTTTAATCCATTACCAGACGGTAAATCTATAGACCGGTCCAAATTGAAAGGAATTATTTTTGGGTGGAAAACATTGTCTTCATTTTTCACAATGTTTCCCTATGCTTTTTTTTTTTTTTTTTTTTTTTTTTTTTAGCGTCTAAAAGCGTCACAATGGTCCTACGATGTACATTCGGGGTTTGATTCGTAGACTTTAAACGAGGAGTACCAATTGTGTGGCTCCATGTAAGGAACTGTTAGATGACGTCATTTTCCTGTTAAAATGACGTCAAATTGAGAATTAGAGTTATTAAAAAATATACCAAATAGGGTTAATTTAAGTTCCTTGAGATCGTTACCATTTGCAGAGGACCGAAAACAATGGTATAATGCCCCAGTGCAAAGCACAAGGTCGTTAAAGCATTTTAAAGTCACCGATAAACTGATAACGACCCCAAAAACGAGAAAATGGTGTTGTTATTACAAAAAAGATGCAAACCAAAGTAATCATTCAAGCAAAGAAAGCAAAATTTAGGTTTTACAATGGCCTCGAAATTTTCCCGGAACCGAAATTGTGTTTTTACTATGGTAATATTACTGCTAGGTGGACGAACATCATATTCTTCATTTTTCATGGAAATTATGTCACTGATTGATATTATTGGTTGGTATTTGTTCTCATACGTATGTATAGTTATCTAAGGGCTCTTCATTATCGCACATTTATATTTTCTAAACAGATTTATAAAAAAGCGTCGTCTAACAAAAGTATTAGTATATTCTATACTTTGTTTACAACTGTTGACCTGCTGGATTTTTTACAAGTGAAATAAAGTGTCTTTCGAAAGTTCGTGCCATCGTATGCGTGTTGGACTTGTCTTAATTGTTAAATTGTTACGACACTCTTATGATTGATTTAAGTATGATGATTATAAACGATTTGCTTAGGTTTACAGGATCACCAGACAACATTGTATCCATTCCTATTGATGTTGACGGTTACTTATCAGATAAAAGACGGTTGACATTGCTATCAATCAGATTCTTACAGACAAATAACTAAATCGCAAATGACGGATTAATGAGCTACGCCATGCGCTTCGACTAAGACTTTAAAAGACATTGTTTGGCAAAATTAATCTGTTATTTGTAACAAAAATTTAAAAGGTTGATTGACGAACTAAAAGTCGTAACTACAGCTTATTCACGCTGAAGTTTAAGTCGCCGAGCCAACAAAAATACTTCATATAAATATCGACCAATGACGGAGTTGAAAGTTTTCTTCCTACCTATATGAATGATTTGACTGTTCTTGTTATCAAGCGCAGTTTTGTCAGGTAAATGGACAAAATTATGACATTATCAAGCGTTCAAAGAGTGCAAACAACCACCAGTTGGGTTACAACTGAAGGAGTGAATCCATGTACATTTAAAGTTGCCCTCGGTGTAACCATTTCATGATCATAAAAGATAAACCTTTGGTAAAGAAGCTTACTGCTTACTAGCCTACAGTACTTTCAGTGCTTTGATTATCGACAGTCGCAATCCGGTTATTAGCCAATAACCAATATTAACCAACATTCTTTTGAGTCCTCTCTTCTATCGACTCGTATTAACCCTTGTCATGCTGAACTTATGTGCAGGCTGATCTTAGTCTACACCTCCTGCTTGTACTTTTCTTTCCCGATATATTGATTTTGGAACAACAAGTTCTATCAGTGCTTTCAGTCCTTTGATTTGACAGCAATTCAGTAAGGTAATTTATACAGCATAACAAGGGTTAAAGTACCACAAACTATGTTAATATATAAAGGATTCATCGAGGGCATAAAACAAAAACATAGTATGGGTCTATACAATGTATAGACCAGTACTGTGATTTTGTTTATACCCTCGGTATGATGACGATTATTCTAGGGAAAAAAACACCCAAAAGAGTCATGATATATTGAAGGTGTTACATTCACAAGAAAGTTTACAAGAAGCTTCCATATTCTATGACAACCCCCCAAAATTATGCGAAAGAAGTTTTAAGCCAAATCCGAAAAAGAATTTGAGGGATAATTTCGTTCACAAGAAAAAAGCATACGGACGGACGGATAGAGAGAGGGACGGACAGAAGGACAGAAAAGATGACGCCAAGATGTGTTTGCATCAAGCGGTATATAAAACATTAAACCCGATTAATTAAAATTAACTGAATCATGCTGATACCTTACTGACTTACCTTTGTTTTTTAAGAGTCTTGTTCATTTTAATGCTCTTACCGTGTTATATTCATTCTCGTTCTTCAGGTGTTTACTGATAAATCTCAACGCTTCAGCTGCCTTCACAATATCTGGAGATAGTTGTTGCATATATTGAGAATCGTCGTATGTGACCACTCTCGGGTTTCTTCGGTCTTGTCCGGTCGATGTCGTCAATTGACAGTTTGGGTGATGTAGATCGCCGCACTCTATAGACTCCTCCCCTTCCGCTTGGCGCCTGCGCGTCGGACTCAGACTTGATATATCCGCCACTTGTGATGAGTATAAAATAGAAGTATAGTTCCTCCCATCATCTTCGTCTTCGGGCGCTTTCCATCGATCTTCGTGATCCGGGCGCTCCATGAACAATAATTTGGGTAAGTAGTACAAAAATATCAAACGAACCCAATAAGGCATTTGGTGCGTTCGCGGCGTTCTATAGTTCCGATTGATTACTATAACCGTCAAACAGATTGCCGCTATGTTCATCACAAACGTAAACAAAAGATATTTTGCCACTAGAGGAATCGTCACTGACGGCGGAAGAATTTTCGAAATCAGTAACAGAAACACAACCAATGCCAGTAAAATTGAAATGCACAAAGTTATTTTTTCACCCGCGTCAGCCGGAAGTGCGAACACGCATAAAGTCACAAAACTAATTAGCACACAAGGTATGATTAAATTAACTGTATAGAACAATGTCTTCCTCCGCAGTTTGAATTTAAATATAACCATTGTTTTCATTTCTCCAGTACCCGGATGTTCCTCACGAGTGATTCTAGCAGGGCTGTCTAAAATGTCCCAGGTTCCACTTTTCAAATAATCTGTAACGTCTAATGAGTTCATATTTCTGAAGAAGGTGAAATTCAGTTGGTTCTCACGAAAAGTCCAGGAACCAAATTTCATGTGACAATGTTGTTCGTCAAAAGGAAAGAACTGAAAAAAAGGAAAGAAATTATCTTCGGATAAAGCAATCATTGCGAAATTGAGAGAACATCGTAGGGTATCTTAGTTTAATCTAATTTTAGGTTAGACAAATTATAATAGATATTGGAAAAAAAAACTAAGATTATCATGTATTGTGTTTTTAAAAAGAGCATGCGTTATTATCATCTCTTTAATACAAGATCTCGTCTCATGGCGTTATTCTTTAAGTTATTTGCCATCAAAAACTAAATAATTATGGTTGCGGGTACGCTCGCAACGCCCACAGAACTCCGCAAGAAGTTCCACTTCGATAATAAACCGCGTTATATTTTAAAAATGTAAGATGTAACATGTAACAAACAAGAGGGTAATTGGTACTCAATGACTATAGAAGTAAAACGGCACTGGTGACATTATCTTGTCCTAACAAGACTCTGGTCTCAGAAATTAAACTAGGAAGACATTCTTACGATATTTCAAGATATCTATGCCAGAAATGTAGTGAAGGAAGGTTATCATAAGATCTGGCCTAGTGACCTGCTTTACTAACCATGTGACCCTATATCGAATATGAAAGAGACCATGGAAACAAACATTCTGAACAAATATAAAGGCCTTTGATACAAACTTAAGCGCCTCTACAGTGCACACAAGGTTTTTCCAAGATTTGACCAAGTGACCTAGTTTTTTAACCAACGTTACCCATTTTCGAACTCGTCTTAGATTTTACATGCACAAACATTTCGACCACATACCAAGACATTTGAGACAAAATTGTGATCTCTAGAGTGCACACAAGTTTTTTCTCAAGTTTGACTAAGTGACCTAGATTTTGACCCTACATAACCAATTTTCAAAATCGTAAGAGAACTTATGCAAACAAACATTTTGACCAAATACCAATACATTTGAGCGAGAAAAGAGACCTCTAGAGTGCACACAAAGTTCTTCTAAGATTTGACCTGGTGACCCCACATGACCCGGTTTTGAACTTGTTCTAGATATGACGTAGACAAACAATCTGACCAAGTTTCAAGACACTTGAGCTAAAAATGTGACCTCAAGAGTGAACAAAAAGGGTTTTCTACGATTTGATGTAGTGACCTTGACTTTACCCCACAAGATCCATTTTTGATCTCGTCCGAGTTATCATCTAATAATTAAATGATTAGTTTCGTCAATCAAAACGAGCGTTCTGATTGGTCGAAAAAAATATTCATAACTCCATGAACAAAATTTTGAGCACGTAGCGATTTTGTATGATTCCGCACAAAATAGTCCCATACAAAAAAGTTTCAAAAATTGTGAAGTTTTGCTCTTTTCGCTCGATGCTTCGCATATTCATACAGTGTGATTAGTTTTTTCGGTTCATACCTCCATGAAAACAAAAAAAGATCTCTTCATCTCTTAACACAAACATTTTGAAAAAAATATCACATCATTTGAGCTTAAAATGTGACATCTCGAGTGCACTCAAGGTTTATCTAAGATTTGGCCTAGTGACCTATATTTTGACCCCACATGGCCCATAGCTCGTTCGAGATCTAAACAGACAAACATTTTGATGAAATAATAAGACATTTAAGCGAAAAATGTGACCTCAAGAGTGCTGACAAGGTTTTCCTAAGATTTTACCTGGTGAACTAGTTTTTGACCCCATATTACCCATTTTCGAACTCGTCCGAGATATATTGTAGACAAATATTCTGACTAAGTTTTAAGGCATTTGTGCCAAAAATATGATCTCTAGAGTACACAAAAGGTAAAAGTTGACGACGAACGACGGACGCCTGACACAGCCCGATAACAATAGCTCACCACGACCACTAGGTGGTAACGTGAGCTAACAATAAAATAGTTGGTCGGCGACCAAAACGACGTATTGAATAAGCTGTAGTTACAACATTTTAGTCGCAAAACGAACAAAAATGCTTCACTTAAATGTCGGTCAATGGCAGTCTGGAATATTTAATTGACATCGCGATCCGTCAACTGGCTAGTATCAGCGATTAGAGGGTCGCCCATGTCAATATCAAAATCGGTTGACATCTCAAAACGTTTTAATACTCTAAGTAGAATGTTACTCTTAAACATTTATTTAAATCAGTTTCGATTGTGTGCGATTTCTTCAACGTCATTCAGGTCACCTAGTGAAAAATAACTTTACGTTTTCTATTTATGATTTACTATTTCCGTTCTTTGATCAGATATTTTGCAAAATAGCGTCGCCCGCTGATTCCAACAGGAAGTTCAAATTCGATATTACACGGAGTTATTTTGCAAAACTTATGGCCAGTTGCATGGAACAAAAACTAAATTGGTTGGCGACCAAAAGTTGTAATAACAGCTTGGATAATTGTCGGTCAGTGCCTAAGTGCAAACTTTACTTCCGGTCTATATTGATTATCTAACCGGTCGATCGATTTTTGATAAAACAACCGCGATTGGTCAAATACCTTAATCCAAACAGTGTTTTTTATGATACGATGGTTTTCACGTAATATCTTATGACTAATATAGTGCGAGTGTTGTCAAAAGTTCCAATATGGCACATTGTCTTGATTATCACTGATTTTAAATAATAAAGAATATATAACGCCAAATATGTCAATTTTCTTCGGTAGCCCGTGCAAATATATCCGGAGCACGTCTAAATTTCAAACTTAAATCGATAATAATTAAATTTCAACGGTTAGATTAAAGAGTCTCTTGCACAGATTAAAAAAGAAAGGTTTTAGCCCTCATGTTTCCAATTTTTAACTGTAATGATTTCAGACATTTATAAGAAAGTAATTAAGCTATTTTGTAATGAAACTGTTCATAACTTTAAAAAATGAAAGAATAGAAGCAAAAATATGAGTTGCACCAAATAAGTAAACGAAGTACAACACGAATGCAACCGGAATTCATTTGGTAAATACGTTATCTGTCGATTGCACAGAAAAATGCCTTATTTTAGGTTTCAATGACGTATTAATTACATCATAGGATTCCGCTAGCAATTCGGTCGTTATCGACATTATCCGAAGGCGAACGACCTCATCAGATAAATTCCGATTTTTTAAGGTAGGACATAGGGAATATATCACATTAAATTACATTTATTACGAAGGAAGAATATTTATCGTAAAAATTACATTAAAAAGTATTGGAAAATCAGGTAATTTTGCAGTATCTAATTTTGAAAAATTTGATCAAGAGCCGCTTTAAGAGAAAATGTCCATTAGTATATTGATGTACGAGGCTCCAAGTATTGATTAACTCATTACCAGATGGCACAATTTTAGACTGATCCAAATTCGAAGAAGTTGCAACCGACATTTCGTAGCTGGTGGAATTTAGAAAATGTTCACTTCTTTGGCTAGAAAACATTTTGGCCATTGAAAAAAATGCTTGTTACAAGCAATTTCTTCATTGTCCACCATAATTTCCAAAACATTTTTCTTCGAGGCGTCACTTTTAACAGTATTTCAGTTATATCGCGGCGGCCGGAGCACCTTACAATGGATTCCTGGTATTTCTCAAACCAGTATTACCACTACATCCATTCTTAATCTCCAGCTGCTATCCCACTTAAGTTTACGGTTATCCAACCATTGATGAGAGACAAATATCGGAAAGGATATGTGCCGCCGCCGGGGATCGAAGGTACGGGCTGCCATGCTGCCAACTTCGGGCTGCTAGGCTGCCAGGCTGCCAACTTCAGGGAGATAGATCGATAGTAATAGATTAATCGATATTACATGAAATGAAAGATAAATCGATCTAACTCGAAAAAGAAACAATAGTGACTGGGGGGGGGGGATATTTATAAAGCTCGTCAATTCGCACGTGGAAAACTGATGATATAATTAATTTCTTTGGTCCTGCATAGATGACGTTCGGTAGTGTAGAATAAACGGGCTAAATTTTCCAACAATCAGGTTATCACTAACTTTTCTGTGAAATTATCAGGTGTTAATCCTCTCCTGTAATAACCCGGGATTTTACGTCACTGTGATTTTATACTTGAGAAGACATTGTGGAAAAAGAAGAAATTGCTTGTGATAAGCATTTTTTTCTTTTCCTACAATATTTTCAACCCCGTAGGATAGTTTCATTTCAAATTACATCCAATTTTCAGCGTCGTCTGCAACCTCTTTCAATTTGGACTAGTATAAATTTTCGTAACGGGAGAGTATTAATCCACGTAGGAATCCGTATAATCAACCGAAAAGCATTATACATAGTTTAGTAAGACAGCACTTGAAAAATAAAGAAAGAATGGATATAAAGAGCAAAGAAAATAACAGCGATTCTTAACATTTTCGCAGAAAAATTGAAAAATTTGAAAAGTTGACGATTAATGGGAATTTGTTCACAAATTGATTCCTAATGTAAATTTCATATGTAGATTCAGATAAGTCATTTAATTCATAAAAAAAAGAAAAACAGATTTATGCGTTTAGTGCGAGAGATTGAAGAAAATGTATATAACAAATGAAGAGAATGTTGATGTCTGAATTTAAAAAACCTAATCACAATATATGAATTCCTCAAAGGAAACCAAAAATATTCTCTTCATATTTAATATTTACTGCCATCAAGTAAAATATAAAAGCGAATTTATTACTAGTTTAAAGTAAAATTGTATGGTTCTACTTTGTGTGAAAGCATACAAACAAGTTGCGTGCTAAAGACTTTTGTTAATTCAAGTATGAAAAAGAAATTTCAGCCAATAAAAAAGCTTGAATCTCGATAGTCGAAACTCAAATTACATTATTTGGTGATGAAAAGATAGCTGATAAACCCAATGATTCTAGTCCCATCAAAATTGTTTGAGAAAGATCTGTGAAAGGATGTTCTAAAAACATTTTCTGTGATGCACAGTAAACAGTATTTCTCTGATTACATGATAGATAGGCCACCCTTACAACTATAGCTTAGGAGTTTTTTAAAAACACTATGGAATATCCTTCACACATATTGAATCCCTACGTGACTAATACATTAACTTTTGTTTATTGCAATTTTTATTTAGCATGTGGTTCTCAATACAGTTGATCTTGTTAGAGAGACCACCTCTAATAAGCGACTACTTCCGTTAGGAGACCGAAATGAAATTTCCCTTTTTAAAATCAAAGCAGTCATATGTCGTAACTAGAACTTGTCATTTTTATAAAATAAAAAAAAAACGTATTAATAGCTAAATTCAATGTTGTTGGATCTCATTATAACAGTCTCAATAAGACGATTCTAATGAGTGCAATCAATGTAGGGATTTAGCGAGAGTTTTGTGATAATGTATGTGTTTAATCGAATCAATCCTGCTTATATTTCACCGAAAATGTGTTTTAAAAACATTCTCTTAAGAAACCACTTTTTGTTCGTTCAATGAGTGGCCATTTAACACAGGATTTACTGTATATCCAAGAAATACACCGTAGCATTATTTGACACATACCTCTACATCTATCGTACAGGAGCTTTTATAGATGGCCGGCGGTATCCAGTTCACGTTGCCGTCGTGATACACGATGACGTTAGACCGGTAAGAAACTTCGTAATTGCCGTCAGCGCTGTAATACACGAAAGGATCGATCGTCATGGTTCATGATACGAATCACTAGACAGATGAAAATTCATAAGAATTAATTCGCGAATTCGATCGAGGCATCCGTTTGGCCTAATGGCTGAGGCGACTGACTCGTCCGAGAAGACGAATATCTCGACTTCCCCAAAACCATTTGTCCTTAGGCAAGATATCCCCCCCCCCCCAGCTTTAACCCTTTTCCTGTTGTTGTGTTTTTTGTTGTTGTTGTTTTTTTTTTTTTTTTTTTTTTTTTTTAATTTGAGACTGGTCCAATTAGAAAGAAGTTGCAGACGACAATTAAAGGTTTGTGCAATCTGAAAAGTAACCAACCTACAGGTTAGAAAAAAATGAAGGAAATGAAGAAATTGCTTGTTACAATCAATTTCTTCTTTTCCCACAATATTTTCTCAAGTATAAAATCACAAGGACGTTAAAACAAGGGATTGTACAGGAAAGGGTTAAACTGGTGGTATCCAGGAATCACATGGCGTGATTTAAACGAAAAAGTGAACGATGTTTAAACACCATACAAAAAAGACCAAGTTTGATAAGATTCCATGTCTCACAAAATCCTTTCCGAGCCTCCAGCAGCTCACACCACATAGGTTTAGGGAGACAAATGTCGGAAGTGATATATCCCGAGGACGAGGGTCCAACTAGAAACCTTATACATAAGTACACAAAATAGTCACGAACTTTAACCCATTCCCACACGAGAAAATTTTAGACTGGTTCAAATTCAAAGGAGTTGTGGACGACAATTTCAAATTGAGAAAATTTTCGGGAACTCAGTCTTTCTGGAAGAAAACAAGGTTGAAAATAAAGAAATTGCTTGTAACAAGCAATTTCTTCATTTCCAAACTTATTTTCCTAAAGTCTTTTCTTAAGGGGCGTAAAAAGGAGGGATTGCGTCTTGTCTTTTGTTGGACAATACAGACACATTTCCCAGTTTCAACTGTGATATTAACAATTTCAGTGTTCGTGGTTTGTCCTTGTTTGTGGTGCCCGTATTCGAGAGGAAGAGAGTCGGCTTCACGGTCAAAAGGTCTCGGGTTCCATTCCCAGGAGCGACAACCGTTCTTGGTTCTTTCATTAGCCCGACCTTCGGCGTTGATATTGTTGTATTAATCCAATTTGTTACAATTTGAGTCCTTGTCGATCCTATATAGACACGACTGGCTCAAGTAAACGGCAATTTTCAGATGTTGATTTTTGTTGTTGCCGTTGATGGTGTTTGTTAATCTTCCTCTTCTTCAAAGGAAGAAACGTCGTGGGAAATGATGAAATTGCTTTCAACGAGTAATTTTTCATTTTCCATAATGATTTCCGAAGCCTTTTTCTTTTGGGCAGTAAAGGGTGTGTCCGTATTGGAAAGGATTAAACCTGAACTTACTTATTGAAGAGAACAATATCTGGGGTCCAAGTTTTCTCTGGTCGTATACGTAACGCTGCAATGTCACCATAGTCCTTCGGATCCCAGATTAGTTGGTAATCCTTCCAGTACTAAAATTGTACAATATAGTGAAAATATTCATTATTAAATGATAAACATTACTCTTGGAATTATTGAATGACCTTGAAAATCGCGTCATTATATAATGCGGCGTCTCGTAATTATTTCATTTTACAAAAATCGTCACATGCTTCCCGGAAAATCTTTTAGAAATTTAATCAATCAATGGCAAAATTTAGGTGTCACTTTAAGTAGAATATATTTATTGTAACATTATTCTAAAAATCGAGATTAAATCATTCATTCAGCCCAGAATTGAGCTTTGAACTCCGAATTGGCCGCCATCTTTTGAAAAAAATCTGTTGGTTTTGCGACTTAAATGTCGTAACTAGAGCTTGAATAAGCTGTAGTTACGATGTCTAAGACGCCAAACCAACCATGTGCCTGTGCTGCAATTTGTTTCATGCTTTGAAAAAAAAACGCCATTTAAAATGGAAGCGTTTTTCGAAGTCAATGGGAGGGACCAAAGAAGTAAATGGGCGGAGCCAGTGTTTGGCAAATTGTCCTTCTGAAAATCGGCGGCAAAGAAGGAATTCTTACATTGCACAGGACTATCTCGGAATTATACCGATTCTTACTATCCAAAACAGAAAAAAATCCACAAAACCTCATTTATAGCTGATTATACATTCCTCGTCTGATAAACTTGGTATTCTATAACAAACCATTTGATCTCCTTTATTCCTTTAATGCATTCTGATGGATTATCGAGATTTTTCGAATGAAAATTACTTGATAATTCAACAATCCTGGAAAATTGTCAAAATAATAACGTTACTGTTTTTTATTCAGTTAACCCTGCTTTCGTTCATGTTGGTCAATTGTGCATTATCTCAGTGGGACCAAATATACCTATGACTTCATTATATAATCAGGTTATTTTTGTGCGAAATAACGCGTTTTTAAAGATTTTGTACGAAAGAAAGTCACAAGTCCATCTTTTTTAAATTAATAAAATAACCGTTCGTTTAAGTTTATTAATCATTTATTCCGCAAACAACGCAGTAACGATTCCTCTTGACCCGTGCTATAAGATAATAGCCATTTAAAATTGTTCATTTGTATCGTATAATATTGAATAAATGGAAAGTCACAACATGTTTTACTATCTTCTCTAGACAATAGAGCCATCTTTGTAAAGAAGCTGTCGACTGACTTTAGGGGACACGGTAACTTGTTGATTAGATTAGAGTTAACTTGTCATTTGATTGATTGATTAATTGATTGAATGGGGATTAACGCCACTTTTAACAGTATTTCAGTCGCATCGCGGCGGATGGAACACCTAACAATAGATTCCTGGTATTTCTCACACCAGTTCTACAACTACAACCTTTCCTAACCTCCAGCTGATATCCCACTTAGGGTTACGATTATCCACCCATTGGTGAGACAAAATGTCGGAAAGGGCATGTGCCGCCGCCGGGGATCGAACCTACGACATCCAACGATTGAAGATTGGGATTCTGATACGTTACCGACTGCGTTATGAAGGCGGTATTATGCTGTATAAATGGAAATTTACTACTTTCTCTAGACAGTGGAGCCATCTATATTAAGAAGCTGCCGACAGATTTTGCAGGACACAATAACTTGTTGATTAGATTCGAGATTCGAGTTTACTTACCATTTGATTGATTGATTGATTGATTGATTGATTGATTGATTGATTGATTGATTGATTGATTGATTGATTGATTGATTGATTGATTGATTGATTGATTGATTGATTGATTGATTGATTGATTGATTGATTGATTGATTGATTGATTGATTGATTGATTGGAGTCTAACGCCACTTTTAACAGTATTTCAGGCGTGAAAATTTACTATTTTCTCTAGACAGTTGAGCCGTCTATGTAAAGAAGCTGCCAACCGATTTTGGAGGACACGGTAACTTGTTGATTAGATTAGAGTTTACTTACCATTTGAAGCCACACATTCGTTTTCATAATTTGGTTTTTCTCGTCCTGTAATGAGAATTTGAAATTTTACAGTCTTATTAATAATTAACGAATCCTTGGCCATTCACTCTGAACTCCGATCGAGGTAATATACGCCAATATTTTTTTTTTTTTAGTTTCGTCCATCAAAAACGGGCGTTCTAATTGGTCGAAAAAAATAATTCATAACTGCATGAACAAAATTTTGAGCACGCAGCGATTTTGTATGACTCCGCACAAAATAGTCCTATAGAAAAGGTATCAAAATCTGTACAGTTTGTGCAAGAAATGAAGATAATATTTTTTTGTTTTCATGGAGGTATGAACTAAAAACCTAATCACGCTTGAATAAGCTGTAGTTACCATGTTTAAGTCGCCAAACCAACGAACGAAAAATGCTTTACCTTTTCATGTTAAGACCCGGGATCTTACGTTACCGTGATTTTATACTCGAGAAAATATTGTAGAAAAGGAGAAATTGCTCCTTTTCCCACAATATTTTCTATCTCATAGAATGGTTTCTTTTCAAATTGCATCCAATTTTTTTATTGTCGTCTGCAACCTCCTTCAATTTTGACCCGTCTTAAATTTTGCCGTCTGGTAATGGGTGAAATAAATTTCGAAGGTCAAAGTTCACCTTCAGTCTGCGTGAATGATTTGACTAACAGCAGCGATCCGTTCAATTAAATTCAGAGATAAAGAAGGCATTTTCGTATAAAATAGAAGTTTGAAACTAAAAACCTTATCAAACTTTATGTAATGTTACCATGACATTTGATATGAAAATATACCTGACATGCAACCATTTCACTAGTTTGATACAGTTTTTATTGAAGTACTTTGTGTGCACTGATACAAAAAATAGTTCCGTACTCATTTTTTCCAGAGAGATTTAAAAATGGCGAGTTTGTCGGCCAAACATAATTCGAGAACTTTGATAAATGAAACTGGAATTAAATTGTTCAAATAAGAAAAGAAAGTATATTTTTAAAAGTGTGAACTCTAATATTCTGTTCACAAGCAATTATGACGTATTTTTTAAAGCTTCATCGGTTGAAAGCTTACCGTTTTTTGTCATGTTGTTGTGTGCGTGCGTCCGTCTGTAAATTTTACTTTAAAAATGTTCGCATCGTACAGATTTAAACCAATTTCTCAGGAAAGATACTTGGGTATACCAGAGGTCATAGTAATTTGGTCACATAATTTTATGTTAAGAGATGAAGAGAATATTTTTTTTGTTTTCATGGAGGTATGAACCGAAAAAACTAATCACACTGTATGAATACGCGAAGCGGATTCATACATTGTGTGATTAGGTTTCCGATTCATACCTCCATGAAAAAAAATATTCTCTTCATTTCTTATAATTTAATAGCATCGAAAGAAAAAAAAAACAAAAGCTTTACAAATTTTGATACCTTTTTGTTTTGGACTATTTTGTGCGGAAGCATTTAAAATCACTGCTTGATCAAAATTTTGTTCATGGAGTTATGAATAATATTTTTCTACCAATCAGAACGCTCGCGTTTGATAGACGAAACTAAAAATTAAATTATTATAAATTGATTGTCTAATCCCTGATATAGATGTTAGATATGGATGCAAGTATTATCTCATTGTATTTTATTATAAGGTATTTACAAATCGTCTTTAAAATTCCTACTTTCTAATCGGCTTGAAAATTCAATTGATTCGAGACTCCATGAAAAAAACTGATTACGAAACAATTTTGTATTATTGCGAAGAATTGTTCAACAAAAAACAAACTGTCTAACACTCGTAAATCCTCTGCTTTTTATTAGATCAAAGGAAATGAAGATGATATATGTTTGTTTTCGTTGAGGTATGAAATGAAGAACATAATCACACAATTTTGTGAGATTAGGTGTTTTCGTTTATTACATCAAGAACGAAATTTCTCTTTTTCTCTTAATTGACTTCCGGATAGAGATTCCAACTTAGGCCTGTAGAAAAGGTTGGATATTAACGATTTAAATACTATTTAGAATGACATATATTTATACGAATTCTGAAATTTAATACTTAAACTACACAGAGCGTAAACCTTTTCTGTAGCCGTTTTCAAGATAAGAAACATGAGTGCTGTAGTCACAAAATACTCCGCGAACTAGACAAGACAAAAAATTAAAGTATTCAACCCCTTTTTTTGTGACACAGCCTTAAATGGCAAAAAGCTGATGATATGCACAAGATCATTTGACTCGGACCATTCTGCGAATATTTCATTCATATCTGTCCTCAATGTAGTGTGGGGGGGTGTTAACAAGAAATATGACGAACGCCGGTACGGACGGACGGTTAGACGGAGAAGATGACGCCAATATACGAAAACCTTCGGCGGCGTATAAAAAGGTTCTGTTGGGGATTAAAAGCGTCAGTGTTAGAAACCCTGTATATCTAACGAAGGTCAATAATGTTTGAGAGGGCTGCATGTTTTGACCCGAGAGAAGCTATTAATTTCTCTTGAATCACCAGCGTTTCATTTGGTACATAAAATTTCCTCTTGATTGAGGGTTTCACTCTTTACTGTTCAATCCTGGTTTTTACGTCCTGTGAATTTTTAATTGAGAAAACATTGTCGAAAAAGAAGAAATTACTTGTCACGTGTAATTTCTTTTCTTTCTTCAATATTTTCTACCCTATTGAATGGTTATTTTTTTTTTTTTTTTTTTTTTTTTTTTTATTAAATTCACTAAGAAAATCGCCTGAAAACCCTTTGAATTTGGACAGATCCAACATTTTGCCAAACGGGAAAGGGGTAATCTGGATATATCCTGTCTAAGTTTAACCTTTACTTTTACTTATCTTTGGGTTAACATCCAAATTTATTGACTGAACTTATACCTGTAAATGACCAATCGCTGAACCCGCCCACTTACTCCTTTGACCTCGCTCATTAACTCCGACAGGAAATCCCGCTTCGATTTTAAACGACGATATTTTTCAAAAACTATGGTCAGGAGCATGTGACAAAAAGTAGAATGGTTCGATTGCGACCTAACGTCGTTACTGCAGCTTAGATAAGCTGTATTTACGACGTATAAGTCGCTTAACCAACAAAACAATTAACACGAAATGGCGGCCAATGTTGGAGTTGAGAGCTCAGGTTCTATCTGAATAAATGATTTTATTGATCGATTGATTCCTTGATTGACAATTTCGATTGTTCAATTGTCATCTTCACAACTACAAGCTACAGGTGCACAGGTTATAGTGAGTGATCAAAGGTCAATTTTGTCTATACAGGTATAAACAAAATTGTCCTTTTATCATTATAACTTTTACATTTATATATGTTTTACAGCTTGTTTATTAGTTTGTTTGTTTAAGCCATTACGATAACTCTATATCTATTTATCATATTATCAGGAAAAGGATTCTTTTGCGACCTCATGCTTTCAGTTTGAAAAGACTTTGAAAACTCGTTCGAGCCTCGCGTCATCGTGACGTTACCTAGAGTTAAATCGCTAGCCGATTTTCGATTCATACTGACTTAAAGGGGGGATATCGATGTGTGTTTGTGTGTGTGTGTGGGGGGGGTGTTCTGACACGGATTTAAGTATATTTTGTTCCTCCTAACAAGCAGATTTTCAAAAATCAGATATCGATTATCAGAACGAAATAAAAGCATTTTCTTCGCATTGCATTAGAATAAAAAGGATTTAAAGCACTGGAAAGCCTGGAATCGTTATTTTTTGTAAATTAATTTTATCTACAATTCTGACATCAAAACGTTAAAGAGATGGTTTAGACTACCTCATTTGTGCAGGCTGAACTTAGTCTATATCATCTGCCAAAGCAGGAATAATCCTGTATGACAAGGGTCAATAAAGGCACTTCCTAACGCCTTGATTTTGCGTATTTATGATGTTGCGTGTTGCCTTGTCACTGTTTTCTTCAGTTTCTTCCAATGATTTCGAGTCATATGCTTTTGAGGTCACGCGGTTCTGAATGTCGTGAATTCTAAAAGTAATGCGTGATTTCAATGGCCCATTGATAAATACAATGTACCTCACTTATTGAATTACCATGATTCATAGTGAAGTATTAAATGTCCGCTTGGGTGTATTCGGGAATTCCTTTGCAAATGAGGTCACGCGGTGTCGACATTCGAATGTAATCAAGTCTAAAATTGATGCCTAATTCCCCCGAACCTTTGCTTGATATCCGCAAAAGGCCGCTTTAGTCATCAAATATCCATAGGGACAATATCTGGTACTAATGCCCGTTTTTCAGGCATGTTGGAAGTTTTCTTTTCTTGGTTTTGGGTTTACTGATTTCCCCCCTTTAAAGCTAGATGACGTAATTTTCGAATCATCATATTGTCATTATTTGAATGAATGAATAAATGAAAGTGAGATACCTTAGAAATAACGAAACTCTCGTTAACCATAATTAGTTCTCTGAAATCATCGCAAACATCAACTTCCAAATTGAATTATAAGTAGAAAAAGCTATAACATATCTGGTAATTACTTGTCGCTCCTTCCATTTTGGACCAGTCTAAGATTTTGTCGGCTGGAAATTGGTTAATTAGAATATTTTTACATTGCAGTCGACCGCAAGTCTATAAAAAATCTATGTACCATGAGCAATTACGAGGCAAATACGAGGTTTCCGATCGCTGTTATAGCATTGAATTCCATATTTATACTCACCACACTGATGATCTGACTAAGTTGTATACTAAAGTCTATTGTGATTGTGTCATTAATATGACGAACTGGTCGAACAAGGGGACTGTATTTCGAGGACTCGAATAAATCGTCTACCAGACATTCATACCAGTGCTGTTGCTCTATCGGCCCTGGAAGTTTACAAACGGCGTATTTAAAACACTGCATATTACGTCACATGATGGTCTAATAAAACCAGTACCTACCTCATGATGTTACAATTGCACTCCACATGCCGTTACTTACCACGTAAATAATTTGGCTTAGAGCCAAATTGAATTGCACTGTTATGGTTTGGGAAATGTTATCCACAGGACGTATAAGTGGGTTGTAGTCCTCAAATATGTGATGGTACAATCGGACTTCATCTGCGTTGGGGAGACCTGAAACAAAGTTTAAATTGAAAATTAAATAGGGTTTTTTCTACTCTATCGTGCCTTAATAAGAACAAAAAACCCACACCAAGAGGACACGTGTATACAAATTTTTCATTTGAAAGGAGACAAAGACAACATATAAATATTCTGTAGATAGCAATCCAATTATCCATATATCATGCAAACAACGTTTATCTAAAACAAAATCATATGCTTGCAATTTGATAATTATGAAAGGTTATACCTATAACGTTTGACTACGTCCGACTACCTCGATGGCCGAGTGGTAAAGGTGCTTGACTCGTGATCTGAAGGTCACTGGCTCAAGCCCCATCCTCACCGGGGTGTGTTCATGGGCAAGACACTTAATAGCCAGCCCCAGTCTACCCAGCTGTAGAATTGGGTAGCAGTGGATTTAGCCACTGCCTCTCTTTTAGGGACGTGAAAATATCTGGATTGTGGGTTTCGAGAGCGACTCTATAAGCTTAAAGCTTTCGTCGCAATCGAACTAAAATAAATTAGTATAAACTAACTACGTCCGAGAGTATTAACGAAAGTTTTGTTACTGCTTATATTGTTTCTAGTGATTCCAAACACACAAAAAAATCCTCATGAGGAAAGAACGTGAACTTAATCTTGTGGATTTCTGAACAATACACGATACTGTCACATAAATCGAGCATCATCATATTTCACCGTCACAGATTATCGGCCACGTAGTGAAAATGTCTTGATAGAGTCGTTCCTTACACGAAAAGGATACCAACTGTTAAGACATAAAATACGAGGGGTTATAGAAAAGTCCGTGGCCTGAGGCTGAGAAAAGCGCTATAACTAAATATTATCATTTAATTTCTTAACGTAGTCGCCTTGCAAATTCAGCTCTTCGTCCAACAGTAGCGAAAATGTTGGCCGTTAGAGTTTTGTCTAATTTTTCATCTTAGGGAATAGGCAATAGTCAGAGAGTGCTCAATCAGATGAATAAAAGGGATGCTCAACTAGTTTAAAACAACAATCCTGAATAGCGACCATTGCAACAGTGGACGTGTGTACTGGAGGATCATCTTGGTGGAAGAGCACACCTAATGACAATTTCCCATGCCCTTTTTTTTTTATAATTATTTTTTTTTAACGAAATCCCCACATGAGGTCAGCATAATATTCCCAATTATAGTGTGAACTTTCAAATACAATCCAATATAAGCACACCATTTACACCGCTGAAAACTGTGACCATCCCCTTCCGGGGGATGTTGTTGACTTGGCCTCTTTCGAGGGCAGTGATCATTGGTGTTTCGACCGTTTTACTGTTGCTTTCGTTTAATGTTGCTTTCGTCTTACGTTCGAAGTTGTGAATTCATTTTCACCAACAATAACTAGCTTTTCAATATTTTCCCGGCCCCGCCGAAACATGACAATATTTTCCTAGGACATGTTTAACTGAACTCGTTTTTTATAAACACACTCAAAAGCTTTGGACCCATCTGATAGACTACTTTGTCATTGTGGATAATTGCGTTGACCAGTTTCTATGCAATACCTTTGTAGGTCATTTTCAAGTCTCTCTCAACAGCGCTTAAACGAATCGGTACATATCTTGTCGGACATTTATCTGGCTGTTGTTGTTGTGAGGACAAAACTTTGGCTATTGTTCAGCCTCGTTTACTTGTGTGTTTTTATTCTTGTTTGCATGCTAGCGTATTTGTCTTTCATTTTGATGTTAGTCGGCATTATTCATTCCAGGTTTGCTCCCTCTCTAAATATGTGTATATAGGTCTCAAATTATAAGACCATATGGGAACTATATGAGTAATTATTTGGCCCGTTATTACCCATATGGTGCCTATATTGGTCGACAACATGAAATACATAGAAATATCAGCTGCATATCCCATCGGGGTCCCAGATGGGCAGACAAAATTGGACTCATATAGGCTCCTACATAGGTCCTAAATGGGTGCCATTTTTGGTTATTGGTTTTATATCAAAACAATTAATCGCATGGGAATGTTTTGTTTTTACAACAAAACAACGAAAATCTGCGCAAGGTTTATCATCTGAGAAGAAACCATTCAAAAGTCAAAGATGAAAATGCAACTTTGGGGTACATTCTCGATTACATTTTTTATTTGTCCCATGCTAGTAACAATTGCGACATGCTCCTCTGTAGGAGATCTGCAACTTAGGCATGATATTATTTACCATTGTCTTGCTGAATACAATCCTTGTTTTAATTTTCAATAAGACCAAAGGTCTAAAATCACTGAAAGCACTGGTAAACGGTAAAAAATATATAATTGAATTAATTTATAAACAACTCTTGGTTGAAAAGGAGAAAAGCAGGAGGTGTAGACTAAGATCAGGCTGCACTTATGTGCAGGCTGATCTTTGTCTATACCTCTTGTCAAAACAGGAATATTCCTGGCTCAGCATGACAAGTATTAACGTTGTTTTGCCTAAGTGACAAATAGGTGGGATAGGTGAAAGGAGCAGCTCGGACACTATTCCAAAAATAAAACATGCATATATTTTTCCCATTAGGAGGAAAACATATTTCGCATGTACTACTTTGCAATGCCGTGTTGGTCTTCATATTTTCGAAGAATTTTACAATTAAGGCGTAAGATCCAAAGGAAAGTCGCAAATTATTTTGAAGGTCGATGCAAGACGATGAACAGGCATATTTGTTGCTCTCAAAAGCGACTGACTGAAGTTCTTTGAAGGACAAAAGAACTCAATTGTTGAAGAATAAGTATGATATCAAAACCTTCTTTGTTTTATGCCGAATGATTCAAAGGTTGGTAAGACAGTTTTCAAAAACGTATTAATACCTAAACTAGGGAGTTTAAAGAAACGCACATACATTTTTCCCATGTTTATTCAGTTAGAAATGCAAATATCAAGGTGTGTATGTGTATATATATGATATATATTCAGAAATTAAAAAAAAAATTTGATTTGGCATTCTCGATTTTACTATTTTCGGAAGGAAATATAGCATGACGTAAGACAGGTGCAGAAAACAATTAATCGATTATAACGTCATTACAAAATCTCGTAAAAGCAGCTTTATTTAACACGTATTTACGAATTTTGACTCGCCCAACAACGTTAATATTCTTGATAAGACTGCAGTAGAAGCAACTTTTAGAATACTTGACTTAGAACAAAAGAAAAATTGACTTGTGAGGTCGTCGGTACATGTACTTGACTTAGTTTTGTAAATTATATTGGCTATGAGGAACAAATTAGGAGATATATGATTGCAAGGCGACATATAGTTCTCTCTTGCACGCTTCCTACAAAAATAAAACAGCAGTTTTCTGTTAGACCATTGAAACAAAATTATATCTGGGGGTAAGGTTTCCCTGCTGCAACACAAAACAATTACCAGAAAGAATGATTCGTGTGCGATGAAATTCAATTACTTCTAGTTTTTAAACTAATTAGACTTCTCTAATAAGCCTATACACACCAAGATTCCTCTAGAACCTGTTCATAAAATAGATAGCATTCTTAAAATACAAAACAAATTGTTTCATTAATTGGTTTTATAGTTTGTTACATGGTTTTAGATAGTTGAAGTTGTATTGGTTACAAGAATGTTGTAGGTCGGTTTTTGAATTTTAACGTACTACCAGACGTCAAAATTTTGACTTTGTATAAATTCAAAGAAATTACAGACGACAATTTAAAGTTTATGAAATGTCAGAGTTTTTCAACTCTCTGGCTAGAAAACACGGTTGAAAATGAAGAAATTCCTTTTTCCAAGCAATTTCTTCATTTCACACTATTTTTTCCAAATACTTTTTCTCGAGGGGCATCAAAAAGCGTCATAGAGTAGGAATGGGTTTATCAATGCCATGATCCAAGAGAAAGAAAACAGAAAAAAACTTTGACAATTACCTTTTGTTGTTATACATAAAGCTGCCAAATCAACCGTTCTGTTTCTCTACACATTCGTCCGTTTGTCTGTTTTTGTTGGGGTTTTCACCCGCTCTTGGTTTATTGTTTATATAAAAAAAATCCAAATGATGATTGGTGTATTGCTAATAAAATTTCATAGTCTGGTGATTCTCGAGGTTTTTGTCTTTAAAACCTTCGACTAGGCTAGAGTCTATATGCAAGAAAACGAAAAATGTACGGGGGGTACACATTAGAAAAGGGGTGATGGACCGATATTACCCGTCTCTACTGCATTGAGTAATACACCAAGTTGGAAATCTTACCAATGGCTATTTTTAACCCATTCCAACACAATTGTGCATGTTGATGCCTCTCATGCAAAATAATAGGGAAACATTGTTGAAAATGAAGAAATTGCTTGCAACAAGCAATTTCTTCATTTTCCACAATGTTTTTTATAAATAAAGTTAAAAAAAAATAAACTTCAGACAACTTTTTATTGGGGTCTGCATCTCCATTCGATTTAGACAAGTCTGTCTGGTAATGGCTTAAATGATTAATAACTATGATGATGAAATAATAAGGAACATAATTCTTTATTTGTGATACAACGCCGCGTTCAATAAATTAATATTTTCTTCTACCTTCAGTCTCAACGCAGCTCGAATCTAATACAATATTTCGTTTCATTACTCTATCTTAGCATTCCTTTTACTATATACCGAAAAATAATATCTATATAAAGGTAAACGATGCTCAATAGAATTGTATATTTTTTGCTTCAATATAAACAATAACAATTATTCCAAGCCTGACTCCATTTGACCGTGAAATTGTCGCCGACTAACACTATCCTTGTCGATACTGATTTTTTCCCGCGTTCATATGGTTGTCTTTTGGAAATACATAACAAATTACGAGAATCAGACTATTTTGAAGCAATGAATGTACCATTGACAGCGTGTTAACTCTTTCCTTTACGAATTCGGGATTTTACGTTGTTGTGATTATATAATTGAGAAAAGCATGGTGTAAAAAAGAAGAAATTGCTTGTTACAAGCAATTCCTTCATTTCCCACAATATTTTCTACTACATAGGATGATTTCATTTCAAATTACATCCAATATTCATTGTCGTCTGCAATCTCTTTCAATTTGGACAAGTCTAAAAATTCAAAAAACGGGAAAGGGTTAAACTTTATCCGACTCTTATCGATCTTTATAAACATTCGCGTAAGTTTCGGAATTCTTTGATTCAAGAACACCAATTTTGTTCTTGTTAAATTCGTTCGATTATTGTACAAAGGGACATTGTTATTTTCGCACAATCTTGATTAGTTTTATACTATATAAACGCGTGAAATTCAAAATTGCTCTGAAACAGAGTTTGAAATTCACTGAAGATAACAAGATTTAGGGCGCCTTGTTTATGATCCATTATTTAATTAGCCATTCTTAAACAAGAGGACCTCGGGGTCCTATATGGCTCACGTTATCAGTTAATCTATTGGATTTACTATGACAGTTGATATACATTTGGTGGAAAATCAAAAGGCGTCAATTTTTTTTAAAAAATGTGAGCTCACTATTGGTTGGTAAGCTCCTTTTTAAAAAAAAATCTATTATTATCTCTATGTAGAATTAAGGTTCCTTAGCGTATTCATACAGTGTGGTTAAGTTTTCTGGTTCAACAATCAACAAAAAATATTCTCTTCATTTCTTAAATGAAACAGATTTTTTTAAAAAAAAAAAAACAACATGTTTGAAATAACATTCATAATTTTATCTTTTTAAAGGGACATTTAATACTAGCCGCCTCCTCTAATACCAGATGACACTTTGTTAAGACTGGTCTAAATTCAAAGAAGTTATTATTTTTTGTCCGTTTATTTATTGTCGCTACTGTACGACATGCCCATATCAGCGACGCCCCAAAAAGATAGTAAGTTGTTACGGGGGATATTTACGGAATGGAACTGCTGAGAGTTCCGCCTGGTTCTTTAACTTGAAAAACACCGTCATATGCAGCTCGGTTAAACGTCTCTTCCGAAGGACAATTCGTTTGTTAGTTTGGTCAGCCCAGGGCTCGAAGCCGTGATCTTGAGGTTTGAAGTCCAGTGCTCTTTCGAGCTGAATCGGGCTGAATTTATTTCTAAGTTCATATATATTTAAAAAAGGGTTCAGAAAAGGGTAATATTTAGAGAGAAATTGTTTGTTTTAAGCAATCTTTCCTTTTTCACATTTTATTTATAGTTATTTCCATTCAGCGCGTGAAATTAATGGATTTGGAACCCGTTTCGACCAACATATTTTCAGACATTTGGCAAAAGTCAACGCGACAATCCTAAATTCTCGCTCGACAATGACCGAATGATACGTGTCACGCACAAATTTGAAGAGCAGCTGAAAGCTAGGAACGAACACTTTGCTTTTATTGGCGTGATAGACGACAGGGAGCCATGATTGGATAAACCAACCACCGCGATATAACTGGAATATTGTTGAAAGTGACATTAAACACAAAACAGTCGATCAGAATGTGTGTGGTCATCCATGAAGAATAGTAAACTCAGAAAAAAGCGAATTGTGCTCCATTACATTCTCAGCTGTTGTTTAACCCTTTCCAGCTCAATACCTTCATTTTACGTCCCTGTGATTTTGAACTTGAGAAACATTGTGGAGGAAAGAAGAAATTGCTTTTAACAAGCTATTTCTTCTTTTTCCATAATATCTTCAAAACTGTAGGTCGATTACTTTTCAGATTGCACTCACTTTTTAATCGTCATCCGCAATTTCTTTAGAATTGGACCAATCTAAAATTTAAAAAAAAAAACGGAAAAGGGTTTAAGTATTTACGGCTCCATCAAGATCATGGTTTGTAAAAGATTATGTAATTTTTGATGTTACAAATGTAAGAATAACAATGTAATAGCAATGCTTGCCGCTCCTAGCGACCTTTCTCCTGACCCAACCAATTTTGTCTTTAGATGAATTTATCTGTTTTGTAACGAATATGGTGTGTTTATCTTTGCCACCAGACTAGGTCGGTGTCAAACTCCAAGTAATTGTATTTCCATGGAAATGGAGGTATGGAGAACAACGGAACAGAAACTTAAGTTGCTTTGCTATGATTGGCCAATCACGGCTGTCAATCAAACAACCAATCGACCCATATAAATGTATATCGGAAGTGAAATTTGAACTTCTACATCGGAAGATATTTTAATGAAGCATTTTAGTTGGTTAAACGATTTAAACATCGTGAGTACATCTTGAATAAGCTGCAGTCACGAAGTTTAGGTCGCAAACTAACCTTTTAACATTGTATTACTGCCCATAAATTTTGATAAAAAATGAGGCCCTTTGATATAGGAGGGGAACTTCTTTGTTGAGTCAAGGGTCGTGGTTGGAGTCAGTGGGCAGGGCCAGCGATCCGTCATGCTGATTGAATGTCAAGACGAGGTACTACAAGAGGGTCATTAGCCCTAAAGCGCTCACCTTAGTCGATGGCTGCAAAAGTTATCAAAGCGCTAATGACTTAATTTCGGCCAAAAGTCACCTGTTAAAAAAATCTTGTAGATTTAATAGATTGGATCACGGTCAACCCTCCTGAACAAACTTAACCCTTTCCTGTTTTTTTTTTTTTGTTTGTTTGTTTTTTTGTTTTTTGTTGTTTTTTTGTTTTGTTTTTATTTATTGTTGTTGGTGGTGGTGGTGGGGGGGAGGTTGTTGTTGTTTTTTTGTTGTTGTTGGGTGGTTTTTTTTTCCAAAAATTTTTACCCATTCTAATTTAAATTAAATGATATTTGCAGACTACGTTTTGAAAAATAACCATTCAGTAGGGTAGAAAATATTGTGGAAAAAGAAGAAATTGCTTGTTACGAGAATTTCTTGTCGTTCCAAAATGTTTTCTCAAGTAAAAAAATACACTGTCGTAAAAACCAAGAATTGAACAGGAAAGGGTTAAAGGCAGTTTCAACATAAGAGTTTTTAATAGCCCATTGTTTTCAACATCTCAAATAAAGCTGAATACGAACTTAGAACCTTTTAAGTCAATGCCAGCCGGCTTAATTTCATACTGATCCAAATTGAAAGAAGCTGCAGAGGACATTCAAGTTCAATAAATTGGGGGGGGGGTGTCAAATAATCTAGAAAATACTGTGTGAAAATGGATAATCGATATTTATGAGCAATTTCTCTTTTCCTCGCAAAGTTTTCATAATCACATTTCCTGAGTTCACCAAAAGGAGGAGCTTTATTTTAAAATGGACGAGATCCCTTGTCTTTTCGGCGACATTCCAACCAATAGAACTACATTTATATAACGACGAAATCTGTAGATATAAAAACATCTTGAGTCGGTGCTCTTTGTAAAAGTTAAAAAAAAAATGAATTTGATTTTCTGCTCTTCAACTAAAAGCTTGTAGCTCTAGCTTATTCAAACCATTGTTACGAGGTATTGGTCGCCCATCGACCATATACTAGTACCTTTGAGACAATCTGTTTATTTTAATAACTGACCAATCGCTGGCCCTGCCCTTTTACTCCTTTGGCCACGCCTATTGACTACGACAGGAAGTCCCGCTTCGTTTTTAAACGGCGTTATTAATTTTGCAAAATTTATGGCAGGTACCATGTAACAAAAAAGTGGAATAGTTGGTTGGCGACCTAAACGTCGTGACTACAGCTTGAATAATATGTTGTTACGACGTTTAAAGTAGCAACGCAAATAGAAAAAAAGGTCAACAAAATAATGGCCAATTTAAAAGAAATTACATCTAGTCTAAATGAATAATTTCATTGGTCGACTGGTTATTTCATTGAAAACGCGATTGGTCAATTTTCCAAATTGACCAATCGCGCTTTCAATCAAATAACCAGTCGACCAATGAAATTATTCATTTAGACTAGATATGGTTTCCAACCGACCATATACTGGTATCCCTTAATTTCAAAAATTACTGAGAAGACGGATACTATATATAAAAACTTCTGACAATTTCTATAATTATTGTTCGTAAAAAAATGGATAATTGTACAGGGATTGTCAGAAATGGGCTAGCGGGAGACTCCTTAACCCTTTCTTGTACGACCCCTGGTGTTTGCGTCCCTTCAATTTTATACATGAGAAAACATTGTGGTAAAGGAAGATATTGCTGTCACAAACAATTCTTGTTTCCCAAAAATATCTTTCAGCTTATTTGGTAGCGAATTGTTGCCTTTTTAAATTATTGGCGACAACTTCTTACAATTTGGACCAGTCAAAAAAATGTTTTTTTAAAGGGAAAGGATTAAACTGATACTGCGATTTTGAAGCACGGTAGAGTAAACTGAGATTTTGTAGAGTTGGTTGTTTGCATCGGTTATATTCTTTATCGTTTTAAAGAATATGAATAGAAAAGAAAGAGAGAAAGAAAGAAGAGGTAGAGAGACAGAGAGAGTAATACACATAATGGCAGAAAGAAATATAATTTGTGGAATACTATTAACCTCTACCACACAATGACACTCTTTTGAATCACTTAAGGAACTACAATGTGTAAAACCAAAATTTTGCTTGATTGAAGCAATTCCTCATTTTCCACAATGTTTTCTACCAAAAATGTTGAAAAAATCTAAAATTCCATCAACTCTATATTGTCGTCTGCAGCTTCTTTAAATATAGATCAATGTTCTCATCTTTTAATGGAGTAAGATATCAGAAGGGAGTGCAAAACAATTGCGGATTCAGCATCTCTACAAATATTGAAATTCTCATACGTCCGAACGTGTGTCAAGTCTAAATGCTAGTTAACCCTTTCAATTTTTTTTTTTTTTTTTTTTTTTTATAAATATTTGTCTGAGCCATATTGATAGAGGTTGGTCGATTCTTTGGCGAGTTTAATGATCTCAGACGAAATAAATCTGCTGGATAAGTTTGATAAACTAACTATCTTTAAAGATATGTGTTTTAGAACATGCTCTGTCAAGGAAAAGAGAAACAAAGCTTGATAAATGCATTAGGGTAAAACTCACCTTTTTGGTTGATTCTGGTTGCCAGCGTCCGTTTACATGCCTCACAGACTGTCGTATATTTCAATGTCGCGTGAGAAATAAAATGACTTAGGATATATCGCAGCTTTTTCTCCAAAGCGGACCGACTTTTTGTAGTGAAAAAGGTCATTAACGCGCAAACCTTTTTAATGTAAGATTCGATTCGACCACGCCCACTGGCCTACTTCAGGCTATTCGACTTAGATATTATTGGTATAGATATATATTTTGAAATAAATACGGTCAGTAACATAAAACAGTTTAAAGAAATAAGATAGTTGGTTCGCGACCTATACATCGAAACATAAAGCTGGAAATATCGCCAAACCGACATAATTGGCCAATCGCTGGCCAAGCTCACTCACTCCGTTGAGCACGCCCATTGACTCCAACAGGAAGTTCCGCTTCGATTTTAAACGCCGCTGTTTTACACAAATCTATGGTCAGTAGCATGTAGCAAAAAGTAGAATAGTTAGTTGAATAAGCTGTAGTTACGGCATTAAAGTCGCCAAACCAACATTGACGTTTAAGAAAAATAGCGGTCAATGTCGGAATTCAAACCTCATTTCTAGTCTAAATGAATAATGAATAATTCAGAGGTCTTTCAGAAAACAACTATTATGACGAATGTAAATAGAGAATTATGCATACAAAAGGATGCAAACTATTATTAATAAAAAATAGAGAATTAGCTCGTCCAAAACAGATTCGCGTTCAACAACACTTTTTTCCTCTAATAAAACTAATTCATGTCGCAAAAGGGAATCTTTTCTACGAAAATGTTAAAAATTTCTATCTTGTATTTTTAGGTATCGTTGAACTGATTGTAACCAAGAAAATAATTAATGCTTATTTGCCTTGTTAAAATTAACAAAGACAAAAATAAAAATTCGAATAATCTTTTATTTATTTCCTTAACCCACTCCAACACAATGATGTTTTCGGTACCCCCTTAGGGAAAACAACTTGGCAAACAAAGTGGAAAATGAAGGAAAGACTTGTAACAAGCAATTCCTTCACTTTCCACAATGTTTTCTATCCAGAAAGTTATAAAAATCTAAAATTTAAATTGTCGTCTGAAACTCCTTTCAATTTGGACCATAGGTTAAAATATACGTTCTTGATAAATGGATGTTGTACAATATGGAAGCAATATCGGAGGAAAGAGAACATACGTCGGATGAAATACGCTTTAAAATTGAGTTTCGAGGAATTTGATGGATCGTCGCAGTAAATAAAAAATCGATAGACCACTCAAATCATTCACTTAGACCGGAAGAGAATGATGACCTCCGAGAATGTTTAAAAGAATTTTGTCGGTTTTACAATTTTTTGCACCGTCGGACTGCAGCTTATTATAGTTGTATACCTCACCGGGGATAAAATACCACTTGTTTACAAACAAAAACCTTTAAACTCACAACAATTGCGATTCTCTTGTTATAACCAATTGGCGTCTATCGGTTCCTTGTTAACCCATCCCACCCACAAGCCCTTCTTTTTACGCCCCTCAAGAAAAAAAGCTTTGGAAAACATTATGGACATAGAAGAATTTGCTTGTTTCAAGCAATTTCTTCAATGCCCACAACGTTTTCTACCCCGTACGACAAAGAATTTTAAAATTTTATCAACCTAAAATAGTTGCCTGCATCTTCTTTCAATTTGGACCAGTCTAGTAATGGGCTAAGCGATCTCGATATATAAGCTGTAAACGTTTACGTTTTAACCCATTCCCACTCAAGCCCTCCTTTTTACGCCTCTCAAGAAAAAAGCTTTGGAAAACATTGTGGAAAATGAAGAAATTGCTTGAATCAAGCAATTTCTTCATTATTCACAATGTTTTCTTTCCAAAAAGACAAAGAAAATTTAAATTACACCAACTTGAAAATATCGTCTGCAGCTTCTTTCAATTTGGACCAGTCTAAAATTTTATCGAGTTGGAATGGGTTAACCTGTTTTATGTAAGAGTAGACGTAAGGCGGTTGCGTCAGGTTACACATTATCGCCGTTGAATTATAGTTACTAAGCTTAGGTCACCCAACAACGATTTGACTCCCTGACAAAAAAAAAGATAAATAAAGCTAATATTGTTAAATATCTCCGGTAAATCTGCCTCGCCAGAGGCCAGTGGGCGTGGCTAGCGATCCGTCAATTGTCAATACGAAGAAGAGTACGCCGTATGAAATTATTTCGCCATTATCTTGAACACATAGAAAGCCCTTTTCGTATTTGAATCGGTGAACATGTATTCGTTTTCGAAAGCATGACAGTAGCACGAGCTTAGGAGATTCATTTTAACCTATCTTAACCCTTGTCACGCTGATCCCGGAATTTTTCTGCCTTTTCAGGAGCTATATAGAAAGATCAGCCTGCACATATGTGCAGTCTGATCTTTCTATACACCACCTGTAAGTCCCTTTCAAACTAGAGTTGTTTATCAAATCAATAATCAAAGCAATATTGACCCAAAATTAGAGCTTCACTTTTTTCAGCCGTTTGATTTTGTTGTAATTCTAAACAAGAATTTTATTCAGCATGACAAGGGTTAACATAACTGTGATCACATATAAGCGCGTGTTCCAGAATCATGTTGATTTTTACCGACAATGGCAATGAAAATAATCAGACGTGGGATGAAAATGTGAATTTACATGTACATGTTATTTCAAATATATATATTTTTTTATTCTCCTCCACGTATTGAATTCGCCCTTTTCCCTCTATGAGAAATAAAAAAGTTTTGCATATCAAAGTGCCTTTTTTTGATCGGCAAATTGGTCTAACCAATTCACATACAACTCTATTTTGGCACATCTAAAGGTAAAATCTTGAAAAAAAATAAGAAAACTGAAGAAATTGCTTATAATAATCAATTTCGCCATTTTCTACAATTCTTTCTTACCCAACAGACAAAGCATTTCAAAATGACATTACCTAAAAAAAGTCGTCTGCAAAATCTTTGAATTTCGACCAATCTAGAAATTCGTCGTCTGATGATGGTTTAATCATTTCAAAATTGATTGTAAACGAGACAGGGAAAGAAATAACAAGAAAACAAATGGGAAGATGTGAAGTGACAGTTTATTGCGATAATTGATAGAGAAATTGGCCTTCCCGAGGACCACGAAAATCAATACTCGAGCATGACTAGAATACAAACAATGTGATACCACTGCGTTCTTCTGTAAGTAGACACACGAGAAGCATTCAAATATTACAAAAACACCAATAATGGCGGGGATAGCTAGAGAACATTTTTCATTTTTAAGTGTAGTGTAAACATATTCTAGAAATTAGAGTCGTCATGTGCGTCATTTGCATCTCATTAGGCATGTTAGTTAGATCGAAATAATTTAGACAGCATAAAACAAGCAAATACATTAAAATATGATCGAAGAACTTTTTCTTTAAAAAAAATCACTTTTGATAGCAGAGATCGTTTAAGAGGTTTGTTACCAAGTTTAGAAACAATTTTTGCGCATGCGCGTCAAAGATTGTCCTACCATGTGCTTTGTATGGTAGATATTGAAGTTCCATTCAAAACCGAATAAAAAGGGAATAATCTCAAATTTATTCATCATGCTAAAGTCGTTTTCAAGATGGCGTAAATGTATAAACATTTGAAGTTTTGTGACCCGTGTACTACGTTTTACGCAACGCATTTATTGCTTACGTCATAGACGATCCCTGCAATTGAATTTTAGCTTTTCAAGGAATCTGAAACGGCTCAGTCGGTGTGTGCCGTCCCCACCCGCCTTTCATCAGTATAATTACTGATGAGAGCAACCTTAATCCATTCCCACACAATAAAATTTCAGACCGGTTAAATTCAAAGAAGTTGCAAGTGACAGTTATATATTGGTGGAGTTTTAAATTTCTTTTCTTTCGGGGTACAAAACATCGTGAATAATGAAGAAAGTGAGTTTTCCTACGATATTTTCTTTGGTATCGTAAACAGCGTGATTGTGTGAGAATTTGTTAATTAGAGTATAAATAGTTACAAAACCATTGGTTTTATTAGATTGTTAGAAATAAGCAAGTATTAAACAAAGTCCTTCAGCTTTTTCTAAAAGTGTAAATGGCACTCTGTTACCAAATCAATGGTTTAATCAGGTAATTAGAAATAAGTATGAAACAAAGTGCTAAAGCTTTTAATCCATGTCATGCTACAAAAACGGTTGTTGTTGTTGCTGTTATTGTTGTTGTTTCCAGAGTTACGCTATAATCAAAATACTGCAAGTACTGGAAGACCTTTAAATAGGTCAGTATTTCCTTTGAAAAAAAATCATTACCAACTTTGCTTGAAATAGACAAACAGGTGTTATAGACTAGTACATCAGCCTACATGTAAGTGCAGGCTGATGTTTGTCTAGATCACCTACCGAAACAAAAATATTCCGGGTTTAGTATGATAAGGGTAACAAAATGATACTAGTCTCGCGAAACGAAACCGCTTTTAAATTTTGTAAAATAAGAGTGAAATGGAATGTTCTATTTTGTTTTGTTTTGTTTTGTTTTCATTGAAGGGTGAACAAAAATCATGGTGTATGAAACCGAAAGAGCATACAGTGTAACTAAGTCACTAGGTTCATACCTCAATGGAAACAAAAAAAAATGTTCTCTTTATTTTTGAAATATATAGTTACCTGCTCGTTTTGTTGGGTCACAGAGTGGCGATACTGACGTAACCGATGACATCATTAGGAAATCAAGTATCCATAGAAACAATAGTTCCTGCGTCATAGTGCATGGCTGATATCTACTCGGTGTACATTCACTGACAGTTTAATCAATATCAATTCACCGAAAACTAGGTCGGTCAGGAGATACCATTAATCAACCGTCTCTTCATAATTAGGTCCAAAATAGACGTCCACAAGCTAGCGATACGAAGTTATTTAATGAATAATTTACACTGATATCGGACATGTCAACGTACTCACGTCTGAATACAATTAGAATATGTGTGTCCTTCCTCTAATCAGTTTCAATAAATATTCAGTCTGAGACAGCAGAACACGCTTCTGCAATGAGACATTCGGAAATGTTCAAAGATCCATTTGTCAAACGTTTCTACATCACTTCTGACTTGCAACAAAAGATAGGCTTTTAATGCACATGCCGAGAGGCAAATGATGGGTCGCGGCTGTCAACCAATGAATCAAACGACCAATCAAATAATTAATTTAGACCGGAAGTGAACTTTGAACTCCAACATTAGCCGATATGTATGTGAAGCATTTTTTTGTTAGTTATGCGACTTAAACTTTGGAACTACAGCTTATTCTAGCTGTAGTTACGATAATTAGTCACCAACCAACCATTTTATTTTTGAAACATAATACTGGCCATAAGCTTTTCTAAAAAGCCATTAGATATCAAAGTGGAACTTCCTGGAGGAATCAGTGGGCGTTGCAAGGGTTCGTCACTTCTTTACAAACAAGACTCGAAAGATCGAGTTTGTCAACAAAACGCATGAAGTGTAAGAAAGGGGAGCGTAAAATACCCTACTTTAATCCATTTATTGTCGTTTACCAGACGGCATTACCAGACGCCATAATTTAGACTGGTCCAATTTCAAAGAAGTCGCGGTTGGCAATTTTTAGTTGATGGAATTTCATAATAATTGTCTTTTGGGGTAGTAGGCACAATGAATTTAGCTAGCAAAGCGCCAGGTTTGATAGCTTAAGTTAACTTTTGAGGTCTTCTCCAAGTTCAACCAGTGCAAACTGCCACTGGAGGCTTAACCATTTAATCAAATGATTGTATACGCCATAAAAAGCTGTCCCTATGTATTTCAGGAATATTGCAAACTCTATTCAAATTGTAGAGAACTCTTTCATAAGCATGTTATTTAACCCATTCCCACTCAATCCCGCATTTTTATCTATCCCAAGAAAAAACCTTGGAAAATATTATGTCCACAATGTTTTATTCGCTTTTAGAGAAAGATTTTTTAAATACCACCAATTTAAAACTGTCCTCTGCAACTTTTTCCAATTTGAAACAGTCTAAGATTTTGTCATGTTGTAATGGGTTAACTCCTGGGTTACTTTCGTTTATTTATTATGAAAACCTTTGACAAAGAAGATTACTTAACAAAACCGTGCTTTGCTAGCTTACAGTACTTTCAGTACTTTGATGATTTTTTTGTGGGGGGGGGGTGCATTGTTTTATCTGCACAACGCATTCGCTACATAACAGACAAGTTTCCATATAAAAGGTATTTCGAAAGAGAGCGGACTGCAACATAGGCTTTTTTGGATAAGTATAACTATTTTGCGCATTTGATTTTATTTCACTCTCTTATCTGGACCTTCCCGTTTCCCTAGTAATCTTCATTAACCGAATTTCACATGATCTCGCATATTTGGGACCCTAAAGATATACGATTTGGAAAACATTGCGGAAAATGAAGAAATTACTTGATACAAGCAGATTCTTCATTTTATACAATGTTTCACCAGCCAAAAGGTATCAACTAAAATTTGTCGTCCTCAATTTCTTTCAACTTGAACCAGCCTAGAAATTGTGTCGTCCGGTAACGTGTTACAAGAGCTGGGCAATCTATAGCAGACGTATTTGTTCTAAAAATTTCAACTGGAACCAGCCTATAAATTGTGTTGTCTGATAACGGGTCACAAGAGTAGAGCTCCTGAAAATCTATATCAGACGTATTTGTTCTCAAAATATCAACTTATACCAGCTCCGTAAAAATCGTGTCGTCTGGAAACGGGTTACAAGAGTAGAGCTCCGTAAAAATCTATACCAGACGTATTTGTTCTCAAAACATCAACTTGAGCCAGCTCAAAAATCGTGTCGTCTGGCAACGGGTTACAAGAGTAGGGCAGCTCCGTAAAAATCTATACCAGACGTATTTGTTCTCAAATTTCGAAATGGCTGTCAGTTGAACAGAGAAAAGACACGTTAACCGTTCATACAATACCAGAATAAACAGAAATGTGTCCAAACGAGACATTGATCCTTTTTAAATCAATATTAAGTATATTTTTTTTCTCATACATCAAGGAAAGAGGGACCAGGGGGATGGGTTGTCTAGAATAATCTGGACAAGCGTTTTATAAAGTAGCCGCACTGATTATTACAACGTCATTTCAATTTTTTTAACAAATAATAGTTAACAAATAAACCAATTGGGCAATTCAATCGTTTAACCCATTCCTGGTTAATCCCTGTTTTTTACGTCGCTGTGATTTCATAATTAAGAAAACATTGTGGAAAAAGAAGAAATTGCTTGTAATAAGCAACTTCTTCTTTTTCCACAGTATTTTCTACCCCACTGAATGGCTATTTTTCAAATAAAATCAACTTTGAATTTCGTCTGCAAAACCTTTGAATTTGGACGGGTCTAAAATTTTGCAAAACAGGAAAGGGTTAATACATGCATTTGTTTATTTGAAGTGCTACGAAGCGACACAGAGTAAACACGAACATTCTTTATTAAAGTCTAGGCTAAGGTGGCTTGTCGTTGGCCCCGCCCACTGACTCCGCTGGCCCCGCAAACTGACCCCAACAATTAGTTCCTATTTTACAAAATTTATGACTAGTAACAGGTAACAAAAAGTAAACTTGTTGGTTGGCGACCTAAACATTGTAGCTACAGCGGAATAAGCTGTAGTTACGACATCTAAGCTGCCAAAGCAACACAAATACTTCACATAAATGTCGGTTAATGTTTGGGTTCAATGTTCACTTCCGGTCTTAGTGAATGATTCGATTAGTTGATTGATTCTTTGATTGGCAATCGCAATCTGTCAATTTTTTGCGATCAAATAAAAAGTAATTTCGTCTCAAAGAATATATAAAACAGGGGTGTAATCAACAATTTAAATAAGCTCAAATTCAGTACTTAAAAAAGATAAGTTAAGAGATAAGGTTTAACTTTAGAGACTGTCTTCAAACCACAATATTGTCAATATTTAAAAAACAGTCTAGCCAATGACCATTGAGTTACAAGTCGACTGTTAACAGATAGCGCAAGTTGAACGAAAACATTCTGACTGAAATCTTCGCGTGTGGTTACCTGGACGGGGATGAGTAATGTGGAGTCGACATGGTATAGCCAGGATTTGAACCCGGGACCCTACAATCCTAAGTCCTGCGTCTGGTTTATAGAATATGAATTCAACTGCCAAATGGTGTCCGAAACATTTATACCTACGTCGATCAATGAATTAGAATGAATTCAATTCGAAATAAAGGGTTACTTACAAACGATATTATTTAACCCATTACCAGACGGCAAAATTTTAGCCTGACCCAAATTGAAAAAAACTGCAGACGACAATTTAAAGTTAATGAGATTTTGGATTGTTTCAACTTTGTGGGTAGAAAAAATTTCGGAAAATGAAGAAATTGCTTGTAACTAGCAATTTCTTCATTTCCACACTACTTTCCAAAGCTTTTTTCTTGGAGGGGGGTCTAAAAGCGTCAATGAGTGGGAATGGGTTAAGAGAACAACGGTCATCTTGTGTGCTATCTCGGAAGTAGTGAGTCACAGAGTCTGAATTACAAACTTGTCCAATACATGGGTTTGTTTACTACGTCCACAATTTTGAATAAGTTAAGTAGAGAAATAAACATGCAATTAACTTGTAAAAAGACGGACAGAAAGACGGACGAAAGGATTGACAGGGAAAATATCGTATGGTCCTAAATACCTCATTTCCTAACACTGTTTTTCTATTTTTAGTACTTTGTTTTGTTAAAGCGAATGAAAGTAGTTCTAAAACAACTTCAAAAAGAGTAAACCCTACATGAAGCATCTACCTCATGGCGGATCGGTACTTTTGACTAATAAGCCAACCATTGGTTGACGCTTATGTAAATCGAGCCTCAGACCTCTTGATAGCAGACAGCGCTTAGGTTCACAAGAATTGACATGGTTAATACACCGGTCACCATTATGCCTATATTAAAAGGAAATCCCTTTTACCGAAACATAACACCGTTTGAATATTTTGAAATGTACGAGTGATTTCGCGATTTAAAATGGCCAGGTATTTCCTATAAAGGATGGAATTCAACTGTTTGTGTTTAAATGATTTGGTCCCTACCCGATATAGGCATATATGGCATGAGAGGGAATGAAACTGATAAAAGGAGATCCGGGTTGATACGCCCTAGTTCTTCTGGACCTCCTTTAGTGTACCCGGTGTGGAGCATAGGTTTCCAGGTCACATCGTTTATCTATCAACCACAGGGTTATATGTGGGCTGTAAGAACCACTGCTGGATATCTTTTAACAGGCGAAAAAGAAGAACTGTTTGTTTTGAATTTTGAACACAGACTCCATCGTGAGACAAAAAGGTGATAAAGGTCTAGGAAGATGTCTCTCCATCGACTCATTAATGGGGAAAAAGCCATGTGCATGTAAGAATAGAAAATTTATTTACCAGCCTTAAAGGTCGTTTTTATTTGGTCTACACATTATTTAAGACATGCAACAATCATTTATTCTACAGTTATGACTTAGGCCCATGGGTGTGTCGAAGCAAATGCAAGAAAGAAGGTTTACATAAAGACGCGCCTCTTGACCTACTTACGTGGAAACCGCGAAACCTACATTCTAACCTACAATATCTTTCTATTTTTGCCAGTTTCACAATTGCATAATTTACACACAGTCAAGCTTTAAATCCGTCTCATTAAATCCACTCGTTAAAATACACATCAAAACAAAAATAGATTCCAGTCCTAATACAAAGTAGACGGATGTTGTTTAAGCTAGCTGTCCCCGATATTCACAATTACTTGATTGATTTTCCTGAATCCATCTTAATATTTTCATAGAAACCTTTTAGCGTAAAATAATAGTTCGTGAACAGAAATATCGTCCATAAAGCCCATATTTATCGGAGGAAAAAAGTTCGTCTCGTGTTATATGGGTAAACTCAATATTCAGTGCGGGACTAAGAAAATGATTATTGATCTTTCCTACTGTAACAGAGTTTTGTACATCTCCGATGTCTTTATTTTGTTATTTCGGTGCCAAATATGTCCAATTCCATCTGAAAATGGACTTTATTCTACTCTTTACATAATGGGTTATGAAACGGTATTTTTTCCGATTTTGTATTTAATTCATTACAGTTAACAATCTTATTCATAAAACCCTGCTCGTTCGCTTTTTTTAGCTCGGCTGTTTTCGGAGAAAACCCGAGGTAATGCGATAGCCTCTGTGTCGTCGTCGTCGTTATCGTCGTCGTCGTCGTTGTTGTTGTTGTTGTTGTCGTGCGAAAACTTTGACATTTTGTTATATCTCTGGTTCTACTGAATGCATTCACTTGAAACCTGGCACACATATTCGCTATCAAAAGGGAAACCTATACTATCAACGGGGATAACTCTGGATGCATTTTGTGCGAATTATGCCCCTTTTTTTACTTAGATATTTTACCCACTATCCAGCACCAGACAGCCGAGCGTAGGCACCCGTAGGCGGTACTCTTGTCTTCTACTTCCTGTCAGTGTACTGGGGGCTCTGGAGCATTGTCATACAGCTGTGAAGGGAATAACAAAAGTTAATACCAGGTTGAAAATGTTCCGAGGTTAACTGCTCGTGGCACCCATCCTTGCCTTGAACGCATTCAAGGATTGGGCTGTTACAAAGCTGCTGTACGATGACTATTACGAAGCCGAACTCTTGGTTGGAATAATTAGCAGCTGTAGGTGTTGCATTCGTCCATTCAAATCGCTTAAATCATTACCAGAAGACAAAACTTTAGACTGGTCCAAATTGAAAGAAGTTGCAGACGACAATTTAAAGTTATGAAGTTTTAGGGTCTTTCAACTTTCTAAGAAGAAAACGTGGTAGAAAATGAAGAAATTTATTGATGCAAGTAATTTCTTCATTTTACACATTTTCCCTTTTGTTTTCCTTGGGTAACGTCAAAAATCGTCATTGTGTGGAATGGGTTAAGTAATTCAATAACTACAATACCAACGCTCTAGAACATTCCGAGATTTCATTGGTGACTTGAATTAGAAGTTTCTAATATGTCCGAGTTGATATACAAATCTATTTTAATACCATTACAAACTAGATCAATCTTCTCCTTCTATTCCACTCTAAAATAATACAGAGTTTATTCACTTGACAGGTCCATTATGATCTAAAGCCATTCCCACTCATTGACGCTTTTAGACGCCCCCAAGAAAAAAAGCTTTGGGAAACATTGCGGAAAATGAAGAAATTGCTTGTGACAAGCAATTTCTTCATTTTCCACCATGTGTTCTACACAGAATGTTGAAAAAATCCAGTTATTGACCAACATTATATTGTCTCCTGCATCTTCTTTCAATTTAGGCCAGTCTCAAATTTAGCCGTCTGGTATTGGGTTAATTGTACAAGATGACGAAATTTTAGACTGGCCCTAATTCAGAATAGTGTCTGCTGGAAGTTCCAAGCGTTCCCTTTACACAAAGGTCTTACATGGTAGTAAAGGAAAATGCTCAATTTAAGTAATTTTTCCTTTTCTCATACTGTTGTAGAAAGCAATACCTTCCGTCACATTGTTTTTGTTGACCTTTTTCTTTAGCGGGTCGAGCCGCCGTCATAGCGCAGTCGGTAGCGCGTCAGACTCCCAATCTTCAATTATGTCGTGTCACGGGTTCCCCGGTGACGGCGCATATCCTTGCTGACATTTGTCTCTCACCAATGTGTGGATAATCGTAAACCTAAGTGGGATAGCAGCTGGAGGCTAGGAAAGGATGTAGTGGTAGTACAGGTGTGAGAAATACCAGGAATCCATTGTTAGATGTTCCAGGCGCGCCGCGTTATGACTGAAATTCTGTTAAAAGTGGCGTTAAACCTAATTCAGTCAACCAATAAACTTAAGCGCGTCGAAAGCGAGGTTTTGTGGTAAAGGATTACTCTTCTTGGAATAAATAGACATAAAGATAAAGATAATCAATTTTGCGATGTAAAACGGCGAACTCCTTGTCACGTTTTTTGTTTCATAGAACAATTTAGATAGGACTCAATATCTGTTATGAATATTTTGTTACAGCAAATATGTATAATTTGTTTGTCATTTGTTTTTCATTTCATCATTAAAGTAGATATGACTGCAAAGATAGTTGACTTAATGTATCGAAACAGCTTAACTGTATTATTATGCTTTTATACACATAAAATTTCATTATTATGTTGTTGTTGTTTATGCAGTGAAACCGAGGATTTCGTATCTAGGGCGAAACAGGAGTTGACGAAAGCAAGAGCTCGGCCAGGTATTGTAAGTTAACCCTTTCCCGTTTATGGAAATTTTAGACTGGTCCAAATTGAAAGAAGTTGCTAACGACAATGAAAATTTGATACAATTTGAAATTCAATCATCCCATGTGGTAGAAAACATTGTGGGAAAAGACGAAATTGCTTGTCACAAGCAATTTCTTCTTTTTCCACAATGTTTTCTCAAGTATAAAACAACAGCGATGTAAAATCCAGGGTTTGAACAGGAAAGGGTTAAGTTTCGTACGTGTAAAAAACAGCATACTTCGTTCTTTATCCCATTCCCACAAAATCCCGCATTTTTACGCGCCAAAGAAATATAGGTTTATAAAACATCGTGAGAAAAAAAGAAATTGCTTGTAATAAGAATTTTTTCTTTTCTCACAATATTTTCTACCTCGTATGGCCCTTATTTGTTTTTTAAATTAAACCACATTTGTTTTGTCAACTGCAATCTCTTTAAATTTGGACTAGTCTAAAAATTGTCGTTTGAGAAAGGGTTTACTATGCTCATAAAAACAATCGTTATTCTTTGTTATCTGTTTTCAAAAGAAATGAACGAGATATATAACTAAATTAGAGGTAAGAAGATTTTCTTTACCAATGATACAGTGCACTATCTTCTTTTTTGTAAACGTCACTATGCTTGAAAAAAACGGCACCTTTTATTTATATGGACAAAATTTATGTGCGTATATGAAAAAAGGGTGATTTTCAATTGCGCTAAATTATTGCGCTAAAAGACAAATCTGTCGTTATGTATGTGAATGGCATCATGCTGTTTAGCAGCTGTTGATATTTTCAAAGGGTATTTTTAATTTAACTGAAACAGGGAAAGATTTAGCCTACGAAGCAAGAATGGAAATATGGGTCCAATGTTGGTAGAAACTGGAAAAATCCCCAAAATCTCCAAATGGATATATTGAAACCCTAGCCCATGTTTTAACATAATAAGGCCCTAAAAGGCCAAAATGGGGAAAAAATACAATTATTCTAAATTCTGAGGCGCTTATTTCTCAAGACATTCTTATGGTACATACAAAATGTAAACGGGGCCGCATAATGTTACGAAATCATGTTGAAATCAACGAACAAATTTCAGGTGACAAACAGCTTAGTTTAAAAAAGCATTTTATTCATTTTGGGTGGCCTTCCGGAGAATATAGATATAGTTTTCGTGTAACATTTGAATTGTTCAACTAATGTGTAATACTTTAACCCATAACCAGACGACAAAATTTTGACTGGTCCAAATTCAGACAGGTTTCAGACGACAATTTTTAATTGATCAATTTCTTTAAATTTAAAACCTTTGTCCCTTCTTGGGAAGAATACGTTGTGGATAATGAAGAAATGGCTTGTAACAAGCAATTTCTTCATTATCCACAATGCTTTCCAGATAATCTTTTCTAAGGAGCGTAAGAAAGCGTCATTGTGTGGGAATGGGTTAATCAGTCCCTTTTTCCATGGAGACAAAATCGGATTTTCATTGCTTTTCGAGCCGCATTTTTTATTTCGTTATTTATTTTCTTATTTACATGCTTAATATGTTTATTGTTTATTTTGATATAAGTCTATATCATTTAATGCATATTTGTCCCCTTCCTAAATGTCTAAACCTGAATCCTTAATAGGCTGTATACTAGATTTGTTTATGAATGAGTGCCCACATGTTCCCCTTTATAGATGCTAATGTCCATCTTGGAACCATCTGGGTCATTAATAGACTTGCTTTTGCCAACACGAGTACCTAATGTTACAATTATATGACCAAAGCGATAATATGTAAACTATATATAGGTGCCTTATTGGTCATACTATGAACTGCCTATAAACCCTCATAATATGAAAAGTAATTCTATGAATAGTCACTATTTGACCAGTCATACGATGAACTGTCATACTATAAACCCTCGTACTATGAACAGTTATTCTATGAACAGTCATTCTTTGACCAGTCATACTATGAACTGCGATACTATAAACCCTCAAACTATGAACGGTAATTCTATGAACAGTCATTCTTTGACCATTCATACTATAATAATAATAATAATAATAATAACTTTATTTTAAGAAGGTAAAACATTAAGACAGCATTTTCAATTTACAATGAATAAAACATGTCTTTTTTACAATGTTGCCTTCTCTCTCTCTCATCTCTCTCACATCCTTTCTCTTTCTTTCTCTCCCCCCCCCTCTCTCTCTTCCTATCGTATTCTTCCCCTTCTCTCTCTCAGACACACACACACAGAGTCTCACTCTCCCTTCCTCTCTCTCTCTCACACACACACTCTCTCTCTCTCTCTCTCTCTCTCTCTCTCTCTCTCTCTCTCTCTCTCTCTCTCTCTCTCTCTCTCTCTCTCTCTCTCTCTCTCTCTCTCTCTCTCTCTCTCTCTCTCTCGATCCATTAATAAACGAACGTGAACGATGTAAAACTAAATCGCGAAAATGAAACAAATAATATAATGAGGAGAAAGAATGCTTTGATAAAATTGTCTACGGACAGACACACTGATTTGCAATTACAGGGCTGTATCATTTATTTTGTTTGTCAAGAAGATAAGCTTTAATTTGTTTTTTAAAACTGTATATTGTTTTGGCCTCCCTTATGAAAGTAGGAATTTCATTCCATACTTCCATGCTTGAATATGAGAACGCATTTTTCTTAAAAGTTGTTTTGTATCTAGAGTTGGTAATATCACGACGCGTAGCAGACCTTAAGTTATACTTAGAATTATTAGAGAATGAAACAACGTCTGTAATGTATTTTGGTGTGAGATTATTCAGAGATTTATATATTAGTAGAGCAGTGTGGTAATTACACCTATTTTCGAAATTTAACCATTTAAGTTGCTTAAAGAGAGATTTTGAATTTGTTCTTATTGAAACCCCTAGTATAATACGTGCAGCTTTTTTCTGAAGCATGTTGATTTTAGATAAATTCCGTTTAGTATTCCTTCCCCAAACAGGACAACAGTAATCGAAACACGGTAGTATGTATGAGCTGTAAAAAAGTTGTTTCATTTCTGATGTAAGGTATAACGATATTCTTTTGAGCAATGCGATTTTGCTGTTTATTTTCACACATGTTTTATCAATATGATCCGCCCAAGACAAATGTTTGTCTACATTCACACCCAATATCTTATGCGATTCAACATTTGCTATCGGAATGTTGTTGATACGTAAATCAAGCATAGAAGATTTAGATTTATATTTGGATCCAATAAGCATGCATTTGGTTTTATTGGGATTTACAAGCATGTTGTTATTCGTGCACCAATCGAGGATAGAATCTAAACTTCTCTGAAGATTAGTTTGAACTTCTAACGATTCATTTCCTGATGAGTAAAGAGTTGAGTCATCAGCATAAAGATCCAAATTTGAGTTTTTGGTAAATAAGCTTAAGTCGTTTATATAAATTAAGAATAATATAGGACCCAAAATAGAGCCCTGTGGGACACCACTCGCTAAAGTTTGCAAAGATGAGTACATGTTCTTGTATTTGATACATTGTGTTCTTTCGTTCAAATATGATTTGAAAAGTGACAACGACTTCTCAGAAAAATTATGTAGCTTTAACTTGTGCAATAGAATTTCGTGATCGACCAAATCGAAAGCTTTTCTAAGGTCTATAAAAACAGAACCAATGACTCTTCCTGAATCCATGTCATTCAGCCATACATCTATTAATCGAATAAGTGCTGTTTGACATGAGTGTTTTTCCCTAAATCCGGATTGTAGACATTAAATTTTCTAAGGAAAGAATTTAATTGGTTTGCTAAATGTCGTTCAAAGATTTTTGACAATGTAGGCAAAACAGAAATTGGTCGATAATTATTCGGATCTTCTTTTGATGATCCTTTATGCAAAGGAAGCACATAAGCTTGTTTTAATGCTCTAGGATAGATACCTTTGGCGATGCTGTTATTTATAATGGAAGTAATTGGCAAGACTATATGGTCACCACAGAGTTTCAAAACATTAGCACTTATTTCATCTATTCCTGTAGCTTTTCTGTTGTCTAGTCTCTCTATAATCTTACTAACCTCAAAAGGTGTTATGAATTTTACATCGAAAACTTGATGTTTTAGTTTATTTTGTAGAAATAAATTCATATAAGAAAACGAATTTTCGTTTAATTTTACCTTATTTACAGCTTTTGCTATGTTTATAAAATAGTCATTCATGCAATTTAATATCGCATGAGTGCCTTCAACTTCGGCTCCATTATAGATTATTCTAGAGGGAAGGGAGGATATTTCCGTATTATCATTATCATTATCTTTTATTTTTCTGAAATTTTTCCATAATTCTTTAGAATTTGTGCCTTTTTGAATAGCAGTATTATAGTAGTTTTTCTTACTTTTGCGTATAAGATGGACGGTTTTATTTCGCATTCGTTTGTAATTTTCCCAGTCCTTTAACTTGTGAAATTGATCACGTTCATACATTGCTTGCTTGATTTCAGCATTAAACCATTGTGGTAAAAAATCACTTTTAGTTCTTTTATGTTTAATTGGCGCATGTTTTGACAAAATGCCATTAAGTATTTTGTAAAAAGAGTCTAATGCCTTATCTGGGTCTACCTCTGCTTCAATCATTTGAAACTGTGATAAACTTAGATCATTTTGAAATTCAGTTAACTGAAAGTTCTTAAAACTCCTATATTTCAAAGTTGAAAGCGTATTGTTTTTGACATGTCTATTACTAATCTTTCTTGTTAAACACACGGGGAAATGATCACTCAATGATATAGACGGAGTTAATATTTCGCAAATCCTATCCTCCCTATTTGAGTATATATGATCTATGATTGAGGATGATTTCTTTGATACCCTGGTGGGTCGATCAACCAACTGCCGGAAACCATTTTTCATCACAAATTTTGACCATGCTTTACAATCGAACATATTTTTTTCGGCAATGAATTTAAAATTGAAATCTCCAACGATATGGATCTCTGTGTGGAAGTGTTCAAATCTTACTATGAACTGCCATACTATAAACCCTCATACTATGAACAGTAATTCTATGAACAGTCATACTATGAACATTTATAATGTGAACACTCATACAATGAAGAGTCATTCTATGAACATTCATTCTTTGACTAATCATACTATGACCCCTCACTAAATGAACAGTAATACTATGAAGAGTCATTCTATGACAGCCGTACTATTAACAGACATTCTATAACCATCCATACTATGAATAATTATACTATGACCACTCATACAACGAACAGTCATACTATAAAAAGTCATTCAATGACCTGTCTTTCTATGAACAGTCACATAAAGAACATCCATCCTATGACTAGCCATACTATAAACAGTCATACTATGAGCAGTTATACAATGAACACTAATACTATCAGCAGTCATTCTACGAACAGGCATTTATGAACAATCATTCTATGAATATTCATAATATTAACAGTTATACTATGAACACTCATAATATGAACAGACAAATTCAAATAGTCATTTTATTAAAAATCCCACCATGAACACTCGTACTATGAACACTCATACTATGAACACTAATGCTATGAACAGTCAACCTGTCAATTAACATACATCGTGAACAGATAAAATATGAACAGTTATAACTTGAACACTCATACAATGAACATTCATAATATGAACACTCTTGCTTTTAAGAGTCATACTATGAACACTCATAATATGAGCAGTCATACTATGAACAGTCATACTATGAATACCCTGCTTTTGGCAATTATACTATGAAAATTCATACTATAAACACTCATACTACGAAAGGTCATAACATGAACAGTCGAACCAAAAACACTCATAATATGAACACTCTTATGAACAGACCTACTAATTACAGATTACTGAGAAACAATGAACAGTTATATTATTATCGGTAATACTATGAACGGTTATACTATGAGGAATGATATTCTGAAGAGTAATACTATGAAACACACATACTTTTGACAGTCATATTATTAAGTACATTCATGCACAATTACACTATGAAAAATTTTATGTTGAACAGTCATACTATGAACAGTTATACTAGGAACAGATTAGTATGAACTGTTATACTTTGAACACTCATAGTTTGAACGGTCATACTATGAATGATTGAATGGAGTTTAATGCACCTTTTAACGGTTTTCAGTCATATCGCTGCGGTGATCATACTGTGAAAAGTTATATCTTCGACCAATCATAATACGTACAGTCACACTACGAACAGTCATAGGACTTAGTCACATTGGTCCTAGTTTAATGTACTAGCCCATAGTTAGGCACTACCATAGTAGACAGGAAACTTTGCGTAGCTGAACTATCCTGCGTAGTTTGTGTGAGCAACTCACATTTATCTAAACCTGGTGGAAAAATATTTTTCGAACTCGCTAATGGCAACACATATAATGTACGTCAACACTGCCTTCCGACATTCTGCTTGGACAAGAACGATAGCAATGTTGAATCGGGAACATTTCTGCATATTGTAATAATGGGTGATTGGCGAGTGTAAATTCAGGAAATTCAAAACAAGGTCATACAAAAGTCACTATATAGTGGACACAATAATGTCTGTATAAGAAAATAAAGTCAGAATAATTGGACTGTCTCTCAATGATATTTCCTAGAGGGCCGGTGTAGTTTAATCCCTCAAAAATAAATGCGAATTCCGACTGAACAACATGCGTAGCAATCAACATAAGGTGATACCCATGGTGCCGTGTTCAAGAGAAGAGAATTTTGTTCTGCTTTGTCTTCGTTAAGGAATGAAAATGAAAATAAAACATATTGCGAAGACAACATAAAATAAAAATACTATTTTAATATTATGAATTAAAGTGATTTGTTAGCGAATATTTTTTAAAGGTCAGCTAAATGCTCCCCACCAGGCGAAATCAATATTTTGAAAAGAGATCGGATTCAACAAAAGTATTACACGGGTAGAGTTTCACAAATTTACCTTTATTTAGATAAAATTGCCATTTTAGACACAGAAAATCTGTAAAGATCAAAAAGTTCCGACCCTGGTCTGACCGCGAACTTTCCGCAGTCGGGCTAGGTGCGATACTTTTTACCACCACCAATGGAGTCCTTTTTGTCTGACGTATATGCAAATACGCATGCCTAGGGCAAACGTCAATATCATGCGATGCCATTCCCATAAGAGTGCATTTGGTCCTTTCGTAAACAAACCCCATATTACCAACGGAAATTAAAGGAATGAACAATTTCCCCACCACCTAGTTTTTTCCCATGGCTTACAGAATTCGGGAGCGAATAAATCATGAGAGTAAATACGTCGGACCGCGTGAAAATATTACATATTCTTTTGACATGAAAGCAAATATTCTTCTGACAGTCGTTGATTTGCCAGTGATTTGATTTGTAAAGACCGATCGATTTCCATCGAGGAATCGGTAAATATGCTTTAGTTTGGACGACGCCCCAGGCAGCACATTTGCAAGTTCCTTTCGATATAATCTTAGGGGGAATACCCCGAATCAACGATGCTTTAAATACGCCAGACATTGTTACCGATTTAAAGCGGCTCTTACACTGATTATGAAAGAAAACATTTGGCTCTCAATTTTTAGTATTTCTAACTATAATGCTTTCAGACATTTGTAAGAAGGCGATTGAACTGATTATAATTTAAAAATAATTGTGCATTCTTATGATTTTTATGGTGTAGTTATGATAAACGCGAGGAGAGAAATTAACGATAAATCTTCTGTTTGAAAGAGATTAATGTATTTAAATTTAACTCACCATGTTATGTATTGGTTAAGCTTCGCCCTGCCTTGTCAAAACATTAATATATTTATTTTTTTTTTTTTTCAATTCTAAGAATTCTAAAATCACCAATGCTGATACGTTTACTATCCAAGTATCAACCCCTCTGTGTACTCATCCTTTCCGACTATTTGTCTCTCACCAATGGGTCGATAATCGTAAACCTATGTTGGATAGCAGCTGGAGGCTGGGAAAGGATGTAATGGTAGTACTGGTGTGAGAAATACCAGGAATCCATTCTTAGGTGCTCCAGTCGCCGCGATATGACTGAAAGATTGTTGAAAGCGGCGTACAACCCCATTCAAACAAACAAATAAATCCTGTTTTGCACAAGTTTAGACCTGTTCAAACCCAAAATCCCCGCAGACGAAAAACTAAGGTGGGTTTAAATTTGAAAAAGTACCATTCACTAGGTTCGACAATATTGTGGGAAAAAAAGAGACCGCGTGTCACAAGCAATTTCTTCTTTTTCCACAATGCTTTCTCATTTATAGAACCATAAAAACAAGGGACTGAAAAAGAAAGGGTTAGGCGTTTCATAAGAAAAAAAATATTACGATATTGAAAGTATAATTTCCTTTTTTACCCCCTTTTTAGTTTATATCAAGTTTATCTAGCCATAAGCAGAGTTTCTTAATTCTAAATGTCGTCACAACGTATGCTGTTAAAACATTTACATCCACAGCTTATTTAAGCTGCAGTTGCAATGTTTCAACACCCCCACAGACGAAATTGGTATTTAGATTTGACAATGTGTAAAATAAGGCTTCTTTTTATGATTTCATGACAAAGCGATTTTTTTTTCAAAAATACAAGAAAAATATCGTGACAAAGATAAACAATGAACAAAACAGAATGAATATTAACATGGAATTTTCTTTCACATATGAAGAAAAGCTATGTTTGCTTTGGTAAATATTTTATAGTTTGAACGACTCTCCAGGCAACACAACTTTGAAACCACCAATTGACGGATCGCAACTGCCAATAAAGAGATCGATGGACCAATCAGATCACCAATTAAGACCGAAGTGAACTTTAAACCCAATAACAGGCGACATTTATGTTAAGCATTTTGCTGGTATTGCGACTCAAACGTCGAAATTATAGCTAGTCTCAAGCTGTACCTTCAACGTGTAGGTCGCCAAACAACCATTTCGTTTACAGACTATAATTTTTTTTAACCCATGACCAGAGGGCATAATTTTAGACCATTCCAAATTCAAAGAAGCTGCAGACAATAATTTTAAGTCGATGAAATCCTTAAAAATCATTGTCTTTTGGGATAGAAAACAGTGTGGATAATGAAGAAATCGCTTCTTACAAGCAATTTCTTCATTTTCCTCAATATTTTCCAAAGCTTTCATACTGAGGGGCGTTTAAAAGCGTCCTTGTGTGGGAATGGGTTAAGTTGAACTTCTAGTTGGAACTTGGTGGACAGGGCTACGATCCGTCATTTTTTCCAAGATGTTCTTATAAAGGGGACTGTTTTATTGCAAGGCAATAAAATGTAGGCTATCAGAGTTATCTCTCTTTTAAATCTTTATCGATGAAAGTAAATTAGAACGAAATCACTTCATGAACTGTACCTCATTTGTACAATACGATATATCTTGGGCAAGGAACAATTTTAATTACAGCCCGAATAGCTCAGTTTGTAGAGCACTTGACCCCAAACCTCAAAGTCACGAGTTCATGCCCATAGCTGATCCATCTAAATAACTAATTGTCTTTTGAATGAGACGTTAAATCGAGGCCCAGTGTGACGTTACTGTACACCGAGCATCTTAAAGGTCGAAGTGAAGCTCCCTTTAGTTTCGTCCTGTATCCTTGCGCTATTCCCCGTAACATCAGACCGCCTTTAGTGGGCGTCGCTCATATAGGCAAAAACTAAGGTAGCGACGATAAATAAACACACATACATACGTCATACATACATACATACATACGAGACCCCGTGTGACGATGTTTTAACGAGCATGTTAAATAACCAGGCGGAGCTCTCAGCAGTTTTGTTCTGTATCCTTGCACCATCCCCGTAATAACTAACCGTCTTTCGGGGTATCGCTCATATGGGCATATGCTACGGTAGCGGGGATGAATAAATGAACGTACATTTAATTACAGGGTCAATGTATTGCTTAATGTAGTGAATGAAACTATTGACCCTGTAATCGGAATCTTTTTTTCTTAAAGAAATTATTAGAAGATAAGCATCGTCAGTGAAAGATCAAAACATCGATTACTGCAGTTTATTGAAGCTGTTGTTGCGAAGTTTTGTCCCCAAAGACTCTACTTGCATCCTCGGGACAGTGCTTGTTTTACAGTTGAAACAATTAATGCATACGTTAGGCGATAAAACACATAAATTAATGTTTTTCCACAACAGCTCTAGGCCGTTTTGGTTTTCCATGTAACGATACTCTATTACAAAAAAGCTTGATTCGGTAGCTGAAGTTATCTAATGAGCGCAAAGTGAAGTATTCGATCAGAAAGTCTGATCAGACTCTTCTCTTTGGCACATGTAAAATTGTGTGAAATATCACGCATGTTAAATATTGTTTGACTATATACAAAACATCCCGCATGGCAAAGGAATTGTTCAAAATAAGAAGTTTTTGTTTGTTTCCATAGAAGTCTAGTTCGATGTATAAATCACTTTCGGATGTCAGAGTTAATGTAACTCAGTTCTATCAATTGGCAATAAATGGTTTGATTTCTGATTCAATTTGTTCCGCGAGAATAAATAACTGGGATACCACCAACAGAGTGGTGTTTTGAACGTCCATTCAATATGCCGGCTGGTACTCCCTTGTCAATTAGTTTGGCTTGTTTTGGGTTGGGGTTTGTTTGTTTTTGTTGTTGTTGTTGTTGTTTTGTTTTGTTTTGATTTGTTTTGTTTTTGCATTTTGTTGTTGTTGTTCAATAAAAGGTCTCTGTGGTTCTTAACCCTTATCATGCTGAATAATTTGTGGTGAAGAATTCCATCAAAATCAAAGGGCTGGAAGCACTAAAACGTCCTAGTTTTCGGTCAATAATAAGATAGATATTCTTATAAACAACTCTGACTTAGATAAGTCAAACAGGAGGGGTAGACTAAGATCAGCCTGCACATATGTGCAGGCTGATCTTAGTGTACACCTCCTGTATAATCTGGAATATTCAGGGCTAAGTATGACACAGGTTACTATGAAGTCGAAACACGGTATAAAATCGAGACCTGTTGGACAAAATAGTTAAATTTCTTGTCACTGTCTAATCCCAACTGAAAAAAATAGCATGAATAAATAATTGTGATCAAGGTACCAGCTCGAGTGCCATGAGAACCTAAATTACTGTGGAATACCGAGGATTGATCTTTAAAACAAAGTTCTTCTAACTAATTTGTTGAATTATGAGCCAGTTAAGAGGGTCGATCGATAAATTCGAGGATTTCTTTCATATATCCAGTATTACGAGGTTTAAATAGACTTTGAACACTTGGCAATTAATAAACAACAGACATTTCACGACGTTCCGTGGTTATGACGTCAAATAAGAAAATATTACGTCCAAATTATGTAGTCCCGGTAGACAAATGCTGTTCAGTTGACAAGTAAGACGAGAGCGTAGTGCGATTTGGTTCTAAGCGTTTTTCAGAAAAAAAACGTGTCACGTATAATGAAATTTGCAAATCAGTTGGTGTTGTTTTTGTTTTGACTTTATTTACACCCCCTTTCCATTATGAATACATTCTGAAAATTCCTTGAAAGAAGACGTAACCCTATTCCCAGACAAACCATCCTTTACGACCCTAAAGGAAGTATTACTGGAAAACAAGGTGGAAAGTTAAGAAAATACTTTTACAAGCAATTTTCGACCTTGTTTTCTACCCAAAATACAGAGATATAAAAAAATTCTGTCAGTAAAAATTGTCGTCTGTATCTCTTTGAAATCGGACCGGTCTAAATTTTTACTGTGTGGAAATGGGTTAAAGAGGTTTAGAAGAAATTCGAAAAGACCAGACTGATTTATTGGTATCCCGTCACTTCAATACCTCAGCTTTTGACAGATTCCATTGAATGTGAACAATCATTGAGTGGTTATGGATGAGACGTGATATTATAACGCTGCCATGAAGATATTTAGTAATAAATACAACACTAGATAACACTAGATAAGACTCCTTAAACGAAATGCAGAACTTCGTAACAACATCCCTGAATAAGCTGTATATATTCGAAGTTTAAGAAGTCTATCGAAAAAAATACCAAGAACTTTCTTCGATAGGTTATCAATTTGTGGATAATGTAGAAGGAAATGGCTTCATTTTGCACATTTTTTTTTTTTTTTTTTTTTTTTCAAAAAGTGGCAATAATCAGGTAATTTGAAAACATGGAAAGCTTCCGACGTCATAGCAACGTCATTTAGACAGGGGTGCAGATGACATGTAGAGAATGATAGTGAAGTCGTGTTCCTCTAGCCATGGAACATACACCCTAATGAGTGAAGGGATGTCGAGATAATCTATTTTTCCCTAAACATTAGGTAAGTAGAACGTTCGCCGCTCTTAGAAGGACAAGATGTTGAACATAGTGAGAAGGAAAATGTTCAACCCTTTCCTTTACAATCTCTGGTTTTTACGTCCTTGTTATTTTATGATTGAGAAAACATTGTAGAAAAAGATGAAATTGCTTGTGACAAGCAATTTCTTCTTTTTCCACAATATTTTCTTCCCTGCTGAATGGTTATTCATATTAAATCCACTTTGAATTTTCATCTACAAATCCTTTGAATTTGGACAGGTCTAAAATTTGGTAAAAAAGGAAAGGGTTAAACTTGTTTTTGAATTGTCTTAAATTGATATGGAACGTGAACGTTTCTCTTTTTACATAATATATAGAAACCCAGATTGATTAAGTTAAATAAATATATGATTCGTTTTCTAGGGAAACACGCCCATGTGACCAAAAATATGGTTTGTTTTTTTTAGAATCGATTAATCAGGGAGATAAAAACTTGTTTTCCAATAGACATAAAATAAGTAGTTTTCACTCTTCCCCTAGACTGGCCCGAATCGAAAGGGGTTGCAGATGACAATGAAAATTTGGTGTAATTCGAAATGAAAACCATCCTATTTCAAGTAATTTCTCTTTTTCAACAATGTTTTCTCAAGTATAGAACCACAGAGCCGTAAAACCCCGGATTAATACAGGCAAGGGTTAAACTAGATTTGGTTCAACATTGGTGAAGGTTTTCGAGTACTGTATTTGCAATTTTATGTGACGTTGTTAATTCTTTTTCTAGAAAAGGACTTAATATTCTGTTCCTATGTATAAAAAGTAGCAGGAATAAATACCCTTTTCAAGACATTGTGTTAGGTTAGACGCCTCCTTCAATTTTGTTTAACACCACTTTAACAGTATTTCAGCCGTATCGCGGCGGTTGAAGCACCTAACCATGGATTCCTGATACACCTTACATCAATACTACCGCTACGTCCTTTCAGAGCCTCCAGCTGCTCACCCCACTTAGGTTTACGGTTATCAACCCATATGCTGTATTCCTTAAAAGAGTATATACACAAAAATGAGGGAAAGTACTGAAATGTAATTGAGTTTTCAAATCTTTCAGCAAGACATTAAATGAATATATAATAAAAATATTTTTTTAAAAATTTTCGATTGTTTAATAGTCATGGTTAGATCATCCCTGCAAGCTTTTTTTATATAGCCAAAACAGAAAAATTATGGAAATATGATAATTTAAGTTTAAGAGCAAATGCTGACAGCAGGTTCATGAAATTTCAAAACCCTCTCTTTTTCTGGGCAGAAATCAACAAGTTCCTAAACAGCGCTGATTATAAGCAAAGGAAAAAGCAATTGATACTATTCTTTGGGCGAATTCTTTAGACAGTTTGAAAGCGTCATAATCAAATTTGCCCTCCAGAAGAACTTTCAGTACTTTGATTTACTTATGGCTGGAAAATAATTGAGTGGCAGTATCATCTTTGTTTACACCTCGATATGATTGAAAGAAAGGGTTGGTTAGACGCGTTCATCACGAGCGGAAAATCCTTGAAGCATTCATCTTTAAAGCGTGTGACCGTCCAGTTTTCCTTTACTCCTTCTGATAATTCTTAACTTGTAAAATGAAATGATTTTTTTCTGTTTTCCCGAAAAAATATACGTCCAGTTGGGCTAAAGGCAGTTTTGGTAAATTGCAGCGACACAATCTCGAATTTATGGTTATATAAATTGGTCTACGATCAATTAAAAACTAGTAAATAAAGATTAAGAAAACTCCTTGGGGAATATCAGGACGCAGAGGACCACATGTCTATTGTTGTTGTTCTGTTTAATATTTTAAAATTCCCCAAATCCCATTTTCATTAGCTTGATTCATAAGATATAAATAAGTACTTTAATACGATTTTTCGAGTATCAAATTCAAATTGTACTTGAATATTTTGAAAAAGTTCATATTTGTACGGAAAGGATGTATTACACTCTAAAATTACATTTTGAACCTTGCAAAAAGAGTCCCCTTGATAAGATTCAATTTCAACAAAGATATGAAAAGATGACAAAACTTTGATGAAACCTTGCCTGTAGCTCGGCTGTTGGATGCTGAATTATAGACAAAACAAGAGGACCATTGGCCCTAAAGCGCTCACCTGAGTCGATAACTATAGAAGTAAAGTGGCACAAGTGACCTTATCTTGTCCTAAAAAGACTTGTTACTTGTCTAAGAAATTTAACAAGAAAGACATTCTTATCATGTTTAAGATATCTATTCTAGAAGTACAAGTATAGAGACTTCATAGAAAGGGTGGTTATCATAGATCTGACCTAGTGACCTACTTTATTAAGGCTTTATTGTTTTGCAAATTTTTAGACCTGTCCAAATTCTAAGGTTTTGCAGACGAAATTTCAAATTGGATTTAATTTGAAAAAGATCCTTTCAATAGGTTAGAAATTGCTTGTTTCTTTTTCTACAATGTTTTCTCAAGAAATCGCAGGGATTAAACAGAAAGGATTAACCATGTAATTCAATATCGAGTATGAAAGACATCGTGGATACAAACATTCTGAGCAAATATAAAGACATTTGACACAAAAATAAAGGCCTCTACAAGAACACAAGGTTTTTGTAAAATTTGACTTGGTGACCTAGTTTTTGACCAACACATGACCCATTTTTATCTCCTCCAAGGTATCATGTAGAAAAACATTCTGACATAAATTCAAGACATTTTGGCCAATAGTGTTACCTCTAGAGTGCACACAAGGGTTTTCTGAAGTTTGACCTGGTGACGTAGTTTTTGACCCCGCATGACCCACTTTTAACTCATCCGAGATATCATGTAGACAAACATGCTGACCAAGTTTACAGACATTTGAGCAAAAAAAAAATGGCCTCTAGACTGCACACAATGTTTTTCTACCATTTGACCTGGTGACCTTGTTTTTGACCCCGCATGCCCCGTTTTCAAACTCTTCCAGATATCATGTATTTTCGAACTCAACTATGATATCATGTAGACAAACATTCTGACCTAAATTCAATACATTTAGCCAAAAGTGTGACCTCTAGAGAGCCCATTAGGTTTTTCTAAGATTTGACCTGGAGACCAAGTTTTTGACGCTGCATGCCTAAGTTTGAACTCCTTCAAGATACTATGTAGACAAACATTCTGACATAAATTCAAGACAATTAAGCCAAACATTTTACCTCTAGAATGCACACAAGTTTTTTTTTTTTAAGATTTGACCTAGTGACGAAGTTTTTAACCCAACTTGACAATTTTCTAAACTCCTCCAAGATGCTATGTAGACAAATATTCAGACTAAAGTTCAAGACATTCGAGCCCAAAATAGGACATTCAGAATGCACACAAGGTTTGTCTAAGATTTGACTTCGTGACATAGTTTTCGACCCCAAATGAACCATTCGAACTCGTTCGAGGTATCATATAGACAAACATTCTGACCTAGTTTTTAGACATTTGATTAAAAAAAACGTGACCTCTAGAGTGCACACAAGGTAAAAGATGACGCTGGACAACGGATACCGTACACAGACTTTTCACAATAGCTCACATTGACCACTGCGTAGTCAGGTGTACTAAAAACTAGTCGAAAAAGGACACAAATTGAACAACTTTAAACTAACATCTCTTAATAGTATGAGTTCTTCTTTTAATGATGAACAAATTTTCAGTAATACCAGAGACGATCACAACAACAACGACACAGACAAGGTTATAATACCGAGCTCTAAACTAAGATTTATGTTATCCACTGTTATACTTGTTTAAATTTTGCAATAAATTACTAAAATAGAAAAATATATGCAATATGCAAGGCTTTATTTTAAAGAGGTTTAATCTGTACGGAGAATAACAGGTGCAAAGCATGACCAAGAGCTATTTCGATGAGGTATATCCGAGAAGCATATATACGAAATGGACGACATTTACAAGAATTTTTATGCAAATTCTTCTAGAAATAAAGAAGAATAAAGATTCACTGTCAAATAATATCATTAAAGTCTAGAGTTATTGTACGTAGATAAACAATAATAGGGTTAACTAGCTTTTGACAACAAATACATGTATGTAGCTCCAGTATTTCATCAAATGTGAAAAACAACACAAAATGTGCTAAAGTACTTAACAATAAGTGTCGATCAGTTGAATAGGCAGTGCATATAAATGTCGCGAATTAAAATCGTGTATTTTTAACCTTACTACAGAGGCATAGACTATCACTTCTAACTCAAAGTCGCTGATTAACTTTTCAATATTAACTGCGACATTTAAATGCAGAGCACTAGACTTACAGTTATGTTAAATCAAAGTACCGTAAGTACCGTAAGCTAGCAAAGCATGGTTTCGTTAAGTAATCTTCTTTTTCAAGAGTTATCATGATACAAAAACGAGGTTAAACTAACCAAGGAGTTAACAAATTCCTACACAATCCTTCCTTTATGCGCCCCTTAAGAAAATCGTACTAGAAAACAATGTGGAAAATGAAAAAAAAATGCTTGATACGAGCAATTTCTTCATTTTCCACGTTGTTTTCTCCCCAAAGAGATCAATATTTCTGAATTTTCAACAATTTGAAATTGTCATCTGAAACCTTTCTGAAGACTTTGGTCAGTGTATTTTAACATGATGCGCTCAGATGAACTAGAAATAACTAGAAGATGAACTTGCAGGCAGAGTTTGAAAAATTTCCTGAAAAAAAAAATAAGAACTACTTTTTACGGCGTATGCATTCGATGGATTTAGTGGTTAAGCCTCCTGTGGAAGTTTGCACTCGTTGAACTCGTTTACCTCAATTTTTGTCTGCAAACTTAGGCTATCAAATCTGACGCTTTGCTAGCTAAAAGCATTAAGTTACGGTCTGACTAGATCACCGTCAAGGTGTAAGTGTAACACTACATTCAAATATCTCGTTTAGTAATAGATTTAATTTTTTGTGATGTGGAAAAATCGTTGGATTTGCATGATTTAATGAAGAGATCTAAAATAAAGATCTCCAAACGCAATTTCTGATGAAAATATTTAATTTCCTAAACAACAACAATACCTTGAAATAACATTATTATACAGTTTTATTCTTTAATGCGAAGCCATTTACCCTTTAAATTTAAGAAATGTAATATTTTCTTACAATGACAAAGCCTTCCTCAGGTAAAACGGGATTGGAGTCCAAATTCAACAGTATTTATTTAAAAGCTATTTCTCAAATTGCAATGTTTCAGCTACTAAGTTCATTTACTGTTACGGAAAAATTATGATATTCATTTGATGAAATACTGATTGAAAAACCACGATGATTAGAAAGTGGATCTCATTTTCTCATTTTTCAGAATCGCAAAATCGCAAAAATTTATGATTTACTACGTAACATTACATGCCTTCGACACACAGTATGAATTTTAGCTAAATGCTTCAAAGATCATAACATATGAATCAGATAATAACTAGTGAAAAGATATGATGACAATATCGGATCTTTTACCATGTAGGTAGAATAAATGACGGTTTAAAGTTTAAAGGACAAATAAATGTATATATCTGGGTACAAAGACTAGTTCAACAAGAACAACAACAACGCAGAAAACGTTTTTAAACATGATTGGTCCTTGCTATAGCACACATAGCATTTGCTACTCTATAAAATTTCTTAATGCGAATAGTTTGTGATAATTACTTTTCGCTTTATAGTATACTGCAAAAAATACCACATATAGTATATTTTCTTTAATTACGCCAGATTATAAATGATTCCTATTTTCTAATCCACTTCCACCCGTTACAATTAATTAGCAACCTCTAACCGCTTGCCTCGTTCACATTTATAAACACGAACTTAAAGAGGTTTGAATATTATTATCTTTTCTCTCTATTTTCTTTTAAGATTGACAAACAAATAAATGGTTTTCTACGTATACAAAGTGTTTGTCTGAAATTCAAAGATACCTTATTATTTTTTCAAATTATGTGAATTTGATCTTTGATTTCTTGAGAAGTTCACGAGAAAGGATATATAAGTGATTTTTAACAAAACATATAATTACAAGTACATGTATTGCCTGTTTAGGGCCAGTAAATGGACGATTGTCTTTGAATATCATTTATATTAATCAAATAATTCCTTTCAGTGTGTTGAATTTGTTTTGTATTTTAAGGAGAACGATTCGATAGTTAAAAGAATTTGAAAAACTACTAGATATTGAGCAATTCTCCTGTAAATGTATAGTTTTCTGCGTACAACATCATTAATTGGGCTGACTTTTTTTTAAACGGATATTTACGGATTCGGCGAACCTTTATATATAGGGTAGCACATAAAAGTCATTGGTCTCGTTGGATAAATAAAAGAGCCACTAGCTTTTTTTATTTACATGATTACGACTTTTATGTAGTTTGAAAAACGAAAAATGTTATTCGCTACGTACAACATCCGTGTATCTAGAATATTGAGATATATATATATTTTTTTTTTATTCTGTGTAACATAAATTTAGTTAATCAGGTTCATGAAAACAAAATATGTGGAAAGTTATAAGATAAAAGGGAAACGAAATAACTGCTTTAAAGAGTCAGGCAATGAACATTTCTCTGGGTACATTTCTCGCGTTTATCAAAACTACTTTATTTGTGATAAAATGGTTTTGTCATGTAGTTTAGTTTAGTTTAGTTTTAAGCTATTTTAGTTGAAAAACAAAGAGTGTAAAAACACGATAAGATTTGGAGTATTTCTTCATTTTTATGCATATGCTCCATACTAATGTTCTCGGCGTACACCGCCTTTTTACACGCTCACATTTTTATAAGACTTGCAATTTCGGACTCGTCAACCATTTACATAAGATAGCACCCTCAAACTTTTTGGCCTCGACCACATGAATAAAAGTGCCGCTAGATCTCGAACCAAATTATTGTAATATTTTGTTACTGGCCATATTTTTTGCGAAAAAAAATCCAAATCTTGTCGGAGATCAGATCATTAATTTGGATTTTCGACTTTGGGGCATTAAACACCCTTTTCTTGGGTCATTAAATCAGACTTGATCTAGGGTAAAATTAGGTCGGGAGTGATCATGCGCTTGGTCACTTTCCATTCCGGACAAAGCGGAAGGACTTGTGTGTGTTCGTGATTTGAATGCAATACAGTCAAATAGACACAGAGGCCGAAATAAAGCGTTTCTATGCTTCGTATCCATACCTTAAATCAGTGAATTTCTTATTACATGCTTTTTTACTCTCCGACACAGCACCGTTTTTGAATAGTCCAAATCAAAAGTAATTACAGATCACAATATGCAGTTTATGAAATTCTAGATTTTCAATTTTCTGGATAGAAAAGATTGTGTAAAATGAAGAAATTGCTTGTTGAAAGCAATTTATTCATTTTACACTATGTCGATTTTGGTTGTATTAGCGTGGGGTGATGGCGGTTGTACTATTTTTATTTGAAATTTTAGAACATCAACCCATTACCTGACAGAAAATAAACGTATCAATTTTTAAAAAATATTATTTCAAAATATGCTTTTTCGGGTAGAAAACATTGTGGAAAATGAAGAAAGTGCCTTTAACAAGTAAATTCCTCAATTTCTTGAATGTTCTTCAAAGCGTTTTCTCTCTGAGAGCCAATCAATAATCGGACATAAAAACTTTTGAATTTCTGAACTCATACAGTTACGTTATTTAGGAAATCATTTCTTGGACAACGGATGATAAAAGAAAACCGCAATTAAGGATAAATCATAAATACCCTAACCCTTAAAGCAATCACCTGATTCAATGTCTGCAGAAGATGCAAAGCGCAAAGCTACCCGATACCAACATCTTGTATCAGAAATTAAGAACAGAAGAGACATTCCTACTAAATTTCAATATATCTTTGAAAATAAAAATTGTGCAGTCTCTAAAAATTAGGAACGTTTTTCTAAGGTTTATTTGATGACCTGGTTTTTTCAACCTGGAATGATATGGAGACAAGCTTTTTGGCCAAATATCAAGACAACCTATTGAATGTGGCTCCGGAGCGCACAAAAAGATTTTAATAGAATTGACCCTGCAACATACTTCGAAACACACAAAATATCAAACTACTTCCATTTGATATGCAGAAAACTTTAAGATCTAAATGAATAAAGATATTTGAGCTCAAAACGTAGCCTATAGGTTGCAAACAAGATTTTTCTGAGATCGTAACAAGTGACTTCGTTTCTACTTTATGAAACTTAATATAAATCATAGATATAAACATCCTTATAAAATATCGAGATATTTTTGAAAAATGTAACAGATACAGAACACAAAAGGTTTTATTAAAATGACCTCGTTACCCTATTATCCTTCCAGTGTGAATTAATTAACAATTAATCATAGATATTTCTGATCCATATTCTGACCAAATATCATGGCATAGAAGTCGAAACATGGTCTCTTTAGTACATTGAAGGTTTGTCCAAGATTTCTAAGATTTGATCTTGTGAATTTACTTCTTGTGGCTTAATTCGCAAATCGAGGCTGTCAATCCAATACTCAATTGACCATTTAAACCATTCATTTAAATTGGAAGTTAACTTTGACCTCCTACATTGGCCGTTATTTATGTGAAGGTTTAACTGGTTTGGCCACTTAATCGTGGTAACTACGACTTATTCGCCAGCCAACCATTATACTTATTTGTTACATGCTACTAGACATACGTTTTGCAACGGATAACGCCGTTTCAAATCGAACAATGACTTCATGTCGGAGTCACTGGGCGTGGTCAGCGCAGAAAGTGGGCGGGGCCGGCGATTGGTCAATTGAGAAATTATCCAGAATTTCATGGGTATAAACTATCGAACTATATGTTGTGAAACATTATTTACCTGTCGCTTATATAATATTCCTTTTTACCCTGATGGCTCTAAGGTAAGAACTTCTAAATAAAGACTTGCAAAGCTTGAACAACATTGAGCGGGAAGGCTGGAATCCGTTTGTACATAAAAGAACGCTGTTACTGTGAAAACGTTCAGTTGGCAAGACGCACGTTATATGGCACAAGAGACAGAAGAATTGAGTAGCATCCATTCGTCAAGAGCTTTGAAAATCTTACGTGAACGACTACGGCTTCCTAAGATCTGCTGGCGTTGAGTACCTCATTATCTCACTGAGGAGTGGAAATGAAGTCGCAAGTCACAGAAAACAATCTTAAATGTGACTCAAGAGTTAGTTACAGGTAATAAAGCCATGGTTTCTCACCCGATTCCAAGGCTAAAAATAAGGTTTAGCTTTCATCTTAGAATGACAGACCTACCCTTGCATGCCACTGCAATACTTCAAATCGGGTCTTGTGTGCAATATGATTCATTCAAAGGTTTCCGTCCTTTGAATTCAAGACTCGAAAGGTATTTCTGCCTCTGGAAACTTTTACAAAAAACATTTTGAATTCGACAATACTTTATCAAAACTATTAAAATACTATACATAAACACCCTAATTTTCAATATATCGGCTAGAAAAGGCTTTTACCATGCAAAAGAAAATAACACTAGAACATAAGTTTATGATCACTCAAAATAGCCACTGTGTTTGATATGATAGAGTATATAACGGTGTCAATGCACGGGTAAATTAATCCGCTATACGATACAGGAATATCTGAAAGAATCTAGGCTAGTTGTCTTAGATCACCCCCCATACAGCCCTGACCTGTTCCAAAAAAACGTTTGGTTGTTCCATAGAAAATGATGATAGGGTCCCTTTATGGAACAAGCAATGCAGTCTTCTAGTGTTCCCATTATGGAACAAGCAATGCAGTCTTCTAGTGTCTGTGTGATTTACCCGGCTTTCCGGAAATGGGTTGCTCGGTGTAAAATGTGTGTGAAGGCACGCGAAGCATATGTCGCTACCTCTAGAGTAAAGACCAGCTTTTTCTAAGTTTTGATCCAGCTGGGTTTTTTTTATCTAACGAGTCTTAATCTTGTTAATGACAACACTTGTAACAACAATCATGCTGAAGAGAATAAGAACAACACATAGGGATACAAAAAAATAAAGACCATAAAAGTTGACGAAACTGTTGATGATTTCAACTTTCTGAGTAGTAAAGGGTAAATGTATTTATGTAGTGTTGGATGCTGCTTATTTTCGTCTACAAATGATACATTTTGGGAATTGATAGATCAAAGCAATCGGCGTTGGTGAACTATCTATTCAAAGCATTTCACCAACGCCGATTGCTTTGATCTATCAATTCCCAAAATGTATCATTTGTAAACGAAAATAAGCATCATCCAACACTACATAAATACATTTACCCTTTATGCTTTTCGAGCGACCTTTTTTATTTTATTTTATATTGTAACAAGCTTTCCTGAAAACGTCTTTTTATAAACAGTCATTAGGCTATTAGCAAATACCCAAGTGGAAATGTAAATAAATATCGTTTTTATGCGGAGTAAATTGACAAATTGCAGCTGTAAATAAAAAAAAACGGTAAAATTCACTAAATTATGTATTCCGAACATCCTGACAAAGTTATTGTTGGTGGCGACTTAAACATCGTAACTTCATCTTTTTCAAGCAAAAGTAACGACATTTTTGTCAAAAACATGTGTTTTCTATACCCAACCATTTGTATGCAAACTAACGACGCCTGCTTTCTCAGTCGAACTGCCTTGTTGAAGGTCAGTGGGCGTGGCCTGCGATCCGTCAATCAAAAATAAATGTGTTCCATCAGAAGAAAATGGAACTCCTATGAAATGCTAAATTATCGATTCATAATAGTCTGCTCTGACTAAGGTCGAAATTTTTCGTTCTTTGACAATTTTCAAGGTAAAATAAATAATAAATTCGATCCAGCAGAGGTCAGTCACATGACGCATACAAAAATAGAAACTTAGAGCGATCATCCGAACTTACTTCAAACTTTGTTATGAGTCATCCGGTTGACCTCTGCTTGATTTAATCTATTTTCCAAGTATAAGTCTTACGGAACTATCTATTTACAATCTGGTACCATTGATACACATTTGAGTCATCTCATCGTGAATACTCTAATGAATACGGACATCAAAAGATGACATTCATAATCTTTAAGGTATTACCAGAGGACAAATTCTGAGAAATTCTAGTTATATATTGAATTCTTTCATCTATGGCAGTGACTCCTGTCTTTTCAACTTTTGTTCAGAATTAATATTGTTTTTGTCTCTTATTGGTTTCAAACCTACCGGATTAGGCAACGCCGCAAAACGCTGTAATGTCCGACGCCCTTACCCACTGCGTTACAGAGACTCAGCCGCCCCCCCCCCCCCCCCAATAATGAAAACGGTGTTCGATAACGCTTATAAAGCTATCTGACACTACAGCTTGGACCAGGTAAGAATAACAAATGTAGAATGGTCTAAATTGAAAAAAAGTTGAAGAAGGCAACTGAAAATAGTGTTCTTAAAAATATAGGCCAAACAACATAATGATTGTAATAACAAATTTCTCACCTTACAATGATGTTTTCCAAACTTGTATTTCTCTCAGTGCGCCAAAATGCGGGATTGCGTGGGAAAGTGACAGGTAGCTTTGCCTTTTTGCTTACGGATTTCAGATATTTCGAAAGGCACAGACAATTTTGATCGCTTCACCAAAGTTAAATCTTAACCTATTCCTAGTCACCGTTATTTGACGCCACTTAATTGAAAACATTTTAAAGATTGCGGAAAATGAAAAATTGCTGTCTCATCGCCTTCAACATTTTTTTTCGGGTAAGACTAGTCTAAAATTTTGTCATGGTGTTAACCCACTGCTCTTCTTTAAAATTGGTTGACTGCGGGTTTGTTTGTTTGTTTGTTTGTTGCTGTTTTTTGTTTGTTTGTTTGTTTTTGTTGTTGTTGTTTGTTGTTGTTGTTGTTGTTGTTGTTTTTCCTTTAGTTTTTTATGAGTTCATGCCCATGGACACATCCCAACACCCATGACCTCAATCAAACACTCGACCATCGAGGCCCTTTTTCGCACGATGAATCACATCTTTGGTCAATATTCCTTACCTGATATCAATCGCAGAAGAAGAGCGGTAAATAGGCAAAGAAGTACCATGTCAGCTTTTACTTTGTGTTTCATTGCGTTTCGAACACTAAAGTTCTATGATAATCCATGCTTGTCTGTGAATTTCCCATTCAAGTTAATAGCATCTTATTCCTTATATCGGAATTTATTGGCCCACTTTTATCCTTATGTGCCATTCAGATATTCCATATATATCCAAAATACATCTGATGTCCGAAGTTTTAATTGAGGTAACATAAGTCCAGAAACACGACTCGAATCAAGTTATCCAAAGGATAAGCGGAATATCGATTATATTTTATAAGCAAAAATGTCTTTAATATCAATATGTTGTCAACTTTCACTACGGTAAACACCAGTAGGATTTAAACGTGTTAGCTTGAAATTTCTGCAGAGTCAATCAATAACATTGTGAGATTTCAACATGTTCTTCTTTCTTATTACAAAGCGTATGGCACGCTCATTTTTCATTTTGTCTCTCATAAACGAGTTTTATCAATAAATAACGAGAATACTGTTTGTTTCAATTGAGGTATGAACGTAAAAACTTAATCACACTGAATGAATACGCGAAGGTTCATACCTCAATGAAAACACAAAAAAATACTCATCATTTCTTATAATTTAATGCCACCAAGCAAAACAAAATGAATATTTTACGACTTTTGAGTAAAATTTACGAAAACATTCTTGCACAAACTTTGTGCTCATGCCTGGAGTAAATTTTGTTCTTGTAAGTTTGAAAAGAAAAATTCGGCCAATCAAAACGATTGACTCTTGATAGACTAAACTAAAATTGAATCATTTTAAGGTGAACACATATTTATGTCCCCTCCAGCGAAAAGGAGGCCTGTCGGGTTTTCGTTAAAACAACTTCTTTGGAAATGAATTTGTATCCAGTTAGTTTCCACAGTGAAAGCATTTCTCACAGCATTTTGTCGATGTTTATGAAATAAAAATCCATCCCAGACAATCGGATAACAATACGAGGTTACAACAGAAAGGTCTGTCCTTATGTCAGCGTAAAATGATATCGATTCGCTCGGACAAATGCACATGTGTTGACTATATAAAGGCTGCAGACAGATCAAGTGATTTCAATTTAACCCTTCCCGTATAATCCCTGATTTTTACATCAATGGGAAAATTTACTTAAGAATACATTATAGAAAAAGAAAAAAATGCTTTTGTTTCTTTTTCCACAATATTTTCTATCATGTAGAATGGCTACTTTTTGAATTGTTCTTACATTATTACGCCGTCTGCTACTGTTTTGAACAAGTCTTAAAATTTTAGAAACAGAAAAGTTGAAAAAAATCGTTTTTGCTAATCAAGCCCTACGTGACGAACATTCGAATAGAACCTACAACGCTGGGTTGTGAAGAGAACTAACAATTTAAGGTTGACCTTATTCCTGTTCAGATGAAAGTCTACCTTACATACCGTTCCCGCACAATCCTTTTTTTACGCCGTACTAGAAAAGAGCTTTGGGAAATTCTGCGGAAGATGAATAAATTGTTATAGAGCCAATTGGTAGCAGCGTAAGGTTAACACAGTAAATTAATGCCCAATGGTTCTATCGATTTGCTCGGGAAAAAAATAAACCAGCGTCAGTCTAATGCAATGTCTTGTCACGAAAAGTTCCATGACCGATTGTGTTTCACAAGGGGCGGAGCTAGGTGGAAGCGTTGAGACTGGCTTTCACGCAATTAACCAATCGCTGGCCCCGCCCAATTACGCCGTTGACTCCGACAAATGACTCCAACAGGAAGCTCAATTTCGATTTTAAACGGCTTTATTTCTGTAATATTTCGACATAAGCTGTAGATACGACATTTAAGTCGCCAACCAACAACAATGCATCACGAAAATGGTGGCCAATGTTGGAGTTCAAACTTGACTCCCGGTCTAAATTAATGATTTGATCGAAAACACGGCCACTGACTCCGACGGGAAGGTCCAAGGCGTAATTTTGGAAAAAAATTTTAGATAGTTACTTTTACCAAAAACTTAAATGATGGTTGGCGACGTTAAAAGATGAAGTTACGACGTTTTAGTCGCCAATCAAACAACAATGATTAACATAATGTCGACCATTGTCGGAGGTCACATCCGATCTAAATGTGTAATTTGGTTGGTGTATGGGCTGTTTTTATTGACAGCTGCAATTCGTCAATTTTGATTCATTGACAAACCGTACTAGGGAAAAAAGAAAACGAAAAGGCTGGATGCCAGCAATGTCTTTCTTTTCCTTAGAAAAAATTTTAAAAATCAAATTAAAAAAGCAATTGCCTATAAAATCGAGCTTCAACAAAAAAAGATGTCTTGGATACACAACTTAGGAAGTTTAATCACAAACAAATTCTGGTCGGAAAACAGTCAGTTTCCATTTTATAAGAAATTTATTAAAGCTGTAGTTACCATAATTTAACAATGGATTGATAGATGGATGGATTGATGGATGGATGGATGAATTGATTTGGTCGACTGACTGACTGACTGACTGACTGACTGACTGACTGACTGACTGACTGACTGACTGACTGACTGACTGACTGACTGACTGACTGACTGACTGACTGACTGACTGACTGACTGACTGACTGACTGACTGACTGACTGACTGACTGACTGACTGACTGACTGACTGACTGACTGACTGACTGACTGACTGACTGACTGACTGACTGACTGACTGACTGACTGACTGACTGACTGACTGACTGACTGACTGACTGACTGACTGACTGACTGACTGACTGACTGACTGACTGACTGACTGACTGACTGACTGACTGACTGACTGACTGACTGACTGACTGACTGACTGACTGACTGACTGACTGACTGACTGACTGACTGACTGACTGACTGACTGACTGACTGACTGACTGACTGACTGACTGACTGACTGACTGACTGACTGACTGACTGACTGACTGACTGACTGACTGACTGACTGACTGACTGACTGACTGACTGACTGACTGACTGACTGACTGACTGACTGACTGACTGACTGACTGACTGACTGACTGACTGACTGACTGACTGACTGACTGACTGACTGACTGACTGACTGACTGACTGACTGACTGACTGACTGACTGACTGACTGACTGACTGACTGACTGACTGACTGACTGACTGACTGACTGACTGACTGACTGACTGACTGACTGACTGACTGACTGACTGACTGACTGACTGACTGACTGACTGACTGACTGACTGACTGACTGACTGACTGACTGACTGACTGACTGACTGACTGACTGACTGACTGACTGACTGACTGACTGACTGACTGACTGACTGACTGACTGACTGACTGACTGACTGACTGACTGACTGACTGACTGACTGACTGACTGACTGACTGACTGACTGACTGACTGACTGACTGACTGACTGACTGACTGACTGACTGACTGACTGACTGACTGACTGACTGACTGACTGACTGACTGACTGACTGACTGACTGACTGACTGACTGACTGACTGACTGACTGACTGACTGACTGACTGACTGACTGACTGACTGACTGACTGACTGACTGACTGACTGACTGACTGACTGACTGACTGACTGACTGACTGACTGACTGACTGACTGACTGACTGACTGACTGACTGACTGACTGACTGACTGACTGACTGACTGACTGACTGACTGACTGACTGACTGACTGACTGACTGACTGACTGACTGACTGACTGACTGACTGACTGACTGACTGACTGACTGACTGACTGACTGACTGACTGACTGACTGACTGACTGACTGACTGACTGACTGACTGACTGACTGACTGACTGACTGACTGACTGACTGACTGACTGACTGACTGACTGACTGACTGACTGACTGACTGACTGACTGACTGACTGACTGACTGACTGACTGACTGACTGACTGACTGACTGACTGACTGACTGACTGACTGACTGACTGACTGACTGACTGACTGACTGACTGACTGACTGACTGACTGACTGACTGACTGACTGACTGACTGACTGACTGACTGACTGACTGACTGACTGACTGACTGACTGACTGACTGACTGACTGACTGACTGACTGACTGACTGACTGACTGACTGACTGACTGACTGACTGACTGACCGACCGACCGACCGACCGACCGACCGACCGACCGACCGACCGACCGACCGACCGACCGACCGACCGACCGACCGACCGACCGACCGACCGACCGACCGACCGACCGACCGACCGACCGACCGACCGACCGACCGACCGACCGACCGACCGACCGACCGACCGACCGACCGACCGACCGACCGACCGACCGACCGACCGACCGACCGACCGACCGACCGACCGACCGACCGACCGACCGACCGACCGACCGACCGACCGACCGACCGACCGACCGACCGACCGACCGACCGACCGACCGACCGACCGACCGACCGACCGACCGACCGACCGACCGACCGACCGACCGACCGACCGACCGACCGACCGACCGACCGACCGACCGACCGACCGACCGACCGACCGACCGACCGACCGACCGACCGACCGACCGACCGACCGACCGACCGACCGACCGACCGACCGACCGACCGACCGACCGACCGACCGACCGACCGACCGACCGACCGACCGACCGACCGACCGACCGACCGACCGACCGACCGACCGACCGACCGACCGACCGACCGACCGACCGACCGACCGACCGACCGACCGACCGACCGACCGACCGACCGACCGACCGACCGACCGACCGACCGACCGACCGACCGACCGACCGACCGACCGACCGACCGACCGACCGACCGACCGACCGACCGACCGACCGACCGACCGACCGACCGACCGACCGACCGACCGACCGACCGACCGACCGACCGACCGACCGACCGACCGACCGACCGACCGACCGACCGACCGACCGACCGACCGACCGACCGACCGACCGACCGACCGACCGACCGACAGACCGACTGATTGATTGATTTATCGATTGATTGATTGGCTGATTGATTTATTGACTGATTGATTGATTGATTGATTGATTGACTAGTTTATTGACTGGTTTATTGACTGGTTTATTGACTGGTTTATTGATTGATAGATTAATTAGGGTTTTACGCCTCTCTTAACAGTATTTCGGTCAAATCGCGGCGATTGGTGCATCTTATAGTAGATTCCTGGTATTTCTCACACCAGTACTATCACCTCATCCTTTCCTAGCCTCCAGTTGATATCCCACTAAGGTTTACGATTATCCACCAATTGGTGAGAGACAAATGTCGGAAAGAATATGTGCGGCCGCCGAGGATCGAATCTATGACATCCCATGATTGAAGATTAGGAGTCTAACGCGCTACCGACTGCGCTGTGGCGGCGGCTATAGACTAACAAACAAAGGGAGAATTGTGAAATCTTTAGTTAGAGGGTAACAATTGTTGTCAAAATATAAAGGAAATATCATGCTACGAAAACAATACATCACCTTGTATTTGCTTCGAGCTGCGGAGGAAGATTTTTAAATTTCATGAGACCGGTGGTCGAGCTGAATATAATATTTTCTTCCGCAAGGAGAAGCAAAACTTGAGATACTGTACCGCTATCGTAACGTAATATTCCATTCTATTGTATACCCAATTTCTTATTAAATGAATTCGATGAAAAAATAAAAAGAACTTTGACATTTCGTATACCATCTAATTCATTCGCATGATGTGATTTCCAAGCTGACATTTTTCCTATTTTCTTCTATATTTTTGACATTAATTTAGTGTGTCTTAGTACCAATAATATACTTTGCATCAAAAGTGACACGGTGGCAAGTATAAATGATTTATGTGAATCCAACTGTTCCAAACAAGCATCTTAATATATACATATACTCGGATCTAGACATTTTACTGACAGAAAGCGTATTTACGTTACTCGTTGGTTTCGATACTTCTCAAATCTGAAAACAGGTTTTTCGTCAAAATACTAGAGGAAGGGGGGCCTTGTCTATCGTCTATATCTACGCATTTTTATGAAACAACGTTTCGTCGTAAACATGCACATGGTTATTTTGTGATATTATACAAATAGTGTCGTTAAAGGTATAGATATAAGCGACTGAGTAGATTCTTACATGCTACTTGCTATAAATTTTGCAAAATAATGCTGTTAAAAATCAAAGCGGGACTTCCTGTCGAAGTTAATGGACGGGGCCTAGGTAGCCAGTGGGCGGGGACAGCGATTGGTCAGGTAAAATAATAGCATGCGATATTTTGGATTGGACAATAGTGTACTGAGCCGCGAAATCTTAGACTGGGCCCTTTCCTTTACAAACCCTTGATTTTACGTCCTAATAGATTTATACGTGTGAAAACATTGTGGTGAAAGGAGAAAGTTCTTCTTACAAGCAATTTCTACTTTTCGGGGAATATTTTTCTACCACATAGGATGATTTCATTTTAAATTGCAGCCAATTTACATTGTCACCTGCAACCTCTTTCGATTGGGACCAGACTAAAATTTCTAAAAATGTTAAAGTGTTAAACAGAAAGCCAGCAGATTATTATGACACTGGATCGCTCACCAAAGATAAAAAGGAACTTTCCTTTCGAACCCTATATCAAACAACACATAGTTTTCTTGTTGTTGGTGTTGTTTATCGGAGGTTCGATACATTTTAATTTGCTAACTTAAAGCCTCTCTTTAAATAGAGTAGCTATATGGTTAATCTGATATTCTACTTTTTCGCATGATTTATCTTTGAAGTTTTAACCTCATATTCTATTTGTCTTCTAAAACAGTGTATTTTACCGTTCAATTTTTGTTGTATATTCTGCTTTCCTTCCTAAGTTCGGTCAACAACAGCACATTTGTTTATATGATTGACCTATACATGGGTTTGTTTCCATACTCACTTAAGCCCCCACGGATACCGCTTCATATACCTTGGTGGAAATCTAGCTATACTCGTTTTAAGGAAAGTTTATATCAAGCCGTTACCAATAAGCGGCTGCCATAAAAAGAAATTGTACTTGCGTCGAAAATTAATACCCAATTAAAAATCTCTAAAGGACAACTGCTATCATTTGTCAGTCATTTGTTCCATTTAAGACACAAAGAGAATATATATATCTTTTTTTCATAGAGGTTTGAAACGAAAAAACTAATAACACTGTATTAATACTTGAAGCGGGTTCATGCATAAGTGTGATTTGGTTTTTCGGTTCATACCTCCATGAAAAAAATCCTTCTCTTCATTTCTTATAATCTAATGACATCAAGCTAAAAAAAAACCAATATTTGCAAAATTTGGTATTTTTATGGAACTATTTTATGCGTAAACACACAAAATAGCTCCGTGATCAAATTGTGTCCATTAAGGAAAAAATATTTTTTTCTGCCAGTCAGAACGCTCGTTTTTAATAGGCTTAACTAAAAATTACATTATAGGCAAATGCTTTGAAAGGTATCTTACCCCAGACTTCGGAAGCTCCTTAGATCCTCAGTTCTGAAGTATCTAACTTGCTTCACCGGAAGTACCAGAAATGACACAGGTTTTAGAAGAAAATGTATTAAGAAAATTGTTTTGAAAGGCCTTATTTTAAAAAATTCAGCTTACCTCGGAATATAAATCACAATTTAAGTAAACTAAATGCAAAATGCATGCTTTTCAGCGAAAGGGCTGAAAAAATATGGATAATGACAGTTCGTTAACTTTTCATAAAAATCTCCTGTAAGGCATCTTAACCCTTATCATGCTGAACCCGAAATGTTCCTGCTTTCGTAGGAGGTATAGACAAAGATCAGCCTGCACATAAGTGCAGGCTGGTCTTAGTCTACACCACCTGCCTAAAACTGCACCACCCGATTGTCCCTTTTAAACCAGGACTGTTTATAAGATTAATTTTCAAAAGTAACATTAACCTACAATTGGTGCTTCCAGTGATTTCAGCCCTTTGATTTTAAGGAAAGTTTGTAAAGGATTTATAATTCAGCATGACAAAGGTTAAACTCAAGAACATATATAGTCCCGTCGCCTATTACAGAGATAAGCGTCTGGTGTCTTGATCCACTCACCTTACCACCAATTAAGACAGGAATGGCGTGCTTGACTGCTGTTCAAACACAAAATTAATTTGTCTATTTCTTCTCCTACAGACAAGAAGCCGGTTTATTTTCGCAATACAATACATCACAATTCTCTCTTATTCTAAAGACCAAATCACAAATCAATTTCCTGCTTTGGGTCTAGTATTATTACTGTGTTTTGCCGTGTGAGAATCACGCACAAAATGTTTTATTTATCAGGAATTTGGGTAAACCGCTAAAGTTACAAAATCATGTTCAAATAACAAAACTGTAAGGTAAAAGAAGGTAAAAAGTTGAAAGGTTTATATGGTACCTCATAGAATATTATTTAATGTAACTAAGTCTCACCAAATGTATCAAAATTAAGGCTCTGGGATGCACACCACCTTGTCTGTTTGTTGGTTTGTTTGTTTAGAGGGTGGAGGATTATTCTTGACACCCCCATACCCCCGATAAAAAATAACATACTCAACATGAAAAAATATTGAATCTATCCAAAAATGTAGATTTTAAATGATAGGCCAAATCACGATGACACACGATGGAAACTAAACGCTGCTAACTCCCAATAATGGACATAGACTACTTTCAGCTCAAATGACCTCAAGTGAGCTTAAGCGATTACGTGTTAAAAAGGGCGTTGTTTAACTTGAGAAAAACTAAAACGGTGAAAGGTTCATGGATGATTAATATTCTCAGTGGCATAAACAAATCCTTAAGTTAGGATGAAACGTTTAATTGTCAGATCGGGACTGTCGGTTAAAATACCTGCCAATAATCAAAACATATGTTAATACCGGAAGGGAGCTTTTAACTCCAACTTTTGTTCAATAGTTAAGCGAAGCAAAAAGGCACAATTGAAGCTTATTCAAGCATGTCTAAGGAGGTTCCTTTTCGCTGGCCATGTACATGTATACTTTAATCATAGAAATCAGTTTGAGATTGGTTCTAACGATCAAATACAACGATGACTATTGTCCATGAATTCTTATTTCTCTTTAAGTTTTCACATCTTCCAGAAATTTTAAAGCCCAAGTGAGCTAAGCCATTTTGTTGAACAGTTGAAGTTTTCTGTATTATTCATGCTTTGCATTTGAAGTCCAGAATTGTGGCGGTTTACATCGCGTAAATTTACGCGAATGTTAACAGAAAAAAATGAAAGTGCAACGATGTATATCACATCGTAAGTGGGCTACTAAAATGTCGTACGTCCTTTAATGGTCAACGAAATGTCACAGGGCTCAAAACAATAGATACGAGACGTATGTATATTAACCCTTTCCTGTTTTAACATTTTTTAGACCTGTCTAATTTCAAGGTTTTGCAGACGACAATTTATATTGGATTTAATTTGAAAAATAACCATTCAGTAGGGTAGAAAATATTGTGGAAAAAGAAGAAATTGCTTGTTACAAGCAATTTCTTCTTTCCCCACAATGTTTTCTCAAGTATAAAATCACTAGGACGTAAAAACCAGTGATTGTACAGGAAAGGGTTGTTTAATCCCTGGCTTTTACGTCCCTGTGATTTTATATACTTAAAACATTGCCGGAAAAGAAGAATCTGCTTGTAACAAGCAATTTCTTCTTTTCCTACAATATTTTCCATCCTGTAGGCTGGCTACTTTTCAAATTGTACTCACTTGTAAAAAGCTATTTCTTCTTTTCCCACAATATTTTCTACCCTGTAGGCTGGCTACTTTTCAAATTGTACTCACTTTTAATTGTCGTTTGCAACTTCTTTCAAATAGAACAAGTCTGAAATTAGGAAAAAAGAGCAAATGGTTAATAGTAACAATCAAAACTAAAAATAAATGATCTCAATTAAAAAACACAGATGTCTCTTACAGGACAGCTTGCTATAAGTATACTCAATGATAAAGAAAGGCATTCTCGTTTCTTGTAACAACCTCGTAAATTGACTTTGTTGATAAACATGTTAAAAATAGTAAACAAAACATAGCCTTAAAGTACGAAGAATAAAACGAAGCTTATTTATAAACGTTGCAAACAGACCATAAAATTACGATCACCAGCGACACGAAAGTGAAGATACTTCGACTTTTTGTTCTATAATAGTCCAGCTAAAAGGAGCAAACGCGAGTATTTCTTTTTCATTTGAGTTGACTGACTGTGATATATTTTATTCATATGCATGCCATCTTTTATTTGTATAAATGGCATGCCAATGTCGCATCAAACAGAGGAAGTTTTTGTGAACTGCAAGAAGTGCCAACTTAATACAGGATTCAGATGATTTGCACCGGTTTGTATATTTTTATTCATTTTGAAACATCAATAGTCCCGTTCATGCCTAGTTTTCAAGTTCCTTCAGTTAGCCTATTGCGACTATCAGTTAAAGAATCAATCGACTAATCAAATCATTCATTTAGACCGGAAGTGGACTCCGTCATTGACCGACGTTTAGATGAAGTATTTTTGTTGGCTTGGCGACTTGAACGTCGTAACAACAGCTCATTTAAACTGTAATGACAAGGTGTAGTTCGCCAACCACAGATATTTCTCTTTTGGTTATGGCTATAAATTCTGCAAATTAATGTCATTTAATATCGAGGTGGAACTTCTTGTCTGTTGGACATTAGTGTAAGGCAAGCGATCCGTCAATTTGCATGATATCTAACTTAATGGACATTTTTATGGATATAGAACAAGCTAGGAAAATATTTGCTATTGGTCATTAGATAATATACTAGGTTATGTACGTTTAACCCTTTCCTGTTCAAACACGGGATTTTACGTCTTTGTGATTTTATACTTGAGAAAACATTCTCGAAAAAGAAGAAATTGCTTGCAACAAGCAATTTCTTCTTTTCCCACAATATTTTCTACCACATAGGATGGTTTCATTTTGAAATGCATCGAATTTTAATTGCCGTCTACAAGTTCCTTTAATTTGGACCAGTCTAAAATTTTAAAAAACGGAGAAGGGTTAAAAAGATGATTGACCGATCGCGGCTGTCAATCGAAGAAAATATCGACCAATCAAATCATTCCTTTAGAACGGGTGTGAGGTTTGAATTCAGACATTGTTCGCCATTTATGTATAGTATGTTCGTTTGTTTTGAACCTTAAACGTCGTAGATACATATACCGCTTAGTTACAATAGTAACGACGTTTATATCGATATCTAACCATTCTACCTTTTTGTTACATACTACCGGCCACCAATGTTTCAAAATAACGCTGTTTAAAATCGAAGAGGAAGTTCCTATCCGAGTCATTGGGTTGGGGCACAAGAAGTAAGTAGGCGGGGCCAGCGATCATCATTTTGAAAAATATTTGGTCCAAGACATATACCAGTTGTTGGTTCGCAACCTAAACGTCGTAACTACAGCTCGAATAACGTTAACCAACAAAAATGCTTGATACAAATTTACAAGTTCACTATTAACTTCTGTTCTAAAGTAAAATATATACATGATGGTCAATAGATTTTTATTGACATTTGAAAAGTTTCAATTGATGTCTCGATAATTTCAGCAAACCCAGCTGGCGCGATATAAATATGGACAATTCTGTCTTATAAGCAGCCACAGGGCGTTACCGCGCGGCTCCAATGGCAATTGTATTGCAGGCCTTATCGACGCCATTTGTCTCCGAAATTAATATAGTATATTTAAGGACATTTCGGCTTAATCAACAACAACAACAAAGATACAGATAACGAACTGTCTGTGAAAATCGATTGGACAAAGTATATACATTTTTACTGTCATTTCTGCCTTCAGATACCAAGATGCCGAGAGGTGTTACAACATGGCTCATTGTTATCGGGATAGCATCTTTGACGTTCATCGCCTTCTGTAGGTTTCCTAGAATATTCGTGTTTACATATTCATGTATTCGGATTAAAACGTCCTATCCAACTACACTGGGTCGTGAAGATCGGATTTTAACTGATTCTCAAATTTCTAATAAACGGACCGCAAAAAATTGACTCATCAAAAAAACGGAAAACAAAAACATAGACGGGGTATAATATGTTGACCTTCGACTTTTATATTACACATTTTCGTTGTTTGGCGATTATGCTTTAACTACAACATTTTGAAAGTTGACTTTTCAATTGGCCAATCGCTGGTCCCGCCCTCTAGCTCCGTTCACCCCCATCCATTGTCAGTCAAATAATTAGTCCAGTAGTGAAATCATTCTTTTAGACCAGAGTAATTTTTGAACTCAATAGACGAAATTCTTGAAATTTGTCAACTGCTGAAATTTTGCGAATTATATCACGCCATTTGTAGAATGACGTCATTATATGCACGATTACGTTATTTTGTTTTTATTACGTGCCTATAAACTAGCTGAGTGAAAATCAGGCTTTGTTTTGGCATCCGATACGACTCGGCAGAAAAAATCCCTATTAGCCATGTACATGTCTCAAATTCCACATTCGTCGAGTACCTTGTGTAATGAAATTTACCTGGCGTTTTCCACTCATTTGACACATTTTGGTACTGTCAATCTATTTTTAGACTTGTGTGATGATTTTACTTAAATTTCTACCCAAAGAAGTTTTAAAGGGAGGTATCGATGTTTCCGAAACCTAGGTAAGAAAAAAAATACAAAGTGCCGAATAATACAATCAAACGAACATTTAATACTTTAAATTGAGTCAGGTATTGTCTTGGCTGTAATCTTATAGGCCTAAAGTGGCTTTTTGTATCGGAAAGGTTCAGCGGAATTCAAGGTTATCTTTAGATATCACGGAATTCGGCTATCGACATCGAATGACCTAATTTGCATATGACCCAAAGTCAACTGAAGGTAACAAATTTACTAGCGAAACAGCCAACGTCCGAATTCATGTCACATGAAAGGGTAAGCATAAAACTACGGTAAGTGTTTAAGTTCTTAATAACGCCAGTTTTGGACTGATCTTTACAGAATTAAAGAGCGGCTAGCGAACATAACTCCTGATTACGTAACGATGACGTTGGTGTGATGTAATTCAAACTAAATTCAAGGTTCCGACGGTCATTTGCACCACGTGAATGATCATATATTATTCGCAACGGTCTTGGATTAATCTAAAAATAGATTTATAGCCTGCGTAGGCTTTTAAAGAAATACCCTGCTTTTTTCTGATAAGCGACCTCAGATTTTTGCAAAACTACTTTTCGGCATATTGTATTCAGATAGTATACGAGAGGAAATAAAAATAATTAAAATCTGTGACATAAATAAAACATCGATACCTACCCTAACGGGGTTTAAATATAACCTGCGTGAATCTTAGCCAACACAGAATAAAGGTACGTGTCTACCCCATGTAGGAAATTGATTTTCAAAGAGAATCTTACAGAAGATTTGTTATTATTCCGAAGAATTACAACCTCTATGCAGGTTTTCGTCGTTTGAACATATATTTATTAGCCATTCAAAAAGTTCTCTGGTTTACATTAATTTTAGAATTTATGTAAGGTAGATATTTGAATGTTTGCTTATTTTCTGGTATACAATAAAAGTAATACTACAACAGTCTTTCTTTCTTACAGGCCGTAGATCTATCTTGTCTTGTAGCTAAAATTGTGTAGCTCGGCCTTCGGTCTCGTCGAATAGTATAGTTACACAAACTACTCGACTGACTAGGCCTGTAAGAAAGAAAGACTGCTTCAATATTCCATTTCATATACCAAATTTTTTCGGCAGATAGAAATACAACTAAAATCAAAAGTATAATTCGAGTGAACGGGACGCTAAGAAAGTATACAACAGCAAAAAAGATTGATGAAATGAATTGTGAGTTAAAATCTGATTTGTTTATTATTCTGTCTTGTTTTATAAGTTTGTGTGTGCGTGTGTGTGTTTCTGTTGTTATTGTTGTTGTTGTTTTATGATTATCATTAAAAAAATGAAGCTAGCCCTTTCTTGTTTGGCAAAATTTTGGAACTGTCAAAATTCAGAAGTTTTGCAGACGAAAATTCAAAGTGGATTTAATTGAGAATTAACCATTCAATAGAGTGGAAACATCATGGAAAAAAGAAGAAATTGTGTGTTACAAGCAATGTCTTCATTTTCTACAATGTTTTCTCAATTATAAAATTACATGGACGTAAAACCAGGAATTGTACAGGAAAGCTTTAAGCCGAACTTATAAGTAGGTCTAGTGGTTTGATACTGAACGCATAGCTTTAGGGAAATTTATTTTTAAAAAAGTGATAAAATTAAATTGTAGTTAAGTATTTCGTATACAATAAGACACGGGATGTGTAGTTTCTAAAGTATGCACATTTATAAAAAAAATAATCGGATGGATTTCATTAAAACGCGACTAGCACATCATAAAATGTTTACACACTTTAGCAAATGGAATATACTTTGCAAACCCTTGTCATCCTGAACCCGGAATATTCCGGTTTTGGCAGGAGATGTAGACTAATATCAGACTGCACTTATGTGTAGGCTGACCTTAGTCTACACCTCCTGCTTGTACTTTTCCTGCCAGTGTTGTTTATGTAGTTGTAGTTGATTTCTAAAAGAATTTGATTTTTGAACAACAAGTTCTATCAGTGCTTACAGCCCTTTGATTTGACAGCATTTCAGTAGGATTATTTATACAGCGTGACAAAGGTTAAGATTTCATACTTCCGGTGAATTGTCTATGACAACCTGTATTTACGATATTTGGTAGCCTATCGACGATAATATAGATTATATTTACAGCTTTCTCCCATAACTACTCAGGATTACCGTGCGATTCTTCTCTCAACTTACCACAAGATGAAATACTAGAGAAGGTTTCGTCTTACCAGTTTCCAGGAATTGAACACTATATTGCAGGTACAGTTACCATCTTATTAATGGTGTTAATTTACATTTCCTTCAAATCTTTTCTGGCGATGAAATAATAATTTTTTCAAGCAGACCATGGTCACATGTCGCCTTTTCACTGGGCTGAATGAATGAATTGATTGGTCCATTGATTTCTTGATTGACAGCCGTGATTGGTCATCTGTCACATTATGCTCATGAACAAAAGTAGTTCCATATAAGTCTGCCTCAAACTGATAAAATAGCTGACGGATCGCTGGCCTCACCTACTTGGCCCAGCGCCCAAGCCCACTTACTCCGACAGGAGGTTTCAATTCAATTTTAATTGATTGATGATTGATTGGGATTTTATGCCACTTTTATCAGTATTTCAGTCATATCGCGGCGACTGGAGCACCTAACAATGGATTCCGGCTATTTCTCACACCAGTTCTACCACTACATCCTTTCCTGGCCTTCAATTGCTATCTCACTTAGGTTTACGATTATCCATCCACTGGTGAGAGACAAATATCGGAAAGGATATGTGCCGCCGCCGGGGATCGAACCCACACTTCTACTTTAAACATCATTAGGCCAGTAACATGACAATAAAAATACTGATTGGTAAGCGACCTAAACATCGTAAATACAGCTTATAAAAGCCAAACCAACTAAAATGTTGTACAAAAATATAGACCAATTTTGGATTTCATATCTCACTTCTGGTCAAAATGGATGATGGATTGGCCTTTTTATATATATATATATATATATATATATTTATTTATTTGTTTGTTTTTATTGACAGTCGCGATTGACCAGTTGTTACGATTAACGCTTATAAATGACATGTGCCTTGGTGATATAATTTTGTAAGGGTTTGAGAAAATATATTTGTTTTATGAAACCTAAAAACTTAATCACACTTCCTTTTTGATCCGCTTCTCGGTTGCGGCTTTATGAAGTTTTGTTTCATACCTCCATCAAAAACTTAAATGAGCGCATGCGTGAGATTTCCAACCATTACACATGCGCGCCAAGTAAAGACTCAGATCAGCCTATGTTCTGTACAGTCTGATCAGAGTCTTCACTCTGCGCTCTGTAGATAGATACTGGCCCAAAACTTTTTTAAACAATCAGCGAATTTTCTAATTGCCCCGAATGGCTGTCCGGTGTGCTCAGTGTGAGCGAGTCACGCACATGCGAAGTTGTTGGAAATGTCACGCATAGGCTCAAATAAAATATAGACGCTTGAGTAGGAGCAAAGATTCCTGGCCCTATTTTCAACCCATGTCCTCATGGTTTGAAGTCGAGCGCTCTACCAACTGAGCTAATAGGACAAAACGAGGGTGGATATATAAATACTATAATAAGATATTACTCTAACTGCCAAAAATCAAATAATAGAATGAAAATAACGACGGAACTTGTCCCGAATCTTTTTGAACACCCCTCGTACAAGCGCTTAGCTAATTGACAAATCTCGGCTGTCAATCAAGTATCAAGTCGACCAGTTATATCACTCATTTAGACTAGAGATTAGTACTGAACTCCAACATTGGCCGCAAATGTTGTAAACCTTTAATGTTGGCTTGGAAAATTAAACGTCGTAACAACAGCTTATTCAAGTTGTATTTACGACGTTTAAGTCGCCAACTAACTACTTTTGTTACATGCTACTGGCCATAAAATTTGCAAAATTACGCCGTTAAAAATCTACTGTCAATCAAATATCAAGTCGACCAATTATATGACTGATTTAGACAAGAGATTAGTATTGAATCCCGACATTGGCCGCAAATTTTGTTAACCTTTTATGCTGGCTTGGAAAATTAAACGTCGTAACAACAGCTTATTCAAGCTGTATTTATGACGTTTAAGTCTCCAACCAACTACTTTTGTTACATGCTACTGGCCATAAAATTTGCAAAATTACGCCGTTAAAAATCCAGGCGAGATTTGCTGTCAGAGTCAATGGAGTTGACAAACGGAGTTTGTGGGCGGGACCGGCGGTTGATCAAATGATGGATCACTGGGCCCCTCCATGAATGAGCTCCAACAGGGAAGTCGATTTAGATATCAAACGACGTTATATTGCGAGATTTATGGCTGGTTGCATGTAACAAAGCTAGAAATTGTCGCAAAGCGGACTAATATCCCAAACAGCGCTTGTCCTTATACAAGTGCTATCTACCAAAGGGCCTTTACAAAAATGGACTTTTTAATTAAAGGGCCATAAATCAGGAAAAGATGAATGGACCATAACCAAAATACGATATGCACATGTCTGACTTATACCGCGTATTTCTGTGAAATTTGAGTCAAATCCGTCCAATGGTTGCTGAGAAATCGAGCGGACACGTTTTTTCACCAAAGGGCCATAACTCCGTCAAAAATCAATGGACCCTTACCAAGATACAATATGCACATCTCTGCTTGATACAGATTATATCAGTGAAGTTTGAATAAAATCCGTCCAACATTTGCCAGGAAATTGAGCGGACACGAAAAAGCTACAGACAGAAGGACCGACAAGCTGACTCATATATACCCCCAAACATAGCATAAAAAGGGGGGTATAAAAAGTCAAATGATAGGCAAACGATCTAACCGTCGAGACTACAGCTGTGAATGGGCTGTAGCAATGGCGAATTTAAAGGGGATTTCGGGGGATATTTTTTAACCCTCCTCTATAGGTAATCTATTTGTATTAAAATCAAATTAAAAATCTGTATAGAACCAGAGGGCCGTTGGCCCTGGGGCGCACACCTGAGATAAAGGCTCTTTTTCTTTCAACAGTCTAATTTCATGTTAAGGTTAGGATTATGAAATAAGTGGGCCACAATTACATATAAAGACTATGAACCAGGGGATCCAGAAGTCTAAATTACAAATTCCAAGGCTTTAGTGCTGATTTGAAAGAAGGAAAAAACTTTTTCCATGGGTTATATTTTCAGAAATAAGAAAGAAGTCTGTGAACTGATGTTTCATGCCTATACCCTGGGTCCGCCGCTGGAGACCCGAGGATCATGAATTTAGCTATTTTGTAAGAGATCAATATACTGATGCTTCATGCAAAATATCAAGGCTCTACGCCTTCTGGGTAAGGAGGAGAAGATTCTTAAAGATAATTTTGAAATTTCACTTTTGTTGCCATGGCAACCAGAGTTTTAAACGGATTTCAATTGTTTTAGCTAATTTTAAGGGGGACCACCTAAGAAACATCTCTGCCGAATTTGGTTCAGATTGACCCAGTGGTTTGGGAGGAGATGTCGTTTAAAGAAATTGTTGACGGACGACGCATGACGCACGACGGACGCCGGACGGACGCCGGACAAAAGGAGATCACAATAGCTCACTTGAAGACTACGTGCTCAGGTGAGCTAAAAACGAACCCCGCCCATTGTTTAGTTTGAACTCACTTCACAGAAATCCTGGATCTGCAAATGTGTAGTCATAACATGTGAGTGATCAAAAATAACAAAAATGCTTCACATAGAAGTCGATCACTTATTGAATTCAAAGCTATTTCGGTCTAAATGTAGATTTTTATTGATCTATCGGCATTTGGTTGATTGCGATTCGTCAATTTAACCCTTGTCATGCTGTATAAATTACTTTACTAAATTCCATTTAAAGGGCTTAAAGCGCTGATAGAACTTTTTGTTCAAATATCAATATTCCTTTTAGAAATCAATTTCATAAGATAAAAAAATACAAGCAGGACGTGTAGACCAAGATCAGACTGCACTTATGTGCAGGCTGATCTTGATCTACATCTCCTGCCAAAGCCGGAATATCCCGGGTTCAGCATGACAAGGGTTAAGTTGATATAATGTTCAATGGATCATAGAAATACATTAAAGTCAGCTACATCTCCGATATATAAAGACATGTTATAATTATCGTAAATATTTTGGCTACTTGCCATGAAAGACACTGTATTGCTGTTTCTTCTTATTAATAATGTATTTATCATTACAAGTATTATTCGTTCCTTTTCAACCAATCTGTTTCATTTTCTATAAATTGTTATCGAAGGTGACGGGGGACTATTTCTATGTGATTGTGTCTGTCGTCCACCCAAAAGGTCTACTCTGTCAGTTTGGAAACGTCAATCACGGTTCAATGGTATGTTTTGTAAGAGGTGCCGCCGTCAAAGCGCAGTTGGTAGCGCGTCGGACTGACAATCTCGAGGTCCCGGGTTCGATCCCCGACGGCGGCACTCATCCTTTCCGACTCTTTGTCTCCCACCAATGGGTCGATAATCTTAGACTTATGTGGGATAGCAGCTGGAGGCTAGGAAGGGATGTGATGGTGGTACTGGTGTGAGAAAGACCAGGAATCCATTGTTAGGTGCTTCAGCCGCCGCTATATAACTGAGAGATTGTTGAAAGCGGCGTAAAGCCCCATTCAAACAAACAATGTTTTGTAAGAGGACCTTTTCGAATTCCTTCGAAGAATTAAATTCCAATAAAAACTCTTATTGATTGGTGGCCTCACTTTCGTACACCTGACCCCCGTAAACCTGACCCCCGTAAATCTGACCCCCGTAAATCTTACCCCCGTAAACCTCATATTGAGTGACTTCAAATATTTCTTGTGTTTGTACACCCAAAGCCTCGTAAGTCATTGACGAACCGCTGCTGCGATTCGAATTATCGATTTACCAATCAATTTATTTATTAGTTCGTGGCCGTTATTTATCTCCGTCTCTTATGTAAAACAAACTTATATAAGATATTTTAGCGATGTGTAGGTTGCCAATCTAATATAACGTCCCCTTCCTTAAACTACAAATCAATTTCTACTACTTTCTCAGAACAACTGTTCTGTCGTAGGCTTTGTTGCTGATCTTTGTTTGAAATTGCCATCGCTAGTCAAATAATTGATCGTCGCTGGTAATTAGAATTTGTTTGACCAACGAAATCATTGAATTACCGAGAATGTGAACTCGAAACATTCATCTCATGCTATAGTTACAACTTTTAAGTCCATCGTCAACCATTTGCCTTGTTTTATACCTCTAACAACATATTTTGAAGCTAGTTTGATATCTCATACAAACCGCCTTTTCGGAAGTCGGTCAGCGTGGACATTAATTATTCGTTTGATGTTTCGATTCATTTTCTGTCAGATCTATTCCCCAAGTCGGACAACTATGTATTACCACATCGCCCGATATTTGTGACGGGGCTTTCTTCTAATCATTCCAAGGAAGGTCTTGCGATGATACACAGCTTTAAAGAGATGTTAAATAAGAACGAAACATACAAACTGATAGTGTTTGATATTGGTCTAACTGATGAAGAAGCTCAAGAGGTATGCACAGTCAGATTTGGTAACGGATAGCGCTCTAAATTTGTCTAACTGATGAAGGAACTAAACAGCTATGTAGAGTCAGGTTTGCCAAAAGGTTTGCCAAAAGAAAGTACGAACAGTCAGGTAAGGCAACAGATAGTGCTCGATATTCGTCAGTCCTGCAAACTGATTGCATTCGATATTGGTCTAACTGATGAAGAAACTGAATAAGTACGCACGGTCAATCTTGCAAGCTGACAGCGCTCGATATTGGTCTAACTGATGAAGAAACTAAATAGGTACCTACAGTCAGGTTTGCCAGCAGATAGTGCTCTATATACGTCAATCCTGCAAACTGACAGCGCTCGATATTCGTCTTACTGATGAAGAAACTAAATAGGTACCGTACGTACAGTCCGACTTGCCAATAGATAGTACTTGTTATTGGTCTAACTGATGAAGAAACTAAAAGGCACGTACAGTCGGGTTTGCCAAAGGATAGTGCTTGATATTGGGATAACTGATGTAGAAACTAAAAAGGTGCGTGCAGTAATGCTTGTCAAGAGACACTGCTCGATATTGGTCTTACTGATGATGAAACTAAACAGGTATCAGTCAGGTTTGGCAAAAGATAGCGCTAAATATTGATCTAACTGATGAAGAAACTAAACAGGTACGTGCAGGCAGATTTGCCAAAAGATGGTCCTCTATATTGGTCTATCTGCTGAGGGAATACAGTCAGGTTTGTCAACAGAGAGTGCTTAATATTGGTCTAACTGATGAAGAAACTAGACAGGTGCGTACAGTCAGACTTGCCAATAGAAAGTGCTCAATATAACTGGTGCAAAAATTAAAAAGGTACGCGCAGTCAATCCTGCCAACTGATTGCTCTTGATATTGATCTTACTGGTGAAGAAACTAAATAAGTATTTAGTCAGACTTATGAATAAATAGTGCTTAATATTGGTCTAAGTGTTGAAGAAACTAAATACGTCGTGCTGTCAGACTTGACAATTGATAGTGCTTAACACAGATCCATCTGAAGAAGAAACTAAATAGTTACGAACAGTCAGGTTTGCCAGTAGATTTTGCTAAATATTGGTCCTACTGTCGAAGAAACTAAGTACGTTCAGTCAGACTTGCCAAAAGAAAGTGTTTGATACTGGTCTAAATGATGAAGAAACTTAACATGTGCGAATGGTCAAACCTGCAAAATGATAGCGCTCGATATTGGTTTAATTGTTGAAGAGACTTAATTGGTACCTACTGTCAGTCTTGCAAATTGATATCGCTCGATATTGGTCTAACTACTGAAGAAACAAATACTACCGCGGTTGGTATGTGCACCAAATCTTGGTTTCCTGTAATTGTTCACATCAGGACATGACATGTACAACTACAACATTAGATTTGAACTATTAGCTGCTCAGTCAACTTAACCCTTGTCATGCTGAATTAAAACCTCTATGCAGAATGCTTTGAAATCAAAGGACTGACAGCGCTGGACAGTTTTAAGGATGGTCAACATTTCTTTGAAAATTGATTATTTACATAACTTTGGTAGAAAGGGGACAAGCAGGAGGTATAGACCAAGATCAGACTGCACTTATGTGCAGGCTGATCTTTGTCTATACCTCCTGCCAAAACAGGAGTATTCCGGGTTCAGCATGACAAGGGTTAATAGCTTAATTAATTACCACGCTTCCATCACCGGTTCAGCGACAAGTGACGCGTGTAGCAATGACATTTTTTTTAAGAACTAGGGATCATGCGCAGGACGCTAGAATTGAACACGTCTTGCATTATCTATTAAGCCAGCCGGGCAAAGCGAGACGTTTTGCTTTAATCAGATTATCTGCATGCGTGAAAAATGCCTTTTTATACACCAAAACGGGCACATCACTCTACTATGCCAACAGGGACGTCCACAATCAGTACTTATAGTGCTTTGGTTATTGCTTTAGTATTTCTACGCATTATAGCTACTGTTATTAGCGAAATGAATGAAAAAAATCATTATTCTTTCAGTTGAAAGATAAATGCGCCTGTGAAGTCAGACGGTTCCCGTTTCACAAATTTCCTGATCATGTCCGCATTCTTAGAGCCTATGCTTGGAAACCTTTGTTGATACAGGTAACGAATTTAATTCTCTCAAGATATGCAAGATGAGGAGGTTATGATTTGGTTTTCTGTGAGCTATGAAATTCAAAACCAAATTTTCCTTCTGTATGATGCAGCGAAACGGATTTGTACGACATGCGACTTGGTTTGTTGATTTCATACCTTTATGAAAGAAAATATATTTTCTTTTATGACCTATTCTCACACAATAATGCTTTATTTACATCCCTCCGACCCTCTCAATGGAAATGGTTAGGAAAGTAACTGTGGACAACGAAGAAATTGCTTGTTTCGTGCAATTTCTTTATTATCTACAATGTTTTCAACTTCAAAATTCCATAAACTCAGACTGTCGTCTGCTACTTCTCTGAATTTGGACATGTCTAAAAATTCGTCGTCTGGTACCGGATTGAAACATTAAAAAATAACACACCAGCCTTTGAGAACATTTTTCGTAAGCGTAAAAATTATCCCGATTAAAAATTCTTTAACGTAAACTAATTGTTAGTCAACCAGTATGCATTGCTTTCAAAAGACGAAACTAAACTTAAATGATTTAGGTTGACTTTTTTATTTTATTTTCTTGCTTTTTTTTTTCGATTTCTTTCTCTCTTTTTTTTCTCTCTCTCAATCACATGGGAATGTAGAAGGTAGTGCTACTTTGCAATTCTTTTTGCCTACTTGTGTGGTTTGTAGGTACTCTTGGAGCAGATAGCTTCAAAAGTTGTCCTTCCATCCCGTATAAAAACTGTAGAAAACTTGATTTGTAGTTTTTATTCATTGGATCGTACTTTTGTCGAAATAGTCTTTATTTTACATTTATTTATTTATCTTTGCGTAACTCATTTTCACTGCGAACAAATAGTAAATTCGGTTACAAGTCTGCATAAAACCTATCTCGTTAAAATCATGGTGACCAGATTAGGGAAAAAATCCATCGTGAGAGAGGGACCAAAGTGTCATAATTACAGCTTGATTAGACTGTATCTATGGCATTTTGTTCTCCCTCTGATCGTCACGATTACAAGTACAAGGCCTGTATAATTCAGGTTGAGCCCCCCCCCCCCACACACACACACACTCCCTCTGAAAAAATCCTGGATTCGCGTATGCTACAATTACATTTGCAACATCATAAGCACTCGTTTTACAGCAGCCCTACAGTTAAAATTAACGTAAGTGGACGAGTCAAACTGAATTGAAGTTTGTGGTAATGAAATTTCTGGGACATAAAACGTAATTAAGTAATTTAACCCTTTCCTATACACTCCCATGTTTTCACGTCCCTGTCAATTTATACTTGGGAAAACATTGTGGGAAAAGAAGAAATTGCTTGTCACAAGCATTTTCTTCTTTTCACACAATATTTTTCCAACCTGTAGGTCCGTTACTTTTCAAATTGCACCCAATTTTGATTGATGCCTGCAGCTTCTTTCAAATTGGACTGGTCTAAATAATTGAAAAGCGGGAAAGGGTTAAGATATGCCATACGTAGCTAACGTCATTTGGCGCGTGAAATGAATAAACTGTTGATACAGTTTGCATGAAGCTATGATCATTGGTTTTCAATGCCAAAAATATTTTTCTTTGCGTGATATTTCCCAAATTTCATATGCGCGTCAGGGGCGTAGCGACCTGCATGCAAAAAAAGCATCTGAGTACAAATTATGAATTAGGAGAAAAGGGGAGTAAGGAAGAGGAGGCGAGAAAGTATGGTTTTAGTAATCACGATTTTTTGTTACCGAGTGATTCTATTATTTTACCTGAATAAAACTATTACTTCTTTTCTAAAAAGATCGAAGAAAGCCGACAAATATTATATAGTTCTCGCCAAAATGTAATTCTGCGTTCTTTTTCCCTTAAAACCAGTGCTTGTAAAAAGTCCTGTAAAACAGCCGAGAGAGGCAAGAATAACCGTATATCTTTCAAAGATTTCCTTGGTGAGATTCCCAGACCCGGCTTGCAGGAGCGGCTGATCCTCTCCACGCATTGGTGCTTTCTTTGGAATGTCCTCTTAATATATCTTAATGTGCGTGAATCGGAAAAGCAACTTGAAAACTAACTTCAGTCTTATCTATCTAAAGCATGCAAGGATCAATATTTTCTTCCCAAAGGCGCGGAGAGGGGTGTTTAAACAGACATTGTTCTCGTCTTGTAATCGTGCCAGGAAGTTGGCGAGCAAAATGTCGTTGTCGTAGCTATAGCTTGAATATTCTGTTGTTACAAAATTTCGGTCGACCACTAACAATGCGGATCATTACTTTCTGGTAGTTCCTAATCTGATTACAATCTTTTATAGAGTTTTTTGTGGGTGGCTGGGGTGTTCTGAACCTCGCCCCCTCTGGATCTACATATGTAAAGTGCACATAGTGAAGACTCCGTTCAGAATATGCAGTACGCTGTCCAAGTTTTCTATCCTAAAAGACAACGATTATTTTTAAATATCACGAACTTAGAATGGTCGTCTGCAACTTTTTTAAATTCCGATCATTTTAAAATTGTTATCGTCTGGCAATGGATCGACTCTCCACCTTAGTATTCTTCTTGTGTGGTATCAATGGTAGAGAGGTAGAACGTCGGCTTCCCTATCAAGAGATCCCGAGTTCTTTCACTGCACCACACAATTGGCGCGAGCAATGGGTGTCTTCTCCAGGTAGCGGAATATAAATTGGAAGAATTTGTTTCCCAATTGATGTAAATTAAGTAGATTAAAAAAAAACGCACCCCTTTCTTCTCCTTCTTTTTCAGCTTGTGGCCAAAACGTATCCCTTCGTGGTATGGATCGATGCAAGCATCCGCTTTTTTACCACAGACATTGACGAGCTGTTGCAGAGAGCAAAACACTATGGTATTCTCGCTATAAAAGGGGGTAAAAACATGGTCAGACATACTTCAATAGACACGTTTAGATATTTAAAGGAGCCTCCGTGCTTATTCCTGAAATTCCGTGAAACCGCGACTGGTTTTATCATCGTGTACCAAACTACTTTTATTAAGAAATACCTCATGGTACCTTGGGTGTCATGTTCTCTTATAAGAGGGTGTATGGTACCCTTTAGGGATGTCTATGCAATTCGTCAATGTAAAACTGGCATAACAGATCTCTTCTCTTGTCACCGTTTTGAACAGTCTGTGCTGGGAATATTATTCAACCGATTGTTTCCCAAAAATATAACTAACCATTATATAAAAAAGAAATATTACGGGGTGTGTCGCAATTGTAAGAATATGGTATAACCCCAGTAGAAAATGCATATAGTTTAGCTCATTTAGCTCATTTGATCACAAAACCAATATGAAATTTGATATATGTGAAAATAATACTAGTAAAGCAGAAGATTTAAAAACTATCGTTGGTTCGAAGTTCCAATTCATGAACATCTATGATATTGACCAATCGCTGGCCCTACTCACTTACTCTACTGGCCCCGACGGGAAGTTCCGTTTCGATATTTTACGGCTTTATTTTTTAAATTCTATGGCCAGCAGCAGGTAACAAAAGAATATAGTATAGTTGTTTCGCGACTTGAACGTCGTAACTACAGCTTAAATAAGCTGTAGTTACGACGTTCAAGTCTCCGAACCAACAAAAAACATTAACAAGAATGGCGGCCAATGTTGGAGTTCAAAACTCATTTCTGGCCTATATAATGATTTCATTGGTCGACCTGTTATTTGATAGACAACACGATTGGTCAATTGTTGTAACCGTCATTCCAAGCGGCACCAAAGTCGCCGTCGACCAGGCCAACGCTGAAATACAGGTGATTGAAAAAGCCTTGATATCTATCAGGCCATTACCAACTAAATTGTGCAGTATTTCAACATGCGTTTTATTAAGGAAACAGTGGTGAGAAAAGGAGAATATGTTTTTAGCAAGCAATTACTGCTGAACTGACAATGTTTCTCCAATGAAATTCGAAAGGGAAGCTTAAGTGAGATAATAAGTGGTACCAGGTTACAAGACGATTATAACTTTATGAACATGTCCTTACTTGAAAATAGCAAAGGAGACAACCTCACTGGAAAACATGACTACTTAACTAGAACACATACCTACCTGACTGGAATACATGACTACCTCGCCGGAATATATGACTTCATTACAGGAATATATGCCTATCTTATACCCGACTACCTCATTGGCAATATGACAACCTCCCTAGAATACACGACTACCTCCCTAGAATACACGACTGTCTCACTGTAGTACATGAACAACTTACTGGAATACACGACTAGCTCAACAGAACACAACTACCTACCTATAATGAATGACCTTAACGGCAACATGACTACCTCTCGGTAAAGCACAACTACCTCACTGGTATACATGAGTACCTCGCAAACTGCATGGTGACTGCTCTTGTATACATTATTAGAGCACCAAACACATGTACCACAGAGATTAAAGGTAAAGCTGTGGCGATATAGGTAAAAAGGGTGCTCCTCTTTTCCCTTAGTTTTTGATAATCTCCCTTTCGGCTGTTCATTTAAAAAATTTTTAATGAGAATAGGAATTCCACAATGTTTTGTTGAAATACGTGTTTCGATAGAGTTATAAAAAAGGACATGAGCAATAAGAAAAAAAAGTTTTTAATTATATTTAATGAATATTGAAACAAGGTCAGAACAGGCTGCTTTTGGAGAAAAGGTACATCCTTTTACCCTCAAATTTTCTGAGTAATATTGATTCAGAGACTATATAGGTAGCTACGCTGAATGTATTTGCTTTTCACTTTGTGTGTTAAAACATTTTCCCTTCATTAAATGATTCAAATTTTATGTGCAAATTTTACTTAGAATCATGGTTAAAGTATAACGTTCTTTCCTACATGCAGACCAACGGGGTTTTAGGGATGTTATTTTCATCATTTGAGAGCAAATAGTACGAAAATTAATTGCTTAATTTCTTTCATATGTCTTATTTGAAAGGTGTTAAGTTATACCACTTTTAATGATATCTGACAAAATTTACTGATCTCACATTGTACAAAAAGGTGCAAAACTGGTGTAATTTACTCGATAGCTACCGTTTTGGCTATCAAAGATAATCATGGATTGTCAAAAAGTTAGTGGAAAAATCCCAAGAGAGGAATTGGTCAAATTTTGAGTAAATTTCACCAGTTTTGCACTATTTTGTAGAATGTGAGATAATTCAATTTTGCCAAACATCATTAAAGTGGTAGTCCTTTGCTCATATAACTCAACACCTTTCAAGAAATTAAGCTTCAAATAGAAGCGGAAAGGATAACAACAGGCTGCTCAAAATTAGTATCACTGGCTGATCTTGAAAATGAGTCCAGATGGGAATCTCTCGAAGAAAGAAGGGAGAAACATAAACTTATATTGTACTTTAAAATGGTTAAGGGGGTATGTCCTGAAAACATATGCCTGCTCGTTCCTGAAACAATCGGAAGCACATCGTCATACAGCCTGCGCGAATGTCGTAACCATAGAATTCCAGTTTGCAGAACAGAACTCTATAAAAGATCGTTTCTCCCCTTAGTCGTCCAGGCCTGGAATATATTGTCTATAGAAATTCGAGATCAAGATTCATTATCCTATTTCAAAAATTATCAAAATCGTAACAAACCTAATCCAAATAAGTTGTACTTTATTGGGAAAAGGAAGCTTCAGGTTATTCATACTCGGATAAGAAACAAATGTAGTTCTCTCAATCACCATTTGTATATGAAAAATATTGTTGAAATCTCCTCTCTGTTCTTGTAGGGCGGTTGAAACGAGTGAACATTTTTTCTTTGAATGTAATAAATACGACACAATAAGAAATAGATTATTAGCAACACTGGCGATTTTTGGCAATATTGATATTGAAATGCTTCTTTATGGAAAAGATAATCTAACTTTTAAACAAAATTCAACGATCTTCTCTGAGGTTCAGAGTTATATTAGAGGTAGTATGCGATTTTCGTCGTAATTAATTCTCCGGAAAGCACTCATCTTTTTTTCCCTATTTGTTGTTGTTTTGTTTTTTGTATTTCTTTACATTGTTGTTGCTTTCGTTTGTTACATCTAAGCACTTGAAATATTGGAGAGTCATTCGGATAACACCCTTTACCCAATTATCTCATATATTACCTTTCAATTTTGAAATATACTTACTAAATTTTTAATCATGGAATTCAATTTTTTTTCGTGAAAAAACAGTTTCCACCTATGAGCAGACATATGCAGACATGTACCAATCGTAGCGAAAAAGATTTTCAAATGTAAAAAGATTTTTTTTCTTTTTTAATATCCTTACCCTCACACATACAAGATGAGATATAAAGTTATAGTTTAACACTAGGTACAAACACTGAATGATCACTTTGATGAACTTTAATAAACAACACTTTTATACTGCAACTTATTTGAGTATGTGTATTTCCGTTTATTTAACGTCGCTACCGTAGCACATGCCCCTATGAGCGACGTCCCAAGAAGACTGTTAGTTGTTACGGGGGAAAGTTCAAGGATACAGGACGAAACTGCTGAGAGCTCCGCCTGGGGCCTCGGTTTAACGTCTCATCCGAAAGACATTTAGTTTGTTGGTTGATATGGTTCAGCCCACGGCATGAACCCTTGACCTTGAGGTTTGAAGTCAAGTGCTCTACCAACTGAGCTAATCGGGCTTATTTGTACCGGAAATAAACAGTTTTGTAATGTTTACAACTATAGATACTAATCAAAAGACATAAGCCTTCCGATTTTTTTCCGGCACACTGATTTGTAATATTTGCGGGTAACCGGAAAATATCCCCTCCGGACAAAATCGCCTTCCATGGTTTTGACAAGGCCGTCATTTTCCCCTTCCAAACCTATTAGGGCGGACATTAGCCCCTTCGTCATTATCACAGGGCGGACAAAATCCCCTCCCAAAAATTAACAGGGCGGACATAATCCCCTCGTTGGGTGGACATTATCCCCTTCTTCAAATTGTTAAGGCGAACTGAATTCCTTCGCACTAAAGAGCTGAAATGGACAATAACCGCCCCATTCATATTACATGTATTCTTAAAGATGAATCATAATTTACTCTTCTTAAATAATGATATCGAGTGCTCGAAGCCGTGGTCAGTTGGTTGAGCACTTGACTTCAAACCTCATGATCACGGTTTCGAGGCCTGGGCTAACCGAACTATTGTCTTTCGGATGGGATGTTTAACCGATACCCCGTCTGACGATGCTATCTGTCGAGCACACAGGAGTTTCATTACCGTCTCTTTACAAATTCTATCTCACCCCAGGGTCAACATAGTGATCGCCTGGCCGGGTAGACTGTCGCGTGTTTTGAGGCATATAAAATCCGTTTGCATAAATCTTCAATCCAAATGGGTTGTGATCGCTTTTACGATTTTATTACGTCAATGTTCCTAGACATAAGCCGTACTCATTCAAGTGTTTCTTTTACGGCCCATCTTGGCGTACAATGGACGGTGAACGTTCTACTTATATAAGAGAAAAAGATGAGCTCGATATCCCTTCACTCGTGAGGATATTTCTGGCCATGTATAGAATAATCATGGAATACTCGCGCCAATTCTAACGTTCTGCAATAATTGAAAGCAATTTAACGTGACATGCCTGGTACTTTTAAAATATGTTTAACTTTGATTTTCTGGACTAAATAAAAGAAAAGCTCTTATTTTCAAGTGAAATTCCAAAATTCTGAGCGACCCTTAAACCGTGAAATGGGTCTAGACATTGTTTGTGATATATATTAGAAATCGGCTATTGTCCGCACTAGTAAAACGACGAAGGGGATATTGACCGCCCAATTGATATTAGGAAGGGGATTTTGCCCGCGTTTTCAGAAAAACGAAGGGGCTAATGCCCGCCCTGTTTAATTTGGGAAGGGGATAATGTCCGCCGTGTCAAAAAACGCAGAAGGGGATTTTGTCGTGGGGGGGGTGCTACTGTCCTAGATTCTATTTGCGAATATGCGTCAATTATAGGCACGTCACTCATGACAAATCCGCCCTTCACATGGTTGGTCTTACCATATGAGCAAGAGACATCCAGATTAATATGAATGACTTCATTTATTTGTTTAATTTTAGAGCATTCACATACTATTGACTATATTTTGAACGGTACAGATAAAATGTTGCTTTAGATGTATGCAATAAAAGAGGCCTATGTTAAAACCCATCTCCTAAAGTCTTCACCTTAGTGCATATATTTTTCAAAAAGCGTATAAACTTAAATATTATGAAAATGGATAAGAACAAAGCAAGTGAACTGTTTTTAACATATTTGTTTCTGTCTGTGTCTCCACCAATCTCTCTCTCTCTCCCCCCCTCTCTCTCTCTCTCTCTCTCTCTCTCTCTCTCTCTCTCTCTCTCTCTCTCTCTCTCTCTCTCTCTCTCTCTCTCCTCTCTCTCTCTCTCTCTCTCTCCCTTACCCTCTGTCTCTCTTATTTTCTTAATATCAAACACGCCCGCTCTACAGCAAATGGTTTTTTGTGTCGGTTTTTTGGGGGAAAGAAAATGAGAAAACATTTTCTTGATAAACAATAAAACACTTTTCGTAAAAAAGTGCAAAACAATTAATTAAAAAGAATTTACTAAAATGCGAAAACAGAGCGCATTATTTCGACGATGAATGAATGACTTAAATCATATGGATGATGACAATGTTAATAGTGTGAAGAATAGTATGAAAAATAGAGATGATTTTTTTTCGGGTCCTTCGGCGGGTTGCTCGGGGGGGGGATTACTTAATTTACTCTCGGGCTTAGAAAATATTCATTTCCAGAGCAGCCACACGATTTCCTTCTATAATGTCATAACTATAAGATGACAATGTTCAGTGTTGCTGTCCCTATAGGATAAAAATGCACTCCGTGTTTTAAAACTATTTACATAAAAGAAATAAAAGTACTGTAGGGGTAGGGCTCGACCCTCCACAGGACAACTATATTAAAGCAAAACACATATATTATTATTTACAAATATCCCACGGGATGCACACAATGGGTAGCTGACAATGTATAAATTATCTACGTATCTAATATGATGGTACTAAAATTATTTAACTAGAAATAGAGTATATACGGGTAGGATTAAAATTCTTTAAATTTCCCCCTCCTCCCGGGGAACCGACCTGCCTATCCCCCCCGGGTCTGAATCCGGGTCCTTCAGCGGGTTACTCGGGGGGCGGGGGGAAGGGGAGGAGAGTACTTATTTTACCCTCGGATGTAGGTATGTTACCATTTCAAGAGCAGCTTTCCTATACTAAATATTTAATGAACTAGACGATGATAAATGTGTTATGTAATGCTGTCCCGATAAAATTGATGCCGTGGTTTAAAAATGACTAAAATATATACGTTAAGATTGTTAAAAAGAAGTGCACGTCGTATTGCGATGCAATATAGGATTCCTCTGATTAAAAAAAGTCTCTTTTATATTTTAAACCTTTTCACTTTAATTTGGGAGAAGTGTAAAATTTATTGCTTGTGAAAGGTTAAAAAATAGAGGATATTTTTTGTTTCAGTGATCCATTTATCATGGTTGTCAAATATATCGAGTTTAAGATTTAAAATAATCAAATGGCAAAAACTAAAAATAACTAAAAATTAGTTGTTATACAAGGTTTAAAACAACAAATGGCAATAACTCAAACATTTCGCATAGCAGGGTAACGGTTCTTGTACATGATAATTCTCCACATTGTGATCTATAATTGTATAAAGTTTCAAGTTCCTAGCACTTATGGTTTAAGAGATATGCTCCGGGAAAAAAATGTAAAATTAAAAACAACAAAGGGCAATAACTCAAATAATGGGCATTGCAGGATAATAGGTCTTGTACATGACACATCTCCACATTGTGATCTATAAGTATATAAAATTTCAAGTTCCTAGCACTTATTGTTTAGGAGATATACTCCGGACAAAAGTGGGAGGTAAAAACACCAAAGGGTAATAACTCAAAAATAAGGAGGCTACAGTTACCTATCTTGAGCATTACACTTCTATACATTGTGATTGATAAGTGTATGAAGTTTCAAGTTCCTAGCACTAATGGTTTAGGAGATATGCTACGGAGAAAATGTAAAGATAGAAATAACAAAAGGCAATAACTAAAGAATTGGCAAGCTAGAGTTATGGTTCTTGCACATGACACTTCTCCACATTGTGATCTATAAGTGTATTAAGTTTCAAGTTCCTAGCACCTATGATTTAGGAGATAAGCTCCGGACAAAAATGTAAAGGTAAAAATAACAAAGGGCAATTAACTAAAATAGGCATGCTAGAGTTATGGTTCTTGAACATGACACTTCTCCACATTGCGACCTATAAGTATAAAAAGTTTCAAGTTCCTACCACTTATGATTTAGGTGATATGCTCCGGACAAAACTGTAAAGGTAAAAATAACAAAGGGCAACAACTCAAAAGTAGGCAGGTTAGAATTACCGTTCTTGAATATGACACTTCTACACATTTTGATCTATAAATGTATAAAGTTTCTAGCACTTATGGCTTAGGAGATATGCTCCGGACAAAAATGTAAAGGTAAAATAACAAAGGGCAATAGCTCAAAAAATAGGCAAGCTAAAGTTATGGTTCTTGCACACGACACTTCTCGACATTGTGATCTTTAAGTTCAAGTTCCTAGCACTTAGGGTTAAGGAGAAATGCTCCGGACAAAAGCTTGACGGACAGACAGACGGACGGACGGATGGACGAACAGACAGACGGACGGAATCGAGCAATCCTATAATTCCCCAAACGGTAACCGATGGGGGTACGTATAACTATAACCGGCTAGACTAAGGCACTCGGACACCAACCCGGGACCACCGTTAAAAAAGGGAAGAACGAGAGACTCCTTAACATTATGTACAAATATCCCGGAGAGCGACGATGAAATGTGAACACTACTCTATTTACAATAATATACAATAATATCAGCTACTAGTACTACTATTACATAGATAGGTAAGTATATTCCCCAGGCCAGGTTATATGACAGTTAAGGCAAATGTCTGTTATCTTGTGGTTAAAGACCGAAACCTATGGGGCAGAATATTTGGGTCGATTTATTTTAGCGCCCGCATTCGCAATTAAATAGGCTATTACTTTGAGGTCATACTACCGTGAAACAAATATATGAAGAAGTTGTTCTCCTTATGATTATTAAGGAGTTCATAACACATTTATTAATATGTAAATCCTCTCGGCCCCCGCCGCGGGTTCACCAGAGATCCAAACTTGGTCCCTGTCAAACTCCCGAAACGAGCCAACTGAGGGGGATCAATATTTGATAGAAATAAGGCATTGAAATGCCTTTAATTAAATATAACTTGTCAATCAATAAGTTGATAGCTGACGATGTACAAAATAAGTATTTAGATAGTGGAATTTATGGTGGAGAACCCTCAACGGAGATCAGACGGTATAATTTTAAACTTTCCTTCATGATTGTGTAATTTGTAATGTTAAAAATCAAAATTTGACTTCTCTTTGTTTGTGGTTACAATGGAGTAATTCGGTTTATACCTATATGCGACTTACGACATTTTAGTCACAAACCCGAAAAATGCGTAATTCCTGAAAAGGGTGTAGAAATGTTCGACAACATAGAACTGACCCCAGGTACTCTGCACTTGTGTCTCCGTTGAGCGATGTTCCATAAAAGATTATAATTGGTGTCAATAAACCCACACTGCAAGTAGCCGATTGCCCCCACCCCCACCCCCAACTAAGAAATAGATATTATACGGTAAACTTTAGTTAGGCGGGAAAGCTTAACTGGCTACATATAGAAAATACATTGAAGCAGACGACGTAATTTCAATTAGTTAAAAAAAATAGTTTTGATATTGAAAAGTGGAAGACCCCTCGGCGAACAGCAGATGACTTTTAGGCTCCATCCAGAATTTTATGTTTAAATCCGTTGACAACGTCAAGATTTGACTTTTTAGCTCACCTGAGCACGAAGTGCTCAAGTGAGCTATTGTGATCACCTTTCGTCCGGCGTCCGTCCGTCGTGCGTCGTCCGTCAACAATTTTCTTCAAACGACATCTGCTCCGTAACCACAGGGCCAATTTGAACCAAATTTGGCAAAAATGTTCCTTAGGTGGTCTCCTTCAAAAATAGCTAAAAGAATTGAAATCCGTTAAAAACTCTGGGTGCATTGCAACAAAAGAGAAATTTTAAAATAATCTATAAAAATCTTCTTCTCCTGACCCAGAAGGCATAGAGCCTTGATATTTTGCATGAAGCATCAGTATATTGACCTCTTTCAAAATGGCTAAAATCATGATCCTCGGGTCCCCAGGGGCGGAGCCCCAGGGGGTCGGGGTTTATATAGAAATAAAGAACGATTAGTGAAATGACATCTCCTCCCAAACCACTGGGCCAATTTGAACCAAATTTGGCAGAAATGTTGCTTAGGTCGTTCTCTTCGAAAATAGCCAAAAGAATTGAAATCCGTTAAAAACTCTGGTTGTCATGGCAACAAAATTGAAATTTCGAAATAATCTTTAAAAATCTTCTCCTCCTGACCCAGAAGGCGTAGAGCCTTAATATTTTGCATGAAGCATCAGTATATTGATCTCTTACAAAATAGCTAAAATCATGATCCTCGGGTCTCCAGGGGCGGAGCCCAAGAGGGGGGGGGGTTAAGGCATGAAGCAACAGTTCACAGACTTCTTTCTTATTTCTGAAATTATAACCCATGGAAAAGGTTTTTTCCTTCTTTCAAATCAGCACTAAAGCCTTCAAATTTGTAATTTAGACTTTTTGATTCCCAGGTTCATAGTCTCTATATGCAATTGTGGCCCACTTGTTTCATAATCCTAACTTTAACATGGAATTAGAATGTTGAAAGAAAAAGAGCCTTTATCTCAGGTGAGCGCCCAAGGGCCAACGGCCCTCTTGTTAACGTTTGAAACCAGACAGGCGAAAGCCGCTATGTTGCTGTATGCGACTTTCGACTATCTAGTCCAACCCGGAAAATGCAAAATTTCTGGAAAAGATAGGGATTGTTCTAAGAAGTGAACCCAAGAAACTATGCATTAGAGCCTCAGCCGAGCGATCTTACTGAGGTCCGAGTATTAATATACCCGTAGCCTCCCATACAATAACACACCATATTGCTGTACTATCTAATTTCAATGAAATTGAGTATATGTGTATGTGAATGGGGTTTTACGCCGCTTTCAACATTCTTTCAGTTTTTATCGTACCTAACAATGGAATCCTGGTATTTCTCACACCAGTACTACCGTTACATCCCTTCCTAGCCTCCAGCTGCTATCACACATATGTCTACGATTATCTACCCATTGGTGAGAGACAAATAGTCGGAAAGGATGAGTGCCGCCGTCGGGGATCGAACCCGGGACATCTTGATTGACAGTCCGACGCGCTACCAACTGCGCTACGACGGCGGCAAAAATGTATAATGTGATTCCTATGTATATGTTTAATGGGGTTGTTTAAGTATTATCTACTATAAGCGAGCAGTTTTCAATTAAAAGACAATTAGATGCTGTTTAAGAGTGTTGTTTTGGGGGTGGAAGGGAGCCAAGATCATTATTGTGGAAAGTCCGCCGGTAGCGAGGGCATGTTGCACAGACCCCCAAGAGAGGCCCCGCTGCCCGTCATGCCTGGTCCTCCGGGTGTCAGGGCCGCATCACGTAGAAGTGGCTTGGCCAAAGATTCTAGGATGCGACATCCAGACACCCCGAGTACCAGGTCCCAATCGGGTAAAATTTTTATTAAAATTGATGTCCCCGACCAGATCAGTCTCTCGCCCGACCCAAAAAAAACCCGCCCGGCGACCCTGCGAGTTTTGAACCCTGTTAGGGCATGGGCCCCAACTTGATGCAACCTATTCTCGCAAGGACACCGCCCGGAGGTCCGTTGGCCGGGACATGGCACGGACAAATAACAATACAAGAAACCGACCGGCCTTGAACATCAACCGGGGTCTGCTGTATCATCCCGATGGGCGATATGGCGCGGGAGAGGTCTTGGACCCACGTCTTCTGGCATCCATGTTTACTCCCGTTCGGGATGATACATATCAATACAGCAGACCAAAACTAAAACAAGCTATAAAATAAAAAGGGCTAAACACTGACAAAGAAAAACGGGCCCATGGGGCTTATGCTGCTTAGATAATAATACTGTGTTAAAAAAATCCATGATCATTCAGAATGGCCACAGACTGACGGACAGCGAGACCCCAACCCAGGGGACTGACAAATTACACTGTTAAATATAAAAATTATGGCAGGAACCATTTATTTGGATGAGAGCTTAAGTAAGTGGTTCGAGAATAGTGTTCCGAAATACATATCTATCCCCTTCCCGTACAATCGCTTGAATTCACGACCCGTAGGTTCTGTATTGGGGAATATATTGCAGGGAAAGAATAAACCGATTGTCTCAAAAAGCTTTCTTCTCTCCCCACAATACCCCCACCCTATACAGTGGTTATTTCCCAATTGAAACAACTTTGGATTTTATGTCTGCAGCCCCTTCCACACTGGAGCGATATAAAATTTGTTGTAAGGGAAGTGGTTAAGTAGATAATTTAGGCCACGCCTTTTATAGTATAAACAGGCAATCTGAAGTATTGCATGGCAATACCAAGTCCCCTACCGGCTTTATATATATCCTTACAGCGGTATATTTTTTGGGTTGTAAAGGGATTACTACCATTCCAAATTATTACAGTTGTGTCAGTTTCTTAAACACACACACATACACACAAACACAAAAAATAGGCGTCTCTTTTTGTTGTTTGCCAAATTATACTTCATAAAGTCATCTGTTCCAAGAGCATCAAGACCCTAAAACCCAAGTAAACTTTGAACAAAAGCTTTCAAAAATCTGTCTAGGATTATGAATGCTTTCGGACATAAGGTTATTAAAATATTTTGCCTTGATCACTTCATGCAACCACTTTTTAACAATTTGTTCAGTCATATAATAGTGGCTGGAGCACCTTACCATGTATTCCTGGTATCTCTCTCACCAGTACCACCCTAACATCCTTTACAAGCCTTAGAAAGGCAATGGACTGCAATTAAACTCAATATTATTAATATGTAACTTATTTGGAAAAGCATCCATATCTTGATCAAAAATCAATGGACTGGAATAGAACTTGAACTCGTTCTGTAGCTCATCAATGCTGGCTCACTTACCAAAATCAGCTCAATACCTGCAAGTGTTAAGTCCAGCATCCATATCTTCCTCAAAAATCAATGGAACGGAACTAAACTTAACCCTGTTCTGTAACTCATTGATGCGGACCCACATGCCAAAAATCAGCTCAATGTCTCCCAGGGTTAGGAAAAAAAGTCCGGAAAACTTATTTGTCCTGACTAACGGTCAGACGGACGGAACGCAAACCAACAGTCCTCTTTGGCTACGCCGTTAGAGATTAATTAACATGGCTGACCGGGGCCGTGTGAAGTTTTCATTGAACAAAACTTCGGATTAAACGGATATTATTAAGATTACTCAAAGGATGTATGCACTTGAGGAATTGTTAGGATTTTATATTTGTTATGGCATTTTTATTTAGTTTTTTAGAGTAGATCAGCAGCGAAAAACTGTTTTGTGGCTAAGTCCTTTGTTTATGGCAGGTGCTCGCCTCGTGTCAGATGGAAAGTCGGAATGTTTTATATGAGCTTTAAGAGGCCGTAACAACAACATGGAAAGATTTTACTCGCTACCGACGGGTAAACCCAACCAATCAGGTACACGTTTGAGGCACTGGACGAATAGATTTTCGATCGAGACGCATCAATGTTTGGAGCCGGAGCTCATTAATATTCATAGTGATATAGCTCTCAAAATGGACGGATAACCTCGACATTGAAATGTTGTTATACTGTAGTAAGGAAGATAATCTACCTTGGAATTTCAGAGTACAATTTGTTTAATAGTTAAACATAAAATGAGAGAAAAAAAACTCCCATACAATTAGATTTGTAGCAATGTGGTAAACCACCTCCGTAATAGAAAAAAAATGGATTGTGTATATTGCAATTGATTATAAAATTTATAGGCTATTTATTTATGTTAAATGTTCTATATTTGGAAAGACCAATCTGTAAGATTTTATGTCTTGGTCTGTGTTCTTTTCTATATAATATACCGCTCGGACAAATTGCCGAAATCCCGAGGATATGATGCCCTACGCTACCCGGCAAAAGATTGTAGCCTAATCTTAGACGCGTTATGCATTTATCCAACTTATTATTAAGAGAATCAGTGCATGGTGGTCTAAAATTTGCCTCCGGACCATAATAGGGATGGCCTTTCAAAGAATGTGCCAACCCCTTTGACCATTTTTCTTTTATTAGTTTGCGGATTATATGTATTTCAGATTTTGCCAGGGGAACTTTATCTCCCACAGAACACAACAGAGCGCGCTTTGCCTCCCCATCAGCCATTTCTTTCCACTCAAGGCCGACATGGGCTGGACACCACCCAAGCTTGACTGTTATTCCATTTTGGTGACACGGATCGTTGAGGGATCTTCGACAAGATCAGATCGTGATTTACAATTCCTTGAAAAGAGAGACTGCAAAGCCGAAAGAGATTCGGACAGAATAGCAACTTTGGTAGGTTTATTGACTATTGTCCAGTTTAATGCGTACTGAATGGCGGTTAACTCTGCAGTGTAGATAGATAACCTATTGTTGAGTCTTTTAGAAATGGTGATCTAGCGTGAGGGTATAACCTTTGCTGCAGAGACTGCAGGTGTTGATCTTTACCGTCGTCAGTGTAAATTTGTAGATGCTCAGCAAAGTTCGAGTAAATGTGATCCCTGGTCTTTGCCAAAATTCGGGGGCAGGGTCACCTTTGTTCAACTGCGAACTTATGCTGCTCTCACACCTTTGCGTATCTGCGGCGTTTGAGCCAAAAATGTTTTACGTGGATCAAACGCCGATGACCAAGGCGTATTTTGTTCGATCTCAATGGTATGGCGTATGTACTACGTTCCTGCAGGGTTTCCGCGGCGTTCCTGCTGTGTTCCCGTGTTTGTATGGAGATCCAACGGCGTAAGTATTACGTTCTGAGGCGTAAGCGTGGCGAATAAGGCGTTGTCGCGGCGTAACCGCTACGTAAGCACGGCGTTCCATTCATTCGCGCGGCGTTGCTGCTGCGTAATCACGACGTTTACTGTTTACTTTGGGGTATAAACTGTTTATTTCACGTCGTTGTAGTCATTCATCAGAAAGCAGCCGAAGATGCTTCGCCTAACTACTGCTCCCTGAGCATGACGTCCGGCGTATCTTAGCTTAGCTGTTTCAGTTTGTTTTTTTTAGCAAAATGTCCAGGCAAGTCCGACAACAGCAATATCATACTCTTCTTGGTCGATGACTTTGGAAATAATGAGAGCAGACCAAGGATACTGGTACTATGGCGCTATTCAGACACAAACTCTTTGAACGCCATAGAAACTCCGACAACGCAACACCAACGCAGCTGCAACGAAATAGAAACGAAACATACGTAACACGTACGTAGCATGAACGCGAGATATGCCGTACAAACGTAGCTCTTACGCCGTGGTTAAGAAATCAAAACCAAGAAAACGTAGTGACAACGCGGTTTACGTTGCACATACGCCGCACATACGCCACGCATACGCGGGCTTACGCGGGGTTGCGCGGCATGATTAGCTTTTCGTTCGTGCCACGTACAAGGCGTAAGAGCTACGTTCCCGCTACGTAACTGCTATGTTGTTTTCGTTTCTACGGCGTATGCACTACGTAAGTGCGGCGTATCAGAGCTGTCACGTACGTGCTACGTATTTTTAAGTGCGCACTTAAAAATACGTCGATCCTCAGCGTACGAGGAGATCATGCTACGTATCAAGGCGTATGCGCTACGTAAACCCGCGTTCCTGCTACGTTGTCACGGCGTTCCTTTCTTATCGTGATACACCACGCTTACGCGGGTCGATACGCAAAGGTGTGAGGAACGTATTGGGGAGATGTCGACACTAGGGGGAAAAGGACCACGGGGACTCAACACGCGGCTTTTAGTCTGCAACACTGTATACTCGCTGAGTCCGTGTTCATCCACCTTAAGTTGGGTTTGAGCCCTAAACGGTAATGTTGGATTTTTATAAATCGCTTTAGTGAAGAAGCCTTTCCCAACGATAGAGTTCACAGGGTTGTCTTTGTTACAAGAGATTCGCGCCCAGTACCTAAAACTCTGTTCTTCCCTACGTAATCTTAGCGGGGCTATCACAGACTCTTTTTCTAAATAGGCTGCAGGAGTTGTTGGCAGCGCCCAGAGGGCTTTAATCAGAGCTTTATTTTGAATCTTGTCTAACAAATTTCAGTATGAATCTGATGCGCAAGCATAGACTATTGCACCGTAGTCTAGCTTTGGACGAATAAGGGCCTTATAAAGAAGTGATGGGGATTCTTTATTACTGCCAAAATCCGTCCCCCTTTTCATTCTCATCAAATTAAGGTCCTTTTGGCATTTTTCAGCAATTTGTTTAATGTGAGGCAGAAACGTAAATTTCCTATCCAAAACATTCCTAAAAATGTTGCTGTCTCTTGAAAGTTTATTTTGGTGTCATCTAAAGATACGTCCACTTGGCGCAAATTTCTGTTGCCAAAAATGATTCCTACAGTTTTAGTTTAAGAAATTTTTAAACCCAAGTCCCTTGACCAACGCCATATTAGGTCCAGCCCTTTTTGTGCTTTTTTCTGCAGGGTTTGACCACTGAATCCTTTAAGCCAGCCACCTGAGTCATCTGCAAATTGACTGACTACCATCTCTGTCCCATCTAATGCATCAGGAAGGTCATTTACCAAAAGAGAAAAGGAGGGGATGATATGGCGCCTTGGGGGGTACATCTAGAAAGCTATTCAGCTTCCGAGAGAGTATCTACCACCTTTACTTGAATTTTGCGATCAGTTAGAAAGGCCCGAATATACCGAAAGCATCGCCCTGTAATTCCGTATAGTTTTAGTTTACAAAGAATACCTGAGTGCCATGCAAGATCGAAAGCGGCCTCTAGGTCGAGAAAGATGGCTAGAACATGACGCTTTCGATTTTAAGCATCCAAAAACGTCAAGTTGTAGCCTTACAAGTTGATCTATTGTGCTTCTACCTTCCCGAAAGTCAGATTGGAAGGGACTTATTACATTTTTAGATTCTAAAAGACGCTCCAAACGTGTCTTCACCATCCCCTTAAGCAATTTTCCCTGGGTAGGATTTGAGACTAATTGGCTTATATGATTTCACTTCGTGTTTATCTTTGTCTTTTTTGTGTAGTGGAATCACACAGGCTAGCTTCCAGTCCTCAGGGTAGATGCCCTCTTTCCAAATTTTATTAAAGAACTTAAGCCAAATTTCTAGAGATGAATCGTTCATATTCTTAAAGGGTAGATAAGAAATTTTATCTAGCCCCAGAGAAAAGTTCTTCCTGGTTTGTATACAATCTTTTAATTCTTGCAAAGTGAAGTCATGATTAAGAGTGGTTCCTCCAAAAGATGGAGAGTTTGTAGAATTTCCTGTACACGCCCGGTAATCTCGGGCTCCATCTCTTTTTGGAGAACAGTGCAAAATGGAGACAATGATACTTCCGATATGGAGCCAAGGACCGGAACTGAACAGAAAAGGTAAATAAAACAGTGCACCTCGCGTACAATTTGATCTCCTATTAACCTATCATACATTTTCCCAAAACGTCCAGAGTTTCATACCACATAGAAATGATTATATTATCCGTTGGCGGTGATAGATTTCAAAAATAATTCCGTTTATGAATAGAAACTTGAATCAAAGTTTGGACATCGGACCCGATCAAACACGAAAATGCGTGTTGAAATCGTTCAAATCCATGTAATCAACAGTTCTGAAAGATTTAAGCGGCAACGCCTGTGAAATGAATGATAACGTGTTGATATACAATAATGTTACCACAAAGAACTGCGTTTTTCCTACCCCTTTTGCGGGTTTTCTTAGATGACAAGGAGACCAGGATGCGGTGCGGGAGACAAGATTCGGAGGGAGAGGCGATGCATATAAAAGAATACAGTGAATGATTTTCTAGGATTGTAACTTTATGTATATTACAGGACACTTTTTCTTTCCCTTTTAAACAGTAAATGTGTCTCTCAGAACTCATAGAACAGCCATATTTATATCTGGTCTATATTTTTCTCCTTTCTCCAAACTGACTTACCGGGCCACAATGGTGAATATAAAGTGAGAGCGTAATATTTTTTGTAAATCTATTATAACGAAACATTATCAAAGAAAAACAAATAGCTAGTTTGAGAATTCAGGTCATCGCAAAATTTGAAAAATATGCTAGGTTCTTAGAAATATGTATAGCGGAAGGAGTTCAGATCTGCAATAAACGGGCGTTCTGTGCCTTATACGTTGTAAAAGCTCTATAACAACAACACCGGTGGTTTATTAGAATTTTCACACTTCTTTAAAAAAAGGGTGGGTGTTAATTACAGGCTACAGATGTTAAGGCAGAAAAAATGGGGGGGGGCGAAGATTTACTTCGACTGCAAAGAGCAGGTGGTTCATGACTAGAATGAATTTACAGTATACATAGTATACAGTTAGTAACATTATGAAATTGACATTTACATCGATCAAAACCAAAAATTGTCAATTCCACGGTGTTTTAACTTAAGCAGTGAAGTTTTTTTACCTTTTGACATAATCTAGGATACAGCGCCTTCTAAATATAAAGAAAAAAAACTTTAAGCAAATCAATTATCTAAGCATGAACCATCACAAAAGGGGACATTTGGTTTAGAACAGTTACATTCGCCCTCTACTGAATTCCTTGTGGCATTGATTTGTTTGGGATTGGGGTTTATTACAGGTTATAAGTTTTTCGAAAATCATACAAAAATGGTCGGCTTTGACGTCCGAAGAGGGGCTGGGGTTACATAAGAGTATGGGGTTCTATTTGAAGTTTTACAGTACATTTATATATGCATCGCCTCTCCCTCTGAATCTTGTCTCCCTCACCGCATCCTGGCCTCCTTCTCATCTGAGAAAATCCGCAAAAGGAGTAGGAAAAACGCAGTTCTTTGTGGTAACATTATTGTATATCAACACGTTATCATTCATTTCACAGTCATTGCCACTTAAATCTTTCAGAACTGTTGATTACATGGATTTCAGCGATTTCAACACGCATTTTCGTGTTTGATCGGGTCCGATGTCCAAACTTTGATTCAAGTTTCTATTCATAAACGGAATTATTTTTGAAATCTATTACCGCCAACGGATAATATAATCATTTCTATGTGGTATGAAACTCTGGAAGTTTTGGGAAAATGTATGATAGGTTAATAGGAGATCAAATTGTACGCGAGGTGCACTGTTTTATTTACCTTTTCTGTTCAGTTCCGGTCCTTGGCTCCATATCGGAAGTATCATTGTCTCCATTTTGCACTGTTCTCCAAAAAGAGATGGAGCCCGAGATTACCGGGCGTGCTGTAGTTACAATACAAATGACGATTGGGAAATGACCAGACCCCCAGTTATCATATGCTGAGAGCCCCGCCTGGTTCTTTACGTGCTCGATGGATAGCACCGTCACACGGGGACTCGATTTAACGTCTCATCCGAAAGACAATTAGTTGTGTTAGTTGATATGGTCAGCCCAGGGCTGGTTCGGTATAGCACGATATATAGGGTTATTATGTAACCGACAACTTGTCACAAACAACCAGATATTAAACCCTTACATTTTATTGGTATATCAAATTTTATCTTCTTATGTATCGTCAGATATGCCTCCAGATACTGATTTCCTGTCGATTGATCAATGGATGCGACCGAGTCTCGTTTTAGTAGGCGAGCACGGTAATATCATGTCCTTTATGTTTATGTTTTAACATCCCCAATCAAATGAAGTGAGTAAGCTTATTTTCATTAAATAGATTAAAAATTGTTTTTACGCTATAGAATATATTGCGAGGTAGGTTTTCATGTTGAGTAATCTAGCTTTAATATTTGAAAATCAAGCCTTTCTAGTAGGTCAAGGGTCAAAGTGCATATTATAACCACAATATCATAAATGGGCTAACAAAGGTCGTAAATATTATTAGAGATAATATGTAGTGGTGACAGTTTGGTGTTTAAATTAAATATTTCCGGAGGCGAAGAACAGGAGTTTGGAGTTTTTGGTGATTGCCGGAGACAAAACGGGTTTATGGCATTTCCATGGTGCACCCCTTCATTCATTACAGGCCTTTATCTTAACATAAACGATATATCAGGTAATCATACAATTAATTGCATATGGAAGAAAATAGCACATGAAACAAAACACCCGTCATTTATTCCCTAAAGCCGATAATTTAGAATTCTTTTAATGATTCTGAAGAACCTTACTGGGACAACGGAGAAAAACTGATTTTACACTTCCAACAATACCATCTAAGTTATTTATTCCATGCTTTTCATTGGAAAATATCGAAAAATGAAGTTAAAATAACTAGAGTTAATAATATAAGGTCTCCGAAAAACAAAATCGGAAGAAAATCCCCTCGCAGTGGAAAATTAAATTATATTTGAAAGCGTCTAAAGGATACAGACTTTACAGTAATCTGGCGCTTTACGTGAAAAGGTCGATTCCAGCTTTTACTCACAGCTTAATGTGGGACTTCGGTTTGCAGCTGTATTGATGCGAAAAAAACTCGTATATAAAGTTGAAAAAATACAAGCTCTTCCCAAAGTTGATATAAGGTTTAAATAAATTCATATATTTGACCTTAAGGTACTCTATCAAAAAGGGAAAAAGGCAACATTCGTTATTTAGATGTAATTCTGTCTATCTTCATTCGGAAAAATAAAGAAAAATTCAAACTACGCGAAATCGATGTTTCGCAGAAGCCATTTCAAGAGGACACCCAATTTGAACCAATATACAGGAAATGGAGTAGTCAGGGAAAGGGTAGAGGCTAAAATTCACTTTCTCATAATGATTGCATCATGGTCAACATTTGAATAAACAAAAGAGTCTGATACTTTTTAAGCATAAATCTTTCTTTTTTCGACTCCTTTCCTTTTCAGATAGCCACATTATTCACAGGACTTTCATTCTAAAACATACCTTTTAGAATGTTGGCATTTCTCTGGAGAACAAAAATTAGACAAAAAAAAGTAGCACGAAAAGTGAATTTCATTGTTATTCTTTCAAATAACATATTTTCAATGAAATAAAGAAAAAGAAACATTTTGGTGAAAAAAAATAAATAAACACTATTGCGTCTTCATAAGGTGATACCCATCCTACACTAAGACGGTGGTAAATAAATGCATTGGTAACGTAAAGGGTTATAAACTGCTTTTCGATCGATGTTTACACATTTCACTTATTCCAACAATTTCAACCAATTTCTTTAATGTCCACAATGTTTTCTACCCCAAAAGACAAACGATTAGAATTCCATCAACCTGAAGTTGTCGTCTGCATCTTCTTTCAATTTGAAATTTTAAAATTTTCTCTTGTGGGAAAGGATTAAATTCGAGACGGCCTAACGCGGGGAGGGTGGTTGGGTCGACCTTCCAAATCATATCACTAAACAACAAATAGTGCCAACAGAAATGCATTAGCACACATGAATACGGTATAGCAGTTGTCTGTCATTGCGCAGAGCAGGAATTTAGACTTTGCTATCGCCAAGGCTCGAAAATACTGTGCCAAAGGAGGAAACACAAAATTTTAAAGGAACTACTGTAGGGTACAACGGTTCTAGTCATTCGAAGCAAAACGGCGTAACTATGGCTTATTCAAGCACGCCCAAGAAGGTTCCTTTTCGCGAGTCATTTGGAGATTGGATCCTACGATCAATGATAAAGATAACTACTGTCCCGTGAATTTTCTTTTCTCATTAACTTTTCACACCTTCTGGAAATTAAAAGCCCAATTGAGCTAAGCCGTTTTATGGAACAGTTGCAGGTGTCTGTATTACTCATATTTTACATTTGAAGTCCAGAATTGTGGCGCTTTGCATCGCGTAAATTCACGCGAATGTTAACAGAAAAAGGACAGTGAAACGATTTCGTACCTCCTCTGATAGTCAACGAAATGTCACAGGGCTCGAAACTGTAGTTACGAGATTTTTTTTTATTCGAGACGTTTGTATATTAACCCTTTCCTGTCCATTCATTGGTTTTTACAACCCTGTGATTTTATACACAAGACAAACATAATGGGAAAAGCAGAGATTGATTGTCAAAAGCAAGTACTTCTTTTCCCACAATATTTTCTACCCTGTAGATTTGTTACTTTTCAAATTGCAATCACTTTTAGATGTCGTCTTCAACTTCTTTCAAATTGAATAAGTCTAAATTTTGAAATAGAGAACAGGGTTAATAGTAAAAATCAAAACTGAAAAAAGCTTATCTTAATAAAGAAAGCACAGATGTCTCTTAAAGGACAGCTTGCTATAAGTTTATTCAAAGATAATAGAAATAAATTCTCGTGTCTTCCATTAACCTCGTCAATTGACTTTGATGAAAAAAAAAATTAAGAATGGTAAATAAAACATAGCCTTATAGTACGAAGAATAAGACGAAGCATATTTATAAACGTTGCAGACATACCATTAAATTACGATCACCAGCGACCGAAAAGGGAAAATACTTCAACAAAGTACAGCTAAAATGAGCATACGTGAGTATTTCTTTTTTCTTTGAGTCGACTGACTGCAAAATATTTTATTCGTATCTACGTGACATCTATTTTTTTTGTATAAATGGCACATCAATGTCGCATCAAACAGGGAAAGTTTTTGTGAACTGCAAGAAGTGTCGACTGAACACGGGTTGCGTAAATTCAGGATTAAAATGATTCGCATCGGTTTGTGTATTTTATTCATTTAAAACATTAATAACCCCCCACGTGCCCAGTTTTCCAGTTCTTTCTATTAGCCGTCAATCAAATAATATATCGACTAATCAAATAATTCATTAGGACCGGAAATGAACTTTGAACTCCAACAGTAAACTACGTTTAAATGAAGCGTCTTCGTTGGTTTGGTGTCTTAAACCTCGTGATTATAGCTCGTTCAAGCTGTAGTGACGACGTATAGATTGCCAACCACCAAGTTTTCTTTTTTTTTTTTTGTTTCATGGTTCTGGTCATAAATTTTTCAAAATAGCGTCATTTAATATCGAGGAGGAACTCTTTATCTGTCGGATATTAGTGTCCGTGGCTTGCGGAGTTATTTTTGTTTCATGGTTCTGGTCATAAATATTGCAAAATGGCGTCATTTAACATCGAGGAGGAACTTTTTGTCTTTCGGATATTAGTATCCGGGGCAAACGGAGTCGGTGTACGGGGTCGGTGATCCGAGGTCGGTGATCCGTCAATTCATATGATGGACTTTTTAATGAGGTATATTGCAAACTAGGAGGGGATTTGGTGTTAGACAATAGATAGGTACAAAAAGATAAATGACCAATCGTGGTTGTCAATCGAAGAAAAAATCGACAAATCAAATCATTCATGGAAGATTGTCGGCTGATAAATCCGGTAATTATACGTGCATTGCAAATGAGGGTCATAGTGTTGTGGACTACCATATTGCTTCAACAGAATTATTTGATTGTATTTCTTATTTCAATGTTGAAAGTCTCGAGATCTCCGACCATTTTGCAGTATATTCACAGCTGAAATTTTCAAACTTGGATAGAGCAACAATTTCTCAGAATGACAGCTGTGACAATGCACCAAATTCTTCGATTGTCAAATCAAGACATAACAAGTATGTTTGGAAGGAAAATGTAAATTTTCATACAATCTTTGAAAGGAATTTTAGATCAGTTAATGAAGGAATCATGCAGTTGATAGATGTTGACATTTCCAAGGCTGTTAAAAAATTGAACAACTGCCGAAGAATGTAATATGAAAATCAGAGTTACCGCATCTACTGATGACGAAAATGATCAACCTATATGGTGGGATAAAGATTGCAAGCGAAGCATGAAAATCAAATATTCATTACTGAGGCGTTTTAGATGGACAAATGTGCATTCTGATTTCTTGAGATATAAAGGTGCGAGAAACACCTTTAAAAATTTGTGCAAGGCCAAAAAATTATCATTTCAACTTAAGAATAGGTCTAAATTACTAAGTACAACTAAAAATCCTTCTTTACTTTGGAAAACAATAAAAAGTAAAAAAAAGAATGAAAGCAGTTTCTGATAAAAGTATTACTGCACAGGCATGGCATAATCATTTTCATTCTCTATTGCACACCGAAAACGAAATGCAATTGAATTCATTAGATCTGCACAACGTGAATGCTGATAACGTGGATAATATTTTAAACCATGCTGATAACGTGGATAATATTTTAAACCATGCTGATAACGTGGATAATATTTTAAACCAGCCGATAACCGACACTGAAATCTCTATAAGTATTAAAAATTTAAAGGATGGGAAATCTCAGGGTACAGATAGTATTGGTTCCGAATTTTATAAACATTCCTAATATTTAATAATCCCAATTTTGAACAAACTTTTTAATAGAATTCTAGATACCGTTGATTTTCTTCAAACATGGAGCGACAGCATAATAGTTCCTATTTTTAAATCTGGATGCAAAAGTAACCCATCAAATTATAGAGGGATATCATTAATTAATGCTGTATATAAGATCTTTGCATACATCATTAACGAGAGAATCCAGAAATGGGCAGATCTAAATGATCTCATTGACGAGTGTCAATCTGGATTCAGAAGGGGTTATTCTGTGCTTGATAATTTGTTCAGTTTACAGAGTATAATACAGAAATATATCTCCAAAAAAGGGGGACGATGTTACATTTTATTCATAGACTTTGAAAAAGCGTTTGATTCAATTGTTCATTACAAGTTGTTTGCTAGTTTAACCCAAAAAGGAATGAAGGGAAAAGTTTTGAATGTACTCGTCTTAATGTATTCTAAATTACGCGCGCACGTTAGAGTCGTTGTAGATCATATCTCAAGCCCATTCATGTGCATAAAAGGCACGAGACAAGGAGATCAAAATTCGTGTATATTTTTCACTATCTACATAAATGATTTATTAAACTTTATAAAAGCTAAATGTAAACGAGGAATTTTCATTAAATAGCAAATAAGCGATATTTATTGTTTAATGTACGCAGACGACGTAGCGAGCTGTGCGGACATGGCAATACATTTACAACAACAATTGAATGGTCTCTCCAACTTCTGTGAATATTCAAGAATGAAAGTTAATCTTAAGAAAACCGAAATAATGGTTTTCAGAAATGGTGGCCCGTTGCGTAACTATGAAAAGTGGTATATTAACGGAGCCCTTGTAAATGTAGTCTCTAAATACAAGTATATGGGTCTTTTGTTCACACCCACACTATCTTGGACTGCAGCACAATCACAGCTGGCAGAACAGGGGCGCAAAGCATTTCATTCTATAAAACAGTTTCAAAAATCATTTGGTAATTTTTCTCCATTCTGATGCCTTTAGATGTTTTTGACAGTATGATAGCATCTATACTAACTTTCGGAGCTGAAATTTGGGGTACAACCTACAGTGAGGCTACGGAAAAAGCGCAATTGGAATTTTGTAGATATTTTATGGGTGTTAATTCTACAAGCAATAAAAGTATGGTTCTTGGCGATTGCGGACGTCTTCCAATGTATGTTATCTATCACACGAAATGTATTAGATTTTGATGTCATTTGCTTCGTATGCCGAATAATAGAAATGCTTTTAATTGTTACAAAATGATAAAGTCATTTGATGAAAATAATAGATATACATGGGCAACGAAAGTAAAGAATATTTTGTTTAGGTATGGCTTTGGATGCGTTTGGATCACACAAGAGATAGGAGATGAAAATATTTTTTTTGCGTATTTTTAAACAACGACTTACGGCCTGTGCGACACAAGAATGGCATTACGACATAAACAATTCTACACGATGTGATACTTATAAGCATTTTAAATCTCTTTTAGAGCCAGAAAAATATTTAATGATTGACATTCCGTTTAAGTACAGAAAACTAGTAGCTCGTTTCCGCTGTTCCAATCATAAGTTAAACATTGAATTAGGAAGACGTTTTGCTTTAAATAGAGAGGATAGAATTTGCATGCATTGTTTCGTATCAAGAGACATTGTTACAACTGATGATGAATACCATGCATTTTTCGAGTGTGACCAATTTAAAGATATAAGGCTTAACTATTTATATAATTGGTATAATGGTCGGAGGGATCGAGCAGCTTTCAACAATCTAATGGGAAATGCGAATTTTACCACTGTTAAAAATACAACAATTTATTTAACAAAGTTGATTAAAATGATTGAATGTCGCTAGGTGGCAGTAGATTATATTACGATTGAAAATTTGTACTATGGTGCAAAATGTTGTATTTTGGGCCGGCGGCCTTTTTCTACAATAAAAAGTATTGTATTGTATTGTATTGTATTTAGACCGAGAGTGGAGTTTGAATTCGAACATCGGTCGCCATTTATGTACAGAATTTTTAATTGTTTGGCAGCTTAAACATTGTAGCTACATCTTATTTAAAATACAGGTTCTACAGCAAACCATACTACCTTTCTGTGACATGCATGCTACTGGCCATAAATCGAGATGGATTAATCTAAGTTGGAAGAACTTGTTTCCCATTATATGTAAAACAAATAGATTATAACCTAAACTGGCCATAAATAATGCCGTTAAAATCGAGTTGAACTTCCTGTCCAAGTCATTGGGCGGGAAACAAGGAAGTAGTGAGCAGGGTCAACGGAGTCAGTGGGCGGGGCCAGCGATCATCATTTTTAAAAATATATGATCAGGAATATATACAAATCGTAGGTTGGCAACTTAAACGTCTTAACTGCAGCTTGAATAACGTTTAAGTCTGCATAACCAACCAAAATGCGTGTTATAAATTTACAAGTTCCCTATTGTCTTCCGGTCCCCTTTCATGTTTTGCAAAAATTTAGACTGGTCCAAATTGAAAGAAGGTACAGGCGACATTTAAAATTGGATGCAATTTGAAATTCAACCATTCTTTGTGGAAGGAAATATTGTGGAAAAAGGAGAAATTGCTTGTTACAAGCAATTTCTTCTTTTCCCACAATGTTTTCTGAAGTAAAAAATGATGGCAACGTAAAATCCCATTTTGTATATGACTGGTCAATATATATATGAAAGACAATTACAACCCGTCCAATGATGTTTCGATATACATTATTTTAATGGCTTTCAGCAATGCCAGCTGCCGCAATATAAATATAAATTGTTCGGGAAAAAATCATCTTATTAGCATCCATTGGGCGATACCGTACGGACTCCATGGCAATTATTAATCAGGCCTAAACAAGTTCGCAAAGTCTACGGTTCCCATAAACAATGCGACAATCGACGCTGTTTGTCTTCTAATAAATAATGTATCCTTAAGAACACTTCGGCTTAATCAATAACAAAAACAACAACGTAAAATAAAGATAAACGAACTGTCTTTGAAAATTTGGCCCTAGTCGATTGGGCAAAGTAAAAACGGTTACATATTTTTGTTGTCATTTCTGCCTTCAGATGCCAAAATGCCGAGAGGTGTTACTACATTGTTCATAGTTAGCGGGATAGCATCTTTGGTGTACATCGCCTTCTGTAAGTTTCCTAGAATATTCAGGATTCCATATTCATGTATATTGAGCCAAACGTCCGATCCAACTACAGGGTCGTGACACTCGGATTGCAAACTGATTCTTATATCTCTAACTGGCTAATCGTCAAAATTTCCCCTATTTTAACTAATTTTTTGTCAAGTTATTTTCCGCCGTGTGTAAGAACTAGCTTTCTAAGTTTTGAACGTTACATTTTCTTACATCAATTTCTTTCGGCAGATGGAAATACAACTATAATCAAAAGTAGAATTCGGGTGAAAGAGAGGCCAAGAAAGCATACGACAGCAACAAAAATTGATGAAATAAATTGTAAGTTGAACAGCTTATTTGATTATTATTCTGTCGTGTTTGTGTGTTTCAACTCTTGCCATGCTGAATGAAATTCTCTACAAATTTGCATTAAAATCAAAGGGCTGAAAGCACAGAAATCACTAATATTAGGGCAATAATTATTTCAAAGTGTATATTGTAAACGATTCTGGCTTTAAAAGGGACAAGCAGAAGGTCTAAACAAAGATCAGACTGCACATACGTGCAGCCTGATCTTTGTCTAGACCTCCTGCCAAAACCAGAATGTTCCAGGTTCAGCTTGACAAGAGTTAATTTAAGCAAAGTGATGTTAAATTAAACTTGTAAGTAGGTCTGGTGGTTTGTTTCTAACACAGAAGGCACAGCTAAAAAACTTTATTCAAGAAAAAATGAAATGCTGTAGTATTTCATTTACAATTACAAACGGGGTTTGGAAAAGATAAGAGGATGAATTTTATTCGGTTGATTGATTAATTGAATTGAGTTTAACGCCGCTTTTAACAGTATTTCAGTCATATCGCGGCGGCTGGAGCACCTAAAAGTGGATTCTTGGTATTTCTCGCACCGGTACTACCACTACATCCATTCCCAACCTCCACTTTCAGGTGCTATCCCACTTAGGTTTACGGTTATTTACCCATTGGTGAGAGACAAATGTCGGAAGGATATGTGCCGCCGCCGGAGTTCATTCGAACACGACTAGCACTTGCTTACTTTCATTGGTCGATAATCGCCCAGCAATATGGAACTCTGCAAATGGTTTTGTCGTTGTTGTTGTTGTTGTTGTTGTTTGTACAAACCAGTTATGTAATCCACTTCAACTCTATTTGACAGAGTTTGTCTTTCATAGTATGCATTTAAACAAAGTTTTTGTATATATAAACTATTCTGTTTAAAAAAGTATCGTTAAATCGACATGTAAATACATGTATGTTGAGTTTCATTGACGAAATGTTTTGTTAAATTGTCATTTTATACAGCTGTATTAAGTTTTAGTAAGGTTCACAATTTGTTTTAGTGGGTTAACTTGTCATCATATCGACATTAAACAAATGTCGATCCCCAAAAAGGTTTGTGCAGTACGAACTCAACAATCATATGTATACATCATTAAACATATACAAGCTCGAGCAGATAACATATGCCTTATAGCGGTTTTTTTAAGGAAAAAACCCGGTATTTCGAATCGATCAACCGGAAACATGTTTCACGCATTTCCGCTCATTTCCAGGCATGCTCATAAACTTGAAGTGAAGATCTATTTGATCGCCTCCATCTTGTTTCATCGCTTATGAAGAAAATAATTTACTTGCTGGATGCCAACAGCTTCCTTTTAGTAAAACTTCGACTTAATATATCCATGGTAAATTGTCTAATTAATTGTCAAAATGTGAGAAATAATTTCCTCGCGTTTCAAGATAGAATCTATGTCAGTGGTTAGTGGAGTTATCGAATACATGTAAACTTTCTGTTAGTGTTTTGACCCCCAATACACAGTATATGGAACAAATTACAACCCTATTATAGTCGAGATTCAAGCGCCTATTTAACCTCATCGAATAAAACACCTTTTACCTCAAATTCGACTATACCTTTGAAACGGGCATTTAGTACTTCAATTGTAATAATAATATGCTCATCGCAAATAGAATTGAATGCTATCTTTGATTTCTCTACCTTTTATCATCTAACCTTTTAAAACCACAATTTTTCACGCACTGATGATAACATATTAAAGAAAACGTTATGATTAAATCTATTCGATTTCGGTAAACAGTAAGGGGTCATGATTAATTGAATAGGGTTTAAAGCAATTTTAATAGTTTTTCAGTTATATCGGGGCGGCTGGAGCTCCTAACCATGGATTCCTGGTAGTTCACACACCAGTACCGCACCACTACATCCTTATCGAGCCTCAAGCTGCTCACCTCACTTAGGTGCACGATTAAGTGTTACATGCTGGTTTTATTGAGCGCGGTTACTGATAACCCAGCAAAACCGCTCTCAGGACTTTCAGTCCTTTGATTAAGATTACTTCCAGCGATTTGTCTATGACGTCACGGACCGTGTCACAACGTCGATGGCCGGGAAAAAACGTACATACATCTTGAATAAAGCTGTATTTAAGATAGTTGGTAGCCTATCGACGATAATATAGATTATATTTACAGCTTTCTCCCATAACTACTCAGGATTACCGTGCGATTCTTCTCTCGACTTACCACAAGATGAAATACTAGAGAAGGTTTCGTCTTACAACTTTCCAGGGGTTGACCACTATATTGCAGGTACAGTTACTATAAAACTGATAAATGTTGTTAATTCATTGTTTCCTTCGTTCTTGTCTTGAGTTGAAAGTGTCCGATCACATTGCCCAATTCAAGAGCATGGTTACAAGTCGCCTTTTCACTAAAACAGCATACTTTTGCGATTGATGTTTCTTCAATTTGAAACATCATTATTTTGCACAAACTATAACTAGTAATATGACAAAAAAAATGATTGGTTGGCGATCTAAACATCGTAAATACAACTTATTCAGGCCAAACAAACTAAAATGCTTTGCAAAAATGTCAAATTCATGTCTCACTTCTGGTCAAAATGGATGACAGATTTGTCGTTTTTATAATGTTTGGTCTTTTTTTGGGGGAGTGTTTTGTTTTTTGTTGTTTTTTGTTTGGGTTTTTTTTTTTTTTTTTTTTTTTTTTTTTTGGGGGGGGGACAGTCCCGGTTGACCAATTGCTACATTTTACCCATACTTAATGACATGTGGCTTGGTGATATAAGTTTGTAAGGATTAGAGCAAACATATTTGTTTTCATTGAGGTATGAAATTAGAGACTTAATCACACTTTCATTTGGATCCGCTTCTAGGTTGCGGCAATGTGAAGTTTTGTTGCATACCTCAATCAAAACAATAATTAGTGTCTTAAAAGCCGAATTTAATCCTTCTTTATTTGACACACCCCCTCCCCCTAAAAGAGATATACAATTAACTATCCGCTGAGAATTTAACGACCTTATCTGATAAGGAAGCTGTTTACAGTATACAAGAGGTATCCGTAAACAAGGGATTATATCTTGAATTTTAACGATTTTCAAAGTGCAGAAGACAGTAAAAATACAAATGATTAAGCTATTGTTATTAAAACAGATAACGAATAGCAACTGAAATAACTTGGATAGACAACGTTTAGAAAAGAGATTTCCACTTTCGTCTCAATATTTCAACACTTGTTCTCTTGTAGTAAATTGAACTTTTTCAGTTTGGAAAACTGCTATAATATTCAGGAAATACTTCCATCTTCTACTTAGTCACTTCTCATTCAGTAATTTGAAATTGATTTGAAATTTTAAAAGCATAAAAAATGATAAGATGTAATTTAAAAAAAACACGTTACTTTGTTTTCTATCAAATTCTTATCAGCATAAAGCTAAGGTGCAGCTATTGCATAATATTGACAATTTTTCATCATGGTCATCAATGGAATATACAAGATGATTAACTCCCTGGTGTGATTTACAGATTATGCAATTAACTTATCAGTAGGGGTCCAACATACACAGCATTCCTAAAACTAGGTCTTTAAAGGCCTAGTTTAATCCTTCTTTATTTGACCCCCCCCCCCCCAATGAGATATACAATTAACCACCCGCTGATAATTTAACGACCTTATCTGATAAGGAAGCTATATACAGTATACAAGGGATTAAATCTGCTGTATTACCATGGATAAGTATGGCATATATTTTCACTTTCTTTGTATAGCTAATTTGCCTCTTGAAATAAATTTTGAATAGTATTTGTTTAAAATTGTTAAAAAATAATAAGTCCTCATTTTTAAGATTTTTTCAAAGTTCTGAGACATAAATACAAAATATTAATCATTTTTTATCATAACAGATCACAAATAGCAACTGGAATAGTTGGATAGACGACATTGAGAAAAGGCAAGAAAACATTGTTTTTTTCTGATTTCCCCTTTTGTCTCATTATTTCAACACTTTTTCTCTTACATAAAATCAAACTTTTTTAGTTTGTATAACTGCTATAATATTCAGGAAATATTTCAATATTCTAGGCCAGGAGATAAAACAAAATGGAAAAAAAGTATTTTTCCCAAAATTCTTACTTTACCACAATGATTGAAGAAACTGTTTAACTGCTTAAATTTCTTCCAATTACATTCAATCCAGCAATCTGCAACTTAGTCACTCTTCATTCAGTAATTTGAAATTGATTTGAAATATTAAAGCATAAAAATGAAATTTAGAAAATAACTTTACTTTGTTTTCTATCACATCAAATTCTCACCAGCATAAAGCTAAGGTGCAGCAATTGCATAATATTGACAATTGTCGTCAACGGAATATATATGATGATTAACCCCCTGGTGTGATTGACAGATAAGGCAATTAGCTTATCAGTAGGGGTCCAACATACACAACATTCCTTAAACTTGGTCTTTAAAGGCCTAGTTTAATCCTTCTTTTTTTAACCCACCCCCCTAAGTGAGATATACAATTAACCACCCACTGAGAATATAACGACTTTATCTGATAAGGAAGCTGTTTACAATATACAAGGGATTAAATTTGCTATATTATCATGGTTAAGTGTGGTATATATTTGCACTTTCTTTGCAACCAATTTCTATCTTGAGATAAATTGTGAATTTATTTGTTATAATTTTTAATAAATGATAAGTCCTAAGTTTTAAGACTTTGTCAATGTGTATGAGACAGTGAAAATACAAAATACTCCTACAATATTCAAGAAATATTTCCATATTATAAGCCAGGCTATAAAACAAAGTTGAAAAAAAGTATTTTTACTAGAAATTCTTACTTTACCACAATATTCGAAGAAACTGTTTTACTCCTTAAATTACAAAAAAATAATGCATGTAAATTTCTTTCAATTACATTCAGTCTAGCATTCTGCAACTTAGTCACTTTTCATTATATAATTTGAAATTGATTTGAAATTTTAAAAGCATAAAGAAATGATAAGATAAAATTTTAAAAAAATAACTTAACTTTGTTTCCTATCAAATTTTATCAGCATAAAGCTAAGGTGCAGCTATTGCATAACATTGACAAATTTTGACCATTATCATCAATGGAATATACTAGATGATTTACAGATAAGGCAATTGGCTTATCAGTAGGGGTCCAACATACACAACATTCCTTAAACTAAGTCTTTAAATAAACCAGAGACGCTTGAATACCTGAATGCACTATTTCCTGGTCCTATTTTCAATCCATGTTCTGGTTGTTTGAAGTCGAGCGCTCTTCCAACTAAACTGATGGGCCCTAACGGTGATGGATATACGAAAACCTATAGTAAAATATTACTCTAACTACCAAAAAATCAAATAATTGAATCGAAAAATAATGCCGAAACTTGTCCCGAAATTTGTCGAATACCCCTCGAAAAAAAAAAAAAGCTAATTGACCAATCACGGCTATCAACCAAATATTCTGTCGACTATTCATATCACTCATTTAGACCAGAAATTAGTATTGAACTCTTACATTGGCCGCCATTTTTGTTAACCTTTAATGTTGGTTTGGCAACTTCAACGTCGTGACTACAGTTTATTCAAGTTGTATTTACGACGTTTTATTCACCGATCAAGAATTCTATTTTTGTTACATGTTACTGGTCATAAAATTTGCAAAATTACGCTGCAAAAAAAAAAAAAGCGAGACTTGCCGTCGGAGTCAATGGAGTTGGCAAACTGAGTTTTTGGGCTGGACCGGCGGTTGGTCAATTGACGGAACACTCGCCTTCACAATGATTGAGCACCAACACGGAGTCCTATATAGATATTAAACGGCGTTATACTACGAGATTTATGGCTGGTAACATGTAATAAAAAGTAAAATGATAGGTTAAAGATCTAACCGTCGAGACTACATCTGTAAATGGGCTGTAGCAATGGCGAATTTAAAGGGGATTTCGGGTGATATTTGAACTCTCCTCTGTAGATAATCTTTTTGTATAAAAATCAAATAAAAATCGGTAATAGAAAAACGAACCCCGCCCAAGGTTTAGTTTGAACTCACTTAGCAGAAATCCTTGGTGTGCAAATGTGAAGTCACAACATTTGAGTGATCAAAAATAGCAAAAGAATGCTACTCATAGATGTCGATCACTTATTAAATTCAACGCTATTTCGGTCTAAATGTAGATTTTGATCGATCTATCGGCATTTGGTTGATTGCGATTCTTCAATTTAAGTTGATATAATGTTCAATGGATCGTAAAACTACATTGAAGTCAGCTACATCTCCGATATATAAAGACATGTTATTGTAAACGACATAATTATCATAAATATTTTGGCTACTTGCCAAAAAAAGACACTGTATGGCTGTTTTCCTTATAAATCCAGTTCCATACAACAAAATTTTAGACTGCTCCAGACTACAATTTCAATTCGGTAGAAAATTTCATTTATTTATTTTTGTAGTCATTTTGGATAGAAAACATTGTGGGTAATGAAGAAACTGCTTGAAACAAGCAATTTCTTCATTATCCAAAATGTTTTTCAAAGCTTTTTTTTCTTGTGGGGCGTATGGGTTGTTAATGTATTTATCATTACAATAATTATTTCTTTTCTGTCAATATTTTAATTTTCTTTAAAATTATTACCGAAAGTAACGGAGGGCTATTTCTATGCGATTTTATCCGTCGTCCACCCAAAAGGAACGTCAACCAAGGTTCAAGGGTATGTTTTTAAAGAGGCCCTTTTCCGAATTCCTACGAAGAATTAAATTTCAATGACAAGGGGACCAATGGATCAATGGTTTATAATTTCAGAATTAAGAAAGAAGTATGTGATCTAAGGCTTCATTCCTATAACCCCCTCCAAGGGCTCTGTCCATGGGGACCCGAGGATCATGATTTTAGCTCTCTCGTAAGAAGTCAATATACTGATGCTTCATGCAAAATATCAAGGCTCTACGCAATCTAGATCAGGAGGTTAAGAGTTTTAAAGATTATTTAAAATTTCACTGTGTTGCCATGGCAACCAGAGTTTACATAGGATTTCAATTCCTTTGGCAATTTTTAAAGGGGATCACCTAAGGAACATTTCTGCCAAATTTGGTTCAAATTGGCCTTGTAGTTTTGGAGGAGATGTTGTTTAAAGAAATTGTTGACGGTCGACGCACGACGGACGGACGAGAGGTGATCGAAATGGCTCACTTGAGCACTTCGTGCTCCGTAGAGCTAAAAACCTCTTATTGGTGGCCTCTCACTCGTAAACCAGACCTCCGTAAACCTGACCCCCGTAACCTGACCCGTGACCTGACCCTCGTAAACCTTTTCTTCGCAGTGAAATAAAAAATGGAGCCTGTTTAACTCAATAAGCATTCTGGGGGCCCCAAATTTCTAAAAAAAAAAACGAAAAGGAAATACACATTTACATGATATGATTTACTATTGGGAGACTTCAGACAATCCTCGTATTTGAACACTTAAAGCCTCTTAAGAGTTATTGACGAACCTCTTCTGTCATTCGAAATATCGATTTGCCAATTATATTATTTATTCAGTTCGGGGCTGTTAATTATCTCCGTCTCTTATGTAAGACAAGCTAAAACAAATAATTCTAGCGATGTTTATGTCGCCAAAAAAGTTTATATGTTAAAAAAATGTCCAATCCTTAAACTAAAAATCAATTTCTACTACTTTCTCAGACCTCCGGTTCTGTCGGAAGCTTTTGTGCTGATATTTGTTTGAAATTACCATTAATAGACAAATAATGGTTCATCGCTTGCAATATTTACAAATCAAATCATTTATTAGTTCGTGGCCGATATTTATCTGCGTCTCTTATGTAAAACAAACTGATATAAAATATTTTAGCGATGTTTATGTCGCCAATCTAAAATAATGTACATCCCTTAAAATACAAATCAATTTCTCTTACTTTCTCAGAACAACTGTGCTGTCGGAGGCTTTGGTGCAATCTTTGATTGAAATTGCCATCGCTACCCAAATAATTGGTCGTCGCTGGCAATCAAAATTTGTTTTACCAACGAAATCATCCAATTACTGAGAATCTGAACTCCAAACATTCATCTCAGGCTATAGTTACGAACTCTCCTGTAGTTTCCCTCTCCTCCCGGGGAACCGACCCGCCTATCCCCCCGGGTCTTAATCCGGGTCCTTCGGCGGGTTGCTCGGGGGGGAGGAGAGGTACTTAATTTACCCTCGTGTTTGGAATAATTCCATTTCACGAGCAGCTATGTGATTTCTCATTGTAATTCGAACTATTAGATGACAGAGGTTTGTTTTCTATTGTGTGTCCCTATGGGATAAAACTGCACTCCGTGGTTTAAAACTATTTACGATAAAAATAAAAGTTCTGTAAAGGCAGGGCTCGACCCTCCACAGGACCACTAACTAAAACAAAATAAATATTATTTACAAATATCCCACGGAGTGCACATAATGTGTAGCTGACAATGTACTACTTAATTACGTGTCGGCGATGTTGAAGAAACTAAATAAGAACATACAGCCATCCCTGCAAACTGACAGCGCTCGATATTGGTCTAACTGATGAAGAGTGAAGCAACTAAACAGTTACAGGTATATGTACTTACAATCAAATTTGCTTTAACACATTACCGGACTGGTCCAAGATTTGCTTGTTCCAATAAATGTCTCCTGTTTGGCCACGTTTTTCTCAAATAACTACAATTGATACAAAGCGCACTTATAAAACTCGCCAACTGTCTTCACCCAAGCAGCATTGCTTTCTTTTGACCTCCTTACCACCCCTCCCCCCCCCCCCCTCAAAAAGGCACGTCCGTGAGTCATGGATAACATTTGTAATTAGTTTCACGGTCATATAGCAATTCGCTTATGAGTAAGAGTATGGAAACCGTTATCAAACAAAGTTCGATTGGGTCCTTCGACCTGCGTGACCCAAAACATTAGTGCACTTCCTTGGATCGTTGGCAACAACTGTATGAAGAGTCCAAGCCGTGTGGTATGGAAACACCAATTTCGAAAAACAACTACTTAAAAAGGATAGCAGAGGTCAACAAAAAGTCGAATTCCAAAAACAGTTGAAAAAATCAAGGTGGAATGTTAATTACTCTAATTTTTTTTCGGAAAAAAAAAACAAGTTGCGACGTCGGACATCCTGCACAGTCCTGACAGGGGCGATACTTTTTCGCTCCGGCCAATATTCTAATTGACAAATCGATTCTCAATGAATCAACCGACTAATCAAATGATTTATTCGACCCGGACCTTTTTATTTTATCTGAACCATTAGCCGCCATTTTTGTTAACCTTTTTTTTTGTTGGTTTTGCTACTAAAACGTCGTAACTACAGCTTATTCAAGCTGTAGTTACGACGTTTTTGTCTGCAACCATCCATTTTTACATTTTTTTTTATATGTTTCTGGCTATAAATATTTTGCAAAATAACATTGGTTAAAATTGAAGCGGGACTTCCTGATGGAGTCAATGGGCGGGGCCAACGTAGTAAGTGGGCGGGGCCAGCGATTGGTCAATTACGTCTGACTGAACTCAAGTGACTTTTAAATAGAATACTCCTCTGCATAAGGCTTTTTTAATTATTATAATAAAATATTGTGAACTAAACATTTTTATTCCTTGCGTATGTCCACGCGTTATAGCTACTGTTGTTCGCGAAATGAATGAAAAAAAAATCTACTTTTTTTTTCAGCTGAAGGATAAATGCGCCTGTGAAGTCAGACAGTTCCCGTTTCACAAATTTCCTGCCCATGTCCGTATTCTTAGAGCGTATGCCTGGAAGCCTTTGATAATACAGGTAACGATCTTAACCCATTACCAGACAGCAAAATTTCAGACTTGTCCAAATTGAAAGTAATTGCAGGCGACAGCTTAAAGTTTATTAAATTTTAGTTTTTGTCATCTTTCTGCCGAGAAAACATCGTGTAAAATGAAGAAATTGTTTCATAATACACAATGTTTTCCCTTGGGTTTTTCTTGAGGGGCGTCCAAAGCGTCACTGTGTGGGATTTGGGATAAGATATTTAAGTCAATATAACACAATTCCGTTTCTTTTACTACATTTTCCACGGCGTTTTCTAGAACCTTTTATCTAGTAATGCATTAACAGATGAAAAGATAATATTTATTATGGGAATGATACTGAAAATCAAATTATACTTCTGTACGAAGTTTCGAAGCGGATTTATATTAAAGGGAGGTGTTTTTTTTTTGGGGGGGGGGGTTTCATCTTTCTTTAGTTTCTTCATTTCTAAAGAACGTTTATTATTCTCATTCCCACACACGTCCCCCTTCCAAAGAAAGGTGCCTTAGAATGCACTGTGAACAACGGAGAAATTACATGTTAAAATCAATTCTATATCACCTGAGCACAACGTGCTCATGACGAGCTTTTGTGATCACCCTGTGTCCATTGTGTGTCGTCAACAATTCTTTAAATTTCTTCTCCTCTGTAACAATTTAGCCAATTTAAAACAAACTTGGTAAGAATTTCCTTGGGTGACCCTTTTTAAACATGTTCGTGAAAATTTGATTCGTCCCTAAAAAGGGCGTGGCAGGGCGGGGCTTATCGGATTGAGAAATCGTGATATAGTTCTTTAAGAATCTTCTCCTTCTAAAGCCCTAAGCCAAATTGGACCCAAGAATGTTCCTTTTGTGGTCCTTTTCAAAAGTTGTTCATGAAAATTTTATCAGTGAAAAAGGGGGCGTGGCAGGCCCAGTTTGTCAGACAAAATGAACTCATGAAATAATTCTATAAAAATCTTCTACTCCTAAAACATTGCGCCGATTTCGACAAAACTTTGTAAGAATATTTCTGAAATAGCCCTTTATAAAAGTTGTTGATGAAATGCTGATTTTGAAAAAATCGTACGTCGCAGATAGGGCTTATCAGACTTTTGAAATAATTCTTTGGATATCTTCTCCTAAACCATTTGGCCAATTTGGACTGAACTTGACTATAATGTTCCGTTGGTGACTATTTTCAAAATGAGCTTGTGCGTGACATTTCCAACAATTTCGCAGGTGCGTGACTCGCACACATTGAGCACCCTGGACAGCCATTCGGGGCAATTAGAATATTCGCTGATTGTTTGAAGAAGCTTTGGGTCAGTATCTATCTACAGAGCGCAGAGTGAAGACTCTGATCAGACTGTGCAGATGCACAGGCTGATCTGAGTCTTTACTTGGCGCACATGTGTAATTGTTGGAAATTGTTGACTAAAATTATTCAAATGAACTCTAACCTTTTTCATGTTTTGTCTTTCCTTTCTTTTTTCCAAAGCATTTAGAATTGACCTATCGCTGGTCCCTCCCACTGACTACCAAGGCCCCGCCCATTTAATCCAACAGAAGGTTCCGCTTCGATTTCTAACGGCGGTATTTTGCAAAACTATGGCCAGTAGCATGTAACAACAGTAAAATAGTTGGTTTGGGACCTAGACGTCGTAACTGCAGCTTTAAAAAGCTGTAGTTACGATGTTTAAGTCGTCAAACCAACAATACAGCTTATCAACAAGAGAGCCGTTGGCCCTGGGGCGCTCACCTGAGATAAAGGCTCTCTTTACTTCAACAGTCTAATTTCATGTTGAGGCTAGGATTATTATACAAGTGGGCCACACTTACATATAAAGAACCTGAGGATCCAAAAGTCTAAATTACAAATTCCAAGGCTTTAGTGCTGATTTGAAAGAAGGAAAAAACTTTTTCCTCCCTCTGGATCCATGGGTTATAATTTCAGAAATAAGAAAGAAGTCTTTGAACTGATGCTGCATGCCTATACCCATCCCCCCGACCCCGGCTCTGCCCCTGGAGACCGGTGGATCATGATTTTAGCTAATTTGTAAGAGATCAATATGCTGAAACTTCATGCAACATACCAAGGCTCTACGCCTTCTGGGTCAGGGGGATAAGATTTTTCCAGATTACTTTGAAATTTCACTTTTGTTGTCATGGCAATCAGACTTTTTAACGTAATTCAATTCTTTTAGCTATTTTTAAAGGGGACCGCCTAAGGAACATTTCTGCCAAATTTGGTTCAAATCGGCCAAGTGGTTTGGCAGGCGATGTCATTTAAAAATCGTTCTTTATTTCTATATGAACCCCAACCCCCTGGGACATCATTCCTTGGGACCCGAGGACCATGATTTTAGCTATTTTGAAAGAGGTCAATATACTGATGATTGATGCAAAATATCAAAGCTCTACGCCTTCTGGGTCAGAAGGAGAAGATGTTTAAAGATTATTTTATCATTTTACCTTTGTTGCCATGGCAACCAGAGTTTTAACGTATTTCAATTCTTTTAGCTATTTTCAAGTGGGACCACCTAAATAACATTCTGCCAAATTAGGTTCAAAACGGCCCAGTGGTTTGGCAGGAGATGTCATTTAAAAAATCGTTCTTTATTTCTATATAACCCCCCCCCCCCTGGGGCTCCGCCCTTGGGAACCCGAGGATCATGATTTTAGCTATTTTGAAAGAGGTCAATATACTGATGCTTCATGCAAAATATCAAAGCTCTACGCCTTCTGGGTCAGAAGTAGAAGATGATAAAAGATTATTTTAACATTTTACCTTTGTTGTCATGGCAATCAGAGTTTTAACTCTGCCAAATTAGGTTCAAAACGGCCCAGTGGTTTGGCAGGAGATGTCATTTAAAAAATCGTTCTTTATTTCTATATAACCCCCCCCCCACCTGGAGCTCCGCCCTTGGGAACCCGAGGATCATGATTTTAGCTATTTTGAAAGAGGTCAATATACTGATGATTGATGCAAAATATCAAGACTCTACGCCTTCTGGGTCAGGAGGAGAAGATTTTTAAAGATTATTTTAAAATTCTACTTTTATTGCCATGGCAACCAGACCTTTTAACGTATTTCAATTCTTTTAGCTATTTTTGAAGTGGGACCACCTAAGGAACATGTCTGCCAAATTTGGTTCAATTTGGCCCAATGTTTTGGGAGGAGATGTTGTTTAAATAAATTGTTGACGGACGACGCACGACTCGCGACGCACGACGGACGCCGGACGAAAGGTGATAACAATAGCTCACTTGAGCACTTCGTACTCAGGTGAGCTAAAATGGCGGCAAAAGTTGGAGTTGAAAAGCTCTGGTCCGGGCTGAACAAATTATTCGATTGGTCGGTTTATTCCTTGAATGACAGCCGCAATTGGTCAATTGCAGAAGGTAGTGCTAGTTTGTAAGTTTGTTGCTTTTTCTTTCCTTTTTACGCTGGATATTGCGTGTAGCTATTCTTGTAACAGTCAGCCTATAAAGTTATTCCGTAATTCCGAATAATAAAAGAAAACTATACAAAATAACATTTGTAGTTTTTCATTTATTAGACATAATAATGATTTCGTGGAAATGGTTTTTGTTTTATTTACCCTAATTCGTCTATTTAATTCACTTTCTCTGTGAAGAGATTACAAGAATGTACACAGGCATGTGCGGATCCAGACGGAATGTGTACCGCCCTCTTCCATAGAGATTAGGTTAGAAAAGGCCCAAAATCAATCTATCACATTGTTAGTGTGCGACCAAAATTTCATAACTACAGTTTATTTTAGCTGTAATTACGACACGATGTCGCCCACTGATCGTCACGATTATAAGGCGTGAACAATTTCGATTGGAAAGAGAGAGAGAGAGAGAGAGAGTGAGAGAGAGTGTGTGTGTGTGTGTATGGTATTAGTATTCATGTTTTATTGATACCATGTTATGTTCATTATATTTTATCTTAATTAAACTATTATTACTACTACGAAAGAGAGCAAGAAATGCTCGAAATAGTATATACAGTAAAATTTCAGTAGCTCGAATGCGTCGGGGACTGACTAATTTGTTCAAGATTTCGTAAGTTCGACTTATCCGAAGATCAGATATTGCACTATCATTTGTCCGAGGTAGGAAGAGTCCGAATATATGTTCACTTACTTGCTTGACCAGTTTTGAATTTCATAGAATCCAACATATGTATAAATGTTTTCAAACCTCAAGAAATTTACCTATGAATTTTTCAGAATCATAAAATTTTACAAAATTAATTGAACTAAACAAGCATATTAATATGTTCGCTTCGGTTTCAAGGTTCATTCTATATAACGTACGCGGCATCAGTTGCAAATCTCCATTCTTAGGTCTCAGTCTACGGTTTTACGTCTCTTTCCTTGTCGTCAACCCTGATATTCGAATGTTGCACTAAACTATTCTATCAAACAACAATCTGCAATAGAACAAACATGTTCTTTGTCAAAATAGGATATAATACTAGGAAAAAATTACAACAAATCATACAGATACCCTATAAAAGGGACAAACGCAAGGCGATTTAACATCCGGCCTGGTCAACAAAACCGAGCGTAAACCCTCAATTTCGGCCTGACGCAAGTTGCCGTACAGGCCAAATTGGAAATGATGGCCCGCAAACTACTTGATTTCTGGACAGTAAAAACAATGTAAAGCTGGCCAATTCAGTCAAAAATACCATGATTCCATCTACTTTTTTCACTATCTCGGTGCGTATTCCTACCATTCAAAAATGCCTGCACTGACAGCCAAAAGCCGCAAAACTACCAACTTGCACTTTTGGTTCAGCCGAAAACAGGTGTACTTTCGAAAAGTCACGAACCTTTAGTTTCACATTTGCAAACGGTCTCTTTTTCATGTTTTAGAGTCTTGTAGAACAACAGTTTCCACTATTAACTATAAATCAGCAGTCAAAAATGACATTTTCCTTCTATTTGAGAAATTGACCATGGCCAATTCGAATATTTCCATCAAACCGTAGACTGGCACCTTAAACATAAAGCATAAGAAACACTACACCTTATTTGTCAACAGATTATTTCATCTTATCTGAAAAAGTCAGAATGCATTTTAAGCGCAACAAGTGCCATAAAGTTTTATTTTCAAGAGTATCGGCAGCCGTCAGCGTTATCTTCAGATTCCAAAGGTATGAAATATTCTCCAATAATATAACCTTTTCGATGAATATTTAAACAATCAATAACCAGGTATAATTATTCCTAAATGATAAAAAAAAAACAAGATGTGTTTGTGAAACACCATGCCCCCGAAACAGGAATTCTTTAGAAACGGGTGATTTTTATTGGGGTTTTTTTTCTTTTTTTCTAGGTCTCAACACCACATATTAGCATTGTAACTTAATCAGAGCTGAAGTTATAGGAAATTTATAGTTGGCAGGTTAAGTTTTGCAGACAGACGAACAGACAGACAGATGGACACCGGTAAAACAATATGCCCCCGATCAATCGATGCGGGGGCATAAAAAGTATTTTTCATGGGTTTTTACACACGGTGCATCGTTTGACAATAAGGTGTCATAAATGGAATTAATAAGTGGCATGTTTGAACATTCATTAACCCTTTCCTGTTTTACAAAATTTTAGACTTGTCCAATTTCAAAGAATTTGCAGACGAAAATTTAAAGTGGATTCAATTTGGAAAATAACCATTCAGTTAGGTAGAAAATATTGTAGAAAAAAGAAGAAATTGCTTGTAACAAGCAATTTCTTCTTTTTCTACAATATTTTCTCAATTATAAAATCACAGGGCCGTAAAAAGCAGGGATAGAACAGGAAAGGGTTAAACATATCAGCTTATGATTGTCAGTCAACCCTTTGTGCGACTGATCCAGATGAAATGTATAGTGGTAAGGAGTCCGCGACAATGAAAAGTTTTCGCGATGTAAGAGTTTTCCAATGTAGAACACTATGAATCATGAATACCTTTTGCGGGGTCCAAGTTTCTTGTTCGAAATTTCCGTTGTGTTCGAGAAATCCCGTGTTCGATAGTATTTCTGCGTTCTTTTCCCCTTGAAACTATTGCTTGTTAAAAAGTTGTCATATACCCTATAGAGAGAGACACACACACAAAAAAACATCTAAATTATAAAAAAAAAATCCTGTGGGAGATACCAAGGCCAAGCTTGCATGGGGGTTAACCAACCCGCCCCTTGGCGCTTCCTTCGGTATTACCTTTTCCTACATTTTAATTTTAGCAGGCACGCCCCTGTGTGTGAATCGCAAAGAGCAACATAAGCATCCACATAGTGCATGATACTGATAGTCCACAGAACTGGGGATTCTTTATCTATCTGAGGCATGTGCGAAACGAGAATTTTTTCTCAAAAGTGGTGTTCAACCGATATTGTTCTCGTCTTGTATTCGTGCCGGTCAGAAGGCGAGAAAAATGTCGCTACAGCTTAAGAAAGCTGCGATTAAATTTTTACCGCTCACTAAAGATGTGATATACTGATTTCCTGCTTTCCATAATATGACCACCATATGGGGGGGGGGGGGATCTGACGCCCCCGGATCTGCACATGTCAATGGCACATAGTACATACTCTGATCAGAATATGGAATTGACGCTTGGGTCGCCAGCCAACCAACGATTTGCGCCTCATTCTTTCTTTTCTTGTCATATAGTCGACCAGTCATGTTACTGGATAGGGCTTGTATTCCGTCAGTTAATTTAAACACATGTATATGACCTGCCGGGTATGAATATTGCAAAGGCCGATTTGAGTTTATGCATGTACTTGGCGCACAAGCGAAATCTCTTGAAATATCACACACAGGTTCGTATGTCCGTACATCAAATGAATTCAAATATTCCCATTTTAGGACCCCTAAGAGAATAGCCATAGAAAACATTATTGAAAATGAAGGAATGGGCCCCTTCCGATAGTTGTCCCGAAAATTGCCCTTTAACACCCTTGACTTGACTGGGTAGTTCCGGTTTAAATTTTCTGTATAGAGTGTATAGGGGCTGAGACTAAATGCTCCTATTTTGAGTAGAATCAGATATATTTTTTTTTCAGAATTTCATACAGAGAAATGTTGAAAGCTCTTATAATACTCTTAGATTATGAAATTGTTGCGATAGTTTATATTAACCTTGACACGTTTAAATCGTTTTCTCTCCCGGCCTAGGAACCAATTTCATTCTCGTCCATTTTTCATATTTTACTTCTCATTTTCGAAACAAAACTAGCAAAGGCGTCCTTTGTAGGAAATCATTGTGTTTGCTTCTTTTGCTTGAAAAGACATATTAAAACAAGGAAACCGAACAATACCGAGAACAAAAATATTGCGATAAAGAGTACTTGTACACCGATTTTCTCCACATTTGAAAGATCCATTATTTTCGGTACACATGGCTTTTAAAATTTCGTTTGTATCCTCTTTCGTTCTGAGATTCTTTTCTGTAAAGGGTTAAATGGTAAATCAATTTCAAAAGTTAACGATGTCCTTCCACAACCTGTTTTAATCCAAGTAACTTACACGCTTCTGAACGGTATCTTTGATTGAGTAAAAGACCACGGGCGGTATTTTGGATATACACTAGATATATCTCATAATGATCGGCTAATATTTTTAGAAAATAATAAACGTATCTGCAAAAAAAAAAAAAAAATCACGAACTGAAAATTCCTTGAATTTGGACCAGTCTTAAATTGTTGTCGCCTGGTAATGTGTTAAATCTTAATATATTAAGAGAGGTAGAGCGTCGGCTTCCCAATCTAGAGGTCCCGAGTTCGATTCCAGGGAGCGCCTGGAATCTTGGTTCTTTCAATGGCACACACATACGGCGCGAGTGCTTGTGTATTCTCAATCCCTCTCTGAACCGAGAGGGATTAATCTAAGTTGGTAGCACTTCTTCCCGGGTCGATGTAAAATAATTAGGTTTGTTATACATCTTTAAATATTTCTGGTGAAATATAACCATTACACACAGAAAAGACAAAAGAACCGTATATGACAGTTACGCGTCTTGTTTATATTTCCGTTTATTTATCGTCGCTACCGTAGCATATTCCCATATGAGCGACGCCCTAGAAGACGGTTATTTGTACGGGGTAGAGTGCAAGGATACAGAACGAAACTGCTGAAAGCTCCGCCTGGTTCTAAATAACGTGTTCGGTGGCTAGCACCGTCACACAGGGCATCGGTTTAACGTCACACTTCGAAAGAGAACGTGTTTGTTAGTTGATATGGTCAGTCCAGGGCTCGAACCCGTGATCTTGAGGTTTGAAGTCAAGTGCTCTACCAACTCAGCTAATCGGGCTGACAGTTACTTGTCATATACGGTTCAATATAATTAACCCTTTCCCGTTCAAATACGGGATTTTACGTTCCTGTGATTTTAACTTAAGAAAACATTGTGGAAAAAGAAGAAATTGCTTGTAACAAGCAATTTCTCTTTTTTCCACAATATTTTCTACCACATAGGATGGTTTAATTTCGAATTGCATACAATATTCGTTGTCGTCTGCAACCTCTTTCAATTTGGTCTAGTCTAAAATTTCCAAAAACGGGAAAGGGTTAAAGGTAGTCTAAGATGACGTCATTTCTAATCCGTATATGACCTCATAATGCAAATAAGAAAAACTTGTAGAAATACTTTTTTCATGATCATTTCATTAGATTTATTCAGTTTAAAAAAAGGATATAATAAATGAAATATTACGTTACGATTACTCGCTGCGGAGGAAGATTTATTCCACTCGACCTTCGGTCTCGTAAAATATCAAAAGTTTCTCCGCAGCTCAAGGCAAATACTAGATGTTGTATCACTATCGTAACATTATATTCCCTATTTATACAAAAACATGTTTTTCTTCTTTTTTAGCTTGTGGCCAAAACATATCCCTTCGTGGTATGGCTCGATGCAAGCATCCGCTTTCTCACCACAGACATTGACGAGCTGGTGCAGAGAGCCAAACACTATGGTATTCTCGCTAGAATAGGGAAGAAAGACCTGGTCGGGCATACCTCAATATACACGTTTAGATATTTAAACGAGCCTCCGTGCTTATACCTGAAGTCCCGCGAACCCGTGGCTGGTTTTGTCATCGTGTACCAAACTCCTTTTATAAAGAAATACCTGATGGTACCCTGGGTGTCGTGTTCTCTTATAAGAGGGTGTATGGTACCCTTTAGGGATGTCTATGCAATACGGCAATGTAAAAGAGGCATAAATGATCTGTTCTCTTGTCACCGATTTGACCAGTCTGAGCTTGGAATATTAATCAACCGATTGTTTCACAAGACAATTACTAACCATTATATAAATAAAAAATACTACAGTGTATGTCAAAATTGTAAAGATATGGTATAACCCAAGTAGAAAATAGATATATTTTAGCTCATCTGATCACAGAGTCCATATGAAACATTTTAACATTTGTAAAAAAAATGAAAATCTCTAAAAAAGTAGAGGATTTAGAACCTATCGTTGGTATGAAATACCATTTCATGGATACCCATGAAATTGTTTAACCGTCATCCAATTGACCAATCGCTGGCCCCGCCCACTTACTCTATTGGCCCCGCCCATTGACTTCAACAGGAAGTTCCGCTTCGGCGTTATTTTTCAAATTTTATGGCCAGTAGCATGGAACAAAAATGTAGAATAGTTGGTTGGCGACCTAAACGCCGAAACCACACATTTAATAAGCTGTAGTTACGACATTTAAGTCGCCAAACCAATAACAAGAGGGCCGTTGGCCCTGGGGCACTCACCTGAGATAAAGGCTCTTTTTCTTTCAACAGTCAAATTTCATGTTAAGGTTAGGATTATGAAACAAATGGGCCACAATTACATATAAAGACTATGAACCTGGGGATCCAAAAGTCTAAATTACAAATTCCAAGGCTTTAGTGCTGATTTGAAAGAAGGAAAAAACTTTTTGCATTGGTTAGAATTTCAGAAATAAGACTGTGAACTGATGCTTCATGCCTATACCCCCCCCCCCCTCCGCCCCTGGAGACTCGAGGATCATGATTTTAGCTATTTTGAAAGAGGTCAATATACTGATGCTTCATGCAAAAATCAAGGCTCTACGCCTTCTCGGTCAGGAGGAGATTTTTAAAGATTATTTTAAAATTTCATTTTTGTTGCCATGGCAACCAGAGTTTTTAACGGATTTCAATTCTTTTAGCTATTTTTGAAGGGGACCACCTAAGCAACATTTCTGCCAAATTTGGTTCAAATTGGCCCAGTGGTTTGGGATGAGATGTTGTTTAAAGAAATTGTTGACGGACCACGCACGACGCACAACTAACGACGGTCGGACGCCGGACAAAAGGGGATCACAATAGCTCACTTGAGTACTACGTGCTCAGGTGAGCTAAAAAAAATTAAAAAAAATGCGGTTAATGTAGGAGTTCAAAACTAATTTCTAGTCTAAATGAATGATTTCATTGGTCAACTGGTTATTTGATTGACAGCGCGATTGGTCAGTTGTTGAAACCGTCATCCGATGATCACAAGGAGCGGAACCAAAGTCGGTGGCGACCTGACCTACGATTAAATAAGGTGATTTAAAAAAAAATCTCGAGCTTTATCAGGCCAATACCAACTAAATCATGCTTGATTTCAAAATGCTTGATATTGAAAAAAAAATAGAAAATAGTTAGTAAAGGGGAGTTTGCGTGTACAAAGCAATTTCTGCCTAACCAACAATGATTCTCATATTCAATTCTGAAGCGAAGTAAAAGAGGGATAATAAGTGGTATCCGGTTAAAAGACGATAATAACTCATGATCATGTCTTCACTGAAATGCCTCATTAGCAAATAATTTAATTTTTAGTTTCGTCTATCAAAAAACAAGCGGCCCCGCTTGAATAGTATATTTTTTTGTTTTCATGGAGGTATGAATCGAAAAACCTTATCACACTTATGTATGAATCCGCTTCGCGTATTCATGCAGTGTGGTTAGTTTTTTCGGTTAATACCTCCACGAAAACAAAACAAAAAAAAATATTCTCTTCATCTCATAAATAAAAAAAATCCTCTGATTTTCATGTCCTCAAAAACTATTTGAACCAAATTCTATAGATGAACTTTCTAAAAGTTTGCGATGTTCTGATCGGCCAATAAATATGTGCGTGGCAGGTGGTGTTTGTGTTCTCTTTTCATTTTTAAACCCTTTACTAACACAACAAAATGTTAGGCTAGTCCAAATTCAGATGAAGCAGACGACAAATTATAGTTGGTGGATTTTCGAATTACTCTTACTTTTGGGGTAGAAAGCATTTAGGAAAATCCTAATGTTTTTTTTTTTTTTTTTTTTTTTTTGTCAAAGCTTTTATTTCTTGGTGTTAAAAAGAGTAATTGTGTTGGGATGGGTTAACACCTTCTACATTACGTGGCAAAATTGAGCCAAAATTAATGAGCTTATGCGTGTCATTTTCAACCATTTCGCATGTGCGTGAATTGATCACATTGAGCACCTTGGATAGCCATTTGGGGTAATTAGAATATTCTCTGATTGTTTAAAGAAGCTTTGGGTCAGTATCTATCTACAGATTGCGGAGTGAAGACTCTGATCAGACTGTGTGGATGCACAGGCTGATCTGAGTCTTTACTTGGCGCACATGTGTAATGGTTGGAAATGTCACGCATGCGCTCTAATTAAATTCATAGGTATGTCCTGGATGATTCATTTTAGTTTCATATTGGGTATTTATCCTGATTCTGAGCAATTAACAATAGAACCATGATAGTCCTATATCGCTCACCTGAGGCATCTGCAAATTACAATACTTTTTTGTATAAAAAAGACAATACTTGAGCCAAATAAATAAAACAAATTAAGATTTGGGCTATAGTACAAAACAATAGAGTAATCCTAAACAATAAATATCAATGCCTTAGGCTTTATAGTTTAATCAATTACAAAACAATTCCATATTTTGATGCCCCAAAGGAAAATTGGTTTCAAAATACATTGTGAGAAAGGGAGAATGTACTAGTTACAAGCAATTTCTTCATTTCTCACAAAGAGAGAATTTACTAGTTACAAGCAATTGCTTCATTTCTCACAATGTTTTCTATCCTAATAATTCCTGGTATTTTGATTTCAATCAAACTTTATTAACCGTTTGCAACTTCTTTTAGTGTGGACTAGTGTTAACCCATTCCAACTCAGGCCCTCCTTTTTACGCCCCACAAGAACAAAGCTTTGGAAAACATTGTGGATAATGAAGAAGAAATTGCTTGTCACAAGCAATTTCTTCATTATCCATAATGTTTTCTATCCCAAAAGACGAAAAAAATTAAAATTCCATCAACTTGAAATTGTCGTCTGCAGCTTCTTTCAATTTGGACCAGTCTAAAATTTTGCCGTGTTGGAATGGGTTAAGAGAAGAATTTGATATTGCTCTAATTGATCATTTTACCAAACTTGGGGCCCTTTGGACTGGGCATTTTTGACCCAATGGGTATGAATTTAGCAATCTTGGTAGAGAACAAGCTGGATTTACTATTACAACTTATACATTGGGAGAGGAAGATATTTGAACATGCTCTTATTGAGTGTTTTTCATAATTTAGGATGCCTTGTGAAGGGTCATTTTTGTCCAAAGGATATAAACATGGTAGATAACACTAACATTATGCTAATATGTTTTTGATATAAATTTTTTTAATATTATGGGCCCTATATTTAGGAAAAAGAATTCTTTCAAATTAAGTGGTATATGCAATTCAACCCCTGGAGCAAAGATTTTTTTTATCCTAAGAGCATATTTTCCTTTAACATAGTACAAAATCATGTAGTAATGCTACATACCAAATATGAATGTCCTTCACCTTATATTTCATCAGGAGGAGACTTATGAAGTTGCTCTAATTGGGCGTTTTCCCAAATTTTTTGACCCCTGAAGCAGGGCAATGTTTTATCCCAGAGCTATGATTTTTGCTAACCTGGTAGAGAACCATCTGGTTATGGTATATACCAAACATGAAGGCCTCTGACTTCATAGATTGGGTGGAGAAGACTGTAGAACATGGTCTAATTGCGCATTTTTACAAACTTTGGACCCGCAGGGAAGTGGTGTGTTTTTTTTATCCTACAGGTATGATTTAATAGAAAATGATAGATAACAAAAAGGCTATCCGACATTTCAAATATAAATACCCTCAGCCTTAAAGTGAAGATTATTTATTTTTCTAACTTTCTCAAATTTTGCGATTTTCCCTATTTTGGTCCCTAGTGCAGGGCTGTTTTATACCCAAGGAGAGCAATTTTAAATGATATAGAACAAAACCATCTAGTAATGCTACATACCAAATATGAATATCCTAGACCTTATAGTTTTCAAGGAGAAGTTTTTTGAACTTGCTCCAATTCTGCATTTTTCCAAACTTCGGGCCTCAGGGGTGGTGCCAATTTGACTCGAGATTAAATCTTTAAAGATTTAGTAGAGGACCATGTGATGAAGCTATATATGAAATATAAATGCCTTTGGCCATGCAGTTTCTGAATAAGGTGGCAAATTGTCACAAGATACAAACGTCACACTGCTGGATGTTGACTGGGGAAGGGGATTAGAATTTAAGTCTAAATTTAAGAAAGGGTAACAATTCACAATGATAACTTATAGTTCTGGTGTTTTACTTGATATCACCAAGCTGTTACACTATATGAGATTTGAAAAAAAGATATGTTCCTTGACGATATCTATCTACCCATAAAGTTTCATGACGATAGCTGTTATACTTTCAGAGACATTCTCAAGCCAAAATCCGAGTATGAAAAAACCCAAAAAGGAATAACTCAAAAAATAGGCAAAGAAGAGTTACGGTTCTTGTAAACTGCACTTTCCCTTGATGATATCTATCCACCAATAATATTTCATGATAATAGCTTTTAGACTTTTAGAGATATGCACCGAACAAAAACCAAGTATGGAAAAAAACAAAGGGAAATAACTCAAAACACAGGCAAGGTAGAGTTATGGTTCTTATGCACTGCACTTCCCCTTGATGACATCTACCCAACCATAAAATTTCATGATCATAGCTATTGCACTTTCAGAGATATAATCTGGACAAAATCAAAATATGAAAAATAAAACAAAGGGGTATAACTAATTAACAAGCTAAGTATAGTTACAGTTCTTGTGCACAGCACTCTCCATTGATGACATCTATCCACCCATTAATGTTCATGATCATAGCTATTATACTTTTAGAGATATCTTCCGGACAAAATCCAAGTACAAAGGCGAATAAATAAAAAAATAGGCAAGTTAGAGTTACAGTTCTTGTGCACTGCACTTCCCCTTGATCATATCTATCCACCAATACAGTTTAATTTTCATAGCTATTATACTTTCAGAGATATGCTCCGGAGAAAATCCAAGTATGAAAAACAACAAAGGGGAATAACTCAAAAAATGAGCAAGGTAGAGTAACACTTCTTGTACACTGCACTTCCCCTTGATGACATCTACCCACCCATCATTTTTCATGATCATAGCTTTTATACTTTAAGAGACATGCTCCGGACAAAATCCAAGTATGAAAAACAACGAAGGTGAATAAATAAAAAAAATAGGCAAGGTAGAGTAACGGTTCTTTTGTACTGCACTATCCCTTGATGATATCTATCCACCCATAAAGTTTCATGATCATAGCTATTATACTTTCAGAATAATGCTCCAGACAAAATCCAAGTATGAAAAACAATAAAAGGAAATTACTAAAAAAATAAGCTAGGTAGAGTTATGGTTCTTGTGCACTGCACTCCCTAATCATGAGAGGAACATAACTGCCAAGTTTCAAGTCAATTGGACTTCAGTTGACAGAGTTTTGTTCTGGACAAAGAAATGGACGCTGCCCGACACGGATGCAACTGGTGATCCCTTAATATGTTCCGTCTTCCACAGGCGTATAAAAAATCAAAGGGGAATAACTCAAAAAATTAGCTTCGTAGAGTTACGGTTCTTGTGCACTGCACTCTGTAATCATGAGAGGAATATAACTGCCTAGTTTCAAGTAAATCGGACTTAACGTGAAAGAGTTATGCTCCGGTCAAAGAAGTGGTCGTCGCCCAGACATAGGACAACAGACGCCACAGCCCATAATACGTTCCATGGGTATAAATATTTTTTAAAAATTCACTAAAATTTCCAATTTTCAAATGCTGCGTTAAGCAGAGTTTTTCAAAGATTTAAATTCTTTTAACAACTTTTGTAGAGCTTTATCCAAGGTACATCCCTGCAAAATTTGGGCTTGATTGGCCTACTGGTTTAGGAGTAGATTTTTAAAGATTTACTAAAATTTGCCTTTTTCAATTGCTGTGGTAAGCCGAGTTTTTCACAGAATCAAATTCTTTTAACAACTTTTGTAGAACTTCACCCAAGGAACATCCCTGCAAAGTTTCAGCTTGATACACCAACTGATTTAGGAGGAAAAGATTTTTAAAGAAATTGTGGACAGACAGAGGACGGACGACAACCAATCAAAACAGCTCACCTTATATTTTGTGCTCAGGTGAGCTAAAAACAAGAGCTGACAGATTATGCTCCCCGAATATAGCCCTGTCACAACAGGTATAAAATAAACTGGGAAAAGGCTTCAGACATAGATGTGGGTACATGCTCACCCATTTCAAGAGATACTAAAATTTAATGTACATTCTTAAGCTGTGACGTTGACCTTTGAACTATCTGAAAATTTGTTTCAAATGGCACATCTACTCACTACAGAGATGTGCAAAGTTATTTCGAAATTACTTAATTTCTTAGTCTTATTGTTTGACCTTGAGCTGTGACCTTCGAGCCATCTCATTTTTTTCTAACTGCACATCTATTTATGACTGAAAACAATTGCACCAAGTGATTTTAAAATCCATGTATAATTGAAGGAGTTATGCTCTGAAATGCTTCACTTTAATGTTCCACATTAAGCTGTGACCTTTACACTTTATGAATATTTTTTTCAAATAACACATCTACTTGTGATATAGAACAATTTTGAAAAGTTCTTTCGAAATCCAGCCTTATTGAAGGATCTTTTTTCAAGAAAAGCTAAATTTTCAAGTTCGACCTTGAGCTGTGACATTTGCCTTGGGGGAAATAAATCCATAATCTTAGGAGCTTAATGCTCCAGACATGTTTAATTTGAGTGTTTGACCTTGATCTGTGACCTTGAACTTAGAGCTATCTTTTTCAAAATAAGCATCTACTCATGACTAAGAACAGTGCCAAGTTATAATGAAATCCATCTATAATAGAATGAGCTATTCTCTGGATATGCTTAAGTGTCCAAAATTGAGCTCTGACCTTTACCTTGAAAGGTGCCAAGTTATAATGAAATCCATCTATAATAGAATGAGCTATTCTCTGGATATGCTTAAGTGTCCAAAATTGAGCTCTGACCTTTACTATATGAATAGAATTTTCAAATGGCACCACTACTCATGATAGAGAACAATTGTGTAAAGTTATTTCAAAATCGGTGCATAAATGAGGGATCTTTGCTCTGGAAATGCTAAAATTTCACATTCAACCTTGAGATGTGACCTTGACACTATTTGAAGGTTTGAGAACAAAGGTGAAAAGTAATTTTGAATTCAATCCAAAATTAATGGACCTATGCTCCAGACATGGTAATTTTCAACATTTGGCCTTGAGCTGTAGCCTTGGAGCTATTTGAAGATTTGTTTTAAATTGCACATCTGCACATTATTGAGAGCAATTGTGTAAAGTTATTTTCAAATCCGTCCATAGTTGAGGATTCTTTGTCTGGAAATGCTTAATTTCAATGTTTGGCTTTGAGCAGAGACCTTGACCTTTGAGCTTTTTTCAAATGGTATATCTTTTCATGATAGAGAACAGTTCTGCAAAGTTGTTGTAAAATCCATCCAGAATTGAAGAAGCTATACTGTTGACAAGCTCAATTTTGACCTTGAGCTGTGACCTTGACGCTTTCCAAAAACCTGGAAAATAGGAATTCACATGTGAAGATCTATCCAATTTTGCTCAAGGGTTGTGGGGCACACAGACGGAAAATGGAAGGACGGCCGGACAGGCAAAGCAGAGGCTATATAGTCGACCTTTTGTGAGCATAAATAATTAATTTTGGCAATTTCCACCCAGCATAGCACATGCTGCCTCCAGACTCTGCATGTTTAATATCAATTTTATATTATATCTAAATATCAAAATTATTATCTGTGCCATAAATTAACATGTAGTCATAGTGCAACAGACTTGTAGTTTTATGTTGTTGATTGGAAACTTCTGGGTCCAAGACTCATAGCCACTGTATTGTGGTTACTAAAATTAGGCAAATTTTATTGCTTTTATAGTACTGTGAAATCCTCTTATGTCAACTCTGATAACAGTAATTAACTTCGTAATTCCAACTGACCCTATTAATAAACATTAGATTTAACCCTTTCCTTTACAATCATTTGTTTTTACATCCTTGTGATTTTATACTTTAGAAAATATTGTGGGAAAAGAAGAAATTGCTTGTTACAAGCAATTTCTTCTTTTTCCACAATATTTTCTATCCTACCAAATGGTTATTTTCAAATAAACTTAGCTTTAAATTTTCGTCTGCAAAACCTTTGAATTTGGTCAGGTCTAAATTTTTCAAATCAGAAAAGAGTTAAAGAGCAAATAGCTCCTTTTTATTGCAACTTTCTTTCAAATGTGACAAAAGAATAGACAATTAATGTTGCAAATAACAGGATTCCCGTGTACTGCATGTACTTCGTATCTATATTTTTTTGTTTGATCTTTGAATTTTCCTTTTTGTTAGATGGTAATTTAAATTAATATTTATCCCCTTTTCATAAGCTAACACAAAATCGATTAACCCTTTACCACACAACAATTTTTCAGACTGGTCCAATTTGAAAGATGTTGCAGACGAAAATTTCTAGATTGTGAAACCTTTTAGTCCATGAAAATGAATATCTAAGTAAAGAATCTTTGCCTAGAAAAAGTACAAAAAAGTAAAAAATAATTGTGCAAAGTTTCAAAACAAACACATCGGTGGGAAGAGAGTTATCAAGATATAAGACAGTTGCACGTAAGTTTTAAGCAAGATCAAATTCTATGTCCAAAAAGGGTTAGAATTCCACTGAAATGAATGTCAGGTAATTAATTTGTGTCTAATGAATGATATTAATGTCTCATGAACATATGCAAAGTTTTAAAGCAAAAGCATTGGTATAGAGGAAAATATTGAAAATATCCAACAGTTGCACGCAAGGTTTAACCAAAACATTTTAAGTCTGAAAAGGGTTAAAACTCCACTTTTATACAAAAATTGGTCTTTGCCTGGAAAATGATATGATGGTCACAAAAGCATGTGCAAAGTTTCAAAGCAATAGTATTGGTAGAAAGAGAGTTAGATAGTTGCACATACTGTTTAACAAAGAGTTTTTAAGTCCAAAAAGGGATTTAATTCCACTGAAATGAATGTCAGAATAATGAATCTGTTTCTATGGGCTGATATCATTGCCACATGAACAAGTGCAAAGTTCCTAATCAATACCATTGGTAGGAAGATATTAAAGATAAATGAAAAAGAATTTTTTAAGTTCAAAAAGGGTTAAACTCCACTAAAATAAATCTAATTGTAATGAATCTTTGCCTAAAAGATGATATGATGGTCACAAAAGCATGTGCAAAGTTTCAGAGCAATAGCATTAGTAGAACGAGATCTATTAAAGATATATAATAGTTGAATGTGAGGTCTAACAAAGAATTTCTTGGTCCAAAAGGGGTTTAAATTCCACTAAAATGAATGAATGAAATGAGTATTGAATCTGTGTCTAGAGGCTGATATTATTGCCACTAAAGCATGTACAAAGCTTCAGAGAAATAGCATTAATAGAACCTGAGATATGATACCTGCATGTAAGGTTAAACCAAAAACTGATGCCCGGGTGACTGGAATAGCCCCCCATTCTTGGAAAAGTTGAGCTAAAAACATTAACCCTGGACAAGATTTGAATCCAGATTTTCAGTTTAGCAGAACGGCAAACTACTTATTTTGTTATCTCAACTAGTACATCACTTACAGAAGGCGTCAGAGCTCACATGACTTGGGTCAATGACAATCATCTAACTCAAATTCATGTTTTCATGAGCCTAATTCAGGGCTATTTTCTAGAAATTGGGAAGAGACCTTAGCCTGTTTGTTTTGGGAAATTTTTCAGAAGAATTGGGAAACATAAGTTTAATAAAAGAAAGTAATATAAGTAAGATTCATGTATTATTTTCAAGATTCAATGATAAATAACTATATTTAAGGGTCTTATCAGTAATAAAATGAAAAGAAATTAAACAAAACAAATTTTGAAGAAAATAAATCCATATAATGCAAAAATAAGCTGTAATTTTGGGAAATTTCTCTGCCACAAGTGGGACAAAAATAGCCTTTTTTGAATTGGGAAGTAGCCCTTTATGGACCCCTGTTAAAGAACGAAAAAAAGCCCTGTAATTATGAATTCAGAAGAAAAGAAAGGTTTAGGTCAATAAATTTAGCCTATATCTACATGAAAACAGAACAAGTTCTTTTCATCTCTTATAGTTCGATCCCTGGCGGTGGCACATAGTCTTTCCATCATTTATCTTTCACCAATGGGTGTATAATCCTAAACCTAAGTGGGATAGTAGCTGGAGGCTAGGAAAGGATGTAGTAGTAGTACTAGTGCGAAAAATACCTGGAATCCATTGTTAGATGCTCCAGTTGCTACAATGTGACTGAAGTACTGGTAAATGAGGAAAACAGTCAATCAAATCATTTCTTATAATTCAATCAATCAATCAAATCATCTCTTATATATCAAGATTCTGATGGCATAAAAAATATAAATAATATGAGGTAATTAACAACATTGTTTTGTATAACATGTGATCAGGGACAAACAAGATGTGTTTGTGAAACACCATGCCCCCCAAAACAGGAATTCTTTAGAAATGGGTGATTTTTTTTTTTTTTTTTTTTTTTTTTTAGGGAAAAGGGCTAAAATTTTGACCTTGATGAAATGACCTTCCCTAGTTGCACCTTGTTGAGACCTATCTACATACCAAATATTAGCATTGTAACTTAATCAGGGTTGAAATTATAGGAAAATGTTTAGTTGGCAGCTAAAGCTTTGCAGACAGACAGACAGACAGACACCTGTGAAACAATATGCCCCCGATCTTATCCATGGGGGGGCGTAAAAATAAAAGGCAAGCTGTTAGTTGGTGATCTAAACATCAAAACTACAGCTTTAACAAGCTGTACTTACAACATGCAAAAACCACAAATATGCTTTTCAACAATGCTGAAGTTCAAAATTTACTTCCAGTCAAAATGAATGAATATGACTGGTTTGTAAACTTTTTAACTCTTGTCTTGCTGAATATAATCTTTATTGAGAACTGCATGAAAATCAAAGGTCTGGAAGCACTGCAAGGCTTTAATTACGGATCACTATTTCTTTTGACAACTGAATTTATAAACAACTCTGACTTGAATTGGACAAGCAGATGGTGTAAACAAATATCAGACTGCACATATTGCAGTCTGATCTTTGTATATACCTCCTGCCAAAATAGGAATATTCCCGGTTCAGCATGACAAGGGTAAACACTAAAGCAATATATCCACTGATCTTCCATGTGGCAGTTAAAGTGAAATATGAAATGATATTAGTTTGCAGAATTTATGGTCTGGCGCATACAATTATACTATTGGTGAATGTGATTATTAGCCTTCAAAGTCACAACAAAAACACTTTGTCACTGGAATAAAGCCTTTTTAGAACAAACTCGGAATGAAAACTGATGGTTCATAAGGATGCTTGTCATACATTTTAAGGTTCATCTATTACACCAATTCCAAAACTAGACATTGTCGCAAAGCGGTCTAATATCCCCCAACAGTGCTTATCCATATACAAGTGCTATCTGCAAAAGGGCCATAACAAAATTTGACTTATTTAATCAAAGGGCCATAAATCCGTCAAAAATCAATGGACCATAAACAAAATAGGATATGCACATGTCTGACTTATACCTAGTCTTTCTGTAAAATTTGAATCAAATCCGTCCAATGGTTGCACAGGGCCATAAATCCATCAAAAATCAATGGACCATAACCATAATAGAATATGCACATCTCTGCTTGATACTGATTATATCAGTGAAGTTTGAATCAAATCTGTGCAATAGTTGCCCAGAAATTGAGTGGACACGAAAAAGCTACAAACAGATGGACAGACCGACCGACAAAATGACTCCTATTTACCCCCTAACAAAGTTAAGGGGGGTATAATAAATAATCTTGCAAGCCTGCGTTTCCATTATCAAAAATCTGAAAACACCACATTTTGACCCATAGAAATTTCTCCCATTTTGATCCCCTTGTTGAAACCCCCTTGTGAGAAATCTCTAAGGGTCAAAACAGGGTTTTCTGATCCCTGAAATATGCAGTGATGCATCTCATGTACCATTAAAATTTGTATAAATCAATTGCTGACTTCATATCTTTAACCCATTCTTTTGTTACAAGCAATTTTTCCATAATCCGCAATGTTTTCTATCCCAAATATTATTTTAAGAACTTTAAATTGACATCTGCAACTCCTTTCAATTTCCACAAGTCTAAAATTTTGTCATCTGGTAATGTGCTAACCCATACCCACACAATCCCTCCTTTTTACGTCCCTCAAGAAAAATGCTATGGAAAACATTGTGGATAATGAAGAAATTGCTTGAAACAACAACTAAAGTTCTGTTGGTACTTAAAACTTCAAAAGTAGCACAAGCCCTGGATCTGATAAATCCATCAAGTTTTTTTTTTAATCCATTCCCACACTGTGACGCCGTTGGACGCCCCTCAAGAAAAATAATTGAGAAAACATCCTGTAAAATGCAGAAATTGACCAGTCTAAAATTTCGTCGTCTGGTAATGGGTTAAATGACATTATCAATTAGTCAATTTACAGACCACTAATCAATCACACTGTACTCAAAAAAGGGCAGATTATCTAGACAATAATCTGCAAAATGTCAATGTATAATCATGGTAAGGGAAGTAACTCCTGAGTTAATAACATTTTATTGCTAGAGTAACTTGGTTTGAAGCTCTCCAATGTAGAACAAGAGCTTCGCAGAGCGGCGCATATACGCCCAAAATGGCTTGTCAATAACCCTGCTTTGTCAGCTATGTAAGCTTGAATGATAGCTCATGCATTTTATCAATAGAAAGATCTTGTTACCTGAATAATATTGTATGCACTTGAGAAACATGACAGCTTTCAAAACCATTATTAAATTTAAAACCATTGCCATGAAAACTGTAGGATAAGATGTGCATACAAGACAATAAGTGTTTTTCATTCAATTCAAGGGCAGATAATTTAAGATAACTCAAAAATGACTGAAAAGATTTGAATTTAGAAAGTCTTATGCACAACTAGATGTCATAGGGAGTAAATGTGCAAAGATTCAGCTCATTCCAATTGATAGTTTAGGAGGAAAAAATTGCTAGCAGACAGACAGATGGACAGATAGACAGACGGATGGACGGACTGAAATCATAGAGATACATTGTGGCCAGTTTCTGTTAAATTCTATGTAAATTGTAGGAGTTTTGTACAAAATTAAATGTAAATTGAAGCTATTTTGTTAAGTCAAGGGCAAATAATTCAGGAACAACTTGACATTTCAAACAAATTCTAGTCCTAAGGAAAAGTAGACATCACACAAAGTCATTGTAGCAAGTTTCAGTTCATTCCCATTCAGAATGTAGGAGAAGTTGAGCTTACAAGAAATACAGTGATTTTCTTTCAATACAAGGGCAGATAATTCAAGATAACTCAAAAATGACTGGAGTGATTCAAATTTCAAAGGTCAAAGATGCACAACTAGACATCATAGGGAGTAATTGTGCAAAGTTTCAGCTCATTCCCATTGATAGTTTAGGAGGAGTAGCGAACAAAATAAACAGTGATTTTCGTTCAATTCAAGGGCAGATAATTCAAGATAACTCAAGAAAGATTGGAGCGATTTGAATTCCAAAGGTCTTATGCACAACTAGACATCATGGGGAGTAATAGTGCCAAGTTTCAGCTAATTCCCATTGATAGTTAAGAAGGAGTTGCGCACACAAAAAATTGCTAACGGACGGACAGACGGACGGACAGACGGACAACCGGGGCTGTAACATTATAAGACCCTTCGGGCGTATAATAAGGAAAGTGAAGGACAGAGAAGAATTTTGGATAACATTTTGTCAGCCAAATTAAGTTTTAAATAAGAATTTAGTGTCAAGGGCTTTTTTTAACTGTTTATCACAAAATACATGGCCGGGGACATAAAACAAAAAGAAAATTGTTGGTCCTCCATTTAAACACTGTAACTACAACTTTAATAAGTTGTCAATCAATGAGAATCTTTTGCATAAAAGTCAGAGGTTATTATTGCACTTCCAGTATAAACGAATCATTTGATTGGTAAATTGACACTGGTCCTGGTTGTTCTATGTAAATAGGCTATCTACTGCTGTTTTCTCTGTTTGTGTTGTCTGAAATAGAATAAATAGAGTAAAATGAATGAGTGGTCCTCCAAACATTTCACAATATGTTAGATAAACTAGACCATCATTAAAAGTTATTAACCCTTTCCCGTTTTTGGAAATTTTAGACTAGTCCAAATTGAAAGAGGTTGCAGACGACAATAACAACTGGATGCTATTTGAAATGAACCCATCCTATGTGGTAGAAAATATTGTGGAAAAAGGAGAAATTTCTTGTTACAAGCAATTTCTTCTTTTTCCACAATGTTTTCTCAAGTATAAAATCACAGGAAGGTAAAATCCCGTATTTGAACGGGAAAGGGTTAATACCCCTCCCCCCCAAGCTTACTAGTCACAGGATAACATTTTATCACTATAATGAAGCCTTTTTTCAACAAAGGGGCAAGCTTACACCTTTTCTTGATACTGCTTGCATTCGGTGTATGCACTGGTGTATTCTCCAGGTAGCAGAATTGAGGGGGAAATTTGAATTATATCCAACCAGTAGATTAGTAAACAAGAGGCCCTTGAGGGCCCGAGATGCTCTGCTGGGTAACAAGTTTTTCATTAAAGTAATCTGATATTTAAGGAAGTAAATTGCTTAAAAAAGAATGCATTAAAAGAAATTAACAAATTGGACTTTATCCCCTTTATTATTTTGAGCAACTATCTTCAAGGCCCTTTTCCCATGTTTCTTGATGGATCCACTCCATTTCCAAAAGGAAGTTTCCTTATGACCCTACAATCAATCCTGTGAAATTTTCAACAGAATCTGATTATAATTGTGGGCTTTATCATGTAAACAGGGTTGATTTGAATGAAAATCCTCTTTTTCCTGTTTTTTTCATAAGGAACCATTTCATTTCTGAAAGGAACTTTCCTCATGACCACACAACAGTCCTATGAAATTTTAAAGCTAATCTGATAACTTCATGACATAAACAAGAATGTTTTGAATGATAATCTGTAAGGCCCTTTTTCCTATGTTTCCAATGCCACAATTATTCCATGCACCTTTGAAGAGAATCCAATAACAAGAGGACCATGATGGTCCTAAATTGCTCCCCTGAGTATGATGGTTCATGGCTTTATGATATAAACAAAATAGCAAAGCCCCCTGTTTAATAAATTTTGAGAAGATGTTTAAGAATTTCTCTTTTAATCCTAGGTATATTGATGATCCCACCATATAGCACTAATTTCCTGAATATGGTAATGCTTTGAAGTATAGACATCAATACATACCAAGTACAAAAGCTATAGGCCTAATGGTTTAGGAGAAGAAGGTCGATGATACATACCAAATATAAAAGCTCTAGGCCTTATAGTTTGGGAGTAGAAAATTTTCAGAGATTTTCTTCTTTATTCCTTTGTAAAATCAGGGATTGCACTGAAAAGGGCTAATTTTCAGAATACGGCAATTCTTTGAAGTATTTTGGTAGAGGGTCAATAGATGATGATATGTACCAAATATCAAAGCTCTAGTCCTTATGGTTTTGGAAAAGAAGGTTTTTAAAGATTTCTTTTTTTATTTCTTTGTGAAATCAGGGTTCGCACAGAAAAGGGCTAATTTTCAGAGTATAATAATTCTTTGAAGTATTTTGGTAGAGGGTCAATAGTTGATGATATGTACCAAATATCAAAGCTCTTGGCCTTATGGTTTAGGAGGAGAAGATTTTTAAAGATTTCCTTTGTAAAATCAGGAATTGCACAGAAAAGGGTTAATTTTTAAAGTACAGTAATTCTTTGAAGTATTTTGGTAGAGGGTCAATAGGTGCTGAAGTGTACCAAATATCAAAGCTCTAGACCTTATGGTTTGGGAGGAGAAGATTTTTTAAAAATTGTTTACGGACGGACAGACGGAAAGACGGACTCCGGACAATTACCGATCATTGTGCTCAGGTGAGCTAAAAACTGTGGACTGTATTGTGTTACAGAAGATATTTCAATCAAGTTCCTATAAAAACTCTTTTCCCTTGATACTTTATTGTTGGTTTAATCATTCTGTGAAAGTTTAAAGTGAATCTGACGAAATTAAATTTCATAAGGCTCCTTTGCCTATGATACTTGACAGATCAGGTCTAATGTCAAAATCAACAATTGTATTATTATTGTACAATCATCTGTGAAAGTTTGAAGAAAATCAATGAAAGCTCTCAGTCTAAGGCCCCTTTTCCTATGTTTCTTGACAGTTCAAACACAATTTCAAAAATAATAATCAATAAGACCTTACAATCATTCTGTAAAAATTTTAACAAAATCTGATCAAAAGCTGTGTGCTTCATTGTGTTAACAGGGATTATTTGATTAAATTTTCATACAGCCCTTTTTCCTATGTTACTTGATGGATCTGATCCAAGTTCAAAGGGAACTTTACTTACAAAAGTTTAATCATTCTGTTTGAGTATGAAGTATGAATTCTGTGGACATTATAGCATTAATCAAAAAAAATTTTAAATTAAATTTTCATCAGGCCCCTTTTCCTGTGTTTCTCCACGGATCAGACCCACTTTTGAAAGGAACAATCCTAATGATGGTACAATCATTCTGCTAAAGTTTGAAGTGAATCTGGTGAAATCTGGTGAAATCATTGTGTTAACTAAGATTTTTTATTAAATTATCATAAGGCTCCTTTTCCCATGATAATTGACAGATGAAAACCACTTTCGAATGAGTTCGAGAGGTATAACCAGGTGAAACACAAATGACCCTGCAACTGCAATTTTTCAACAAGACCTTGTCCTTTGACCTTGATTGACCTAGGACAATACATCAACTGAAAGAGATAGAAATTTTCATGCAAAGTACTAGGTCCTTATTTGAACCATTTAAAGTTACCAGAGTAACTACACAGTAAGATGTGATACTCAATAAGTGTCATTTAAACCAGACCAATGGTTACTGAGCATTTGTGTTGATAAGACAATGTGGATGGATAGACAGACAGATTCCATAGGCAAACAATAGGGCCGTTAGCCCTGGAGCACTCATCAAAGATGTTTGCCTATGAAGTCTGTCTGTCTATCCATCCCATTCCGGGGCTCTGGAAATTTTGAAAAGTAATTCGGTCCAGGACAATACAATCCATCGCCTGACTGTACTTTTATACTTATATATGCTCTGTACCTGGTAATCCCAAAGTCTAAATGACAAATTCAAATGCTTTAGGACTAATTTGAAAGGAGGAGAACACTTTCACCTCACCCTGGATCCATGTGTAATAATATGACAGAAGTTTATGAACTTATGCTTCATGCTAAATATCAAGGCTGAAGGTAAACTGGGTCAGGACTGGAGAAGAATTTTTAAAGATTTAACTTTCATTGCAATGACAACAAGAGTTCTTTAGCTAGTTTTCTATCATTTCAGCTGTTGTGATTGATTGATTGAATGGGGTTTAACAGCAATTTCAAAAGTATTTCAGTCATATTGCGGCGGCTGGAGCACCTAACAATGGATTCTGGTATTTCTCACACCAGTACTACCATTACATTCTTTCCGAGCCTCCAGCTTCTATCCCACTTAGGATTACAATTATCCACCAATTGTTGAGAGAACATTTTTTGGAAAGGATATAAGCTGTTGCTGGGGATCAAACCCATGATGTCCAATAATAGATGATTGGGAGTCTGATGCGCTACTGACTGCGTTATGACAGCGGTTTTTAGCTGTTGTGAAAAAGGATCATCTAAGGAACATTCCAGCCAAACATTTCAACCCCTGGGGACCCAAGGGTTATGATTTTAGCAATTTTAAAGAGATCAATATCCAATGTTTCATGCAAATTAACAAGGCTCTATGCCTCCTAGGTCAGGAGGAGAAGTTTTTAAAGATTATTCAAAAATTTAACATTTGTAACCATGGCAACCCGGGGTTTTTCATGGATTGAAATCTTTTTATCTATTACAAAGGGGACCACTTAAGGAACTTTTCTTCCCAAATTAGGTTCAAATTGGCCCAACTGTTTGGCAGAAGTATTGTCATTCTTTATTTCTATGAAACCCTACTCAGAGTTCTGCCAATGGCGCGCCATTGCGGGATCGGCGCAGAAAAATTACAGATGGCCTCTAAAAAATATGTCTGGGGGGCTGACAGGCGCGTTAAAATTACAAACCGTGAGCCGTAGCTACGAAGATACCTTGGGACGAGTCAGCGGATGTTTGGGGTTTTATTTACTTCCGGGGTTTCCCTTGGTAATACAGAGTGTTAATATTGATTGACAAGGTCGCTCTGATTGGTTTACTGTGCACTGTAAATTCCGTTTTGGTCATATCAGCCAATCAATAGCTTTATAATAAAATAACAAATTTAACTTTGACATAACGATATATTCCTTCTGCATCATAAACTCGCTGTTTTGTTATGCCGTGATGGCAGAAAAAAGAAAACAAAAACAATCTTAAGCTTCTTTCGCCAAAGAGAGCACGAACTGGCACCAATGATCAGCCAAACAAACCCAGAACTTCAAAATCGGCCAAAATTCAATCAGAATTCGAGCGCGAAACAGCTAAATCGAGCAACGAAAAACAGTTCCAAAATTAATGGCTCTCTGACTTTTCTTGGCTATCTTATGATTCAAGTAAAAACTCAATGACTTGTTCTCTTTGTATTAAGCACAAGAAAAATAATTCATCAACAGATCAAAACTGTATCTTTAATTCAATATATTGTTTACTTTTAAATGAGAAGAAAGCCCCTGAGATTTCTTCTCATTGATTGGGTTCATATCATACAACCGACCTCATAATATAGTGTCCCCATGTTTTGGAATAGTGGCCCTATGTTATTGGCTTAAATGGGCCAGTTGCCCCCTAAGGTCAAAAGCTTGGCAGAACTCTGCCTACTACTTTGGGTTTGCGCCCCTGGGGAGCCAAGGGTAATGATTTTAGCAATTTTGAAAGTGATAAATAAACTGTTGTTTCAAAATATCAAGGCTCTACACCTTCTAGACCATGAGGAGAAGAATTTTAAAGATTATTTCCAAAATTTCACTTTTGTTACCATGGCAACCAGAGTTTCGATAGATTTTTTTTTTTTTTAGACATTTTTTAAAGGGGACCACCTAAGAAACATTTCTGCCAAATTTGGTTCCAATTGGCCCAATGGTTTGGGAGATGTTGTTTAAAGAAATTGTTGACAGATAACGCATGACGGACCAACACTGCACTACATGCTCAGGTGGGGTTAACAAGAGGACCATGATGTTCCTTGATTGCTCAACTGAATGGTCTGCTATTAAAAACAAGAGGGCCTGGTGCTCACCTGAGATAAGGCTCTTTTTTTCTTCCAAGCCTATTATAAACTGGGTCGGGAGAAGACCTCCCTAAACAATTAATTAAAATAAACTTATGTTACCATACCAACCAATGCTTTCAACAGATTTCAAATATTTCAGTAATCATTAAAAGGGGGCAAACTAACCTATTTCTGCCCAATTTGGTTTACATTGGCCAAATGGTTTTGAAAGGGTTGTCTTCTTTATTTCTATTTAAGCCTATTCACCCTGTGGCTCTAAAATTTAATAAATTTTGAAAGAGGTCAATGTACTGATTCTTCATGCAAAATTGAAGATTCTTCAACTTCTGGGTCAGGAGTAGATGGGTTTTTTTTTAAATTTTTTTTCATTTTTACTCTTGTTGTCATAGCAACCAGAGTTTTCAACTGATTAAATTCTTTGGTTGAAATCAGCCCAGTGGTTTGGGAGATGTCATTTGAAAATTCCTACTTTATTTCTTTATAAGCCCCATCCCCCCTTGGGCTCTGGGAACCCGAGGGTGATGATTTTAGCAATTCTGAAAGAGGTCAATGTACTTATGCTTCATGCAAAATATCAAGATTCTAGGCCCTCTGGGTTAGTAGGAGATAGTTTTTAAAGTTTTCATTAAAATTTCAGTTATGTTGCCATAGCAACCAGAGTTTTTAACTGATAAAAATTCTTTAAGCAATTTTTAAAGGGCATCACCCAAGAAACATTCCTGCCAAATTTGGTTGAAATCCGCCCAGCAGTTTTGGAGGTGATGTCAGTTTAAAAATCCTTCTTAATTTCTTTAAGAGCCCCACACACCCCTGGGGCTCCGCCCCGGGAACCTGAGGGTGATGATTTTAGCAATTCTGAAAGAGGTCATTGTACTGATACTTCATGCCAAATATCAAGGCACTACGCTTTCTGGGTCAGAGGGAGATAATTTTTAAAGTTTTCATTAAAATTTCAGTTATGTTGCCATGGCAACCATAGTTTTGATCTGATTTCATTTCTTTCAGCAATTATTAAAGGGCACCACCAAAGAAGCATTTCTGCCAAATTTGGTTGAAATCAACAAGCGGTTTTGGAGGTGATGTCATTTTCAAAATCCTTCTTTATTTCTTTATAAGCCCCTCCCCCCTGGGGCTCGGCCCCTGGGAACCCGAGGGTGATGATTTTAGCAATTTTGAAAGAGGTCATTGTATTGATGCTTCATGCCAAATATCAAGGCTCTATTCCCTCTGGGTCAGGAGGAGAAAATCTTTAAAGTTTTCATTAAAATTTCAGTTTTGTTGCCATGGCAACCATAGTTTTAAATGGAAATCAATTTATTTAGCAATTTTCAAAGGGAACCACCCAAGGAACATTCCTGCCAAATTTGGTTGAAATCCACCCAGCGGTTTGGGAGATGTCGTTATAAAAATCCTTCTTTATTTCTTTATAAGCCCCACCCCCTTGATGGAAACTGTGGCCTCTAGAGTGTAAACACTTCAATTGTGACGCTGAACGACGGACAACAGACATTCAATGATGACAAAAGCTCACCCTGTCTATTGTAATAGGGTCAGTCACAACACAAGGTGGAGGGTTTTCTATACTGATTCTTAAGACTCAAGGGGGGAGGGGGGGGGGGGGAAATGGAGTGAAAGAATTAACTTGTTGTTAAAGACTTACACTCCATTGAGATAGAATAATGATGATAGAAAATATGGTTCTAAAGAACAAAAATATCTGGGAATTTTGGCAACAAAATTGTCAAGTGAGGCAAGTTAATTTCAGCTTTCAAAGTAGCATTTAAGCCATTACTACATAATCCCACATTTTTACATGCCAAACAAATATAGCTTAAGAAAACATTGTGAGAAAAGAAGAAATTGCCTACAATAAGCAATTTCTTCTTTTCTCACAATGTTTACTACTTCATATTGCCCTTGTTTCTCAGTTTAAACCAACTGAGTTTTGGCGTCTGTAACCTCTTTCAATTTGGACTAGTCTGAAATTAGTTGTTTGAGAATGGGTTAACAGTTTCGATATTTCTCACACATTTTTCTACTCTATATAGCAGTTAATTCTAATATAAACCTGCTTTGAAAGTAATCTGCAATTTCTTCTTATTTAGTATAGTTTGAAATTTTCATGTGCAGTAATTGGTTAGTCTATTCACACTTTTTTTTTACCTTCCTGAAGCAAAAAAAAACTGGAAGACTTTTTGGAAAATGAAGAAATTCCTTGTGATACACAATTTCTGTTTTTTTATCCCAAAAGACAAAGCCTTTTAACTCATTACCAGACATCTTTATTTCAGACTGGTCCAAATTCAAACAAGTTGCAAGCAACAATTTTAAAAAGCACTTTTTTCTTGGAGGTGTCAAAAAGCGGGACCAAGTGTGATTTGTTGAAATATCAACTATTAGTTGTCGTCTGCAACTTCTTCTAATTTTGACCAGTCTAAAACTTTGTTGTCAGGCAAAGGTTCAAGTCTACAATACCCACCTGTCTCAAGTCATTTAAAGTATATCTGATTTCACCAACAGTCTGATGCAGGATACCCTCTTTCTTCTGAACCTTGGCTTTCATCATTTTATTCTGTGCTTCTAGATCTGCTAGTACTTTCTGTAATACTTTGAGCTTACTTTGTTTCAAATGTACCATATGAGCTCTTAAATCTGCTTCTACATTGCCGCTTGGTCTCCTAGTGACAGGAAAAGTTAAACAGAAAATGACCAATCGCTAGTCCCTCCCAATACTCCGTTGGCCTCTCCCATTGTCACTAACAGGATGTTCCACTTCCATTTTAAACGATGTTATTGGTTGGTTGATCAATTCCTTGATTGACAGCTGGGATTGGTCAATTTCTAAATGAAGTTGAAATTGACAAATCACACCTGTCAATCTAATAATCAATCAACCAATCAAAACATTCATTCAGACCGGAAGTGAACTTTGAACTCAGGTATTGGCCAACATTTATGAGAGACATTTTGATAGTTTGGCGACTTAAATGTTGTTACTACAGGTTATTTAAGCGTTAGTCATGACTTTCAGGTCGCATATACACCATTTTACTTTTCTAATGCACAATACTGACCATAAATATTTAAGAGATGAAGAGAATAGAAGCGGATTCATACATTGTGTAATTAGGATTTTCGGTTCATACCTCCATGAAAACAAAAAATTTTCTCTTCATTTCTTATAATTTAATAGCATTGAGCGAAAAAAACAAAAGCTTTACAAATTTTGATACCTTTTTGTATGGGACTATTTTGTGCGGAAGCACACAAAATCGCTGCGTGCTCAAAATTTTGTTCATGGAGTTATGAATATTTTTTTCAACCAATCAGAACGCTTGTTTTTGATAGACGAAACTAGAAATTAAATTATTGCATAATAACGCCATCTAGTATATCAAAGATACTTCTTACCATAGATCAATGAGTCAATGGGTATGGTCTGCAATCTATCATTTGTTCCATAATGAGGTAAGTCAAATTCAAGAAATCTGAAGAAATGCTGTCAACTTAATTGTCTTTGTGTAACTAAGACCTAAACGGGTATTGTCCATGTAGTATCTCCTTTAGCATTTTTCCAAAATTTGTTTAAAATAGCAAAAGTACTCAAGATAGACTTCAAATATGCCATGAATAATATAAGAGGCCCATGAGAGCCTGAGACAGGCTATCAAGTTTTAGGGAAAAGGGTTAAAATTTTGACCTTGATCTTGACGAAATGACCTTCTTCAGTTGCGCCTTGTTGAGACCTATCTACATACAAATATTAGCATTGTAACTTAATCAGGGTTGAAGTTATAGGAAAATGTTTAGTTGGCAGGTAAAGTTTTGCAGACAGATAGACAGATGGACAGACAGACGGACAGACAGACAGACCGACGCCAGTAAAACAATCCAAGGCTTGTCTTCAGGGACGTGGAATCATCTGGTTTGTGTGTTCGAGAGCGACTCAATAAGTTTACAGCTTTTGTCACAATCGAACTAAAATAAATAAGTATAAAAAACAAGAGGACCATGATGGTCCTAAATTGCTCCCCTGAGTATGATGGTTCATGGCTTTATGATATGAACAAAATGGCAAAGCCCTCTGTCTAATTATTTTGGAGAAGATGTTTACAGATTTCTCTTTTAATCCTAGGTATATTGATGATCCCACCATATATCACTAATTTCCTGAATATGGTAATGCTTTGAAGTATAGACATCAATACATACCAAGTATAAAAGCTGTAAGCCTAATGGTTTAGGAGAAGAAGGTTTTTAAAGATATCATTATTTATTCCTAACTAAAATTAGGTATTGCACAGAAAAGGGCTAATTTTTTAAGTAATTTGGTAGAGGGGCAATGGCTGATGATATGTACCAAATATCAAAGCTCTAGGCCTTATGGTTTGGGAGAATAAGATTTTAAAAGATTTCCTTCTTTATTTCTATGTTAAATCAGGGATTGCCAAGAAGCGGGCTAATTTTCAGAGTATGATATTGCTTTGAAGTATTTTGGTAGAGGGTCAATATATTATGATATGTGCAAAATATCAAAGCTCTAGGCCTTATGGTTTGGGAGAAGAAGATTTTTAAAGATTTCCTTCTTTATTTCTATGTAAAATCAGGGATCACCCAGAAAAGGGCTAATTTTCAGAATAGGGTAATTCTTTGAAGTATTCTAGAAGAGGGTCATTAGATGATGATATATACCAAATATCAAAGCTCTAGGCCTTATGGTTTGGGAGAAGAAGATTTCTAAAGATTACCTTCTTTATTTCTATGTAAAATCAGGGATCACAAAGAAAAGGGCTAATTTTCAGAATATGGTAATTCTTTGAAGTATTTTAGTAGAGGGTAAATAGATGATGATGTATACCAAATATCAAAGCTCTAGGCCTTATGGTTTGGGAGAAGAAGATTTCTAAAGATTTCCTTCTTTATTTCTATGTAAAATCAGGGATCATTAAGAAAAGGGCTAATTTTCAGAATACGTTAATTCTTTGAAGTATTTTGGTAGAGGGTCAATAGATGATGATATATACCAAATATCAAAGCTCTATGCCATATGGTTTGGGAGGAGAAGATTTTTTAAGTTTTTTCACTCCGTTGCCATGGCAACCAGAGTTCTTCATGGATTTCAATTCTTTGAAGTATTTTGAAAGAGCATGACCTAAGGATCATTTCTGTAAGGTTTTGTTGAAATTCAATGGTTAGTTTAGGAGGAGAAGATTTTTTTGTAATTGTTAATGGACGGACGGACAGACGGACGGCGACAGACGATGACCGATCACAATAGCTCCTCCAGAGCACTTTGTGCTCAGGGGAGCTAAAAAAGGCTTGTCTTGCTGAACCCGGAATATTCCTGCTTTGGCAGGAGGTAAAGACAAATATCAGACTGCACATATGTGCATCTTAGTCTACACCTCCTGCTTGTCCTTTTAAGCCAGAGTTGTTTATAAGATAAAATTTCAAAAGAATTATTAACCCACAATATTTGCATCCAGTACTGTCAGCCCTTTGATTTTAATGCAATTCTATAGAGGATTTTATTAAGCATGACAAGGGTAAGAATGGCAAAAGTACTCAAGATAGACTTTAGGATTAAACAGATTTTGAAAGAAAAAATTTGGCTCTCAGTTTTCAAGTTTCTAAATGTAATGCTTTCAGATTTTGAAAGAACAAGATTAAGCTGGAATTGTAATGAAAATGACTTTTCATAACTTTATAGAAAGAAGTGAAAACGGGGCTCACGCTTGCCATTTTTGCCAATAGCTGATATTTTGAGAAAATGGCTAAAGATTATTTCAATTGGAGAAAATACTGCCCAAAGGGTAGGAAAGGTGTTGCCAGACACTATTTCTATAGAAAATTGAGGGTGAAAAAAACTGGTGGGTAAAGTTAATTGTCAGGTTGACATGAAAAAATCCCTTTCATGAATCAACACCTTTATTACCTTGATTGACAGGTAAAATATCATAAAATACAGTTTCCATGTTAAATTCTTTTATTAAAAACACTGACAAGTTAGAAAATGGAAAGGGAATTTTCATTTATTTGTTACTATAAATAGATTTTGAAATTGTTAGAATGAATTACTGTAAAAAATACCAATGATAGCCAAAAGGGGTATGACTGTATTGGACTATTTCATCTCTACTTTCAAATAAATTTTACGGTTCGCAAAATATTAATGAAATTTTATTCCCATTTCCAGACAACAAAATTCTAGAGTGGTCCAAATTAAAAGAAGTTGTAGACAACAATTTAAAATTCTAGGACTCAAAAAAGTGTCATTGTTTGGGAATGGTTTAAAGTAATTGTCATGAAATTAAAAACAAAGAAATGATTAACTTAATGAGATATGATATTTTATATTTTCATAGAAATTTTGAAAAGTTTCAAAAAATCTTAAAAAGTTTTAAACATTGCTGCAATGACTATGGAGCTGGCTACAGTTTAGTAAAATTGTGGAGAGGCCAAATGAGTCAAGGAAGTACAACAAAAATGGATCAGGAATTCAGCAGGTAAATATGTTAGCTGTTGATTGCACCAAAATTGCCATATTTGCGGTTTCAATGATGTATCAAATATGTTATGAGCTTCTGCTAGGAATTCAGTCATTACCGATATTACCAAAGACTAACGGCCTAATCCTATAAATTCTGATTCTTTTGACTTTTGTTTTACAATCTGTCTTTAGCAAAACATGTTGATCCATTTTTTCCAGATAATACAGTATATAAACAAGAGTGGCCCTGGTGCTCTCCCCAGATAAGGATCTTTTTCATCAAGGCCCAATGCTAACTGTGTCTGGAGAAGACCCTTTTAAAGTTTAACTAAAATCAACTTATGTTTCTATGGCAACAGATATTTTCAACAAATTTCAAATTTTTTAGTAATTTTTAAAAGGGGTAACCTAAGGGACATTTCTGCCAAATTTGGTTGATATTGGCCACATAGTTTTGGAGGAGCTGCTTCCTTTATTTCTATATAGGCCCTGTATCACCCTGTGGCTCTGCAATTTTGAAAGAGGTCAATTCATTTATGTTTCATGCAAAATATCAAGATTCTATGCTTTCTCCGCCAAAAGGTGTTTTTCAATAGGTTTTTCTTTTCAATTTCACTTTTGTCGCCATAGCAACCAGAGTTTTCAGCGGATTTCAATTCTTTGGTTCAAATAGCCCAGTGGTTTGGGAGGAGATGTTGTTTCAAAACCTTCTTTTTTTCTATATACCCCCCCCCCCTTGGCCTCACCCTTGAACATCCTATTGGAAATGATTTTAGCAATTCTGAAAGAGGTCAATGTCCTAGTGCTTCATGCAAGACATCAAGGCACTACACCTTTTGGCCAAGAGGAGATCATTTTTACCAGAGTTTTCAACAGATTTCAAGTATTTCATCAATTTGGAAGGGCACTACCTTAGGAACATTTCTTCTGAGTTGATTTAAATGGGCTAGTGGTTTTTGAGTAGATTTGGTTTTAAAATTGTTGACAGAAGATGAACGCACAATGGTCGCCGTACAGAGGGTAATCAAAAATACCTCACCATGAGCTAATAATACACTAGTCTGATTGGATTCAAAGTATTTCAGGTTCTAATCTATCTACAAAATTACCATCTATTGATTTTTGAATCTCCCTTTGGTATGCTCTGTTCATCTAACTTTTCAAGATTACCCAGCAGATATTCAACATTCTCTTCTTCACACATCTGATTCAACTCATTCTGAAACAAAACATTAACCCTTGTCATGCTGTGCCCGGAATATTCCGGTTTTGGCAGGAGGTGTAGACTAAGATCAGACTGCACTTATGTGCAGGCTGATCTTAGTCTACACCTCATGCTTGTACTTTTCCTGCCAGAGTTGTTTATGAAGTTGATTTCTTAAAGAAATATTGATTTTTGAACTACAAGTTCTATCAGTGCTTTCATCGCCTTGATTTTACAGCAGTTCAGTAAGGTAATTTATACAGCATGACAAGGGTTAAAATAGGTTAGTGCAACATTGTCTTAGGTTCCTTTATTTCTATAGATACTAATGACAGTCATGTGCTAACCCATCTATTTGAGCCGAAATCCCAGTCCAGATAAGAGTTTGTTTGTTTGTTTGAATGGGGTTTTACGCCGCTGTCAACAATCTTTCAGTTATATCGCGGTGGCTGGAGCACCTAACAATGGAATCCTGGTATTTCTCACACCAGTACTACCATTACATCCCTTCCTAGCCTCCAGCTGCTATCTCACATAGGCCTTTGATTATCGACCCATTGGTGAGAGACAAATAGTCGGAAAGGATGAGTGCCTCCATCGGGGATCGAACCCGGGACCTCTAGATTGACGGTCGACGCCCTACCAACTGCGCTATGATGGCGGCTCCAGATAAGAGGCTTAATGCCATTCTAAAACCGTTAGTTTTGAACTAATAAGACAACTCAATGACACCGTTCAAGTAAGTACCAAAAGCAGAGGGTTAAGGGTAGTATTGTTCAAATATTTAAATCTCAAATCGAAATTACCCCTCCTATCTTTATTCGGTTTTGCCAAGTCATCTGTTTGATAATCCTATCTTTAACTGATTACCAGACGACAAAATTCTAGACTTGTCAAAAAAAGGAGTTGCAGAAGACAATTTAAATTTTATGACATTTTAGATTTGTTCAACTTTCTGGATAGGAAACATTGTGGAAAATGAAGAAATTGCTTGTGACAAGCAATTTCTTCATTTTCCACAATGTTTTCCAAAGCTTTTTATCTTAAGGGCATCAAAAACCATCATTGTTTTGTAATGGGTTAACTTTACAAATCAAACTAGAAATTCCCCCGCATAGCTGCAACAGTGATCTGCCAAGATTTAGGAAGCAAGAGCACAATGTCCCTAGGGTCTAACAAGAGTGTCCGCTCACCCTTTTCCAGTACTAACTTTATTTGAAACAGAGTTAAATATAGAAGATATGCTCCCGACAAGAAATGGACCCACACACTAACCCAGCAACTCTCATATACAGACAGAGGTAACTCTTCATGCCAATTTACATCGCAGGGCAAAACAAAACAGCTGGTTACCCGAGCAATATATTTTTAGCATATCAAGACATGGAACATTTATACAGTTATGAGTATTTGGGTTCATAAAAATTAAAGGTTGACATTAAAGAATTGAAATTACCTTTACATTGCTTTCAAACTGAGAAATAGCTTCATTGTTGAAATGCTTCAGGATTTTTCTGTCAACATTCGGAATATGTGGTAATAATCTGAAACGAGGAAAATAACAAGAGGCCCATGAGGGCCTGAGACGCTCTACTGGTTATCAAGTTTTCCATTAAAGAAATCTGATATTTAAGGAAGTTAATTACTTAAAGAAGAATGCATAAAGGAAAAATGGACTTTATCCCCTTTTTTGTATTTAGCATTAATCCTCAAGGTCCCTTTTCCCGTGTTTCATGATGGATCAACTCCATTTCCAAAAGAAAGTTACCTTATGACCCTATAATCATAGTGTGAAATTTTCATCAGAATAATTGTGGACTTTATCACATAAACAGGATTGTTTTTGAATGAAAATCCATAAGGCTCCTTTCCTGTGTTTCCTGATGGATTAATTTCATTCCAAAAGGAACTTTCCTTACAACCCTACAATTGTCCTGTGAAATTCAAAAGAAAATTTGATAATGATTGTGATCTTCATCACATACACAAGAATGTTTTGAATGATAATGTGTAAGGCCCCTTTTCCTGTGTTTTGAATGCCACAATTATTCCATGCATCTTTGAAAAGAATCCTATAAAACTGTTGACTTTATTGTGTTAACAAAGATATTAAAATCAAGTTCTCATTAGCCCCCTTTTCCCATGATATTTTACTGTTGGTTTTATCATTCTGTGAAAGTTAACAGTGAATTCGATGAAATATGGGGACTTCACATAGTTTATTAGAATATTTAAACAAAAATTCATATTGCCCCTTTTTACATGATTCTTGGTGGATTGTACCCAGTTCTGAAAAGAACCATTTAAGTGATTGTACAATCATTCAGTGAAATGTTTAAGTGAATCCGGTGAAATCAAGGGACATCATTGTGTCAACTAGAATATTTAAGAAAGTTTTTCATAAGGCCCCTTTCTATGTGACACTTGCCATAATCAGATCCACTGTCAAAATCAACAATTGTAATGATAGTACAATCGATCTGTGTAATCTTTGGAATTTATTGTGTTAATGAGTTTATAGTGAAATCTTCATGGGCCCCTTTTCCCATGATACTTTACAGAACAAACCAAATTTCAAAAGGAACAATTCTAATGAAGGTACAATCATTCTTTTAAAGTTAAAGAGAATCAATGAGAACAGTAGACTGAATTGTGTCAAGATTTTTTGTAAAAAAAATTTCATAAGGCCCCTTTTCTTGTGAAACTTAAATAATCAGACCCTATGTACAAAGGAACAATCCTAATGACAGATTGTTTGAATAAAATTATAAAGACTGAGGACTTTATTGTGATAATGATGTTTTGTAATTTAACATTTTCTTAAGGCCCCTTTTCTTGTGTTACTTGACAAATAAGACCCAATTTACAAGGAACAATCCAAATGATGGTACAATCATTCTATTAAGTTTGAAGAGATTCTGATAAAGACTGAGGACATTCTTGTGTTAATGAAGATTTAGTAATAATTTTTCATACAGCCCCTTTTCCTATGATAATGATACTAGACAGAACAGGCCAAATTTGGAAAGAAACAATCCTAATGATGGTACAAACATTCTGTGGAAGTTTAAACATAATCCGATGAAAATTGCGGACTTTATCTTGATGTAAAGATTTTAAAATAAAATTTTCATAAGGCCTCATGTCAGCATCAACAATCGTAATTATTGCGTGATTCTGTGAAGGTTTGAAGAAAATCCAATGAAAGCTCTGGACTTGGTTACAAGGATTATAGATAAAATTCTCAATAGGCCAATTTTCCCATGATAATAGACAGATCAGGCCTAATTTGAAAAGAAATAATCCTCATGATGGAACAATCATTCTGTGAAAGTTTAAACAGAATCTGATGAAAACTGTTGACTTTATGGTACAAGGATTTTAAAATTAAATTTTATAATGCTCCTTTTTCTGTGATACTTGACAGATTAGGTCTGATGTCAACATCAACAATCAATTCTATTGTACAATTATTCTGTGAATGTTTGAAGAAAATCCAGTGAAAGCTCTGGACTTGCTAACAAGGATTTGTAAATGAAATTTTCATTAGGCCCCTTTTCCCGTGTTTCTTGACGGATCATACCCATTTTCGAAAGGAACGATCCTTATGACGGTACAATCATTCTGTGAAAGTTTGAAGAGAATCTGATGAAAACTGTGGACTTTATCGCGTAAACGAAGATTTTTAATTAAGTTTTAATTAGGCCCCTTTTCCCGTGTTTCTTGACGGATCTGACCCAATTTCAAAAGGAACGATCCTTATGATGGTACAATCATTCTGTGAAAGTTTGAAGAGAATCCGATGAAAACTGTGGACTTTATCGCGTAAACAAGGAAAAGTTTTTACGGACGGACGGACACAGGACGGGAAAAAGCCATCGCTATAGCTCTAGTGGCCTTTGGCCAGTAGAGCTAAAAGTGTCATCTGCAACTTCTTTGAATTCAGACATTGTCAAAAATTTAGTTGTCCAGTAAAAAGTGGCTCTTGAACAGGTTTTCATGAAAGCTATCTGCTTTTCCAATAGTTACAGGGCTTGAGAATTCTACTTGTCAGCTCGTACTGCACAATTTTTTCCTACTTTGTCTATATGGAGGATGAGCAGAATTTCAAAGATCTGAATGCAGAAATTAATGTAAGACTATAATATCCTCATTCTGCAGGAGAAGTAAATTTTTTTACACATTTTCAAACCCAATTTGTTAATTTCATTTTCAGAATAAATTTTCTTTCTTTGTGTTATATCTACTAAATGCAGTGAAATATTAATTCAATGTGATATACTCCCTGTGCAATACTTTGAAACATCAAAAATTATTTGATGAGTTTTTTAGTCTTCAGGTAATGTTGATAATTGCTGAATTGCTAGGGGAAGCAAATGATGTGATTGATATATCATGGACACCACAAATAATGCTATTTTTGTTGCAATCCACAGTGTCTGATCTAGGACGCGCGATTGCAGGAATCCCCAGCATTTCTGAAAGATCATGCATGTTTTTTTATCAAGCACGGGATGGTCACGCAAAAAAATTCAAACAAGAGGGTCAGAATGGCCCTAAAATCGCTCACCTGACTAATGTAAGATGATTCGAAATTTTGACAACACTTTTGAAAAGGGTTTAGTTGAAATTGGCCCAATGGTTACTGAGGAGATGTTTAAAATTTCAAAGTAAAAAAACTGCCCTGCCCTGCCACGCCCATATTTGGGCGTAAATCAAAATTCTGCAAACACCTTTTGAATAAGGTCACCAAAGGAACATGCATGCCAAGTTTTGTTGAAATTGGCCCAATGATTACTGTGGAGAAGATATTTCAAGATTTCTAAATAAAAAATTGCCCCACCCTGCCACGCCCATATTTGGGCCTCAATCAAATTCACAAACAACTTTTGAAAAAGGTTCACCCAAGGAACATTCTTGCCAAGTTTGGTTGAAATTGGCCCAATGCTTACTGAGGAGAAGATATTTAATGATTTCTAACTAAAGAAACAGCCACGCCCATATTTGGGCATAAATCAAATTTCCTAAACATGATTTGAAAAGGGTCACCCAAGGAACATTCATGCCAAGTTTGGTTGAAATTGGCCCAATGGCTACTGAGGAGAAGATGTTTAAAGATTTCTAAGTCAAAAACTGCCCCACCCTTCCACGCCCTTATTTGGGCATCTTTCAAAATTCTAGAACAACTTTTGAAAAAAGTCACCCAAGGAACATTCATACCAAATTTGGTTGAAATTGGCCAAATAGTTACTGAGGAGAAGATGTTTAAAGATTTCAAAGTCAAAAACTGCCACGCCCATATTTGGGCATGAAACAAAGTTTGCATACAACTTTTGAAAAGGGTTCAACCAAGGAACATTCATGCCAAGTTTGGTTGAAATTGGCCCAATGGTTACTGAGGAGAAGATGTTTAAAGATTTCAAAGTCAAAAAAGTGCCCGACCCTGCCACGCCCATATTTGGGTATAAATCAAAATTCCAGGAACAGCTTTTGAAAAGAGTCAACCAAGGAACAATTGATTACTGTGGAGAAGATATTTCAAGATTTCTAAATAAAAAACTGCCCCACCCTGCCACGCCCATATTTGGGCCTCAATCAAATTTCACAAACAACTTTTGAAAAAGGTTCACCAAAGGAACATTCTTGCCAAGTTTGGTTGAAATTGGCCCAATGCTTACTGAGGAGAAGATATTTAATGATTTCTAACTAAAGAAACAGCCACGCCCATATTTGGGCATAAATCAAATTTCCTAAACACACCCAAAGAACATTCATGCCAAGTTTGGTTGAAATTGGCCCAATGGTTACTGAGGAGAAGATGTTTAAAGATTTCAAAGTCAAAAACTGCCATGCCCTTCCACGCCCTTATTTGGGCATAAATCAAAATTCTGCGAACAACTTTTAAAAAGAGTCACCCAAGGAACATACATGCCAAGTTTGGTTGAAATTGGACCAATGGTTACTAAAGAGAAGATGTTTAAAGATTTCTAAGTCAAAATCTGCCACTCCCTGCCATGCCCATATTTGGGCATAAATCAAATTCCACGAACAACTTTTGAAAAGGGTCACCCAAGGAACATTCAGACCAAATTTAGTTGAAATTGGCCCAATGGTTACTGAGGAGAAGATGTTTAAAGATTTCAAAGTCAAAAACTGCCATGCCCATATTCGGGGGTCAATCAAAAATCCGCGAACAGCTTTTGAAAAGGGTCACCCAAGGAACATTCCTACCAAGTTTGGTTGAATTCCACCAAGTGGTTACTGAGGAGAAGATGTTTAAAGAATTGTTGACGCCTTCCGACGCACGAAGCACAACGCATGACGGACAAAAGTTGATACCAAAAGCTCACCTTGAGCACGTTGTGCTCAGGTGAGCTAAAAAGGAATATCAATAAATCTAGTCTTTACAGCAAGTCGCGTCTAACTGTTTTTCTTTTCTCCGAGCGGTATCTTAAGAGTGACTTCCCTTATTTTTTAATATGGTTGACTTCGATCGCAACTAATACGGTGCGTTTGTAACTATGGTTATTCCTACTATCGTATTGCTGTTAGTAGTAGTAGTCGAAGTCGACCGATGATTTTACAAATCTTTTTAAACAAGCATTTGATTACATTCATTTATATTTTCATTGTGCGAGAAAAACATTGTCAATAAAAACAAGATGTGTTTGTAAAACACCATGCCCCCGGAACAGGGTGATTTTTATTATTTTTTTTCTTTGTTTCAGGAAGAGGGTTAAAATTTTGACCTTGACCTTGATAAAATGACCTAGCATTGTAACTTAATTAGGGATGAAGTTATAGGAAAATGTTTAGTTGGCAGGTTAAGTTTTTGAGTAACATTTAAGGGAAAATGGTTAAAATTTTGACCTTGACCTTGATGAAATGACCTTCCCCAGTTGCGCCTTGTTGAGACCTAACTACATACCAAATATTAGCATTGTATCTTAATTAGGGATGAAGATATAGGAAAATGTTTAGTTGGCAGGTAAAGTTTTTGAGTAATGTTTTAGGGAAAAGGGTAAAAATTGTGACCTTGACCTTGATGAAAAGACCTTCCCCAGTTGCGCCTTGTTAAGACCTATCTACATACCAAATATTAGCATTGTATCTTATTAGGGATGAAGATATAGGAAAATGTTTATTGGGTAGGTTAAGTTTTTGAGTCAAATTTTATGGAAAAGGGTTAAAATTGTGACCTTGACCTTGATGAAATGACCTTCCCCAGTTGCGTCTTGTTGAGACCTAACTACATACCAAATATTAGCATTGTAACTTAATTAGGGATGAAGTTAAAGGAAAATGTTTAGTTGGCAAATTAATTTTTTGAGTAAAATTTTATGGATAAGGGTTAAAATTTTGACCTTGACCTTGAAGTTATAGGAAAATATTTAGTTGAAGTTTTGCAGACAGACAGACAGACTGACAGACTGACAGACAGACAGACACCGGTAAAACAATATGCCCCCGATCTATCGATACAGGGGCATAAAAATAATCACTTTTGAAAAAATAAATATAGTTCTTTTCGAGGTGAATTACTTACAGGAAATTTTAAAATTGATTTCGTCAACAGGAAAGTTCGAATTTTATGTTTGTTGTCATAGTGATGATGGAATCGTCTGCATTCTCTTGTCAGACAGGAAAAACGGCATATTACTGATTTCTCTCTGTGAAACAAATTTGGATGACAAAAATACGTCGACCAACGTAACTTAAACTGAAAGGCTGCTAGAATCAGAGTCATAAATTGATGACGCCACCGCAGATTCAGACTCCGTGTCACAAGAAAAAAGTCAAAGCCCTGCAACGGCTCGGAGAATGGCCCTGGTTAAAATACGAAGAAGGGCTAATGAAGTGCAATTATTGCATTGATAATAATATGTCAAACACTTTTACAATTGGAACAAATAACTTTGAAAATATGTCTACTTCTTTCAGTATGGACCAGTCAATTGTTTTGTTGTTTGGTTAAGCCAACTTGAAGGCCCCCATAGTAATTACAGATCCCCCATGTTTTCAAAACTAGTGGGGGAATTTCCCACCTTGTTTTTCCAATCCTGGATCAGACACGGCATCGACAGTAAATGTATTTACTCTATAAAGGGGTCAACACTAACAGTGTCCCAGGATCCTGCAGATCCTTGAAAATTTGAACGGACCCCAGCAAGTTCAGGCAAGAGATTCCATCGGGATCCTTCAATATTTCTCCAGTACAACAGATCTTAATTTATCAACTAACAGCGTTCAATCTAGCTTTGTATCATAGGGGGCCCAATGGGCTCATGGCTCATGGTCAAGGGGGTCATGCGATACAAATACATAGACAAGCTATTGAATTACAAGGTTTTAAATGTAACAAACCATAAGAATTTGATAATAAATATATTGTTTAGAACAAAATAAATCTACTAGGAAAAGTTAAGAGTTATTTCCATGACTTCATTCAGAGAAGTCTTATTGAATGTGTGATTGAAGTGTGCCATTTGGGCCCAGTCTTCATTTTGAAGGGGGTCGTTTTGGATTTTAGAGGGCCATTTTAGCCATGGCCCCCTCTAGATTGAACACTGAACTAATGCTCCTGATTTTTTGTTTGGTTGTTTTGTAGAAAACATTGTGAATAATTAAGAAATTGCATGTAACACAGCTCTTTGTTTTTATATATATAATCAATATCCTCCTTCATATTAAGAATTTGTAGACTTCTATCATGTCAGAAATGCAAGAGTTGGAACGTTCACTATTTGAAGCCTTTCGCTGTAGCTATTGGTATATTGTCAAAACTCAATTATCATGCATACCTATGTTATCGTGCATGGCCCCTAAGGAGCCCCAGTGAAAATTTGTGACCTTCTTTTTTCACAGGATGTTTAATTTTTGGGGCTCGTAACTGATGCTGTGAGAAACACCCATACCATACCAAAGGAGATGCAAAATTGACCAAAAATAGGGGACAGGGGATAAATTTAACATAAGTTTTCACAACTCTAAACTAAAACTTACATCAAATAAATCTTCTAGATTAATTGTTTAAAAGAAAAGATGGATGAAAAAAATTGACACAATAAATTTGCTTCTTTTTGGTTGTCATAGACACTCTCTTTTGTAAAATGCATGATAACTGCAGAATCAATCCAAAATTTCTAAAGGGTCAACAAGGCAACTTTCAACATAAATTTCATTTAGAACTAAATCACTTTATCTGTAGTGCGAATTAAAATGGTGACGAAATCTTTGAAACAACGACTTACTTTAAGTTACGTGTGAATGAATCAACCGTCTTCTTCATCACGTCTTTTAGAACTTCAAATCTGGATCCAATTATTGGTGCTCCATCGGACTCGTCTGTAGCTTTGGTCTCGCTCAAATCTGTACTTTGTGTAAGAGAAGCACTTTCTTCTGCCATTTTGTGTTGTTAAATTTCGCGGTTTGGCAACAAACCGAATTTTCGCATTCAAATGTTTCAATATATATATTGTATTATCTGTATCAAATATATATTTCTTTGATTCAAATACATATCTGATATGGTCATAAATTATAGAATATATCATCAGACGCCCCCTTTAATGTCTGGTATATACCGTAAAAAATCTAATAAACGTCCATGCTCTGATAAACGTACACCTCCCAATAAAATGTCATTTGATCGCGAGAATCAGAATTGTTTACTTATTTATTCATTCTTTTTATAAAAGTATCAAGGGAATATCGACGTTTCTGAAACCAAGATAAGTAAAATTTCCTACCATGAATGCCCAATAAATACGTTAAAACAAACATTTAATACAAATTTAATGTATATCCTTATCCCTTGTCATGCTGTCTAAATAAACATTCTGAATTGCTGTAAAATCAAAGGACTGAAAGTACTGATAGAACTCATTCAAAAATCAATGTTTCTTTTGGAAATTGATTTCATAAATAACTCTGACAGGAAAAGTACAAGTAGGAGGCGTAGACCAAGATCAGACTGCACGTATGTGCAGGCTGATCTTGATCTACATCTCCTGTCAAGACCGGAATATTCCGGGTCCAGCATGACAAGGGGCACCGATTCTTCCTTCATGTAGTCTGTCTGAATAATATAATTTTGTATCCTAAACTTCGAACATCATTACTTTCGGCAGCATCCATAATCAAGAGGACCATGATGGTCCTAAATCGCTCCCCTGAGTATGATGGATCATGGCGTAATGATATATACAAAAAAGCAAAGCCCTCTGTCTAATTATTTTGGAGAAGACGTTGGGGAATTTTCTCTTTTAATCCTAGGTATATTCATGATCCCACCATATAGCGCTAATTTCCTGGATACGGTAATTCTTTGAATGATTTTTGTTAGAGGGTCAATAGCCATCAAATATCAAAGCTCTAGGCCTCATGATTTAGGAGAAGACTTTCAAAGATATCCTTCTTTATTCCTATCTAAAATCAGGAATTGTAAAGGAAAGGGCTAACTTACAGAATACAGTAATTCGTTGAACTATTTTTGTAGAGGGTCAATAGCTGATGATATGTACCAAATATCAAAGCTCTAGACTTTATCGTTTGGGAGAAGATTTTCCAAGATTTCCTTCTTTATTCCTTTGAAAATCTTGGATAACACAGAAAAGACCTAATTTTGAGAGTATGGTAATTCTTTGAACTTTTTCGGTAGAGGGTCACTAGGTGTTTATATGTTCGAAAAATCAAAGCTCTGTGCCTTATGATTTAGTAGGAAAAGATTTTCAAAGATTTCCTTTACAAAATCAGGGATCGCACAGAAAAGGGCTAATTTTCAGAATAAGGTAATTCCTTGAAGTTTTTTGGTAGAGGGTCAATAGCTGATGATATGTACCAAATGTCAAGGCTCTAGGCTTTATCATTTGGGAGAAGATTTTCATAAAAATCCTTCTTTATTTCTTTGTAAAATAAGGGATCGACAGAAAAGGGCTAATTTCCAGAGTACGGTAATTCTTTGAAGTATTTTGGTAGAGGCTCAATAGATGATGATGTACGTGTACCAAATATCAAAGCTCTAAACCTTTTCGTTTGGGAGAAGAAGATTTTCAAAGATTTCATTCTTTATTCCTTAGTAAAATCAGTAATCGCACGAAAAGTGCTAATTTTCAGAATAAGGTAATTTTTTTTAAGTATTTCGGTAGAGGGTCACTAGGTTATGATATGTACCAACTATCAAAGCTCTATGCCTCTTGGTTTAGGAGGAGAAGATTTTCAAATATTTCCTTTTTAAAATCTGGGATCGCACAGACATGTCTAGTTTTAAGAGTACAGTAATTCTTCGTAGAGGGTCACTAGGTGATGATATGTACCATATATAAAAGCTCTAGGCCTTATGGTTTAAGAGATCTTTTAATAATTCTTTACGGACGGACAGATGGATAGACGGACGCCGGACATTTACCGATCACAATTGCTCACCTTCACCACGTTCGGTTGAATTATTTTGGTCCTTTGAACGTATGTACAATGTATTCTATTCCTGCTTTTTGCAAACTTATGGTCTTAAGAAACCAGAACATCGTATTGTGACGGTGACTTAAGCTTTGGTTAACCGTCAAGTCTTTTTAAGGACAACGACAACTTCTGCAAATATCCATCTCTATTTAACCAAACATATGCACTTTTATATTTTTCAAACACATTAGTTAAGTGTGCTAAATATTACTCTAGAATTATTACCAGAAACAAGAGGGCCGCTGGCCCTAGGGCCCTCTTTTTCTTTCAACAGTCTAATTTCATGTTAAGGTTAGGACTATGATACAAGTGGGCAATACTTACATAGACTGTGTACCTGGGGATCCAACAGTCTAAATTACAATTTCCTAGGCTTTAGAGTAAATTTGAAATAAGGAATTTCTTCCTCCCTCTGAATCCATGGATTATAATTGAAGAAATAAGAAAGAAGTCTGTGAACTGACGCTTCATGCCTATAACTTTCCCCCCTCCGGGGGCTCCGTCCCTGGGGATCCGAGGATCATGATTTTGTAAGAGGTCAATATATTGATGCTTCATGCAAAATATCAAGGCTCTACGCTATCTGGGTCAGGAGGAGATTTTTCAAGATTATTTTAAATTTCACTTTTGTTGCCATGGCAACCGGGGTTTTTAATGGATTTCAATTCTTTTAGCTATTTTCAAAGGGGACCAGCTAAGGAACATTTCTGCCAAATTTGGTTCAAATTGGCCAAGTGGTTTGGAAGGAGATATCGTTTAAAAATCCTTCTTTATTTCTATAAAGACCCCTTCCCCATTGGGCTCCGCCCTGGGGATCCGAAGATTACGAGTTTATCTATTTTGAAAGAAGTCAATATACCGATGCTTCATGCAAAATATCAAGGCTCTACGCCTTCTGGGTCAGTAGAAGATTTTTCAAGATTATTTTAAAATTTCACATTTGTTGCCATGGCAACCAGATGGATTTCAATTCTTTTAGCTATTTTCAAAGGGGACCATCTAAGGAACATTTCTGCAAAATTTGTTTCAAATTGGCCCAGCGCACGCCCGTTAATCTCGGGCTCCATCTCTTTTTGGAGAACAGTGCAAAATGGAGACAATGATACTTCCGATATGGAGCCAAGGACCGGAACTGAACAGAAAAGGTAAACAAAACAGTGCACCTCGCGTACATTTTGATCTCCTTTTAACGTATTATACATTTTCCCAAAACGTCCAGGGTTTCATACTACATAGAAATGATTATATTATCCGTTTGCGGTGATAGATTTAAAAAATAATTCCGCTTGTGAATAGAAACTTGAATCAAAGTTTGGACATCGGACCCGGTCAAACACGAAAATGCGTGTTGAAATCGTTCAAATCCATGTAATCAACAGTTCTGAAAGATTCAAGTGGCAATGACTGTGAAATGAATGATAACGTGTTGATATACAATAATGTTACCATAAAGAACTGCGTTTTCCTACCCCATTTGCGGATTTTCTCAGATGAGAAGGAGACCAGGATGCGGTGCGGGAGACAAGATTCAGAGGGAGAGGCGATGCATGTATAAATGTACTGTAAAACTTCAAATAGAACCCCATACTCTTATGTAACCCCAGACCCTCTTCGGACGTCAAAGCCGACCCTTTTTGTATGATTTTCGGAAAACTTATAACCTGAAATATACCCCAATCCCAAACAAATCAATGCCACAATGAATTCAATAGAGGGCGAATGTAACTGTTCTAAACCAAATGTCCCCTTTTGTGATGGTTCAATGCAGCCCGAGATTACCGGGCGTGCAGTGGTTTGGGAGAACATGGCGTTTAAATATAGTTCTTTTTTTTTTTTTTTTTTTTTTTCTATATAAACCCCACCTCCCTTGGGCTCCGTCCCTGGAGACCCAAGGATCATGATTTTAGCTATTACGTAAGAGGTCAATATACCAATGCTTCATGCAAAATATCAAGGCTCTACGCCTTCTGGGTCAGGCGGAGAAGACTTTTAAACATTATTCTGAATTTTCACGTTGTTGCCTTGGCAACCAGAGTTTAACGGATTTCAATTCTTTTAAATTTTTTTTTAAAAGATGACCACCCAAGGAACATTTCTGCCAAATTTGGTTCAAATTGACCCAGTTGTTTGGGAAATGTCGTTTAAAGAAATTGTTGACGGACGATGGACGACTGACGCCGGACAAAAGGTGATCACAATAGCTCACTTGAGCACTTCGTGCTCAGACGAGCTAAAAACATAGTAGTAGGTTCGTATGTCGCATTGTTAAGTATTTTAAGTAGAAATCTTCACGGGAAGATAACGGTTTTTAGGGGACAGTATTTCTGAGAAACGAGAGTTAAAAAAATCAATCCCACTCTGACTTCAGGAAGAATAGTACGCTCCGACAATAAATTCTAAAAATTCTCATCTTCAATAAACCGCGGACGCGATGTCCCTGCTTTCACAGTGAGCTGCCGTCATACCGCAGTTGGTAGCGCGTCAGACTCCCAATTTTCAATCATGGGATGTCATGGGTACGATTCCCGGCGGCGGTACATATTTTTTCCGACATTTGTCTCTCACCAATGGGTGGGTAATCGTAAACCTAAGTGGGATAGTAGCTGGAGGCTAGGAAAGGGTGTAGTGATAGTACTGGTGTGAGAAATCTATTGTTAGATGCTCCAGCCGCCACGATGTGACTGAAATACTGTTAAAAGCGGGGTTAAACCCATCCAATCAATCAATCTGCTTTCAAAGACGCCGTAACCAAAGTCACGAACGATTAAATTAAGCGACCCGCCGAACAAATGATGCTTTTGGTTTTAAGGAATAAATGTTAGTTGAAAGTAAAAGTAGTCAAAATAATTCGACGTCGGACATCGTAACTACAGCCTAAACGGAACATTACAATATTGTCTTATGCTCTTTATGATTCATCCACTTATTTGATGTGCGTCATACTGTGGTTACGAAGTTTTGTTTGTCCAACAAAAAAGATTATAATCATGCCGATCTTAAACGCTTAAAGATAGCCTAATGTGAATGTGTCTAAAAGAAACTTCGAAGCTTGTTTTTAGCGGTTTTGTAGGACAAAACCGGTATTTCAAATTGATCAACCGGAAACAACTTTCCACGCATGCTCATAAACTTGAAGAGAAAATCTATGTGATCGCCTCCATCTTGTTCCATCGCTGATGAAGAAAATAACTTACTTGCTGAATGCCAACAGCCTCCTTTTAGTCTTGAATATCAAGGAAAATGGTTTAAAACTTCGACTTAATATATCCTTGGTAAATTGTCTAATGAATTGTCTAACTGAGAGAAATGATTTCCTCGCGTTTCAAAATAGAATCTAGGTCAGTGGCTAGTGGAGTGTAAACAAACTCCTAATCCTGTCTGTAAGTGTTTTGACCTGGCAGGGCTGAGCAAATTTGCACCCCGTGTACACAGTATATGTTACAAGTTACAACCTTGTTATAGTAGCGATTCAAGCACCTATTTAACCCCATCGAATAAAACACCTTTTACTTCGAATTTGACTAGAAATGTAGTACTATAGTTGTAATAATGTTATGCTCAACGCAAAAAGAATTGAATGTAAGCTTTGATTTCTTTACCGTTTGTCATTTAACCTTTTACCACACAACCACAAATTTTCACGCACTGATCAAATAATATCAAAGATGTGTGATTAAATCAAAATAGCGATTTCGGTAAACAGTAAAGGGTCATGATTGATTGAATAGGGTTTAACGCAACTTTTAATAGCATTTCAGTTATATCGGGGCGACTGGAGCTCCTAACCATGGATTCCTGGTAGTTCACACACAAGTACTACTACTACATCCTTATCGAGCCTTCAGCTGCTCATCCCACTTAGGTGTACGATTTACTTACTCATCTTGATGATACATCCTGGCATTATTGAGCGCGGTTACTGATAAGCTAGGAAAACCGCTCTCAGGACTTTCATTCCTTTGATAAATCTTATTATGTTTTTTTTTTTTTTTTTTGTTTGTTATAAAATCTGTCGCTATCTTCACTTCATTTGTTTCTATTGGCGAAAGGCGTGTAGTAACGTGGAAAGTAAAGTAAGGTATTGAAATGAGTTAATTCCTCGTAAGTTCCGTGAAATATATAGCAAATGATGCAGAGGTAAGGTTGAATGATTGCGTCATCTCAGCCTGCCTTCTCGATTTTTGGAGTAAATCTTCGATACTTCATTATATATTTTTACCAGAAGTTGTTCTGAAATCAAAGTACCGAGAGCTCTGATAGAAGACAAAAACACATATGTTATGCATGATTTAATGCAGTCTGGGGCTTATCTGTTGCTAAGTACTTCATGTATTCAGTGATATATTTGAGTAAGCGATTTGTTATCAAAGCACTGAAAGTACTTGAAGAAAATAATCCCAAAGATAAAATTATTAATTCATTATTGATAAATTCATTTAAAAATATACTCTTGGTGATGCTAATGAGTGAAGATAACATTATATCAAAAGTACTGAAAACACCAAGAGAAAAAAATTCTGATCACTATGTGGCTTCTCAATAAGTATGCAATGTCCACTAATCCCATGCATTGTCAGCTATTTTTTACCCAAATTTTGCCTGTCCTCCCAAAAAGTCAATAACTCAATCTGTAAAAATGAAAAGTTTCTTTCACAACTGCATAATAGTTTGAATTTCAAAAAAGACAGCAACAATAGATAGAAATTGACGAAAAGCGAACTAATACCCCTCAAAAGCGCTAGTCAATACAAGTGATATCCGCCAAAGGGCCGCAACAAAAATTGGACTTTTCAATCAAAAATAAATGGACCATAACCAAAATATGATGCACACATGTCTAACTTATACCAAGTCTTTCTGTGAAATTTAAATCAAATCCGTCCGATGGTTGCTGATAAATTGAGCGGACACGATTTTTTACCAAAGGGCCATAACTCCGTCAAAAATCAATGGGCTGTAACCCAAATAATATATGCACATCTCTGCTTGAGACTGATTATATCTGTGAAGTTTGAATAAAATACGTCCAATAGTTGCCGAGTAATTGAGCGGACACGAAAAAGCTACAGACAGACGGAGACCAACCGACCGAAAATCTGACTCCTATATACCCCCTAAACATAGTTTGTTTTTTTTTTTTTTTTGGGGGGGGGGGGTTAAGAATAACAACAATATCATGATTTATTAAAAATGCAAGAAAATGGGAAGTTTGTGACATTTTAAGCAACACTAAAGGCGCGATAAATCCCCCTTTTTGGGACCCCTATCTCCCTACCAAAACTTCCATATCTCCCTATTAGCCTCTTGAGAAATATCACATGTATGCTTTTTATGGTTATGTAAGAAAGGTTTAGCGAAAATACATTTTATTTTAAGAAACCATGGCATTTTGTTGTCGACATCACATGACCTCATTTGCCTTTCACCCAAGTTCAGCAGATTAGCAAGGGAATCAACCAACTTCCTGAATTATGTCACCCAAGTTGATAGCGCAAAACTACGTTCAGTTTCTATAATTATATTAACTCTTACAACTGATCATTACAGAATTGAAAACGGCCAGCAAACATAACTCTTGATGACGGCATGATTGTAATGGAATGATCTAGCTAATGTAACTTGATAAGCATGCTGAATGCGTCACATGTTTAACATGTACATAGCCTATTATCCAATATATAGTTGTTGATTAAACTTTGTATCGAACGCATCTATTGTTTTACATCACCCAGTCGGTCTGTTATAATTCTGTGCCTTTCACATTAGTGATAGACATTAGAAGACAAACAAAAAAACAACGCAAGGTGGACGGACGTACTCAGGGTATAACTCCAAACAGTCGCCAGAGAAGAAGACAGAAATCAAATCGCAACAAAAAGAGACAGTTTTCCTGTGGAAATTGTGGTCGTATCCATTCAAAAGCTGACAGTTGTCCTGCAAAGGGTCAAAGATGTTATTTTTGTGGAAAGTTAAATCATTATGAAAAACACTGTCGAAAAAAGAAACAAGTGAATAGTGTAGAAAATGACATTGAGATGATAACTGTAACAAGGATTGCCATATTGACTTCTTTGCCTGACCGTACCTGTGTTATTATTCACGTTGGTCCTTCTGAAGTCCCGATCAATTTTAAGATAGATACTTGCAGCTCTGCAGTCGTACTGCCATTGATCCTTTTCCAAAAACTTAATCTCAAATGTGCACTGAAAAAAACGGAAACTAGCCTACTTCCTACACAGGAGATGCACTGCCTGTTAAAAGAAAGGTTGATTGACTCTTAAATACAAAAACAAAAATACAAAAGTAGAATGTTTCATTGTAGATAGTGAATTATTTCCCCTGCTAAGCTTAAAAGCATCCGTTGACCTTGGACTTCTCACGTTAACTTACTCGTTGGAAAATAGTTCTATACAGTCACTTGACAGACAAACGATCATGACAGAATATGATAACTTGTTTAAGGATATACGGGTTATACCAGGTAAATGTAAATTGTATTTGAAGCAGAATGCTGTACCTGTGGTTAATGCTCCACGCAAGGTACCAGAAGCACTCCGATCACGCTTAAAGGATGAACTGAGTCGACTAGAAAACGACGGCATAATCAAAAAGGTCTCAGAACCTACGGGTTGGGTAAATTTTTTGGTAATTGTGGAAAAGCCCAAAACAGGACAGCTACGCATCTGTCTTGACCCAAAAGCGCTAAATGAAGCCATACGACGACCTCATTATCCGATGCCGACATTAGACGACGTTACGTCACGACTTACAGATGCCAAATTTTTCTCGCTACTAGACATAACTCATGCTTATTGGAGCATAGAACTTGATGAACAGTCATCATTTCTCACAACGTTTAGTACACCATTTTGTCGCTAAAGATGGTTAAGATTACCATTTGGAATTTCAGCATCCTCAGACTTGTTTAATCAAAAAGTCAATGAAATTTTCGAAGGATTGACTGGCGTGGCAGCAATCGTAGACGATATATTAATCTATGGAAAGACAAGACAAGAGCACGATTCAAATCTTCGTTCAGTACCCAATAGAGCTCAGAGCAAAGGGATCAAGTTAAACCCTGAAAAATGAATAATAGGTGTCACCGAAGTGCCGTTCTTTGGGCATCTGATTACAGCAAATGGCCTGAAACCCGATCCTTCAAAGGTTAAGGCTATACAAAATTTGCAAATTCCGCAAAACCGACAAGAACTCGAAACTGTTCTTGGTATGGTTAATTACTTGCAGAAGTTCTCCCCAAATTTGGCCGACATGACGGCTCCTATGAGAGCTCTATTGAAAAAAGATATAGAATTTGTATGGGATGATGTCCATACAAAGGCATTTGATAAGTGAAAATGACCATAACGCAAAGTCCAGTATAAGCTTATTTTGATGACAAAAAGCCAGTAACCCTAGAATGCGATGCTTCAAAACAAGGGTGTGGCGCGACAATCTCCCAGGACGGAAGACCGGTCGCATATGCGTCAAAGACCTTGACATGTACAGAACAGGGCTATGCAAACATTGAACGCGAAATGCTAGCCATTTATTTGCATGCAAGCGTTTTCATCAATACGTTTATGGAAGGCGCGTCACTGTAAGATCTGATCACAAACCGCTTTCAGCTATCATGAAAAAAACATTATCTACAGCCAACCACGTTTGCAAAGAATGATGCTGCAATTGCAAAAGTATGACATTGACGTAGTATACGTAAGCGGAAAGGACATTCCAATTTCAGACTTGTTTTCCAGACATCCGTCAACTGAAACTGTTCCATTTAACATTGAAGGTCGTGATTTGCATGTGCATACTATTCTCAAGTCATCTTATGTCACAGACAGACGTCTTGATATCATAAGAAACTCATACAAAGACGACAGTCAGATGCAATGCCTGATTTACACTATATCAGAGGGATGTCCTGTTTCTAGGTCAGACTGTCCTAAAAACATTTCTTAATTCTGGAACCATAGGGGTGAACTTTCATTCGCAGTCGATCTAATATTTAGAGGTCAAACTATAGTTATTCCAAAGTCGCTTCGACAGGAACTGATTCAGTCAGCGCACTCAACCCATATGGGTGTTCAGAAAACAGTGCAAAGAGCTAAAGATGCACTATTTCGGCCAAAAGAGCTTACTGATCATGTACTACAATGTAGTCTATGTCAAAAGTACAGACAGACGAACGCAAAAGTGCCTTAAGCTCAGCATGAAATACCAGGCCGACCGTGGCAACATGTTTCAACTGACGTTTTTACGCTTGACAGCAAAGACTATTTATTGACTGTAGATGCTTATAGTAATTACTTTGTGTTTCATTACTTACCCGATATGAAAAGCAGTACTGTAATCCGAAAATTAAAAGTACATTTCTCTACATTAGGGGTACCAGAAACTTTGAATAGTGAAAATGCTGGTCAATTTTCTTCAGAGTTGATGAAAGATTTTTCAATGGAATGGAATTTTGTTCAAACATACTCAAGTCCTTTAAATCCCAAATCAAACGGACTTGCAGAAAATGCCGTTAAGATTGCAAAAAGGTTACTCATAAAGGCCAAGGATTCTGACCAAGATCCGTATATTTCACTTATGGAATATCGTAACACACCTCTTAGCTGTGGTTACTCTCCATCTCAATTATTGATAGGTAGAAGGACAAAATCTATATTACCCGTCACAAACAAAAGTCTAAAACATACAAAAGTTGATCAAAATAAAGTGAAAAAAATCAAACAAATTCAGAAAGGGAAGCAAAAAGATTATTATGATAAATCATCAAAACCTCTTTCCCCTCATCAAAAGAATGATAAATTATACATGCAAGTAGGAAAAATTTGGAAACCTGGGAAAATTACTGATGTTTATAATGATAGATCATACATTATACAAGATATCGACGAAATAGCAGATTACTCAACCTAGCTCGGGAAAGTGCCCCAGAAACAAGCAATACCTCCCAGAACGCATACCAATCCCAAACCAATCACAGAGTTCAAATTCCCCATCACGAGCCCCATATTTCAAATCAAAATTCCAAAAGTGACAAATATCAACAATCCCGTTGTCAAATTAACCCCTATCAGACAAGGGCAGGCAGAGTCGTTAAACCTAATAGTTTATACATGGGAAATGACTGGAAATAATTTGATAACCTAATTATCACAACTTACATGATTTACTTCATACATCTGTCGTTACATTTAATATATTTAGATATATTTAGATTTTACAATTCAACATTGTTGTTTATTGATTTTTTTTCTTATATGAAAACAAGGGGGATGTAATGGAATGATCTAATTGATGTAACTTGATAAGCATGCTGAATGCGTCACATGTTTAAAATGTACATAGCCCATTATCCAATATATGGTTGTTGATTAAACTTAGTATCGAACGCATCTATTGTTTTACATCACCCAGTCGGTCTGGTTTAATTCTGTGCCTTTCACATTAGTGATAGACATTAGAAGACAAACAAGAAAACAACGCAATGATGACGTTGGTTGGGGCGAAATTCAAACTAAATGTGTGATTTCAAAGGTTACACACACCACCTTAATGTCCCAATTTTCATTGCAACTGTCCTGTTTTAATACAAAGATAGATTACAAGCCAACATATAATAGAGAAATACTCTGACTTATCCTGATAAACGACTTCTGATTTTTGCAAAACCTGTAAAAAGGATATCATTTATAAGTTGGAATCCGGAGCAATTCCAAATTAGATTTAACAAAACCGCAAAATGAACACAAGACAATTTCATTTCTGGTTTTTTGATAACACATATCACGTGATCTCTTAGATATGAATACACCTCGGCCTACTCCTCATCTCAACTTGCCACGGACAATCAGTTAGTTATAGCCGAAGACAATAGTATGGCACATGTAAAGAATGATATAAAAATCGTTTACATACTTCTAAACATGTTTTAGTTTGCTTTTAATTATTGAAAAATAAGGTAATAATGCTTTTTATGATTCGCCGTCCCGTGTTTGGTAATCACGTGATTTCAAGTGACATGTGGTAGTCCTGTGTTCATTTTGCGGTTTTGTTAAATCTAAGCTGAAATTGCTCCGCATTCCAACTTAAAAACTAACTCTTGATACTTTTGAGATTTAATTGATTGTCGATGTTGATTTGTCCAAGTTGTGAAAAACCTGAAATTACAACTTTTCAATGTCAAACTATGACGATCGCCTTGTTATTTGCAGCTGAAACTTCTCTTTCCAGTTTTCTACCTCCAACCTTAGACCGGTACCGCTGTCGACTTTAACAAAGCTTTTTTTACTTAAGTCGACAGTGGTACCAGTCTACCTCCAACCTCAGTTACTTCGATTTTTCCCATGTCCCTCGCAAATCAAGATAACAAGTATTGACTGTACATAGCAGATACTTGGTAGCCTATTTCCTCATAATGTTTCATCACACCTGGGGACTCATCCATTAACACACAACTATGCTTTCTGATGCCTTGAAGAAATATAATCAGGAGAAACAGTGTGGGAAAAGGAAAAATTGCTTGTAACAAGCAATTCCTACTTTTCTCACGATGTTTTCAACCCTATTTGACACTTATTTTCAAAATTTACTGTATTTTGAAATGTGGTCTGCAACTTCTTTCAATTTGGACCAATTTGAAAAGTTACGTTGTCTGGTAATCAGTTCAAATGATAATGAGGAAGCATGCAGTTTAAAGCTAATAAACTGCTTGTAACGAGGAAACATACGAGTAAGGAGAAGCAATGTCTTCTTACCTTTAAATGTTTTCATCTAAGCCTGGAACTTACTTTTACCTATTTTTGAGCTTGGACCAGTGTTTCATTTTTCATCTGGTAATGGTTTCATTTAAAACAATATTCTTGTAAATATAAATGTATCTACATTTTCTGACATATACATATATCTACATATACGTGCAGTCTGATCTTACTCTACACCTGCTGTTTGTCCCTTTTAAGTTGTTTTTACGATAAAATTAGTAATCCACAATGATTGCATCCAGTACTGTCAGACCTTTGATTTTTATGCAATTCTTTAGAGGATTCTATTCTGCCTGACAATATAAGGGTTAAATTTCAAATGATTAGTAACCCATGACCAGACAACAAAATTTTAGACTGATCCACTTTGAAATAGTTGCAGACAACATTTCAAAATGCATTAACAATTTTTATTAAAAGCTTCATCAGCAAACAAAATACTTTTTTCAGTGCTAGAGTGCTTACAGTCTGCTAGTTTAAGTTTCAAGTAAAGTTTCATGGATAAGGATAAAAATTTGACCTTGGATATGATCATATGATGGTCACTAGATGGGTATCAACGATAAGTACATGTAGTACAAAATACACGTATGACCATTGTACCTAAATAGTTTTGAAGTTAATGAAAAACATTTAACCAATTACATGTCAATTTCCACTTTTTGTGCACTGAAGATAAACAACTATTATGAAACGTTGTCGAGAAAAGAAGGAAATGCTGATAACATGCATTTTCTTATTTTCCTAAATATTTTCTACCCTATCAGACTTCATTGTATATTTTTGTTCATTTTGGTACCAAAAGGTAGTGGCTTATAGCTGGGTTAGACACTACAGTTCTTATACTGGTTTATTATACGCCCGTCGAAGACGGGACGTATTATGGGATCACCCGTGGTGTCCGGGCATCCGGTTGTCCGGGCGGTGTCCACTTCTTTGTCCGGAGCATAACTCTGTCACCGTAAGTCCGATTGACTTTACACTTGGCAGTTATATTCTTCTCATCAATACAGAGTGCAGTGCTCAATAACCATAACTCTACCTGGCCTTTTTTTTGAGTTGTTGCCCTTTGTTGTTTTTCATACTTGAATCTTGTCCGGAGTATATCTCTAGAAGTATAATAGTTAGGATCGTGAAACTTCATGGGTGTATAGATCTCACAAAGGGGGAGTGCAGTGCACAAGAACCATAACTCTGCCTGGCCTATTTTTTGAGTTATTGCCCTTTGTTGTTTTTCATACTTGAATCTTGTCCGGAGTATATCTCTCAAAGTTTAATAGCTAGAATCATGAAAATTTCATGGATGGATAGAGCTCACCAAGTGGGAGTGCAGTGTACAAGAACCATAACTCTACCTAGCCTATTTTTTGAGTTATTGCCCTTTGTTGTTTTTCATACTTGAATTTTGTCCAGAGTATATCTCTAAAAGTATAATAGCTAGAATCATGAAACTTCATGGATGGATAGAGCTCACCAAGTGGGAGTGCAGTGTAAAAGAACCATAACTCTACCTAGCGTATATTTTGAGTTATTGTCCTTTGTTGTTTTTCATACTTTGACAAAAAATATTCATTCAAAATAACCTCAGTTCTATTCAAACCCCCTGTTGATATTAAGCAGTGTGACAGGCGTATCTTGTGACAATTTGGCACCTTGTTATAAACATGTTTTGTTTCTGCCATCAGAATACCTATCAGTGGCTCATTTAGACAGGCTGGTTTCTTACAAAGTTGACTGGTCAAGCAGATTTGATTGCAATGTTTTTGTCTGGTTACAGTTTGCTTTGGAGAAAATGTGTAGTGAATTCAATCGAGGAATTTCAAGTTCCTACCGAAGCTCCACCAACATTACAAATGTAATAATACCAAAAGCCTTTGTTTCCTATAATCAGCTATTGCAAATATCCATGTTTTTTAACAATTCCTCACACAATCCCACATTTCGACACCCCATAGAAAATATTATGTATTATGAAGAAATTGCTTGCAACAAGCAATTTCTTCCTTTTCCAAAATGTTTTCTATCCAGAAAGTTTAAACTAGATGGTTGTCTGAGGACAACTGCTGTCGAGCCACAAAGTTTTGTAGGTTTCATGCTCCAGATAAGCACAATTTTAGTGTTTGACCTTGAGCTTTGACCTTGAACTTGAGGCTTTAAAAAAAATTCTTTCAAATGGCACAACTACTCATCATGGAGAACAATTGTGCCAATTTATTTTGAAATCCATCCAATATTGTAGGAGAAATGCCCCTGACAAGCACAATTTTAGTGTTTAACCTTGAGCTGTGACCTTGAACTTGGAGCTATCCAAAAAAAAAAACCTTTCAAATGGTACATCTACTCATGATGATGGATAATTGTGCCAATTTATTTTGAAATCCATCAATAATTGTAGGAGAAATGCTCCAGACAAGCACAATTTTAGTGTCTAACCTTGAGCTGTGACCTTGAACTTGGAGCTATCCAAAAAAAAAACCCTTTTAAACGGCACATTTACTCATGATGGAGAACAATTGTGCCAAGTTATTTTGAAATCCATCCATAAATGTAGGAGTAATTGTCCGGACAAATTCAGACAGGCTCACATACTAACACACATAACACACACCGACTTGTCATAGTGACAACTATGTCTCGCTCACCGCAAGTGGGCTTGACAAAATTCTAAAATTCCATAAAATGCTATGAGTTTTAAATTGTCATCTGCGAATACTTTCAAATATAACCAGTGTAAAATTTGGCCATCTGGTAATGTGTTAAAAGTTTAGTATAACTTTTTCATGTCATCTAAACCTATACTTTTGTGCAATATTGACTTTCTTGGACTCCTTGGAGCCAAACAGTTAACAGAGAAAAAAAGATGTGTTTGTGAAACACTATGCCCCCGAAACAGGAATTCTTTAGAAACGGGTGATTTTTATTGTTTTTTTTTCTTTGTCTAGGGGAAAGGGTTAAAATTTTGACCTTGACCTTGACAAATGACCTTCCCCAGTTGCCCCTTGTTGAAACCTATCTACATACAAAATATTAGCATTGTAACTTAATCAGGGTTTAAGTTATAGGAAAATGTTTAGTTGGCAGGTTATGTTTTGAAGACAGACAGACAGACGGACACCGGTAAAAACTTATGCCCCCGATCTATCAATGTGGGGGCATAAAAAATCCGCCACTTAATTCTTTTCCATTACCTATAAAAATTGGGTATATTGTGGAAGTAGGACATTGACACAAACAAATAGATTTCTATCACAGTTTATTAAAGGAAAAGTTGAAAGTATTAAAAAACAAGAGGACTATTGGCCCTGGTGCGCTCACTTGAGATAAAGGCTCTTTTTTCTTGAATAGTCAAATTGTTATGGCTAGGTTTTTGATTTTGAAGGGAGTCAACCCCATATTGGCACACCCCATATAGTACACAAAACCTTTAAGCTTGGTGACTTGTTATAAGACCTTAATACCATTTTCTTCTTTGTTTCTACATAAGTTAATGTGTGCACTTGACAAGTTAGTCCAAAACTAGAAATTCAAATAAGATCAAAGAGGCATTACACAAACAAGTTTCGTAAAAGTTCACTTGGAGATTCTACGTAACAAAAATCATAAATTTTAATTTTAGAGGAGAATATTTTCAAACAAGAGGCCCAGTGGGCCTTAACGGTCACCTGAGTAAAAGAGCACCAAGACAAGTGATTTTGTTTGAAAGAATTAGAAAAAGGTTTGGTTGAAATCCCCTCAGTAGTTCTTGAGAAGAAGATGAAAATGTTTAAAAATTACCAAAAATGACCCCCTTTTGGTCCCCATTTTAGGCACCCCTGACCTCCAGCCTTTTAATTTTCACAAATCTGTATAATCAGTACCAAATGATGCTTTTCACCAAGTTAGTTTGATTGAAATTGGCTTTGTACTTCATCATCAGAAGATGAAAATGTGAATTTTTTAACATGATGAACTTTGACCTCTGGGTGTGGCCCCATACATGACCCCAGGGGCATGAATTTCACAATTTATAATATACCTGTCCTAGTTGTCATGCACACAAAATATTTAAGCTCTGTTATTAACGGTTTATTAGAAGAAGATTTTTAAAGAAGTACCAAAAATTACCCCTTTTTGGCCCCTATTTGGGCCCCTATGACCCCCAGAACCCCTATTTTCACAAACTTGAATTGGCATCCCCCAATGATGCTTTCTACCAAGTTTGGTTGAAATCCGCCCAGTAGTTCTTGAGAAGAAGATGAAATATTTAAAAGTTACCAAAAACTACCCCCTTTTGGTCCCCATTTTAGGGCCTCCTGACCCCCCAGCCTTTTTATTTTCACAAATCTGAATAACCATTACCAAATGATGCTTTTCACCAAGTTTGTTTGAAATTGGCTTTGTACTTCATCATCAGAAGATGAAAATGTGAATTTTTTAACATGATGAACTTTGACCTCTGGGTGTGGCCCCATACATGACCCCAGGGGCATGAATTTCACAATTTATAATATACATGTCCTAGTTGTCATGCACACAAAATATTTAAGCTCTGTTATTAACGGTTTATTAGAAGAAGATTTTTAAAGAAGTACCAAAAATTACCCCTTTTTGGCCCCCTATTTGGGCCCCTTTGACCCCCAGAACCCCTATTTTCACAAACTTGAATTGGCATTCCCCAATGATGCTTTCTACCAAGTTTGGTTGAAATCCGCCCAGTAGTTCTTGAGAAGAAGATGAAATATTTAAAAGTTACCAAAAACTACCCCCTTTTGGTCCCCATTTTAGGGCCTCCTGACCCCCAAGCCTTTTTATTTTCACAAATCTGAATAACCATTACCAAATGATGCTTTTCACCAAGTTTGTTTGAAATAGGCTTTGTACTTCATCATCAGAAGATGAAAATGTGAATTTTTTAACATGATGAACTTTGACCTCTGGGTGTGGCCCCATACATGACCCCAGGGGCATGAATTTCACAATTTATAATATACCTGTCCTAGTTGTCATGCACACAAAATATTTAAGCTCTGTTATTAACGGTTTATTAGAAGAAGATTTTTAAAGAAGTACCAAAAATTACCCCTTTTTGGCCCCCTATTTCGGCCCCTATGACCCCCAGAACCCCTATTTTCACAAACTTGAATTGGCATTCCCCAATGATGCTTTCTACCAAGTTTGGATGAAATCCGCCCAGTAGTTCTTGAGAAGAAGTTGAAATATTCAAAAGTTACCAAAAACTACCCCCTTTTGGTCCCCATTTTAGGGCCTCCTGACCCCCTAGCCTTTTTATTTTCACAAATCTGAATAACCATTACCAAATGATGCTTTTCACCAAGTTTGTTTGAAATTGGCTTTGTACTTCATCATCAGAAGATGAAAATGTGAATTTTTTAACATGATGAACTTTGACCTCTGGGTGTGGCCCCATACATGACCCCAGGGGCATGAATTTCACAATTTATAATATACATGTCCTAGTTGTCATGCACACAAAATATTTAAGCTCTGTTATTAACGGTTTATTAGAAGAAGATTTTTAAAGAAGTACCAAAAATTACCCCTTTTTGGCCCCCTATTTGGGCCCCTATGACCCCCAGAACCCCTATTTTCACAAACTTGAATTGGCATTCCCCAATGATGCTTTCTACCAAGTTTGGTTGAAATCCGCCCAGTAGTTCTTGAGAAGAAGATGAAATATTTAAAAGTTACCAAAAACTACCCCCTTTTGGTCCCCATTTTAGGGCCTCCTGACCCCCCAGCCTTTTTATTTTCACAAATCTGAATAACCATTACCAAATGATGCTTTTCACCAAGTTTGTTTGAAATTGGCTTTGTACTTCATCATCAGAAGATGAAAATGTGAATTTTTTAACATGATGAACTTTGACCTCTGGGTGTGGCCCCATACATGACCCCAGGGGCATGAATTTCACAATTTATAATATACCTGTCCTAGTTGTCATGCACACAAAATATTTAAGCTCTGGCATTAACGGTTTATTAGAAGAAGATTTTTAAAGAAGTACCAAAAATTACCCCTTTTTGGCCCCCTATTTGGGCACCTATGACCCCCAGAACCCCTATTTTCACAAACTTGAATTGGCATTCCCCAATGATGCTTTCTACCAAGTTTGGTCGAAATCCGCCCAGTAGTTCTTGAGAAGAAGATGAAATATTTAAAAGTTACCAAAAACTACCCCCTTTTGGTCCCCATTTTAGGGCCCCCTGACCCCACAGCCTTTTTATTTTCACAAATCTGAATAACCATTACCAAATGATGTTTTTTACCAAGTTTGTTTGAAATTGGCTTTGTACTTCATCATCAGAAGATGAAAATGTGAATTTTTTAACACGATGAACTTTGACCTCTGGGTGTGGCCCCATACATGACCCCAGGGGCATGAATTTCACAATTTATAATATACCTGTCCTAGTTGTCATGCACACAAAATATTTAAGCTCTGGCATTAACGGTTTATTAGAAGAAGATTTTTAAAGAAGTACCAAAAATTACCCCTTTTTGGCCCCTATTTGGGCCCCTATGACCCCCAGAACCCCTTTTTTCACAAACTTGAATTTGCATCCCCCAATGATGCTTTCTACCAAGTTTGGTTGAAATCCGCCCAGTAGTTCTTGAGAAGAAGATGAAATATTTAAAAGTTACCAAAAATTACCCCTTTTGGTCCCCATTTTAGGGCCCCCTGACCCCCCAGCCTTTTTATTTTCACAAATCTGAATAACCATTACCAAATGATGCTTTTCACAAAGTTTGTTTGAAATAGGCTTTGTACTTCATCATCAGAAGATGAAAATGTGAATTTTTTAACATGATGAACTTTGACCTCTGGGTGTGGCCCCATACATGACCCCAGGGGCATGAATTTCACAATTTATAATATACCTGTCCTAGTTGTCATGCACCCAAAATATTTAAGCTCTGGCATTAACGGTTTATTAGAAGAAGATTTTTAAAGAAGTACCAAAAATTACCCCTTTTTGGCCCCTATTTGGGCCCCTATGACCCCCAGAACCCCTATTTTCACAAACTTGAATTGGCATCCCCCAATGATGCTTTCTACCAAGTTTAGTTGAAATCCGCCCTGTAGTTCTTGAGAAGAAGATGAAAATGTTTAAAAGTTAACGGACGACGGACGACGCACGACGCACGACGGACGACGCACGACGACGGACAAACGATGATTGCAATAGGTCACCATGACCATTCGGTCAGGTGACCTAAAAAGCTCCTTATTTCAAATATGCCAAAATAAGACCAAAAGGACGGCGGACAAATAACTTTTCACAGGTTCACTGGAAGATTCTACATACAAATTACCTATGCTCTGGGCTTTCTGGTTTTAGAGAGATTTTTTTTTAAAAAAAATATTTTTTTAATCTATTTTTAAAAAGGTTGCGCCTGGGCGGAGTCCAAATATGTCCCTAGGGGCATCATATGAATAAACTTAATAGAAGTCAAATATGAGATAATGCATACTAAATATCAATGCTCTAGACTGTCTGGTTTCAGAGAAGAACATTTTTTAAAGTTTTCATTTTTTGTTCCAATTAAAACTCGGTTGCGCCCAGGACGGGAACAAACATGACTCAAGGATCATCATTTGAACAAACTTGATAGATGTCTTATTAGATGTATTGCATACAAAATATCAAAGCTTTCGGTCCTCTGGTTTCAGAGAAGAACATTTTTTTAAAGATTTCATTCTTTGTTCCAATTAAAACTGGGATGCGCCCAGGACGGGAACAAATATGACTCAAGGGTCATCGTTTGAACAAACTTGATAGATGTCCTATTAGATGAATTGCATACAAGATATTAAAGCTTTCGGTCTTCTGTTTCAGAGAAGATTTTTAAAGAATTTACCAATTTCACCCTTTTTGTTGCCGTGGCAACCAGACTTAAAGATGGATTTCAATTGTTTGAAAAATTTTGGAAGGGCTGTACCGAAGGAACGCTTCTGCCAAATTTCAAGAAGATTGGCCAATGGTTCTTGAGAAGATGCTTAAAGAAATTGTTGAAAGAGGTTTGGCACCGCAGCATGACGCCGGACATTGGGCAATCACAAAAGCTCAAGTGAGCTCACAAAAACGGAAAAAAAATGATTATCAAAAAAATATTTATAATAAAATATAGTACCCTACAACAGATTAATATACGAATTAAAAGAGCCACAGAGTTGTGATCGTAAAAAGCACATGTATAAATTAAGAATAAATTAATATCTAGGCAAAATAATAAAAAGAGGGCAGGTAATGATACTTGGTTGATTGATGTAATGACTTCCTTAGTAGTTTTTGAAACAATCTTTCAGTTACACACAGGCGAAGTTCATCTGTACATGTTACTTCCTAAGTATCCATAATACTAGGCTCAGACTCTGAATATCTTACACAACGACAAACGAACATGATCAGTGGTATGGCCGAGATTCAAACGAAAAACTCTCAACAACAGATTGGAGTCAGCTGCCCTAGCGCTGCGGTCACACAGTATCCCCATGATGGAAAAGTCTTGGGTTGTTATACTAAGTTATATGATACTGAACTATCGAATGTTGTCTGCTACGTCTTTCAATTTGGACAAGACTAGAATTTTGTCATCTTGGAGAAGTTTGAAAGATATATTTTCTTCCCTAATATATGTCAGTTGTTATTGTTATTAGCTTTACTCTTGAACGGCTTAACCCATTCCCACACAATCCTACTTTTGTTACGCCTGTCAAAAAAAGCTTGGTAATCAATAGAAAAATGAAGGAATTGCTTGTTACAAGCAAATCTCTTCATTATCCACTATGTTTTTGACGTGAAAATACATAGGATTTGATAATGTAGTAGACAAAAGTTACCTACAACTTTTTCAAATTTGAACCAGCCTAACAGAATTTTGTCATGTAATGGGTCTAGTAAAAAAAGAGAATATGTAACACATCAAAGTATTTGGTTGATACAAGGCTACAACATACCTCAGCAGTGTCTCCAAAAACAGCCATGCTGACAATTTTTGCCAGCTAGTTATATGGACGGAATGTCTAATCAAAGTTAATTCATGAATTGTCTAAGTAATATAACAGAATATATAACACATCAAAATATTTGTATAACACAGACGAAGACAACAACAATAACTAGACATTGTCGCAAAGCGGATTAATACCCCCCAACAGCACTTGTCCATATACACCTGCTAGTTGCAAAAGGGCCGCAACAAAAAATGGACTTTTTTAATTAAAGGACCATAAATCCGGCAAAAATCAATGGACCATAACCAAAATATGATATGCACATGTCTGACTTATACCGAGTGTTTTTGTGAAATTTGAATCAAATCCGTCCAATGGTTGCTGAGAAATTGAGTGGACACAATTTTTCACTAAAGGGCCATAACTCAGTCAAAAATCAATGAACCGTAACCCAAATGGAATATGCACATCTCTGCTTGATACTGATTATATGAATAAAGTTTGAATCAAATCCGTCCAATGGTTGCCCAGAAATTGAACGGACATGAAAAAGCTACAGACAGACGGACCGACAGGCTGACAAGCTGACTCCTATTTACCCCCCTAACAAAGTTAAGGAGGGTATAATGAAAAAAAGGCTATGACAACACCTCTGGAGTTTCTCAAAAACAGTCTAGCTGAAAACTCTTACGAGCTAGTTATATGGACGGAATGTCTAATCAAAGTTAACTCATGAACTGCCTAAGTAATAAAACACAATATGTAACACAGCTATGTATTTGCATGGCACAGACAATAACAAGAACAATTTAGACAAGGCTATGAAAACACCTCCGCAGATTCTACATAAGCAGTCTAGCCTACTTTTACCAGCAGTTATATGGACGGAATGTCTCATCAAAGTTCGATCTTTCCTGTTTTTCGAAATTGTACACTGTGCCAATTTGAAAGACATTGTTGACAAAAATGAAAAGTGGGGCAATTTGAAAAGAAACAAACATATGTGGTAGAAAATAGTGTAAAGAAAAGAGAAATTGCTTGAGACTAGCAATTTCTTCTTTTTCCATTAATTTCTCAAGTATAAAATCACATGGACGTAAATATCAGGGATTTTTCAGAAAAGGGTTAGCCAAGGTAATATAAAAGAATATGTAACAAGTGTTTGCATGATACAGACAAAATCAACAACAATTCAGATAAAGCTATGACAATACCACGGGAGTTTCTCCAAAAACAGCATAGCTTACAGTTTTGCTAGTTTGTTATATGGACAGAATAATCCACAACAAATCCACTTTTTGACGCCTCTAAAGAAAACAGCGTGGGAACAACATTGTGGAAAATGAAGAAATCGCTTAGCAACTTCTTCATTTTAACAATAGTTTTTACGCACAAAACCAAAAGATTTTTAAAATTCTATCAACTTGAAATTGTTCTCTGCATCTTCATTCATTATGAACCAGTCTAAAAGCTGGTCATCTGATAATGAATTGAATGACTTCTCACAATGGAATATAGTTAGATTATGATAGACAATCATAAAGCAAAAGGGCAAATTCTTGACAAACTGTTTGTCAAAAATTTGTAAAAGATATGAACAAAACAGTATGTATTTGACCAATAACTCTAAACCTATCACCAAACAACAACTAGAGACGCTTGGTTCGCTCCATCGGCCTGAATTTACTTTCATAAAGTATTTTCTACGTACAAAATTTTCACTATATACCATAAATTGAAATAAGCTCTGTCTATTTTTTTAACCAAGCCAAATTGTATGAAGAAATTTCACAATTAGTCACCTAAGAATCACTACTGTGATCTCCGTTTTTGTATATACCATATATGGCAATAACTCTCTCAAGAAAGCCATGTTTTTCAAATGTTCAAAGAAATCTGTTAAAGGTTCACCAAAGGAGCATTACTATAAAATTGTGTCGAAATCCATCATATATTTTAAAGTTTTCACTAAATATAGAAAGTAACCAAGCCCATAGCCAAGGTTTATTCATATCAAAATTCTTCCAGATAATCCAATTAACCAATTCCCACACAACAAAACTTTACACCGGTCCAAATTTAAAAAAGCTGCAGGCGACATTTTCAAGTTGATGGAAATTCAATTTTTTTCATCTTGGATAGAAAACTGGCTTTCATCCGGTGGAGCTAAAAATGACAATACCTCGGAAAGTCTTCCAAACACAATCTTACAAACAACGTTTGCCAATTACTGAATTAGTAATATGGACAGAAAGGGCAAATTTGTGAAATCGTTTTGTCAAAATGTTAAATAAGATATAAAATGAAATTGTAATTGATCAAGAACTCCAAATTGTAATGATCTTTACAAAATTTGAAACAAGATGCGTTTTATGAAAGAACATGTCACTTCAAATCTCTTTTTTAAAATACATATATGACTGATATTTGACCTTGGCCCTCATAAACATCAATGACTGGTACCACAGTGGCCTTCTCAAAAGAAGTACATTTTTTGAATGTAAAAGCCCTATCCTATTTGTGGCAAATTTTGGGGACAAATAGGACATTGATATGATGCTTCGTATCAACACGAGGGCTTGCCTATGGACTATACATGCAAAATATGAAAGCTCTACCGATAAAAAATTGATGTTAATGATTTTATTTTGGAAAAGTTTGACCTTGAACAGGTACCTTAACACGTGACCTTGACCATTATATAGTGATATAAGATAGCTCTTACTAAAAGGAATATATACATTAAGTTTGAAAGCTCTAGCACAATAAATGAAAAAGTAATGAGCATTGCTTCTTTTTTTTTGACTTACAAAAAGAAAAACAAATTGACAGAAAAAAACATGTCCAGATTTATATACAAGCAGGAATAAAAATCAAGTGGACGGAGGTAGCCCTAACCTGATAATCCATATTTGTCCTCAACCTAAATATTATCAAGTAAACATTCTTAACCATTCATTGAGCTAATATCATGGCTTGAATAATCTGTGATCACAGTGTTTTAGTCGTAAAACAAACAAAAATGATGTTCAATAATGGAATTCAAAGTTCACTTCAGGTCTAAATAAATAATTTGAATTGTTGGTCAATATTTTGATTGACAGCTGCAATCCATTTCACCTTATTACATAGGTTTAACACCATTGTAATATTATCCATGTCATGGCAGTAAATTAAGTGGCAATGAAATACTTGTTACATTGTCCAGAGGACAAGATATCGAACTGGTCCAAATGCAAAGAGGTTGTGGCTAACAATTTGTATTTGATGAAATTTTAAAGACCGTCTTTTTGGATAAGAAACATTGCAGAAAGTAAGAAACTATTTTCTAGAAGCGATTCCTTTTTTCCTTGGGGTTGTAAAATAGTGGGATTGTGTGGAAAATGGTTAAAGAAGTAGTCTATTATCAAAATTATTAACTGTTTTTGATAACAATTGATTGATTAATTGATAAAATGTCAATTTTAACAGTATTGCAGTAATATTGCAGCTGCTTGAGCACCTAACCAAGGACCCCTTGTATTTCTCACACCAGTACAACCAGTACATCCTTTCTGAGCCTCCACTTGCTCATCCCACATATTGCTGGGAGACAAATGACAAGTTTTACATACATTTGAGCTCATTTGTATATTTATTGCACTAAGTGTTATATCATCCATGTAATATCAAAAATGTTCAACAGATTTATTTCACTCAAGTGCCATTTAGGTCACATTATAAAGGTAATCCTTTACAAAATACAAGCAATATAATTTCAACACAGTACAGAGATATACAAGTTTAGTTCTTAATAAATAGGTGGACAAGAGTACAACACTCTACAACACATTTCCCTCCTTTTATGCCCCCCTAAAAGAAGTTCTAAAAATAATATGGAAAATGTAGAAAATGCTTGTTACAAGATATTTCTGCATTTTCCACATTGTTTTCTACACAGAGAGACAAAGATTTCAAAAATTTCAATAACTTTGAATTGTCGTCTGCAACTTAATTCAATTTGGACCGGTCTACAATTTCAATAATTGGGAATAGGTAAAATACTTCCATTTAAAAAAATATATACTAACATTAACCTCAATATAATAGTTAAAAAATTATCCAACAATAATTATCACAGATACCAAAAGAATATTTATTTGAAAAATAATCTACACAAAAAATACAACATAATATGTATATAAATAAAGTAAACATAAAGCTTGGCAGGCATTGTAAGAGTAGTAAATGCCAGTATCTTATACTTGGATATGTCATGCATGATAGTGAGTACATCCAACTTAAAACAGGGGCATAATTTGTAAAAAAAATGTGATAAGAGTAACCTGTATGATAGCATAAATTACTTCTTTAAAGGTAAATTCTGCTTTCAAGTAAATGTCTAAAATTAAAAAAAAACGTTCATCTTTTTTAAGAAAATATTGTTGAAGACAAAAAGATTGCTTGTCAGTACAAAATGTAGACTGTTATAATAGTATGATCTAGTTACTTTCTTATTATAAAAGTTTGTGTAACTCAGTTCCTTTTTAATTATCCCATTTTAAAACAATTCCTGTACAAACCTGGGATTCTACGTCACTGTGATTTTATATTTGAGAAAACATTGTGAAAAAAGAATAAATTGCTTGTAACAAGCAATTTCCCCTTTTCCCAAATATTTTCTACCACATATGATGGCTTCATTTCAAACTGCATCCAAATTTCATTGTTGTCTACAACCTCTTTCAATTTGGACCTATCTAAAATCTCAATAAAACGGGAAAGGGTTATGATCTAGTGATAAGGAAGTATCTGATCTAGTAACTGCATCAAAGCATATACAAAACAGTAACATAAACTTGCTATGGTTATATAAGTGATAGTCTAAATATCAGAGCTTGCACAAATCTGTTACTGCTTTGTTCCGGCCAGTACAGCATTGTAGCTTGCTATACCCTTTCTCACACAATCCAGCTTTTTTACAACCCTATAGGAAAAGGCTTTGGTAAACATTTTGGAAAATAGATAAATTGCTCTTTACAAGCAATTTTTTCATTGCCCATGATACTCTTTCTTTAAAAACTTTAAATTTCACAAATGTTAAATTGTTGTCTGCAAATTCTTTCAATTAGGACCAGTCTAAAGTTTTTATCATATGGTAATGGGTTAGTAGAGTGGCTAACATAGTTTGTTCAAATCAGTAACTGCTTTGAACTGGCCAATAATATGACTGATTTAACTAACAGTTTGCGGACCAAACCAACAGAACTCTGACCAGAAACTTTAAATTTCACGAATTTGCAACTTCTTTCAATTAGGACCAGTCTAAAATTTTGCCATCTGGTAATGGGTTAGTGAAGTGGCTTACATAGCTTGTTCAAATCAGTAACTGCTTTGAACTGGCCAATAATATGACTGTTTTAATGAGAGTTTGCAGACCAAGCCAACAGAACTCTGACAAGAAATTAAGCTTAGATAATAAAAAGCATTATTTTGCCAATTCATGGTCAGTTATATGTATATTTTACTATACACCATATATTGACATAAGCGAAGACCATAGAAAGCCAAGTTTTTAACCAATCAAAATCAATTGATGAATTTGACAAAGGGTCACCCAAGGATCATTACTGTAAAATTTGGTTGAAATCCGTTTAATGGTTTCTAAGAAGATTTTCAAAGCTTTCACAATACATGGAAATTAGCCCCGCCCATTAAGCCATGTTTTTGATCCGATCAAAATTCTTTGAAGGAATCTGTCGAAGGATCACCCAAGGATCATTCCTGTAGTGCCGCCCATTAAAGCCATGTTTTTCATCCGATCAGAATTCTTTCAAGGAACCTGTTAAAGGGTCATCAAGGGATCATTCCTGTAAAATATGTTTGAAAACGAATGACTGCTTACCGAGAAGATTTTTCAAGATTCCACCATATATATAGATTAGCCCCGCCCATTAAAGCCATGTTTTTCATCCAACCAAAATTCTTTGAAGGAATCTGATAAAGGGTCACCCAAGGTAAATTTGGATGAAATCTATCAACTTGTTTTTGAGAAGAAGATTTTAAAAGCTATCACCATTTACGGAAATTAGCCCTTCCCCGCACATTAAAACCATGTTATTCATCCAATCAAATTCTTGAAGGAATCTGATAAAGGGTCAGCCAAGGATCATTTCCGTGAATGTGGTTGAATTCTGTTCTGTACTTTTGGAGGATAAGTTTTTTAAAGTAAAGTTGACAGATGAACGACAGACACAATGCCATGACAATAGCTCTCTGCCTTTCAGCCAGTGGAGATTATAAATTACCCATTACAACACAATGATGCCCTGAAAAAAATACAATTACGGAAACTTTGTGGAAAAGGAGAAATTGCTTCTCACAATGTTTTCTTTCCTATTTGACATTTATTTCCTAAATTTGTATTAGTGCAATCGGAAATGTTGTCTGCAAATTCTTTCAATTTGGACAGGTCTAAAATTTAGTAGTCTTGTAATGGGCTAATGTCCACCAATGTTGGAGTTCATAAAAAAAAGTTCACTTCCAGTATGTATGATTTAACCCATTCCAACACAGCAAAATTTTAGACTGATCCAAATTGAAAGAATCTGCAGACGACAATTTCAAGTTGATGGAATTTTTAATTTTCGCCTTTTTGGATAGAAAACATTGTGGATAATGAAGAAATTGCTTGAAACAAGCAATTTCTTCATTGTCCACAATGTTTTCCAAAGTTTTTTTCTTGTGGGGCGTAAAAAGGAGGGGTTGAGTTGGAATGGGTTAAATGGTCTAATGATAATTTTATTAAAAGACCTGATTTTGATGGGTCAGCACAAAACAATTGTAACTGCCTATAAATATTAAGGCAGTTACCTCTGTTTTGCTCTGATCCATTGATTTGTCGATTTTATGAAAGTACACAGGCCCTGCTGGTCTGGTTTCGTGGCGCTCTAATTGGCCTTCTTGTTTGTTCCACCTGTTTAGGTCTTGTTGTCTGATTCACAGACACTTGTGACGAGGTAGATGTCAGGGACACTGTATCCTCAGTCTGCCTTCTTCTGTCTCTAGGTCTAGTTGTTACTACATCTTTAATCCTCTTTTCAGTATTTGCTTGTGTATCATTGGAACCTCTTGCCGATTCAGAAGTAACTTGTGTTGCAGAAGTGTCATTTCTAACTTCTTGGACTGGTGTTGGTAGTTGCTGTTGTTTGTCTGGTACTTGTATTGTTTGCTTGTGTCTTGTTTTTCTTACTGTTGCTTGTTTAACAGCTGTGGCAGTATCAGGTATATCTTCACCACCGGATTCAGAATCTCCCTCATTCTCTGGTATTGCATCAGGTGTTGATTTTTGTCCTCTCTTTCTGTGATGATGTAGATGGCCTTCTGAAATATGACAAGTTGTGTTTGTAGAAAAACTGCTATAACAACATAACCCATTCCCACACAATCCTATTTTTTAAATGAAATATTCAATGGATCAAAAAACGTTTTCTGCAACTTCTCTGAATTTCGACCAGTGTAAAATATTGCTTTCTTCTTCTATGGCACCAACAGTTGTTTGTAAAGAACGAAAATAAAAAAGTCAATAGCTTTAGAAATGGGCATGGATTAACATGTTATCAGATTTTATTCAAACTAAATCAAAATTTGAAATATAAAAACAATTCTTGTTAGGAAAAATTGAGTGAAAAGTATACAACCAATATCTATTTCTAAAACAATGTTTTCTATGAATGGTTTTCTTGAGCATGTCTAAATGCAGGAATGTGTTGAATGAATTGAACTAAGCTTTTAACTTTTACTACAGTATGGAACTTCATAAATTTGACAATCTGATTGGAATGTGATCAAACACTGAACACTACAAGATTGTGATTGAACAATTATGATTGAACGCTTTTCAATTCTAAACAGGTTGAACGCTTTCTGGGCGGGACATGACCATTCAATCAATGAAAACATTTGTTTCAAACACTGTTACATCAGGACTCAATTATAATGAAAATATTATTATTCTTTTTTTTTTATTACCGTAAATCATAAAAATCAACTCAAATGAAAATATTAATCACTGAAACTAATATGTCGATTCTGATTATTAGAGTTATTGAACACATTGATTGAACGCTTTCTGTTAAGAATTGATTGATCGCAAATTTGGAAAAATGTAATTGTTACCTTATTGAATGCTGTTTGAACTTGAATGCCCTTAATTGTCCAGAATGCGATTGAAATGATTGCCAAATTAACGATGTTGCATACTGTAATCTAGAAATTTGGTATCAGTCAATGGGTTCAAACAACCAGCATTTTCTAAATTGACTTACTTTTTCCAGCTGGTTTTACTTCTTTGCCCTCTTTGAACATTCTCTTTTTACCTGCGAGGAAAAACAAGAGGCCCATGAGGGCCTGAGACGCTCTACTGGTTATCAAGTTTTCCGTTAAAGAAATCTGATATTTAAGGAAGTTAATTGCTCAAAGAAGAATGCATAAGGAAAAAAAAGGGCTTTATCCCCTTTATCATTTTAAGCAACAATCCTCAAGGCCCCTTTTCCCATGTTTCATGACGGATCCACTCCATTTCCAAAAGAAAGTTACCTTATGACCCTACAATCATTCTGTGAATATTTCATCAGAATCTGACAATAATTGTGGACTTTATCACATAAACAGGATTGTTTTGAATGAAAATCAATAAGGCCCCTTTTCCAGCGTTTTCGGATGGACCAATTTCATTCCAAAAGGAACTTTCCTTACAACCCGACAATTGTCCTGTGAAATTTAAAAGACAATTTGATAATGATTGTGATCTTCATCACATACACAAGAATGTTGTGAATGATAATCTGTAAGGCCCCTTTTCCTGTGTTTCAAATGCCAAAATTATTCCATGCATCTCTGAAGAGAATCCAATAAAACTGTTGACTCTATTGTGTTAACAAAGATATTAAATTCAAGTTCTCATAAGGCCCCTTTTCCCGTGATATTTTACTGTTGGTTTTATCATTCTGTGAAAGTTAAAAGTGAATCCGATGAAATATTGGGAATTCATTATGTTTACTACAATATCTAAAAAAAATCATATGGCCCCTTTTTACGTGATACTTGATGGATTGTACCCAGTTCTGAAAAGAACCATTTAAGTATTTGAACAATCATTCTGTGAAATTTTGAAGTGACTCCGGTGAAATCAAGGGACATCATTGTGTTAACCAGAATATTTTAAAGAGTTTTTCATATGGCCCCTTTTTATGTGACCCTTGCCATAGTCAGATCCACTGTCAAAATCAACAATTGGAATGCTGGTACAATCAATCCGTTTAATCTGTAGAATTTATTGTGTTAATGAGTTTATAGTGAAATCTTCATAGGGCCCCTTTTCTCAAGATACTTTACAGAACAAACCAAATTTCAAAAGGAACAATTCTAATGAAGGTACAATCATTCTTTAAAAGTTAAAGAGAATCAATGAAAACAGTGGACTGAATTGTGTCAAGAATTTTTGTAAATAAATTTTCATAAGGCCCCGTTTTCCGTGAAACTTAACAAATCAGACCCAATGTACAAAGGAACAATCCTAATGATAGTTTGAAGAAAATGATAAAGACTGAGGACTTTATTGTAATAATGATGTTTTGTAATAAAAATTTTATAAGGTCCCTTTTCTTGTGTCACTTAACCAATCAGACCTAATTTACAAAGGAACAATCCAAATGATGGTACAATCATTCTATTAAAGTTTGAAGAGATTCTGAAAAAGACTGAGGGCATTATTGTGTTTATGAGGATTTGGTAATAATTTTTCATACAGCCCCTTTTCCTATGATACTAGACAGATCAGACCCGATTTGGAAATAAACAATCCTTATGATGGTACAAACATTCTGTGAAAGTTTGAACAGAATCTGATGAAAACTGCAGACTTTATCTTGGTGTAAAATTTTTAAAATAAAATTTTCATAAGGCTCCTTTTCCTGTGATACTTGAAGGATCAGGTCTCATGTCAGCATCAACAATCGTGATTATTGTACAATGATTCTGTGAAGGTTTGAATAAAATCCAATGAAAGCTCTTGACTTGGTTACAAGGATTATAGATAAAATTCTCAAAAGGCCCCTCTTCCCATGATACTAGACAGATCACGCCTAATTTGAAAAGAAAGAATCCTCATGATGGAATAATCATTTTGTGAAAGTTTTAACAGAATCTGATGAAAACTGTTGACTTTATTGTGGTACAATGATTTTAAAATTAAATTTCATAATGCTCCTTTTCTTGTGATACTTGACGGATCAGGTCTAATGCAAACATCAACAATCATCATTATTGTACAATTATTCTGTGAATGTTTGAAAAAATTCAATGAAAGCTCCGGACTTGGTAACAAGGATTTATTAATGAAATTTTCATAAGGCCCCTTTTCCTGAATTTCTTGACAGTTCAAACCCTGTTATGACCTTCCAATCATTCTGTGAAAGTTTCAACAAAATCTGATCAAAGCTGTGGGCTTCATTGTGTTAACAGGGTTTTTTTAATTGAATTTTCATATAGCCCCTTTTCCCATGTTACTTGATGGATCTGAACCAATTCCAAATGGAACTCTTCTTACAAAAGTTTAATTATTCTGTTTGAGTATAAAGACAACCCCATCTCATCTGTGGACTTACAAGCATTAATTAAGATTTTTTTAATTGAATTTTCCCGAGGCCCCTTTTCCTATTTTTCTCAATGGATCAGACCCAATTTGAAAGGAACAATCCTTATGATGGTACAATCATCATGTGAAAGTTTGAAGTCAATCAGGTGAAATCTAGGGCCATTATGTGTTAACTAAGATATTTTTTATTAAATTTTCATAGGGCCCCTTTTTCCATGAAACTTGATGGATCAAACCTACTTCCGAAAGGAACAATCCATTTAATGTAATAATCATTCTGGGAATGTTTGAAGAGAATTTGTTGAAAACTATGGACACTATTGTGTTTACGAGGACTTTTTCAATTCAGTTTTTATCGGGCCCCTTTTTCCCGTGGTCCTTGAGTGATCATACCAAATTTTGAAAGGAACAATTCTTATGATGGTACAATCATTCTGTGAAACTTTGAAGTCAATCAGATGAAAACTGTGGACTCTAGAGTGTTAACAAAGATCTTTGAATTAAATTTTAATAAGGCCCCTTTTCCTATGTTTCTTGAGGAATCATATCCGATTCCGAAAGGAACAATCCTTATGATGATACAATCATTCTGTGAAAGTTTGAAGAGAATCCGTTGAAACTTGTTGGCTCTAGATTATTAATGAGAATTTTTTATTAAAATTTTCAACAGGCCCCCTTTTCTTGTGTTTCTTGATGGATCATACCAAATTTCGAAAGGAACAATCCTTATGATAGTAAAATCATTCTGTGAAAGTTTAAATACAATCTGATGAAAACTGTGGACTCTAAAGTGTTAACGAGGATTTTTTAATTAAATTTTAAAAAGGCCCCTTTTCCCGTGTTTCTTGATAGATCAGACCCATTTTCGAAAGGAACAATCCTAATGATGGTACAATCATTCTGAGAAAGTTTGAAGAGAATCCGATGAGAGCTGTGGACTCTATCGCGTAAACAAGGATTTTTAATGGAGTTTTTAATTGAATTTTCATAAGGCCCCTTTTCCCATGTTTCTTGACGGATCATACCCAATTTAGAAAGGAACGATCCTTATGATGGTACAATCATTCTGTGAAAGTTTGAAGTGAATCCGATGAAAACTGTGGACTCTATTGCCTAAACGACTATTTTTTAATTGAATTTTCATAAGGCCCCTTTTCCCATGTTTCTTGACGGATCTGAACTAATTTCGAAAGGAACGATCCTTTTGTTGATAAAATCGTTCTGTGAAAGTTTGAATTGAATCTGATGTAAACTCTGGACTCTGGAGAGGTAACGAGAATTTTTAATAAAATTTTCATAAGGCCCCTTTTCCCATGTTTCTTGACGGATCATACCCATTTTCGAGAGGAACAATCCTTATGATGGTACAATCATTCTGAGAAAGTTTGAAGAAAATCCGATGAGAACGGTGGACTCTATCGCATAAATGAGGATTTTTAATGGAATTTTTAATTGAATTTTCATAAGGCCCCTTTTCCCATGTTTCTTGACGGATCATACCAAATTTCGAAAGGAACGATCCTAATGTAAGTACAATCATTCTGTGAACGTTTGAGGAGAATCTGATGAGAACTGTGGACTCTATTGCCTAAACTAGTATTTTTGATTAAATTTTCATAAGGCCCCTTTTCCCGTGTTTCTTGACGGGTCATACCCCTTTTCGAAAGGAACGATCCTTATGATGGTACAATCATTCTGAGAAAGTTTGAAGAGAATCCGATGAAAACTGTAGACTCTATCAAGTATACGAGGATTCTTAATTGAATTTTTAATTAAATTTTCATAAGGCCCCGTTTCCCGTGTTTTTTGATGGATCAAACCCATTTTCGAAAGGAACGATCCTTATGATGGTACAAACATTCTGTGAAAGTTTGAAGAGAATCCGATGAAAACTGTGGACTTTATCTCGTAAATGAGGATTTTTTAATTAAGTTTTAATAAGGCCCCTTTTCCCGTGTTCCTTGACGGATCTGACCCATTTTAGAAAGGAACGAACCGTTATGATGGTACAATCATTCTGTGAAAGTTTGAATTGAATCTGATGAAAACTGTGGACTTTATCGCGTAAACAAGGAAAAGTTTAATGGACGGACGATGGACGGACGGACGGACGCACGGATGCCGGACGGAAAAAAGCAATCGCTATAGCTCTAGTGGCCTTCGGCCAGTAGAGCTAAAAATCAACTAATAAGGATTATAAGGAATTATATATATAAATCAACGGCCAAATCCAAACACCTCCATTTTGTATGATATATCAAATGACCTTAGTTTGCAAAATACACAGTATGGAACATAAAACACAAAGAAAATTGTTTGTTGGCAACCTAAACATTATATTGAACAAGTTAAAGTTACAGCATTGAAATCTCCAAACCAAATGCTTAACATTTACCCATAAACCCATTACCGTGCCATGATGCTTTTTGGCCCCTCTCAAGAAAAAAAATGGAACAAGAGCCATCGGAGACGGATCATGCTCCCCGAATAAGGCTTTTGTCACAAATCTGTAAGCCATAATTGGACAAAAACTTTTTACTGAATTCAACTAAAGTTTAAGAGTTCAGTTCACAAAAAATTTGGAAGTTTGACAAACATTGAAGGAATCTGCTTGGCTTCACAGGCCTGATTCTAGTAAAGTTCAATATCATTATATGGTAAAGGGTTAATCATTTTACCTTGACTATCAAAGTTATCAATGAAAAATGTCTCCAGACAAATAATGAAGACTCTAACTTGAGTTGTCTTGCAGATCTAATAGACTGATTTATTTCAGTTTGTTTGTTTGAATGGGGTTTTACGCTGCTTTCAACAATCTTTAGTTTATATCGCGGCGGCTAGGGCACCTAACAATGGAATCCGGGTATTTCTCACACCAGAACTACCATTACATCCTTTCCTAGTCTCCAGCTGCTATCCAACATATGTCTACGATTATCAACCCATTGGTGAGAGACAAATAGTCGGAAAGGATGAGTGCTGCCGTCGGGAATTGATTTATTTTAGAGTAGGATATATACAAATGTAAAGCTACATGGCATTAAGCCCCCTTTAAGCATGGTAATAATCATTGGGTAAAAAATTGAAATAAACATTACCAAGGGCATCAAAAACAACATTTATGTTAAGTAACAAGAAATTTTGGCAATTTGTAAAGGAGATATATTTGAAAATTAATGACCTTGACAATTTGACATTGACCTTGACAGATGACCTTGAACTCAGTGACAATGTTAAAGTTAAGATTTCAAAAGTTTGACCTTGACAAATGACCTTGATCTTGACAGATGACCTTGAACTTAGTACCAACAGAAAGGTCATGTCATAAGCAAGGCGCATCTTAAATATGAAGGTTATATCACTTACCATTGTAAAGTTATGGACAATGTAAAAGTTATATTTTTTTTAAATTTTGACCTTGAGAAGCGACCTTGACCTCAACAGATTACCTTGGACTTAGTACCAACAAAAAGTCCATGTCATAAGCAATGTGCATGTGAAAAATGAAGGCTGTATCACTAACCATTGTAAACAAATAGACATTAAAATCGAATTTTTCAAAATTAGACCTTCAGAAATGACCTTTATCTTGACAGATAACCTTGAACTTAGTACCAACAGAAAGTCTATGTCATAAGCAAATGTAAAATATGAAGGCTATATCACTTACCATTGTATACTTATGGGCTATGTTTAAGTTAATTTTTTTGAAATTTTGACCTTAAAAAACGACCATTACCTTTTCAGATGACCTTGAACTTAATACCAACAGAAAGGTCTTGTCATAAGCATTGCACATGTGAAATATGAAGGCTATGTCACTTACCATTGTAAACTTATAGACAATGTTAAAGTTAAGATTTCAAAATTTTGACCTTGACAAATGACCTTGATCTTGACAGATGACCTTGAACTTAGTACCAACAGAAAGGTCATGTCATAAGCAATGCGTATATTAAATATGAAGGTTATATCACTTACCATTTTAAAGTTATGGACAAAGTAAAAATTATAATTTTTGAAATTTTGACCTTGAGAAACGACCTTGACCTCAACAGAATACCTTGGACTTAATACCAACTGTATCACTTACCATTGTTAACTTATAGACAAAGTTAAAGCTAAGATTTTCGAAATTCTGACCTTGACACTTGACCTGCACCTTAACTGATGACCTTGATCTTCATACCAACTTAATATCAACAAAAAGGCTTTGCCACAAGCAATGCACATGTGAAAAATGAAGACTATATCTGTAACCAATCAAAAGCTATGGCCAATATAAGTTTTTGTAGGACAAAAAGAGGGCTTACGTAAAGCTAATAACATTAAGGCCCCATTTCCCATGACACATCTTTTTTAAAGTAAATTTTAGATAGTTTAAGGTCAAGAGGATCTGATTTGCTACTCAAATATGAAATTTCATAAAATTCTGACTATTTGACTAGGAAAAATTGGCAAAAAACTAATTTTTACATCAAGGCCCCTTTTTCCATGATGCACCCTTGAATTGAGAAAATTCAAAAAGGGGCTCTTGGAAATTTGTAAGGAAGATTATATATGAAGTTTCATCCAATTAGGCCCAGGGGGTCCCGAGATATGACGCCGGACGGCCGTAAGGACAGACGGAAGGACGGACGAGCGCACAAGCCGGCCACTATATGCTCCCCCTAAAAATTTATCGGGGAGCATAAAAAATTTGCGTAAAATGAAGCACAATGTTTTCTACACAGCAAGTTGATAAAAAAATCTAAAATTTCATAAACTTTGAATTGTCGTCTTCAACTTCTTTGAATTAAGATCAGTCAAATACTTTGTCCTCTAAAAATGGATAAATGATTGGTTGGCCGATTTAATTTTCTTATTGATAGGGGACATCCATCAATTATCTGCAAACCTAATACTATAACAAAATTTCATATATAATTAAAAGTTAAAGTAAGGCATGAAAAACAAGAGGCCCATAGGGCCATAGAGGTAACCCGAGTCCAAAGAGCACAAAAACAGATAAAAGTCCACCAGATGATGCTATATACGAAACCTCAACGGTCTAGGCTTTTTGTTTGGGAGAAGTAGATTTTTTAAAAGCTTTTACTGTATAAGCCTATGTTAAACTTGTGACGTCTGGGTATGGGCTAATTCTGTCTCTTGGTCCATAATTTATACAATTTTGATAGAAGTACACCAGATGATTCTACAAACCGCATATCAAAGCTTAATGCCCTCTCATTTGGGAGAAGATTTGCACTATATAAGCATATCTTAAACTTCTGAACTCTGGAAACAGGCTAATTTTGGTCACATTTCAAATCTTTTTAGTAGAAAAAGATTTTCAAAGTTGTAACTATGTAAGTTTATACACCCTTCAAACCTCTGCCCCCACCCACTACCGCAGCCATTTCTTTTTTTTCTTGTTCAAACTAGATAATCCTTGCCCTAATGCCTTTAAATACCAAATGTGAATCCAATCAAACAGCTGGTTCATTACATGAAGTTTTTTTGCCAATTTTGTGCCCCTTATGGGGTCTCCAGGGGAGATAACTCAATGATATATACAAATTTGAAGCGTCTTCCTATTAGGTCGCGTCCTGCCAAGTTTGCTTGAAACCCGTTTAGGGATCTTAAGAAGAAGTCCAAACGGTTAAGGCACAATGGACGACAACGGGAGAAACACTTTTGAGATAGTTCACCATTACTTAATAACATGTGATACCATACTGGATTTGTAGTTTGAAAAGAGAGAGATTGGAAAACAATCCTAAAGCAGAAATAATCATAAATTATGTAAGTCAAAAACATGAATTGATACAAATTTTCAAAAATAGAGTAATTTAAAAAAACAAACTTTTATTTTTGTTCAGCAGCGCCATTCAAGTTTGGCTAGCTTTAAACTCTGTCATGTAGAAATAATTCTATACTGAAAACATGTTTACCAGTAAATTATTGATAATTAAAAGTCTCTGATACAAATGAAAGCAGACTTGATCAGGTTTTATTTCTCAGAAAAAAAAAAATATCATGCAATTGCTCCGTCATGATCTGTCCTTTCATTAATACACTCACCAATAGTTATTCTTTTTCTTGGTCCATTACCCTCTGAAGTGAATGGTTTATCAAAGATGTTGTAATCCATTGTGCGTAGTGCATTGACCATAAAATTGTTGACCTTCGTATCTTGGTCACTTGTATGATGTGTTGATTGGTCCTCGTTACTGAGACATGTCACTCGCATGGAGTCTCGATGTTTCTGACACAGCCATATTGTTTTACCATTTGGAAGATGGCATCTACAATTAATTCTTTTTAAAATCAGTAAAGAGTTACCTTCAAAGTAAACATTAATCACTCAAAATTATTTCAATCAATGACACAATTTTTGGCAAAAAATCATTATTTGTGCATTATACAAGCAAGTTGTAAATTATTACAATGTTAACCAACACCGTAAAAATTAAGACAAGTCAAAATTCAAAGAATAAGGATGAGAAAAATTTTAGTTTTGATGAAATTTAAAATCTTTGTAATTTGGGTTAGAAAACATTGTGGATAATGAAGCACTGCTTAAATTAAGCAATTTCTTCATTTTCTACCATGCTTTCCAATGCTTTATGTTGAGGGCATTTAAAAGCTTTATTGTTTGGGAATGAATTAACCCTTGTCATAATTAACCCAAAATATTTCTGCTTTGGCAGGAAGTATAGAATAAGAGTTGTCCACGGACAACATAGCTCTGCCTTTGGGCAGCTTTTTACAACAGGGAAAGGCCTTTTTTATAAAGGGTAAAGGGATTCAGTCACATGTTCAAAGTCATTATCTCTAAAGAAAATCCATCTCCTGATGAGAGCACATGTTAAACATGAGCAACCAAGGATGTGAAATACCAAGAAAAAGAAAGAAACATTTTTGGTAAAAAAATTATATCCCTTAAAGGTCAAGGTCACAAGGTAAAGGTCACTTTTTCAAATGAAAGCCTATCTCCTTAACAGTGCATGTGTAAAATATCAGTATGCAAAGATGGAAACTGACCTAAAAATTATAAGTTTCTGGTTGAAGGTCAAAGAGACAAAATTACAGGGCAAAGGCCAATATCATTGTAAAAGGTCTCCTGTTAAAGTTTTGAAAACAGCTTAAATATCAAGGTCACAAGATCAAGGCCATTGTCTAAAATGAAAGCCTGTCTCCTGTTGAGTGCCCTAGAATGAAAAATAACCAAGATGGAAATAAGTTAAGTTTATGGTTAAAGTTTTTTTTAAAGCATTAAAGGTCTGAGTAATAAAGTCACAGGGTCAAGATTATTGTCTCGAATGAAAACCAATGTTCTGATGAATGAATGAGTGAAATATAAACCCCTAGCATTACTGTGCATAAGTGCAAAACGCATTTGCAGGAATTCAAAGTTAACTTCAGGTCTAAATGAATGATTTGATTGGTCAATCAATTTTTGACCAACGGCAGCAATCCATCTATTGTCTTTTAAATACTCAGTGTTTGTTCTAGGATTTCAAAAATGTGGGGGATTTCGGCACAAATCTACTTAATTGATAAATGTTTGGTATTTCATGCTCTTTATTTATAGAGAGAAATCCCCCGCCTACGTTGAAAATATGGGCATCTTTAGAAAAAAAAGTGAGCGAATCCCCTAATCCATCTAGAATTAATACCAAAACTAGTACCTCATCAGATTTCCCATTTTGTCATTCCTGTCTAGATTCATCACCATCTCTCTAAAACTGTGATAAACGGTTTGATAATCAGATTGGGCTTCCTCTGTACTCTGTAAAAGAAAAGTCATGATTCATTGAATAAGCAAATGACAGATTGCCAATATCAACCAACAAGAGAGACATGATTGCCCTGGATCACTCACCTGTCAGTCTACAAAAGTCCATGTATTGACAATGTTTCAACTTTTTCAAGTTTTTGAGGCAATGCTTAACCCATTACCAGACTGCTAAATTTCAGACTGGCCCAATGTGGAAGAATGTGCAGACAGCAATTAAGAGTGGGTGCAGTTTGAAAAGTAGCCAACATACTGGTTAGAAAATATTGTGTGAAAAGAAGAAACTGCGTGTAACAAGCAATTTCTTCTTTTTCCATAATGATTTCTCAGGTATAAAATCACAGAGATGTAAAAACAAGGAACTGTACAGGAAAGGATAAATAGAAATTTGAAAGCTATAGGCCTTACAGTTTCAAAGAATTTTCTTTAATTTCATAAGAAATTCCCTTTGTTTACCATAGCTGATTGGTCGAAAAAATCAATTCATAACTCCATGAACAAAATTTTAAGCACACAGCAATTTTGTATGCTTCCGCACAAAATAGTCCTATGCAAAAAAGTGTCAAAATTTGTAAAAATATCGTTTTTTTTCACTCAATGTAAACTTGGCAGAGAACCGTATGATTAAGCTTCATTTTAAATATAAATGCCTTTGGCCTGGTAGTTTCTGGAAAAAAATAAAAAATTTACAGGGAATGAAAATTCTTTTAACGACTTTTGCAGAGCTTCATCCAAAGAACATCCCAGCAAAGTTTCAGCTTGATTGACCAACTGGTATTAGAGGAGATTTTTAAAGATTTACTAAAATTTCCTGTCTCCAAATCCTGAGGTCACAGAATGAAGTTAAATAAAACAACTTTTGTTGAGCTTTAACCAAGGAACACCCCTGCAATCAGCTTGATTGGCCATTGTTGTTAGAGGAGAAGATTTTTAAAGAAATTGTTAATGGAAGGACAGAAGGACGGACAACGGACAATGACCAATCACAATAGTTTACCCTGCACTTTGTGCTCAGGTGAGCTAAACAAGAGGACCATGATGGTCCTATATTCCTCCTCTGAGTATGATGGCTCAAGGCATCATGATATAAATAAAATATCAAACCCCACATCTAATTATTTTCGAGAACTTTTTTTTAAAGATTTTCTCATCTAATCTTAGGTATATTGAAGATACAATGTATATAGAAGGAAAATATTTTCAAAGATATCCTTCTTTTTTAAAACCTTGGATTTCACAGAAAATGTTGTTTACAGAATACAGTAATTCTTTCAATAATTTTGGTAAAGGGTCAAGAGGTTTTGATACACACCAAATATTAAAGCTCTGACCCTTATGGTTTTGGAGAAGAAGATTTTAAAAGATTTCCCGCTTTATTTCTATGTAAAATCAGGGATTGAACAAAAAAGGGCTAATTTTCAGAGTATGGTCTTCTTTGAAGTATTTTGGTTAAGGGTAAATAGATGATGATTTATACCAAGTATCAAAGCTCTAGGCCTTATGGTTTTGGAAAAGAAGAATTTTTAAAGATTTCCTTCTTTATTTCTATGTAAAATCAGGGATTGCACAAAAAGGGCTTATTTTCTGTGTATGGTAGTTCTTTGAAGTATTTTGGTAGAGTGTAAAAAAGATGATGTTTTAAACCAAATATCAATGGTCTAGGCCTAATGGTTTGGGAGGAGAAGATATTAAAAGTTTTTTAACTCTGTTGCCATGGCAACCAAAGTTCTTCATGGATTTCAATTTATTGAAGGATTTTTAAAGAGCATGACCTAAGGATCAATTCTGTGAAGTTTTATAGAAATTCCATTGGTAGATTAGGAGGAGTAGATTTTTTGTAGTTGTAAATGGATGGAAGGACAGACAGATGAATGGTCAGATGCCGGACGATGACTGATCATAATAGCTCACCCAGAGCACTTTGTGCTCAGGTGGGATAAAAATGCAAGAGCTATTTACCTCTTCCAACCATTTTAAATACTGGTCGCCGTCTTCTTCTGTGAGACACTTCAAGATGAGTTTCTTGTTATATTTCATGATGGCTGTTATCCTTGATAGGTAGGAAACATACATGTCTAATTGTTCTATACCAAAATCTCCTGGTAACTCTAAAGGTTCACAAACATTGTGCCAGCCCTAGAGAAGATAGAGAATGTTCATCTTTTACCAGAAAACAGTTTGGACTTTGAGCTGATGGAAATATAAAAATATTTGTCTGTTTGGGTAGAAACATTAATAATGATTTTTTTGTAACAAGCAATTTCTTCATTTTTAATGTTGTTTTCAAAAGCTTTTTCTTTTTTTTTTTTTTGAAAGAGTCATAAAGCATCATTGTGTGGGAATGGGGAATCCATCCCTTGATGACAATTTTAGACTGGTCAAGATTGTGAGAAGTTGCATATTCAGGATTGTGTGTAAATGGTTTAACCCATTACCACACTACAAAATTTTAGACTGGCCCAAGTTAAAAGAAGTTGCAGATGACAATTTCAAGTTGGTGAAATTAAAAAATCTTTGTCTTATAGGGTAGGAAATATTGTTGATAATTAAGAAATTGCTTGTAACAGGCAATTTGTTTCATTTTCATGTTTTCAAAGCATTTTCCTTGAGGAGTGTAATAAAGCTGAATTGGGTGTAAATGGTTTTCAAACATTATAGAAGTTTTGCTAGGCAGTTTGACAAAAAGTAAATTCGATATTTCTTAGAAAAAAAAAAACATAATTTTTTAACATCTTATCAAATTCTGGATTTTTTTTACTAAAAAGAGGACCATGATAGTTCTAAATTGCAAATGGTTAAAATTCTTAAATAGTTGTGCCTTGATGGAGCCCTAAAGGGATCTCAAGAATATTGTTTTGTAGATGGTTGATTGATTGAATGGGGTTTAATGCCTCTTTAACAGTAATTCAGTCTTATTGCTGTGGATGGAGCACCTAACAATGGATTCCTGGTATTTCTCACACCAGTACTACCACTACATCCTTTCCTAGTCTCCAGCTGCTATCCCACCTAGGTTTACGATTATCCATCCATTGGTGAGATACAAATGTCGGGAAGAGTATGCGCTGCCGGGATTGAACCCATGACATCCTATGATTAAAAATTAGGAACATGAAGCACTAGCGACTACGCTATGATGGCAGCACTTTGTAGATGGTAAAGCCATCTGCATAACAAAAAAGATATGGTTAATCAGCATAAGATTTTTGAAGATTACCTCCCTTGTTTCCATGTATAAAAGGGTGAACCTGAGAAGGGCCAAAATTAGGCCTGAGGTATTCTTTTAAATATATTTGAAGAACGCAATAAGGTCAGGCTTTTTCTAAAACTTTTAAGTCTCAAGTTTTGTCAGGAGACTTCCTTCTTTATTTCTACATGCAGTAGGACAATCCTTGGTATAGCCAAAATAGAACAACAGGAGCATTCTGTTTACACATTTTGAAGAAGGCTACACTGAATACGAACTGAATATGAACCCTCTATACCATATGAATTGTCAAGATATTTTTTTTAATGGTAAACAAGGGGGTACCCTGGTGGAGCAAAATTTGGGGCTTCTGTCCAACTGTGATCCAATAGGTATCTCAAAACAACTTTTGTAGTGGGCCACTAGATGATGCATCATGCCAAATATTAAACCTCTCCATCTTACGGCATTCAGTTAACAAATTTTGTAGAGGGACACAAAGTAATGCCACATGTAAAATATTTAAACATTATGCCTTATAGTTTGTAAAAAGATTTGTGAAGATTTCCTTCTCTTTTTAGAATAAGCCCATGCAGATTAGAATTACAGGGACCCCAGGGGCAATATTTTACATCTACAATAGTATGCTAATAATAAACGCCACATGCAATATATCAAACATTCAGAACTTAAGGTTTGTAAGGAGAATATTTTCAAAGATTTCTTTCTTTGTTTTTATAATATAGTTTCAATCTTTCTGTTGCCACTGCAACCCAAGTTTTAGATGGAATTTATTCTTTTAAAAATCTCTGGTGGAGTATCATTCAACAAACAACCCTGTCAGGTTTCAGCCTGATAGGTTGAGTGGTTTTCAAGGAAGAACTCTTTTAAGAAGTTGTGAACAGAAGGAGGAAAGATGGATGATAAAAGTCAGTGACTCAGAGCACAATGTGCTTATTCTAGTAAGGTGAGCTAAAAGTGACAAAAGAAAGTGTTCTGAAAGCTCCTGAAACAGTTGCAGCTCAGGATGTGTATACTATAGGTGAAACAATCAAAACATGTGGCACACAATCAACTAGAGCTGTCGCCCTCAAGGGCTGACGAGAATACCCCCCACACCGCTAAAAAGGCTTTTCTATGAAGGAGTGGAATTTGAAGCTGTTTAATCACATGCATGTCATGGTGGATGAACATTGCCATCCCTCCACCTCTTTCTGATTTTGTGTTTGTTGCTAGAGTTGACTGATTAGGAAAGGTTGGTCAAAATAAGCCTATGTTAAAGAAAACTGTGTGAGGAGATGATGACACAAAATTATATCCACGAAAAGTCAATATGAGCCTATGTTAAATTTTTTACCCCGGGGGGGGCGGGGTCAAATTTGACCTCAGGAAATAAACCGTTCGATATTTTGTAAAGGTCAACAAGATGATGTTACTTACCAAATTTGGTAACTCCCCTTATGGTTACTGAGTTTTGCTATTTTAAATTTTGACTCCTTCCCCCCCCCATTAAAAAGTTCAAAATGGCATAACTCTGAAACTAACGATTGGATCAAGATGAAAATTGCAGGTGCACAACTTCATATGATAGGAAACAACCTGATAAAATTTCAGCAAAATTGGTCAAAAAATGTGTGAGGAGAAGAGGACACAAAATTATGTCCACGGACAGACGGACGGACGGAAGGACGGACGGACAGACGGACAACCTGATTCCAGTATACCCCCCAATAACTTCGTTTAGGGGGGTATAATAAATTGCGACACTTTCATTGTGTTCCCCTAGGGTCAATACTCCAGAATACTGGAGATATACAAGATACCATATAATCAATAACATATACCAATATCATGTTCACCATTTGTGTAAAAAAAGAATCTGTGAGTTTTGAATACGGGAAGACATATAATCACTAAAATACACTAACCTCATCACCCTTTCAGCGTGTGCACATATAGAATATGTGAATCTTGTCTTATCTCGCTTTCAGAGTTTGCACATATAGAATATGTGAATCTTGCCTCATCACCCTTTCAGTGTGTGCACATATAGAATATGTGAATCTTGCCTCATCATGCTTTCAGCATATGCACTAATAGAATTTTTGAGTCTTGAATACAGGAGTTATACCAGAGGACACATAATCACTAACATTCACTTACCTCCTCATGCTCATACAGTTTGTACACACAGAAACTGTGCATATTGAGTACAAGAGGTATACCAGAGGAAACACTCACTAATGCATACTTACCTCATCATGCTCCCACAGTGTGTACACACAGAAACAGTGCTGTTGAGTACAAGAGGTATACCAAAGGAAACATAATTACTAAAAGATACTTACCTCATCATGCTCACACAGTGTGTACACACAGAATCTGTGAGTCTTGAATACAGGAGGTATACCAGAGGATATTCTAGATACAGCTCTTTTTGCTATCAATCTTGGATTTTCCTCTTCAGCTAAAAGATTCACAATTAACCCATTACCACTCAACAGAAATCAAGATAGGTCCAAAATTAAAGAGGTAGCAGGTGACAATTTAAAACAAGAGACATGTCGGACATGGACATCCCTGGCCCTAAAAGCTTGATATTAAACTGAAGCCAGTTAGATTTAGCCTTCTTGTGCACTGCATTTCTTCTCAATTAGTTTGATAATAGCTATTATACTTTCAGATATATGCTCAGGACAAAATCTTAGTCTTTAAAACAACAAAGGGCAGTAACTCCAAAATTATGCAAGCAAGAGTTGTGGTTCTTGTGCACTGCACTTCTCCTCAATGAGATCTATCAACCTATGAAGTTTCATGTTGATAGCAATGATACTTTTCAGAGATATGCTCCGGACAAGTTTAGTGACAGAAGGCTGGAATGATGGAAAGATGGAATGACGGACTGAGACCATTACTATATCCCCTTCGCTGACACGTCGGGGGATAATAAGCCACACCCTGCCCTGCCCATATTTTTGGGTCAATCAAAATTTCTTGAACAATTTATGTAGAGGGTCACTCAAGGAATATCCATGCCAAGTTTCATTTAAATCAAACAAACGGTTTCGGGAGGAGAAGATTTTTAAAGATTTTAAAGTGAAAATAAGCCCCGCCCTGCCATGCCCTTAATTGGGGGTCAATTTAAATTTCTTGAACAATTTAAGTAGAGGGTCAATCAAGGAACATCCATGCCAAGTTACATTTAAATCGGCCAAATGGTTTGAAAGAAGACCCAAGGAACATATCTGCCAAGTTTAATTAAAATCCGCTCATTGGTTTAGGAGGAGAAGATGTTTAAAGAAAAGATTACGCTCAGATTGACGCATGGACGCACGCACACCGGACAACGCCAAGACAAAGCTCTCTGGTCTTTGGCCAGTGGAGCTATAATTAAAATGGTCATACTTCAAAAATGATACATATTATATATGCATGTATGTGTTTATAAAACAATTTGTTTTATATGCATTCCATTTCTACACTTGCATGGTGTATAAAAGACATCAGTCTCTTATCAAAATTCCATGTCAACCAATTCCAAGATGACAAATTTCAGATTGGCCAAAATTTAAGAATTGCAGACAATGATTTTTGAAATGTTTAGAAAACATTATCATTAATTAAGAAATTGCTAGTAACAAGCAATTTCTTCATTTTCTTTAGAGATGTCAAAAAGCTTCATTGTGTGGGAATATTTTGCTATTATGGAAATCATAGTTATATTTCAACCTATAGTGAGTTATAAGCAACATATGCAATAGATGTGAGGTTGTTTGTGCATCTAAGAAAAGCAACTAAATAACAAAAAAAATTCAGTTCATAGTCTTATTTTTTCAACTCAAATTCCTTGGTATGAATTTCTGAATTTCAAATTTTGACAGAATGCTCCAAAAGTTTGGTAATTTTTCAATAACTAACATGCGTATTCTGGTAAAATTTTTGCCAGTGTTTGACTGAATTTCTGCCACCCCCTCCCTGATTACATCACAACTCTATTGTGAAAAACAGGATTAAGAAATCTTTTAACTGGAAAAACTAGTAATACATTTCATCAGTTCTACGCTATGGTATCTTGCAGTTGTCAAACCCCATATTTGATATTTGGTCATATGAATGGCTATATTTTGATAATATGGTAAAATGCTGTAAAAGTAAAATGATTAATAATGCATTCAATTGTAAGAACTTACTGTCCAGATCTGTGTCTTCCTCTCCTTTCCCTTCTTCTGCAAAAATCAAAAATAAACATTAACAAGAGGAATATGGCGGTCCTAAAGCACTCACTTGCATGGCAAATAGTAGAGGTGTAACGATAGATCAATAGGTCGATGTATTGTGATAGTGACTGTCACGATATCGATGTATCGATTGCAATTTCCTGATATCGATAACTATCGCAATTGTTTCTTCAAATATCGATAGTTTCGATAGTAAATATTCAAAGCCTACTTACTCAGAAATTCAATTTTTTCTTGGGTTCTTGGGTCAAAAAAGAGAGAAAGAGAGAGATAGAGGGAGAACGAGTTTTCTGTGTAACTTTTCCTACTTTCAATTTCTATTATCACGTGATAGGCACGTTTGATTTTTGTTTCTTCCGTACTCCTTTTTTGTTTAGGAATTGATTTTTAACTTTCGATTTACGAAGTGAAAAGGTTCTCAAAAATCCAAAAGCACGTTAAGTTAAGACTTTTTATCAATGTTTTATGAATTCTCAGCGCTAGAGTTATCGAAAAAATAAAAATAAGACAATCATAAATGATATTCGATTAATTACGATTATTAATTACTTATTTCGAGCACACTAATCGAGTTATTTTGTTTTACGTATTTTTGTCGTCTGACATGGCTGCAGTTTCGAGATTGTGAAAAACAAAGGCGGAAAGACCCATGTTTGGGACTATTTTGGCTTCGTAAAGGAAGGCGAAAACATTGATAAAAAGAGATTCGCCTGTAGACTATGCCAGCTATACAGATCAACATATAAAAAAAAAAACAAGAAAACTAACAAGAGCTTCGCAGAGCGGCACATATACGCCCGAAGGGGCTTGTCAGTATGACTCAGTAACCCTGCTTTGTCAGCTATGTTAGCTTGATTGATAGCTCATGCATTATATCAATAGAAGATCTTGTTTCCTGAATAATATTGTATACACTTGAGAAACATGACAGCTTTCAAAACCATTGTTAAATTTAAAACCATTGCCATGAAAAATGTAGGATAAGATGTGCATACAAGACATGAAGTGTTTTTTGTTCAATTCAAGGGCTGATAATTCAAGATAACTCAAAAATGACTGGAAAGATTTGAATTTCGAAAGTCTTATGCTCAATTAGATATCATAGGGAGTAACTGTGCAAAGTTTCAGCTCATTCCAATTGATAGTTTAGGAGGAGTTAAGCACACAAAAAATTGCTAGCAGACGGCCAGATGGACAGACAGGCAGATGGACAGACAGACAGACGGACGGACTAAAATCATAGAGATACATTGTGGCCAGTTTCTGTTAAATTCTATGTGAATTGTAGGAGTTTTGAACAAAATTATATGTAAATTGAAGCTATTTGTTATGTCAAGGGCAGATAATTTGTCAACAACTTGACATTTCAAACAAATTCTAGTCCTAAGGACAAGAAGACATCACACAAAGTCATTGTAGCAAGTTTCAGTTCATTATCATTCAGAATGTAGGAGAAGTTGTGTTCACAAGAAATACAGTGATTTTCATTCAATACAAGGGCAGATAATTCAAGATAACTCAAGAATGACTGGAGTGATTGGAATTTCGAAGGTCTTATGCACATCTAGACATCATAGGGAGTAATTGTGCAAAGTTTCAGCTCATTCCCATTGATACTTTAGGAGGAGTTGCGCACACAAAAAATTGCTAACGGACGAATGGGGCCATAACATAAACGACCCTTCGGGCATATAATAAAAGGTCATCAAAGTCACATTTGAGTTAAATCTGGTTGAATTTCATAAGTCTTTTTCAGAGAGGATTTTCAAAATTTTGCTTTGTACTTTGGTTTCCAAATTTTTAAATTATGTATTTTCGCATTTATATAATGAAAATTATCTGGGTGCAAAAAAGCCATGTTATCTATCTGATGAATTTTTTTTTTGAAGGAGTCTGTTAAAGGATCATACCTGTGAAATTTTGGTTATATTGAATGGTTTAAAGGAGACTTAACCCATCCCCAAACAGTGACGCTTTTAAATGCCTCCAAAGTATATAACTTTGTAAAACATTGTGTAAAATGAAGAAATTGCATTTTCACAATGTTTTCTACCCAGAAAAGTGAAGTAATCTAAAATTTCGCTTACGTTAAATTGTCATATGCATCTCCTTCAATTTCGACCAGTCTAAAATTTTGTCGTCCGCTAATGGGTTAAAAATCAGTTTATGGATGCATGCACTGACACACACAATGTCAATAGATAACAGTTCCAGTGCCCTTGGCCTACTGTGCTTAAAAAGGAGAAATTGCTTGTTTCATGCAATTTCACATTTATAACAATGTTTTCTACCTAATATGACGATAAAGTTCGAAACTGTCATCTGAACTTCTTTAAATGTAGTTTATTATTTTAATTTTGTAGAGTGGTATTGTTTGTTAATTGGTTAACCCATTCCAATACAATCCTGCTTTTTATGCACCTAAAGAGAATAGTTTTAGCAAACATTGTGGACAATGAAGAAATTTCTTGTGACAAACAATCACTCATAATTGCAGGTGTCACACTTTCCCGAAATTGACACCAGATGGACACACGATAAATGAAATGTTCAAATGCGGATCTGATCGTAAAAACATCGGGCCATTCGTGAGGACATCTTAAGCCATCGTAAGCCATTCTCAGGCTCCGGCAGCAACTTCGTGAGCGGTGACAAAATCTTTGGCATGCCAAAAAATTGCCGAAAGACCTTGCGAAGGTTCATTTTCGTGTTGAAATTGTGTGTCCATTTTGTCCTTCGTGAGGGCATCTTTTCAAATCATATCACCTTCGTTTTTACTTCATGTGATCATCGGTGCCATCGGGCATTTTTTGTCTTACGAATTCGATACGAAAGATGCAAGAAGCTGCCTGATTGTCTTAGGAAGGCAACACGACTACGTGAAGCCCTAGCAATGCTGTTGTATAGCCATTGTTTTATAGTACGATGCGATCGAGATGGGACTAGCTCGAGTGTTTTACATGTGGCATAATAAAGTGGATTTATAAAAGGCCAGCTCCTGCAAAATGGCATACTTTGATGACGAGACAACCAGGAAAAAGAAGGCAGCAGCATTGCTTCTTTTGCTACACCTTAGAGAACATGATGAGCAACTCTTACAGGCCCAGCATCTCCCCTTACAGGTAAAAATTGTCTCATTTAGCTTTTTCATTTCTTGCAAGTTGCCTCTCTAGCATTCGACAATTTACTTCTCGTGGGTTGCATGAAAAAGTTGTATAAATGTTTGATTCTATTTGAAATAAAGAAAGAATAATGTGTATTCTATCCCAATAATCGCTGATCAGCAATTGAATATCCCACTGTCGGCCGAGAGGTGATGTGACGCCTTTGTGACCTTGTTTGAACACATTGTACTGTCAACACGAAGTTGTGTAGCCTCATGTGGCCTTTTAGTGTCCTGTGGGTAAGTATTTAATATAAAATTTACATATTCATGTTGCCTTCGTGTCTGGTTTGGATGCCATCGCATGGCCATCTGTAGGCACCATCCTTGCTTCGGCTGTTGATTGGTTGTTGACCAAGTTCAGCGCCATCTTAGCGTGAAATTCAAAATTCCATATGCGTATGGCCATCTGATGTCAATTTCAGGACAGTGAGACACCTGCATATCAACAATGTTTCTGTGCTAAAAGGAAAATATTTTTCAAATTTCACCAATTTAAAATTGTTGTCTGCTACTTCTTTCAATTTGGACCAGTCTAAAATTCTGTCGTTTTAATGGAATGGGTTGATTTACCAGTAACTGTAGAATCTATTTCTCCTTTTTCCTCCTCATCTTGATCCCCCATAAAGTCAACAACAAACAAACGAGGATAAACCTTCAGTTCTTGGTTCTCTGCAAACAGGGCCAACTGTCTGATCAGCTTCCTCTGAGCCAGTTCCAGAAGCTCCTACAAATACAGTAGGAAATTTAAAACAAAATGACTATGAAGAACACAAATCTTTTTCTGATTCTACCTTGATATGTGATAAGTGACCTTGACCTTGTCAGATGAACTTGAAATTACTAGAATGGCTGTCAAAGGATAATTTGTCAGGACCAAAAATATTAGACCTCCAATTTGAAATCGTTGTCTGCTACTTCTTTCAACAAAGGGCAATAACTTCAAAATTATGTAAACAAGAGTTGTGGTTCTTGTGCACTGCACTTCTCCTCAACAAGATCTATCCACCTATGAAGTTTCAAGTTGATAGCTAATTTTCTTTCAGAGAAATGCCTTGGACAAAATCTTAGTCTTTATAACAACAAAGGGCAATAACTCCAAAATTATGCAAACAAGAGTTGTGGTTCTTATGCACTGCATTTCTCCTCAACGAGATCTATCCACCTATGAAGTTTCAAGTTAATAGCTAGTATACTTTCATAGATATGCCCCAGACAAAATCTTAGTCTTTAATACAACAAAGGGCAATAACTCCAAAATTTTGCAAGCAAGAGTTGTGGTTCTTGTGCACTACACTTTTCCTGAACGAGATCTATCCACCTATGAAGTTTCAAGTTAATAGCTATTATACTTTAATAGATATGCCTGGACAAAATCTTAGTCATTAAAACAACAAAGGGCAATAACTCCAAAATTATGCAAGCAAGAGTTATGGTTCTTGTGCACTACACTTTTCCTCAATGAGATCTATCTACCTATGAAGTTTCAAGTTAATAGCAATTATACTTTCAGAGATATGCTCCAGACAAGTTTAGTGACGGAAGGACGAAATGACGGATTGACGGATGGAGACCATTACTATATCCTCTTCGCTGAAACAGCGGGGTATAATATGGTCTGGACAAAACTTTAACCTTAATCTGTAACCTTGACCCTACCTGCATAAATGTTTCAAACAGTGTTTCTACTTATGATGGAGAACAACAGTGTCAAATTATTTTGAAATCCATCCCCAATAATTATTGTTGAAGTAAAGGTCCAGACAAATTCATACAGAGTGACTAAGGCATCAACATACTAATGAAAGTATACTGAAGAGTCATTATCAACCCATTCCCACACAATGACCCTTTTTGACTCACTTCAAGATAAACAATGTGGAAAATTTTGTGTAAAATGAAATTGCTTTCAACAAGCAGTTTCTTAATTTTACACTATTTTTTCTACCCAGAAAGTTTTTAACTTTTACCCATTCCAACGCAGTGATGCTTTTGGAGACCCCTCAAGCAAATACAACTTGGAAACATTCTGTTTAAAGAAGAAATTGCATATAAATTCTTAACTTTACACAATGTTTTCTATACAAAAACTTTTCACACACTTTACATTGTCATCTCCTTTCAATTTCGCCCAGTCTAAATTTTGCCCTCTGGTAATGGGTTTATCTTTCATCTGCAACTCCTTTCAATTTGGTCCAGTCTCAAATTGTGTCATGTGGAAATGTGTTATAATTGAGTCTCATTCAAGAAAATGCTGGAGAAAAAAATTAAGTAGCCAAAGGGGTGTATTTCATACAAAGTTTATCTATAGGTATCCTTTAGATAGTATGGATTAATCTTGTGATGGTTAACTTTCAAAATATATACATGTATATTGAATAATGACAGAGATATGACTTAGGTCAACCTATTCCCGCAATGATGCTTTTAAATGCCTCTGATTATTAAATTTTGGAAAACATTGTGAAAAATGAAGATATTTCTTGTTTCTTCATTTTTCACAATGTTTCATACCCCAGTAAACAAAGATTTTAAAGATTTCATCAACTTTAGATTGTCGTCTGCAACTTCTTTGAATTTGGACTGGTCTAAAATTTTATCATGAGGGAATAGGTTAAAGTTTTTCACACCAACATCAACCACAAAGCTGGTGCCATCACAAAAGACAAAGAGATGAGGACAATAGCTTGATTTTTGTTCGAAGACAGCCAAGCTGCATAAAATATTGAGCACAATAATTGAACATTAAAATAACATTGCTTAGAGGCTTCATTTGACCTTGTGAGAGTTTACCATTCACGGCCGTCAATCAAAAAATAAAAATAAATTGACCAATAAAAACATTCATTTAGACGGGAGATGAACTTTGCATTCCGACATAGACTGACATCTATATAAAGCATTTTTGTTGGTTTGGTAAATTAAACGTCATAACTACAGCTTATTTAAGCTGTAGCTACAACATTTAGGTTGCCAACCAACTATTTCATTTTTTTGTTGACTTGTATTGGCCATAAATTTTGCAAAATGATGTTGCTTAACCCTTGTCATGCTGAACCCGGAATATTCCGGTTTGGGCAGGAGGTGTAGACTAAGATCAGACTGCACTTATGTGCAGGCTGATCTTAGTCTACACCTCTTGCTTGTACTTTTCCTTCCAGAGCTGTTTATGAAGTTGATTTCTAAAAGAAATATTGATTTTCGAACAACAAGTTCTATCAGTGCTTTCAGTTTATGATTTGACAGTATTTCAGTAAGGTAATTTATACAGCATGACAAGGGTTAATATTAAAGTGGGTCTTCCTGTCCAAAGGGTGTGGCTGGCCAAGTCATGAGGTGGGGCCAGCAATCAATAGATTGATAAATCACTGGCCACGCCCACTGACCTCTGACAAGGCAGATTAACAACATCAAACGATGTCACTTTACTTAACCCATTACCAGATGGCAAAATTTTAGACTGGTCCAAATTGAAAGAAATTGCAGTCGACAATCTTAAGTTTATGAAATTTTGGATTTTTTCAACTCTCTGGGTAGAAAACATTGTGGAAAATGAAGAAATTGATTGTAACAAGCAATTTCTTCATTTTGCACAATATTTTCCAAAGCTTTTTTTCTTAGCGGTGTCTAAAAGCGTCAATGGCTTGGAATGGGTTAACTTAAGGTCAAGAACATAAAAGAAAGCAAATCCTTGGTTGGTGACCTAAATGTTGTAACTGTAGCCTGAATAACCTGTAGTTATGACATTTCAGTTGCAAAACAAGCTTTACAACAATGTTTTACATAAATGTCATAGATTAACATTAACTCATAGGGTGAATGAATGATTTGATTGTTAAATTGATTATTTGATACACAGCTGCAATCTGTTAGTTTCTAGAATAAAATGTTTGAAGGTAAATATGTTGAAATAGGGGGTCATAGTCACCATCAAAGAGGATCAATATGGTCCTTAATTGCTAACCAGAGTTCACATTCTCATGCAAACTAATCAAATATACTTTGATGACAATACATATTTTGTCACTAAGTTTAATACAATACCACACAACAAAATTCTAAACAAGTCTATTAATTGAAAGGAGTTGCAGACAACAATTTAAAGCTTTTTATTTAATTCTTATTACCTTTGGGGTAGAACACATTGTGGATAAAAAAGAAATTGCTTGTAATAAGTAATTACTTATTACAAGCAATTTCTTCATTTTCCCTAATGTTTTCCAAAGCTTTCTTTCTTGGGGGGCATCTAAAAGCGTCACGGAGTGGGAATGGTTTAAAGTTGTCATTGGATGAGTGGTAAAATTGACTCTTTGCAAAGAGGCAACATTCTGGATTGGCCAAAATTGAAAGATATTGCAGCATTTCAGTTCATAAAATTTCAAAAATATTTGTTTTGGGGGTATTTATGGTACAAAGTACTGTGGATAATGAAGATATTGCTTATAACAAGCAATTTCTTTGTTCTCCACAATGTTTTCCAAAAGTTTTTTGTTAAGGTGCATCATAAAGGGGGATTGTGTCAAATTGGGTTAATATTGCCATTAAAGCCCCCTTTTACATCTTAATGGATAGTAAGTAATCAATTTCACGATGAGCCTTTTCATGATCAAACAATTAATTTCTGTAAGTATGAGAAAGAATGAGCAAAAAATATAAACTGTAGATTGTTAACAAGGAAATTATCATTAAGGTCAGAATTTCACTATATTCAGTTAAGATTTTCTTCATGACAATATAAATATTCAAAGCAACTTTGAAAAAGATTGAGCAAAAATTGTGACCTATGAAGTCGTAACAAGGAAATTGTCATTAGGCCCCTTTGTCCTTATATTGGACAGAATGTCACCACATTCAATAGAGATTTTTCTAATGATCACTCAAACATTTCCAGCAAGTTTAATACATATGAGCACGTGCGTGACATTTCCAACCATTACACATGTGCGCCAAGTAAAGACTCAGATCAGCCTCTGCATCCGCACAGTCTGATCAGAGTCTTAACTCTGCGCTCTGTAGATAGATACTGACCCAAAGCATCTTTAAACAATCAGTGAATATTCTAATAGTCCCGAATGGCTGTCCGGGATGCTCAATGTGTGCAACGCACATGCAAAATTGTTGGAAATGTCACGCACAGGCTCATATTGAACCAAGGTTGTGACCATTACAAAACTATAAAGGAAATTGTTAATAAGGCCTGTTTTCACTTGACATTGGTTTGTTTGTTTGAATGGGGTTTTACGCTGCTTTCAACAATCTTTCAGTTATAACTTGGCAGCTGGAGCACCTTACAATGGATTCCTGGTATTTCTCACACCAGTACCACCATCACAATCTTTCCTAGCCTCCAGCTGCTGTCCCACATAGGTCTATGATTATCGACCCAATTTTGGGAGACAAATAGTCGGAAAGGATAGTGCCACAGTGGGGGATAGAACCACTTGACATTGGTCAGAGTATAACCAAATTCATAAAGATCTTCCTCATGACCATACAAATATATTCACCAAATTTGAGAAAGAATGAGCAAAATAATGGCCTATAGAGTTGTGACAAGGAAACAGTCAGTTAGGCCAAATGTCTATTATTAGATATCATTCTAAATGTCACTATATTCAATAGGGATCTTCCTTGTGACTGAACAAAAATTTTCAGCAAGTTTGAGAAATATCATGCAAGAATTGTGGTCTGTAGAGTGGTAACTCTAAATTGTTGATGATGCATGACAGACATTCAAGGACCACAAAGCTCATCATGAACACAGTGTGCTCAGTTGATCTAAAAAGAACTGGTTTAGAAATTGCTGTAGTATCTAGGATAGCCTCTACTTGATGCAAATACACAGTCTTGCTATTTTTTTCCTCTAACTTCCGAGTTATTCAGTCAGTTGTATGTCAGTAATGTCAGATATGTCTGTAAAACATTAAAGCAACAGAAAAAGCTATTTATCAGAAATATGATTTTGGTGATTGACCTTGCAACCCTTTCTACCAAGAGTGTGCAAATAGCAAAATATAAGCACCGTACTTTCAATAGACTTGAAGTAACAGACAATTTATTGCGGCTTTAGTTTTTCACCGACAGACAGACTGACAACAGTAAAACAATATATTCAAGGTGGGTGACCAAAACCTTGTAAGTAAAGCTAAAATAGTCTCTTTTCATAAATCATTTGTCCCCAACAGACTATATTCCACAATTTTTTACCTGGTAAGAGAGGTTCTTATGTTGTTCATTAGCTGCATCTTTTGTTACTTTAACAGTTTCAGGATCATCAACAGTTGACAGATGTTTCTGCACAAGTTTCAGTAACTTCTTCTTAGCATTCTTTGTCTTTTCTTGAAAGTTTACTATTGGGTACATCACTGATAATAATCCAACCTTAAAAGGAAATAGCAACTTTGTATTCATGAATGTTTTCAATAGATTACCAAGATTTCTTGGTAGATTATCACTTAACCCATTACAAGATGACAATATTGTAGACTGGGCCAAATTGAAAGGAGTTGCAGTCGACAATAAAAATTGAAAGAAATTTTAAATTTTTCAAACTTTCTGAGTTGAAAACAATGTGGAAAATTTAGAAAATGCTTGTTGCAAACAACTTCTTCATTTTCAAAAATGAGTCAGTGTGTGGGATTGGAAATATTATTGCACTGACATGTAATTGATTAAATGGGGTTTAACACTGCTTTTAACAGTATTTCAGTCATATCGAAGCGGCTGGAGCACCTAACAATGGATTCCTGGTATTTCTCACTCCAGTACTACCACAACATCCTTTCCTAGCCTCCAGCTGCTATCCCCCTTAGGTTTACGATTATCCACCCATTGGTGAGAGACAAAAGTTGTATTGTACTGACAAGCCAGTGAAATCATCAATATGATAAACTCATTGTTTTGAAGGATTAAGCCCTACTTTTGTTCATTTCACGCAAATGAACTTCATCTAAGTGGATTTAAAGGCTCTACTGCTCTTGTAGGAACAAAATTTCTCATCAAAAGGAATCCTGACACCTTCGTTGAAATTGTTTAAGTACCTCTGTATAGGATAATAAATTTCATATCGGGCTTGTGGCTTATTCAGAAATTATTGGGAGAGGGCGAGGGCTCAACACTAAGGCACGTCCGAACGACAATGTCTAGTAAATCGGCTGTTCAGGCTAGTTAATTCTACGTTGAGCTAGCCTGAGTGGTCTATCGAAAATTGGATCAAGTAATTTGCACATAATTTTGGAAGCTATATTCAAATACCCATAACCGATTGCGTGTGAGTCAATTCGGACTACCAACTTACCTCTATGAACCCAATACTTGTTATAAACCCAAGAAGAGAAGTTTAGTGAGTAGCGCATGTCCAGCGTGCAACTTTTACTGGAAAACCCCAGATGTTATAATGTTATATTCTATTTTTAGAAGCGGCAATCCCCGCGCGCTGTAGCTGAAGAATGGTCCATAAACCTTATGGCGTCACACATTATATACCGCATTGCATTGTGGGATTATTTTGGGGGAAAATGTTGTGAAGCATGGCGGACGTAATTTTTATCCTTCATTAGAGGGATGTCAAAGGTGCCATTCTCCCAAAGAGTGTCGTGGGAGACAATAAACCGGGGGGGGATCTTGTGAGATGGATCAATTGTAGAGGAATCCGCAAATATCGGCTCTTCAAAAAAAAGTCTAGTTGAGAGGTAAGTTTGACTCATTGAGTCCCACTGTCAGATTTTCGTTCGTCTGCCAACGGTTTTAGAATAGTTAACATACACCTTTACAGTAGAATGACTGCCATCAAATCAAACCTACTATAAAAGCTGTCAAAAACCTCGCATTGTTACTATAAATACTATGTTATAGTAATTTTGACCTTGAACCAGTGTTCACATGATATGAACAAAGGTATGTTTCATGGGTCACCGAAAATCAAATCAATAGGGCCTATCCGCTTGTGATTTTATTTTAAACCTCTCATGAAATTTTAGAAAAACGATTGCTTGTCACAGCCAATAATATGTCAGTTTAATTTAAGGAAAATTCATGAATTAAATGTAAACAGCAGGTTATTTGCAGGGTAACCAGTCAACTCGTACCCAAGTCAACCCATACATAGATGTACGTAGCCTGCAGTCTCCCACAATCACCTTAGGCTATAAATTTGTGCATGGGCACTTTCGAAATGATAATTAGGCTTTGTGAAATAAACTGAAAGTAATACAAAATCAATTAGAATATTGCAGTAGGAATGAAAAACATATTTGTAACAAAAAATACACTCGTTTTGTATTCATACACTGGTCATTGCAGGGTTTTCATTAGACCCGAGACCTCGGGTTTTGGCGCACAGAAATTAAAAAAGAAGCAATATTGATGTTCGAAATATTGTCACTGTGCGTCATATTGACTCTCGAAAATTAGCAGCCATGCGTCAAAGGTCATCATAAGTGTGCCAAATTATTGGAAAATGGTTAATTGATTCTGCAGAGCCAATACTCAAATTAAACTTTTTCCCATTACCCTCTGAAAACCCATTTAGATTCTCTGACCCCATGAACCATACTGAGAAAAATTGGTTATTTTCATAGCTCACCTGAGCAGAAAATGCTCTACTTGGTGATCTTTTAAGCCAAGTTGTGACGAATGCTCTTTTTAAAATCTATGACACCGATTTAATTCTAGATTTTGTCGTAGGCTTACATTTAAAATTATTTCGAAAATTATTAGTTAATCTTTAGAATTTAACTTTTTTTTTTGGCTCAACGTTTTTCATTGCGTCGCATAGATGAAATTATTTTTTTTTACGACAACCAAAAAATTGTTGTTTACATCGGCGACAAAGCAGACGACACAAAAATGTCAAATCTGCTCAAATTTGGATTCACATCCGATCGCGGTGCTTCTGAATTGTCAGAAGAAAGTCTAAAAATGAAATAAAGAAGAATCTAAGCAGAAATATGAAAAAAACGTAAACATAAACGTTTGTTTTTTTTCAAGTGGAAAGACGAAATTTTGATGCTGATAAAAATTTGATGTTTTTCCTGCCATGCCGGAAATACGAGAAAAATAGGCGATTCGTAGAGGGGACAGACAATTTTCGGATAGATGCAATAAAAAGCCACAATGAATCTTAGTCTCACGATATGCGTATGAGAAACTACAGAATTAAACAAAGCAGTGCACCTGGTAGATCTGTAACCACCACTTACACCGGTGAGATTGAAATACAATCACAAGATGACGATCCAAATTAACCACAGCCGGGCCCTAGTAAAAGTCAAGTATGCTATATGCAGTCCTGTCCTGCTGTTATTGGTCCCATGGATTTGGCCATACGAAGACTCAATGAAGACCAAATACGACAACTAACAGTCTGTTTTAACATTGAAATCCTGAACAATTGATAATATTGTTTGTCTTAAAATTGTCAACTATAATTTATAATAACTGTATTGGTAAATAACAACATTTTAGTTTCATAAACAAAACTGTACTAGTTCTTTCCCTTTTATCATTCAAACTCCACTCCTTAAACTAGTGATACCCAGGAAGCATATTATGCAAAGGTGATCTTAGATGAGATATAACTGAAAGATTGTTCAAATCAGCGTTAAACCCATTTGTTATTCCTGAAATGGTCTAGTAGACATCACTGGTGGTCTAGTGCAAATTTTGGATTACTAGTCCTCTGGTCTAGTAAAAAAAAAAGTTGTTTTCCTTCATTAATCTATTAACCAATTTAAAGGCTACAAAATCTTGCCTATTGAAATTTCAAAAAAAGAAAAAAATGCAGATGACAATTCAAATGGCATTTACATAGAAAAATAAGTGTCTCCTAGGTTAGAAAAATTTGTAAGAAAAGGAGAAATTGCTTGTAACAATTTTTCTCTTTCCAAAAAAGTTTTCCAAAGCTCTTTTTATTCTTTTTCAGCATCAAGATATGGAATTGTGTTGTATAGGATATTTTTAAGTCATTTTTCGTGTTTAAACAGAACTGAAGGAGAATATTATTCAATGTGCAGGTTCTGATCCCAGTTACAATGATTAGTATTAGTATTTGCAACAGACTATCATGTTTGTAAGAACAAAAAAAACTTGGAAAAATTTTACTTTTCTTCAATGCTTTCTGGTACATTATCAAAGTTTAACTATAGATTATCACTAGATAATTTCACTGCCAAAACAGTGAAATTATCAAAATATTAAACTCACTTTTTTAGCATTTTTTTTTTATGAAAAAAATGGTATTTCAAATTGATCAAGCAGAAACAAGTTTTCTCGCATTTCCACTCATTTCCAAGCATGCTCATAAAATGTGAGGTGAAAATCTATGTGATCGCTTCCATCTTATTTCATCGCTGATGAAGAAAATAACTTACTTGCTGAATGCCAACAGCCTCCTTTTTGTAATGAATATCCAGGAAAATGGTTCATAACTTTGACTTAATAATATCCTTAGTAAATTGTCTAATGAATTGTCAAAATGAGAGAAATAATTTCCTCACGTTTCAAGATAGAATCTAGGTCAGTGGTTAGTGGAGTTAGCAAATACATGTAAACTGTCTGAGTGTTTTGACCTGGCAGGGCCAAGCAAATTTACACCCCGTATACACAGTATATGTAACTAGGTACAACCCTGTTATAGACGCAATTCAAGCGCCTATTTAACCCTATCGAATGAAACACCTTTTACTTCAAATTAGACTTAATCTTTGAAACAGACATGTAGTACTTCAGTTGTAATAATAATATGCTCAATGAAAAAAGAATTGAATGTTAGCTTTGATTTCTTTACCTTTAACCTTTTAACACAAAACCACAAATTTTCACGTACTGATGAAATAATATTAACCCTTGTCATGCTGTATAAATTACCTAACTGAAATGCTGTCAAATCAAAGGGCTGAAAGCACTGATAGAACTTGTTGTCAAAAAACAATATTTCTTTTAGAAATCAACTTCATAAACAACTCTGGCAGGGAAAGTACAAGCAGGAGGTGTAGACTACACCTCCTGCTAAAACCGGAATATTCCGGGTTCAGCATGACAAGGGTTAATGAAAAAGTTGTGATTAAATCAAATTAGCAATTTCTGTAAACAGTAAGGGGTCATGATTGATTGAATAGGGCTTAACGCAACTTTTGATAGTATTTCAGTTATATCGGTGCAGTTGGAGCTCCTAACCATCAATTCCTGGTAGTTCACACACCAGCACTACCACTACATCCTTATTGAGCCTCAAGCTACTCCTCCTACTTCGGTGTGTGATTTACTTACTCATATTGATGATACATGCTGACCTTATTGAGTGCGGTTACTGATAAGCCAGCAAAACCGCTCTCAGGATTTTCAGTCCTTTGATTGATAGAGTTAGCATTTCTTTTTTCTCTCATGAATTACATGATAAAGAGATGAACTCTTATTTCCTTTTTGGTTCTAACGCTTTCCAGATGTTAACATGCGCTCTAAAGGAAGAAGAAATGGATTCTAACCACTACTACCCACTATTACAGCTGGGTAGACTGAGGCTATGTCTGTAGCGTCCAGTCAAAATACACTACCCACCTCAGGTTGGACTCGAACCCTCAACCATCCAATTACATGCTAACTACTCAGCAAACAAGCCAGACTTGCTACTGAATGCCATCTCATTGATAAAGTCATCATTATGCCAAGTCATTCATGCAATAAAGTGAAATGCATTTAACCCATTCCCACCAAATGACGCTTTTAGATGCCCCCTTAAGGAAAACAATTAGGGAAACATTGTGAGAAATGAAAGAATTGCTTGTAACAAGCAATTTCTTCATTTATCACAATGTTTTCTATACAGAAAGTTGAAAAAATTTAGAATTTCATAACCTTTAAATTGTTGTCTGCATCTCCTTTGAACTTTGGCCAGTCTAAAGTTCTACCGTGTGGTAATGGCTTAAAGAATTTACCCATGAAATTATAGCTTTTGTTTCCCTATGTATCATAGAAAATAAAGCTTTAATTGTTCACACAATGAAAGAGAAGTTTTGATCCTAGACTAAAACAATCAATTATCTTAACCCATTCCCACACTATCCCTCCTATTTAACCCCCCCCCCCATGAAAACAGTTCTGTAAAACAATATGGAAAATGAAGAAATTGCTTGTTACAAGAAATTTCTGCATTTTTCAACATTGTTTTCTAAAACGAATTTTAAAAATTTCAACAATTTGTAATTGTAGTCTCCAACTTCTTTCAATTTGGACCAGTCTAAAATTTCTATGTGTGTATATAAATTCAATCTTTCTTCATCCCAAAAGTATTCCAATAGGCATAAGATGCTATACATTTATATTGTATAAAACATCAGCTCCCTTACCTCTGTAGCCCGCCAGTTATCCCCCGTCCCAACCACAGCCATAACAAGAGGTTTCTTTAGTGTGTTAGCTGCATATCTGAACTCCAGTTTACACACAGGAGAGTTGGCATATTCGTCTGACACACAAACTACCACAACTTTAGCATTGATCAAACCATCAGCTATGTCAGTAAATAACCCATTCTGTAAAATATAGAACTAAAAATGTTACAGTTAACCTTTTCCTGTTTTTCAAAATTTTAGACTTGTTCAAATTCAAAGAAGTTGCATACGACAATTTAAAGTGAGTGCAATTTGAAAAGTAACCAACCTACAGGGTAGAAAATATTGTGGGAAAAGAGGAAATTGTTTGTTACAAGCAATTTCTTCTTTTCCCACAATATTTTCTCAAGTATAAAAACCAAGGGACGTAAAATCCAGGGATTAACCAGGAAAGGGTTAGGTGAAACTCCCCAGTTATTACAAGGAAATATTAAACTTACCTATACTTTGTCATTTTACATTAGTAAAAGCTACTTTGTCTCCTTCTTTACAGATGAAACTAATACCCAAGTAATATTTGACTTATCTTTACTTTATTATCTTAAATTGTCAAGTGTGACTTTGTCTATTTTTACATGTGTAATACAAACACCTCAAGTATAACATAAACCAAGTCTATGAATAATATCAATCAGTAATTTGAAATTAACCTATTACTTAACAACAAAATTTGAGATCGGTCCAAATTGAAAGAAGTTGCGGAAGACATTTCAAATTGTGCTAAAATGGAAAAAAATGTACCAATTGAGGTAGAAACATGTGAGAAAAGGACAAATTGCTTGTTACAAGCAACTTCTCCTTTTCCCACAGTTTCCCATGATCATAGTTCTTTTGGGCTTCAAAAACGCCATTATGTGGTAATGGGTTAAGTCATTTTCATAGCAGAAACTACAAGAGACAGGAGTATCAACAATAAAATAAGACAATACTTTAAGTCTGCAAAATGGAAAGACTATAAAACACTAATAAAAACCTTCTTGGAGCTATGCAAAATAAAGGCACATAGCTTTTAATTCTGTTCCAAAACTCTCTTATTTACAATTCTGTCCAATGAATATTTCTGCTGTGTAGTTAACCAGCATTTGGATTATTTCCTGTAACATTATTTTAATGATGAATCTATTTTTTTTTTAATTATCATGTCTTAACCTGTTAACCAGATGGCAAATTTTAGACCAATCCAAATTGAAAGGAGTTGCAGATGACAGTTAAAAGTTTCTGAATTTTTTTTAGACTTTTTCAACATTCTGTATAGAAACCATGATGTAAATTGAAGAAATTGCTTGTGACAAGCAATTTCTTTAATTTACAAAATATTTTTCCAATTGTTTTTCTCGAGGGACATCAAAATGCATCACTGTGTTAGAATGGGTTCAGCCATTAAATCACAAGCCTTTGTTTTGACTCTATGTAAAAATGTTGTTGTAAAAATTGTTGTGGGAAAAAGAGATATTACTTGTTAAACTACATTCTGTACTCTGCAACGTCTCTGAATTCGAACCAGTCTGATTTTTTGTTGTCTGGTATTTATTTAAACAAGAGCATGGATAATGCAAGGATTCTAAGTTGAAAATGGGGCATAACTCTTACAAAAATGCTTTTAGAGTTATTCCCTTTGATAGTCTAGATAGCTCTTGTGATGGTTAATACACATGCCAAGTGTTTCATGAGGATATCTTCAATAACAACAGAGATATGACCAAGGTAAAAGTTTGTCACGCCAAACCACACAAGGCCAAGGTGATGACAATATCTCGGGTTTTCTCCGAAAACAGCCGAGCTAATAAACAGTGTGCAAACCTTGCCCGCCCTTTCAATATCCATCCAACACTGTATACCATGTTCTTCTAGGTATGCTTTCAACTCTCTGGGATCCCCATAACCCAGCGCACCTTCTACCTCTCTGTAACAGATTAATATAGCTTTACCAAAACATCTCAGCTTTTGACACACAAAAACATAATCTAGCCTCTGAGTGACATTTCCATGTCACATGAGTTACAAGTCTAGACTCAGATTGGCCTTTTCATCTGCACAATCTGATCATTCATTACTAATCACACAAGGGTGCAATCTTTAAACCTTGTCATGCCGAATAAAATTATCTTCAGAATTGTATAATAATCAAAGGGCTGAAAGAACTGGTAAAACTTGTTGTTCACTTGTCAATACTTCTTTTGAAAATAAATTTCATAAACAACTCTGGTTTCAAAAGGACAGACAGAGGGTGTAGACTAAGATCAGAATACACTTATATGCAGTCAGATCTTTGTCTTTCTAAATCCAGAATATTTCAGGTTTTGAATGACAAGGGTTAAGAGGACACAATTTTACATAGCTCTAAAAGAATTTGAAATAAAAAAATGAAATTGTAATGGTTAGAAACTTTATTACAATCAAATCTTTATTTTTAACATTATTCTCAAAGCTTTATCTTATACCAAACCTAGAGATTGCGTAGTAATAGGTAAAAGTATCTATGCTCAACCTTTTTCTGTCCAATCCCTGGTTTTTATGTCCCTGTGGTTTTGTACTTGAGAAAACATTGTGGAAAAAGAAGAAATTGCTTGTTATAAGCAATATCTTCTTTTACTACAATATTTTCTACCTCACTAAATGATTATTATTCGAACAAAATCAACTTTAAATTGTCATCTGTAAAACCTTTGAAGTTTGACAGGTCTAAAATTTTAAGAAACAGTAAAGGGTTAAATTCAAGAGAGACAACTATAGATTATCACTCAATGTGATTTAATAGCCTCACCAAAACTTTCCTGTTTCGCAAAATTTTAGACCTGTCCAAATTCAAAGGTTTTGCAGACAAAAAACTTATTTGGATTTATTTTGAAAATATACCACTCGGTAGGGAAGAAAATATTGATGAAAAAGAAGAAATTGCTTGTTAAAAGCAATTTCTTCTTTTTCTACAATATTTTCTCAATTGCAAATTCACTGAACGGGAAAAGGTTAAGGTAAATGTATCCAAAAATTACTATGATCTATGAAAAATAATCTCAGTTCAAGGGGAAGCGATTCTTCAACCAGACGAAGTTGAAACTTCAAAATCTTGATTTGCCAAGAATTATCATTTCTACCAAATACTAATAAAGGTGTTTTAGTGCAAATGAATCAATATTAGTATTAGCACTATTAGATGTGTACAAAGAAGAAATGTCTAAGGTAGTGGGGAGGTTATTCTTCAACCAGACAAGTCACTTCAAAACTAGGTCTTGAACTTTAACAGGAGATCAATATATTAATGAAGTTTGAGTACAATTGAAGCAAGACAGAAAGAGGAGTTTGCAACACAAGTTGTGTTTTATCATTTTTTTTTTATCACAGACAGGTTAATTCCAACATTCTTTTTGAAGAGCTATAGTTATGTCAGAGTTCATGCTGCAATGAGGTGATGAGCAAAAGGGAGATGGATTGAGGCTATCTAGATGTTGTTGTTTTTATACTATGATCAAGACATTAATCCAAATAATCCTTATTCCTTTCCTAGAGAGACAGCTATAGCAGAATTCACCCAGAAGTAGCTGATAAAGGAAGAGCAAGATTAATGGAGTTCAACTACTTTTTCATCCTTATCACTTAATGACTACTTACTTGGTTCCTAGAGAGACAGCGACAGCAGAATTCACCCAGGAGTAACTGATAAAGCAGGAGGGAGATGGATGGAGGTCAACAACTTTTTGGTCCATATCACTTAATGAATACTTACTTGGTTCCTAGAGAGACAGCGACACCAGAATTCACCCAGGAGTAGCTGATAAAGTAAGAGGGAGATGGATGGAGTTCAACTACTTTTTGGTCCATATCACTTAATGAATACTTACTTGGTTCCTAGAGAGACAGCAACAGCAGAATTCACCCAGGAGTAGCTGATAAAGTAAGAGGGAGATGGATGGAGTTCAACTACTTTTTGGTCCATATCACTTAATGAATACTTACTTGGTTCCTAGAGAGACAGCCACAGCAGAATTCACCCAGGAGTAACTGATAAAGCAGGAGGGACATGGATGGAGGTCAACAACTTTCTTGGTCCTGTCAGCTACTGTCTTCAGTAGTTCTTCAAACTTGTTGTCATAATAATCATACTTAGGTTTGGTCATGTTTACAAACACCTGCAATTAGATCTACTCTATCACTGAATGTGATTAATACCCATCACTAGCTCCATATCACAGAAAAAAAAAATTGTTACTGAAATAAAGCCTTCTTTTCCATAATTTTCAAGAAAGGGTAATAATGTGGTGAAAACTAAATCATGCATGTCTTTGTTTGATACTGAGAGCAAATGTGAAATTTTAATTGAATTCATTCAGCAGTTAACCCATTCTCACACATTGTCGCCTTTGGACACCCCTCAAGAAAAACAATTAGTAAAACATTGTGTAAAATGAAGAAATTGCTTGTAACAAGCAATTTCTTCATTTTACACAATGTTTTCTATGCTGAAAGTTGAAAATATTTAAAATTTCATGAACTTTATATTGTCATCTGCAACTTCTTTCAATTTGAACCAATCCAAAATTTTGCTATTTGGTAATGGGTTAAATAGAAAATGTGTGGACAAGATTTTTTATCAGAGGGCCATAACACCCTTAACCTATTCCCACACAGTGACATTTTAGACCTGTGCTAATCTTAAGAAGTTGCAGACGAAAATTTCAAAGTTTTGGAATTCTCAAACCTTTGTTTCTCTGGGTAGTGAACAATATGGAAAATAACAAGCAATTTCTTCATTTTCCATATTTTTTCTCAGAACTATTTTCTTGAGGGGTGTAAAAAGGAGGGATTGTGTGGGACTGGGTTAAAAGTTATTGGACCACAACTGAATTACAATATGCACAAGTATATCTACAAAGTTTGAATCAAATCCATGCAATAGTTACTGAGAAATTAAGCAGATAAGGAAAAAGCTATAGGAAGACCAACCGATCAAAGACAAGCTAACTCCTATTTACACCCCTTACAAAGTTTTTGGGGGTACCATCATGCATATCTTTGCTAGTTATTAACTCTTGTCATGCTAAGCCCAGAATATTCTGGTTTGGGCAGGAGGTATAGACAAAGATCAGCCTGCACATAAGTGCAGTCTGATCTTGGTCTTCCCCTCCTGCTGGTACCTTTTCTGCCAGAGAAGTTATCGAATTGATTTTCAAAAGAAATATCCATTATTGAACAACAAGTACTATCAATGCTCTGAGCCCTTTGATTTTAATGCAATTCTGTAAGAAATTTTATACAGCATGACAAGGATTAAATGTACATGTGAAATTTTAATCAAATCTATTCAGTAGTTGAAAAGAAAACGAGTGGACAAAGGTCCATAATTTCTTTTTCCATAATATATTCTACCACATAGGATGATTTCATTTCGAATTGCACCCAATCTGCATTGTCTGCAACCTCTTTCAATTGGACCAGTCTAAATTAAAAAAAAAAACAGGAAAGGATTAAAACCTATCCTTTCTTCCTTGCAAATGAAAGCTGTTTTTGCACGAATGAAAATAAATATTTACTAAATTGACCACATGATTTTTGCAAAACCTTGTAATTTGTATTGTCAACTTCAAATGATACAGTGGAATCCTGTTAAATGCAACACCAATTTATCAAAGCTTTTTGCAATTAAGCAGAGGTTGCCATTAAAAGGAGCCATTTGCTCTATAAATATAATGTTTGTGCAAAAATGTGAGTTGCAATTAAGCAGTCAATTGCTATTAACCCTTTCCTGGTTTTTGAAATTTTAGACTGGTCCAAATGCAGACGACGAGGATGCAGAGGACAATGAAAATTGGATGCAATTCCAAATAAAACCACCCTATATGGTAGAAAACACTGTGGGAAAAGGAGAAATTGCTTATCATAAGCAATTTCTCCTTTTTCCACAATGTTTTCTCAAATATAAAATCACAGTGACGTAAAATCCTGGGTTTATCCAGGAAAGGGTTAACAGGGTTACAATTAAGAGGATTCCAATGTAACAGTAATACTTACAACACCTACATTGACAATATTTGATTGATGAAAAATTTCTCAATTTGTTTTCTAAAACAGTCCAACAAACCTCATCAGCGAGAAAGATTCCAAGTTTACTTTGTTTCCACTCAAATCCATCACCAATAGCAACAGCTAGAATGACCTTCTTCAAGGTCAGCCTTGCATACTTAAAGATGTTGACACACTCGTCATCGTTTGCGTAACTATTGGAAACAAACGCCACAAAAAGAGGGGCCTCTGTCAGGGCCTTGGCCATATCATCTGTAGCCTGACTGAACCCCGGCTCATGAAGCCAACTGCAAAAGAGAGATTAAATCATTCCCACATACTGACAATTTTTGACACCTCTCAAGAAAAATTCTTTTAAAACTAGAGGCCCAGTGGGCCTTAACGGTCACCTGAGTAAAAGAGCACCAAGACAAGTGATTTTGTTTGAAAGAATTAGAAAAAGGTTTGGTTGAAATCCCCTCAGTAGTTCTTGAGAAGAAGATGAAAATGTTTAAAAGTTACCAAAAATGAGACCCCTTTTGGTCCCCATTTTAGGCACCCCTGACCTCCAGCCTTTTAATTTTCACAAATCTGTATAATCAGTACCAAATGATGCTTTTTACCAAGTAAGTTTGAAATTGGCTTAGTACTTCATCAGAAGAAGGTGAAAATGTGAATTTTTTAACATGATGAACTTTGACCTCTGGGTGTGGCCCCCATACATGACCCCAGGGGCATGAATTTCACAATTTATAATATACCTGTCCTAGTTGTCATGCACACAAAATATTTAAGCTCTGGCATTAACAGTTTATTAGAAGAAGATTTTTAAAGAAGTACCAAAAATTACCCCTTTTTGGCCCCTATTTGGGCCCCTTTGACCCCCAGAACCCCTATTTTCACAAACTTGAATTGGCATCCCCCAATGATGCTTTCTACCAAGTTTGGTTGAAATCCGCCCAGTAGTTCTTGAGAAGAAGATGAAAATGTTTAAAAGTTACCAAAAATTACCGCCTTTTGGTCCACATTTTAGGCACCCCTGACCTCCAGCCTTTTTATTTTCACAAATCTGTATAATCAGTACCCAATGATGCTTTTCACCAAGTTAGTTTGAAATTGGCTTAGTACTTCATCAGAAGAAGGTGAAAATGTGAATTTTTCAACATGATGAACTTTGACCTCTGGGTGTGGCCCCATACATGACCCCAGGGGCATGAATTTCACAATTTATAATATACCTGTCCTAGTTGTCATGCACACAAAATATTTAAGCTCTGGCATTAACGGTTTATTAGAAGAAGATTTTTAAAGAAGTACCAAAAATTACCCCTTTTTGGCCCCTATTTGGGCCCCTTTGACCCCCAGAACCCCTATTTTCACAAACTTGAATTGGCATCCCCCAATGATGCTTTCTACCAAGTTTGGTTGAAATCCGCCCAGTATTTCTTGAGAAGAAGATGAAATATTTAAAAGTTACCAAAAATTACCCCCTTTTGGTCCCCATTTTAGGGCCCCCTGACCCCCCAGCCTTTTTATTTTCACAAATCTGAATAACCATTACCAAATGATGCTTTTCAACAAGTTTGTTTGAAATTGGCTTTGTACTTCATCAGAAGAAGATGAAAATGTGAATTTTTTAACAAGATGAACTTTGACCTCTGGGTGTGGCCCCATACATGACCCCAGGGGCATGAATTTCATAATTTATAATATACCTGTCCTAGTTGTCATGCACACAAAATATTTAAGCTCTGGCATTAACAGTTTATTAGAAGAAGATTTTTAAAGAAGTACCAAAAATTACCCCTTTTTGGCCCCTATTTGGGCCCCTTTGACCCCCAGATCCCCTATTTTCACAAACTTGAATTGGCATCCCCCAATGATGCTTTCTACCAAGTTTGGTTGAAATCCGCCCAGTAGTTCTTGAGAAGAAGATGAAATATTTAAAAGTTACCAAAAATTACCCCCTTTTGGTCCCCATTTTAGGGCCCCCTGACCCCCCAGCCTTTTTATTTTCACAAATCCAAATAACCATTACCAAATGATGCTTTTCAACAAGTTTGTTTGAAATTGGCTTTGTACTTCATCAGAAGAAGATGAAAATGTGAATTTTTTAACATGATGAACTTTGACCTCTGGGTGTGGCCCCATACATGACCCCAGGGGCATGAATTTCACAATTTATAATATACCTGTCCTAGTTGTCATGCACACAAAATATTAAAGCTCTGGCATTAACGGTTTTTTAGAAGAAGATTTTTAAAGAAGTACCAAAAATTACCCCTTTTTGGCCCCTATTTGGGCCCCTATGACCCCCAGAACCCCTATTTTCACAAACTTGAATTGGCATCCCCCAATGATGCTTTCTACCAAGTTTGGTTGAAATCCGCCCAGTAGTTCTTCAGAAGAAGATGAAAATGTATTAAAGTTAACGGACGACAGACGACGGACGACGCACGACGGACGACGCACGACGACGGACAAATGATGATTGCAATAGGTCACCATGACCATTCGGTCAGGTGACCTAAAAAATTTGGACAATGGAGAAATTGCTTGTAACAAGCAATTTCTTCATTGTCTGCAATTTTTTCTATCCTAAAGGCAAAGATTTTCTAAATTCTGTCAGCTTAGAATTGTTGCCTGCAACTTCTTTCAGAACAGTCTAAAATTTTGTTGCAATGAAGAAACATAGCTTTGGAAACAATATGGGAAAATTTATCTTTTTTCACAATGTTATCTACCCTTTTTCTGTACTTACATTTCCATCTTATTACACCATGAAGTTTTGTCAGTAACCACTTGGTGAACTGGGTGTATCAGTTTTTTTTTGTTTTTTTTTTGGGGGGGGGATCGAGGTCATCGAACCAAAGTGTCTGTCCTTCTGATCGGGGCCTTACACCCTGTGTTAGGCAGGACTGGCTTCCAACTCCATCTTCCAAATTGTTAAGATGTAGATGTCTACCCCTGTGCTTTTAATATCGATTTCTGCTCCACTGAACATGTAAAATGCCATTTAAATACTTCATTATAAAATATCACCCTAGAGCATTACCAAAACCTGTTCTTTTCTCTACAACACCCCCAAATCTTGGGTTTGTCTATATAGACCTTCATTTCCAGTGGGGGGGGGGGGAGGAGTAGGGTCGGAGTGGAGAAACTAGACCTTAACAAACATCCATCGAAGATGTCAGTCCTTGATAGAGGATGCAATCGAAATTCTGACCAGTAAGAGTGGATCTTTCTTTCTTTGTCTAGGGTTGACAGTTTACCCCTCATACTGCTTGATGTCAATAAGGGGAGAGGATTTTAAAAACAAGAGGGCCAGAATGGCCCTAAAATCGCTCACCTGACTAATGTAAGATGATTCAAAATTTTGCCAACACTTTTGAAAAGGGTCACCCAAGGAATATTCATTTGAGTTTAGTTGAAATTGTCCCAATGGTCACTGAGGAGATGTTTAAAAATTTCAAAGTAAAAATACTGCCCCGCCCTGCCACGCCCATATTTGGGCGTAAATCAAAATTCTGAAAACACCTTTTGAATAGGGTCATCAAAGGAACATTCATGCCAAGTTTGTTTGAAATTGACCAAATGATTACTGAGAGAAGATGTTTAAAGATTTCTAGATAAAAAACTGCCCCAACCTGCCACGCCCATACTTGGGCATAAATCAAAATTCCACAAACAACTTTTGAAAAAGGTTCACACAAGAAACATTCATACCAAATTTGTTTGAAATTGGCCCAATAGTTACTGAGGAGAAGATGTTTAAAGATTTCAAAGTCAAAAACTGCCACGCCCATATTTGGGCGTGAAACCAATTTCTGCGAAAAACTTTTGAAAGGGTCACCCAAGGAACATTCATGCCAAGTTTGGTTGAAATTGATCCAATGCTTACTGAGGAGAAGATGTTTAAAGATTTCAAAGTCAAACAAGGTGCCAAACTGTCACAAGATACGCCCGTCACACTGCTTAATATTAGCTGGGGGTTTGAATAGAACTGAGGTTATTTTGAATGAATATTTTTTGTCAAACAAAGTATGAAAAACAACAAAGGACATTAACTCAAAATATAAGCTAGGTAGAGTTATGGTTCTTGTACACTCCACTCCCACTTGGTGAGCTCTATCCATCCATGAAATTTCATGAATCTAGCTATTATACTTTTAGAGATATACTCCGGACAAGATTCAAGTATGAAAAAACAACAAAGGGCAATAACTCAAAAAATAAGCTAGGTAGAGTTATGGTTCTTGTACACTCCACTCCCACTTGGTGAGCTCTATCCATCCATGAAATTTCATGATTCTAGCTATGATACTTTTAGAGATATACTCCGGACAAGATTCAAGTATGAAAAACAACAAAGGGCAATAACTAAAAAAATAGGCTAGGTAGAATTATGGTTCTTGTCCACTGCACTCCCCCTTGGTGAAATCTATAAACCCCTGAAATTTCATGATTCTAGCTATTTTACTTTTAGAGATATACTCCGGACAAGATTCAAGTATGAAAAACAACAAAGGGCAATAACTAAAAAAATAGGCCAGGTAGAGTTATGGTTCTTGTGTACTGCACTCCCCCTTGGTGAAATCTATAAACCCATGAAATTTCATGATTCTAGCTATTATACTTTTAGAGATCTACTCCGGACAAGATTCAAGTATGAAAAACAATAAAGGGCAATAACTCAAAAAATAGGCTAGGTAGAGTTATGGTTCTTGTATACTGCACTCCCACTTGGTGAGCTCTATCCATCCATGAAATTTCATGATTCTAGCTATTATACTTTTAGAGATATACTCTGGACAAGATTCAAGTATGAAAAACAACAAAGGGCAATAACTAAAAAAATAGGCCAGGTAGAGTTATGGTTCTTGTGCACTGAACTCCCCCTTGTTGGGATCTATACACCCATGAAGTTTCATGATCCTAGCTATTATACTTTTGGAGATATACTCCGGACAAGATTCAAGTATGAAAAACAACAAAGGGCAATAACTCAAAAAATAGGCTAGGTAGAGTTATGGTTCTTGTGCACTGCACTCCCCCTTGGTGAGATCTATACACCCATGAAGTTTCATGATCCTAGCTATAACACTTTTAGAGATATACTCCGGACAAGATTCAAGTATGAAAAACAACAAAGGGCAATTACTCAAAAAATAGGCCAGGTAGAGTTATGGTTATTGCGCACTGCACTCCGTATTGATATGAAGAATATAACTGCCAAGTTTAAAGTCAATCGGATTTAGGATGACAGAGTTATGCTCCGGACAAAGAAAGGGACACCGCCCGGACGCCCGGACAACCGGACGCCCGGACGCCCGGACACCACTGGTGATCCCATAATACGTCCCGTCTTCGACGGGCGTATAAAAAGTGCCCGACCCTGCCACGCCCATATTTGGGCATAAATCAAAATTCCAGGAACAACTTTTGAAAAGGGTCACCAAAGGAACATTCATGCAAAGTTTGGTTGAAATTGACCCAATGGTTACTGAGGATAAGATGTTTAAAGATTTCAAAGTTAAAAAAACTGCCATGCCCGTATTTGGGCATAAATCAAAATTTCGCAAAGATTTTTGAAAAGGGTCACCCAAGGAACATTCATACCAAATTTGGTTGAAATTGGCCCAATGGTTACTGAGGAGAAGATGTTTAAAGATTTCAAAGTCGAAAACTGCCACGCCGGGCCACGCCCATATTTGGGCATAAATCAAAATTCCACGAACAACTTTTAAAAATGGTCACCCAAGGAACATTCATGCCATGTTTGGATGAAATTGGCCCAATGGTTACTGAGGAGAAGATGTTTAAAGATTTTCAAGTGAAAAACTGCCACGCCCATATTTGGGCATAAATCAAAATTCCAAGAACAACTTTTGAAAAGGGTCAATCAAGGAATATTCCTGCCAAGTTTGGTTGAAATTGGCCCAATGGTAACTGAGGAGAAGATGTTTAAAGATTTCTAAATAAATACTGCCACGCCCTGCCACGCCCTGCCAAGCCCATATTTGGGCATAAATCAAAATTCCACAAACATCTTTTGAAAAAAGATCCCAAGGAGCATTCATGCCAAATTTGGTTGAAATTGATCCAATGCTTACTGAGGAGAAGATGTTTAAAGATTTCTAAGTCAAAAACTGCCACACCCTGCCACGCCCATATTTGGGCATAAATCAAAATTCCACGAACAATTTTTGAAAAGGGGCACCCAAGGAACATTCATACCTAATTTGGTTGAAATTGGCCCAATGGTTACTGAGGAGAAGATGTTTAAAGATTTCAAAGTCAAAAACTGCCACGCCCTGCCACGCCCATATTTTGGGGTCAATCAAAAATCTGCCATAAACTTTTGAGAAGGGTCACCCAAGGAACATTCCTACCAAGTTTGGTTGAATTCCGCCCAGTGGTTACTGAGGAGAAGATGTTTAAAGAATTGTTGACGACTTCCGACGCCCGATGCACAACGCACGACGGACAAAAGGTGATACCAAAAACTCACCTTGAGCACGTTGTGCTCAGGTGAGCTAAAAACTCTGAAGTGCTATGGTTCTTGTGCACTGCAGTTCCCCTTGACAAACACATAATTTCACCAATCATTTGGCAATCACAAAAACTCATCTTCAGCACTTCATGCTTAGGTGAGCTAAAAACAAACAGATTGCTTGCAACTAGCAATTTCTTCATTTCTTAAAATATCTTTTGCCCTGGGAGACAGAGATTTTTTCAAATTTCATCATTTGTATTTTCTTTCAAATAGGCACAGTGTAAAAATTTTTTTGTTTGGTATTGTGTTAAATTTACCATTTATATCCTTTTCCCAGCAGGTCACTGTATATTCTAGATGGAACAATATAGGAGTTAGAATCCAACGATGTATCTTTGTGGCACGAGGATATGAAAATATCTAAAGATAAAAATAATGAACAAAATTTTCGCATACCATGTTATTGTTAAAACTCAGATTTGCATATCAAGAGGTCAATACAAAATTTGTGTAAGTACTGATATATTTACTCATTACACGACAAAAGAATCGTAACAGATTGGTTCAAATCCAAGATGTTGGGAACGACTAGTTTTAGTATATGAATTTTGGGATTTCCTTTACTTTTGGGACAGAAATCATTGTGGATAACAAAGAAATTGCTTGTCTCTGGCAATTTCTTCATTTTCTGCTATGTTTTCCTAGGCCTCTTACTTGAGGAGAGTAAAAAAGCATGATTCCATTGGGATTTACGCCACTTTTAATGTTTCTTTAGTCATATTTTGGTAGCTGGAGTATCTAACCATAGATTCCTGACATTTCTCACACCAGTACTACCATAAATATCCTTTCAAAGCCTCCAGCTGCTCATCCATCCATTGGTGGGTGACAAATTTTGGAAAGCATATGTGCTGCGGCAGGGGATCAAACCTTGAACATAGAGATTAGAAGTCTAATGTACTTTTAACTTTCTGGAATTCAAAGAATAATTTATACAGTTTTTGGAGGTAAAAGAATCTGTTAATCAACCTCATAAATCATGGCAAATAGATAAACCAATGAAATCATACAACTAGACAGGAAGTGAACTTTGAACTTTGACATTGGTCAAAATGCATTTGAAGCATTTATGTTGAATTGGCGACTTACTTTTAGGTTGGTAACTAACCATTTTACTCTTTTTTTACAAGTTACTTACCATACATTTTGCCAAGTAATGCTGTTTAATATAGTCAACTTGTTTTTGGAGATAATGGGAGCAGCCAGCGATCTGTCAATATAATGTTTCCCTCATCTAAAGAAGAAAAGTCAATAAGCTCGCCAAGAATTGCTTACTGACTTTTCTTTACCAGACAAGGAGAAATCTTTTTTGCAGTTTCCTGAATGCCTTTTCATTTGGCAGTTACATATTGTTTGAAGGCAAGGGAAAAATAAAATATACCAGCAGAGAGATCCTTTCTCAAGTCTTTAAGACCCTGAACACACTGTACCAGATGAGCATCAAAATCACTGTGGCTGTCTGGAGGCAGTAAAGCTGAAGTGAAAGAACAAGATATGCTTGTGAAACACCATGCCCTCCAAAAAGCCATTTCTTGGAAATGTGACCTTGATAAGTAGCCTTGACCTTGTCAAGTGACCTCAACCTTAGTATAAGCATATGCAAATCAATGAGAACTATCATCTTGCCAAATGTGAGCATTGTATCTTGAAAAGGCTTAAAAAATTGTAAATGTTAAGTTTTTGGTTAAGTTTTGCAGAGGTTTGACCTTGACAAATGACCTTGACCAAATCACATAACCTTGGCTTTGGTATCTTCAGATGCGTATTGATGAGATCTATTATCATACCAAATATGAGCATATATCTTGAATAGGCTTAAATCAATTGTAAATGTTAAGATTTTAGTTAAGTTTCAGACAGATAATTTTAAAATAATATGCCATGATCTTTCAATGTTAGAAAAGAAACTGATACAACTTCATTGAATCTTGATTCATTTACATTGCCAAAATGGAGTGTCTTAACACATTCCCATCCAATCCCTTATTTAAAACCTTCTCCGAAATAATATGGAAGAAAATGAAATATTGCCTTCCCCTTTTCTCAATGTTTTTCTTCTTCCTTTATTTTAGAAATCAAGCACATAATCTGAATTGTTGTCATTTAATTTGAACCAGTCACAAATTTGTCATTTGGTAATGGGTTAACCAATTCTCACATAGTGATGCCTTTTGACAACCATAAAGAAAAAAAAATGTTGGGAAAAAACATTGTGGAAAATGAAAAAATTGCTTGCAACAAGCAATTTCTTAATTTTCCACAATGTTTCCTCCAAAGAAAGTTGAAGAAAATCTAGAATTTCATAAACTTTAAATTGTCTTCTGCAGCCACTTTGAATTTGAATCAGTCTAAAATTTTGCTGTCTGGTAATGGGTTAAATATACTTACTGAGAAGGTCTGCGCATGAAATTGTATGAAAGTATTTTGTACACTGTAAGAATGGAGCTTTCATGTCTATGGCACGTCTTATAGTAGAAGCTTCAAACATATGTGGGTCTTTAACAGTCTGAAAGTATTGCCAATGAGAATGTGAGCTTGAAAAACTATAAACCAAGTAAGATGTCCAATCTGGACTGCAGTGGCTAAATATTTATCCAATTTCCAGGCAAAACTAGTAATACATTTTACTAGCAAACGCTTAATTACAAGGCGCTAACAAAAACAAGTCAAAAAGTGAGTAAAACTGTAATAAAATTTTGCCTATGCTTCTTTAACATTGCCAGGTTCGATCCCCGACGGCGGCACTCATCCTTTCCGACTATTTGTCTCCCTCCAATGGGTCGATAATCGTAAACCTATGTGGGATAGCAGCTGGAGGCTAGGAGAGGATGTGATGGCGGTACTGGTGAGAGAAATACCAGGAATCCATTGTTAGGTGCTCCAGCCGCCGCAATATAACTGAAAGATTGTTGAAAGCTGCATAAAACCCCATTCAAACAAACAAAAAAATTCTTTAACATTGAAGACAAATTCTATTCAGTATCTTTAGAGATGCAAAGTGACCAAGGTTTTGCACGTAAAGAAACATAAGATGAATGAATGGCAACATCTATAACACAGCCATGGCTAGAGTCATACAAAAAGCATTCTTTGAAAACAGCAGAGCTTACAACTAATATCATTCAATTAAAATATACTTTGTCTCACATACTGATAAAGATATTAGATACTAAGAGACAAAATTCTAATAAATTCACAATCAAGGGACCAAACATAGGAGCACCACATGTAGGAGCCAATATTTGGATGCAGGTGCTGGATGGTGAATGAGATTTGGACCATAAAATCAATTATTCAACATTTGGCCTTTGACCTTCTTTGATGACCTTGACCTTCAGCCTGCATCAAGTCCAGCATCCTTGCTCATTTCAAGATGTAGAACTGTCCAAAATATTATGACAATCAGACCAAATGAATAAGAAATATACAAAATGTCAAAAATTGACCTTTCATCATCTGCTTCGATCTTGACATTTCAAGTAGGAGGTTGAATTAAGCACAGCACTGTTCTTCACAACATAACATAGGAGTATGTGAAAAATATTGAAAACTTGACCCTAGGTTTCAGAAATTTTGCGAAATGTCAAAGACTTTAATGTATGACCACAATGAGAAAAAGGAATGGCTACGGCAAAAAAGACCCCTGGTTTATGTCTATGAAAATGTCAAGCTAAAAAATATAGAAACTTTGTAAAAATCTTACTTGTAAATATTTACAAGAGATATCAATCTCATTGACCATTTGCCAAATGACAAAACTTTCGACTGGTCCAAATTGAAAGAAGTTTTAGACAACGATTTCAAATTGATTAATCAACTTTTGAAACTCTGTTTAATATACAATTTATTTAACCCTTTCCCGTTTTTGGAAATTTTAGACCAGTCCAAATTGAAAGAGGTTGCAGACGACAATGAAAACTGGATGCCATTTGAAATGAAACCATCCTATGTGGTAGAAAATATTGTGGAAAAAGGAGAAATTGCTTGTTACAAGCAATTTCTTCTTTTTCCACGATGTTTTTTCTTGAGTAAAAAATCACAGGAACGTAAAATCCCGTATTTGAACGGGAGAGGGTTAAGGGCATAAAAAGTGGGATTGTGTTGGAATGGTTTCACCCACTTCCTTCCAATCTCTTATTTTTATACACTGAAGTAATATAAGAATCTGATACGAAATTCAAAGACTGAATCTCATTTAAAATGCCGCATGTGGTCTCTTTCAATTTGATCAGTTGCCTGGTAATAGGTTTATTCAAGATATGACCAAACGCTAGTTGGTTATTATTTAACAAGTATCTTACCATATTTTGGCACTGTGGACAAGGCAAACTAAAATCATATGTAATGCCATGGAAAGATTCTGCAATCAAACCTTCAAACACTTCATGGACCAGGAACAGGATGTTGTCTGGTCTGGGTCCCTGCACTGTCACTAATAACTCATTATCTCTGGAAAAACACAGAAGACAGTATAGTGCTGATGTCCATCTACGATTCAGTTAACCCTTTCCTATATAATCACTGGTTTTTACGTCATTGTGAAAACATTGTGGGTAAAGAAGAAATTGCTTGTAACAAGCAATTTCTTCTTTTTCCACAATATTTTCTACCCTACTGGGTGGTTATTTCTCAAATTAAAACCACTCTAAATTTTCGTCTGCAAAACCTATGAATTTGGACAGGTCTAAAAAATTTTAAAACAGGAAAGGGTTAAAGAAAGAAAAAAGATGATAAAAGTAGATCAGCGTTGATGCACCCTTTGCTCTTCTGCAAACAGACCTTCTTGTTTCTGTAGCATGCCAAGTATTAAAATGTCAATACAAGTTCACAGAAAGCTAACACAATAAGGTATTGTACCAGTGGATAGGAGAGACAACACCTGCCTTTGAAAAATCCTACAGCAATTTGGATTCAACCAACGATTTTAAAACAGGAAAGGGTTAAAGAAAGAAAAAAGATGATAAAAGTAGATCAGCGTTGATGCACCCTTTGCTCTTCTGCAAACAGACCTTCTTGTTTCTGTAGCATGCCAAGTATTAAAATGTCAATACAAGTTCACAGAAAGCTAACACAATAAGGTATTGTACCAGTGGATAGGAGAGACAACACCTGCCTTTGAAAAATCCTACAGCAATTTGGATTCAACCAACGATTTTGAAATTGACAGTCTTTTATGCGATAGCTCGATTATTTCGCCACTCTAACCATAACTGTTAAGTCAACCCATTACTAGATGACAAAATTTTAGTCTGTTTCAAACTGAAAGAAGATGCTGATGACAATTTAAAGTTTTTTAACTTTCTGGGTAGAAAACATTTTGGAAAATGAAGAAATTGCTTGTTGCAAGCAATTTCTTCATTATCCACAATTTTTTTCCCAATTTTTTTCTTGGGGGGCAACAGCAAGCATCACTGTGTGGTTAAATGCCTTAAACATTAATCATTAGCACTGTGAAGTAACCTTTCTAAGTATTAATGTGTATCTAAAACTAAGAACATCATTTACCAAGAAACAGTTTTGTTTGCTTGCTATTTAGTCCAATCTAAAATTTCCAAAGACTCTCATTTTTCTTCAATGGTTATTGTCTATATTTGTCTAAAATTTTGTTGTTTTGGTGATTTTGAGCCTTTACTGTATTACAAAATTTTACAACTGTCAAAGTTCAAAGGTTTGGCAGATGACAATCTAAAGTCAATTTTATCGGATAAAAATAATTGTTCAGTAAGGTAAAATATGGTGTGAAAACGGAGGAATTGCTTGTTAAAAGCTATTTCTTCTTTTTCCATATGTTTTCTTAAGTATAGAAACACAGGGACACAAAACCCAGGAATTGAATAGGAAAGATGTAATCCCTAATTTACACATTTCAAAATTAAACTCAATCTATATTATTTCTGTTTTGGCAGGAGGCACAGACAAGGTTAAGCTCAAATGTTTGTAAAGTCTAATCTTATTCTACACTCCTCCTTTTGGGCGCTTTTGGACACTCCAAGAAAAAACAATTGAAAAACCATTGAGGAACATGAATAAAATGCTTGTAACAAGCAATTTATATATTTTGCATGATATTTTCTACCCAGAAAGCTGAAGAATTCTATAGTTTCAAAAACTAGAAATTATCTGCAACTCCTCTGAATTTTGACAAGTCTAAAATTGTGCCGTCTGGCAATTGGTTGAAGCCAAAATTGCTTATGAAACTGATTTTCAAAAGAAAAACTTACCAACATTATTAGACTTCTATTTCACACATTTAATTCTAATCCTGTTCCTAAAAAAAAAAATGTTAACCCACTACCATATGACAAAATTTTTTGTCTGGTCCAATCTGAAAGGTGTTGCAGACAACAATTTTAAATCGGTGAAATTTAATTTTGTTTGTCTTTTGAGGTAGAAAATATATTGTGGATAATAAAGAAATTTCTTGTAAAAATAAAAGATTTATTCATATCTAAATCCAAACATCAAAGCTCTAGGCCTCATAGTTTGGGAGAAGAAGATTTTTAAGTTTTTCACTTGGTTGCCATGGCAACCAAAGTTTTTCATGGATTTCAATACTATGAAGCATTTTGAAAGAGCATGACCCAAGAATGATTTCCTTGAAATTTGATTGAAAATCCATGGTTAGTTTAGGAGGTAAAGATTTTTTGTAAATCATGAGTGGATTGGCGGACAGATGGATGCACTGAGGGACACCTTACAATGACTGATCACAATAGATCACCCAGAGCACTTTGTGATCAGGTGAGATAAAATGGGGAAATTGCTTGTTTCAATCAATTTCTCCCTTGTTTTGCAATGTTTTCCCAAAGTGCATATCTTCCATTTGTAAAATGAAGGATTAAGTGGTAATGGGTAAATAATGGAAATTCATGCAGCCTTTCTCTACCTGACTTGCTGTAGTAATGCTATGTGAACATTTTTCTTCAAGAAGGAACCTTTTTTCCACATTAAGGAATCGTCAGACAGATTGTACAGTCTCACCTGAAAAGAAGAAAGTCTAAATTCATTTTACCCATTATAAGACGACAAAACTATTTTATTGAATAATTAATTGATAAAATGGGTTTTAACACTACTTTTATCAGTGTTTCAGTCACATTGTAGCAGCTGGAGCTCCTAACCATGGATTCCTGGTATTTCCCACACCAGTTCTACCACTACATCCTTTCCCAGGGACATGAATTTCACAATTTATAATATACCTGTCCTAGTTGTCATGCACACAAAATATTTAAGCTCTGGCATTAACGGTTTATTAGAAGAAGATTTTTAAAGAAGTACCAAAAATTACCCCTTTTTGCCCCCTATCTGGGCCCCTTTGACCCCCAGAACCCCTATTTTCACAAACTTGAATTGGCATCCCCCAATCATGCTTTCTACCAAGTTTGGTTGAAATCCGCCCAGTAGTTCTTGAGAAGAAGATGAAATATTTAAAAGTCACCAAAAATTACCCCCTTTTGGTCCCAATTTTAGGGCCCCCTGACCCCCAAGCCTTTTTATTTTCACAAATCTGAATTACATTACCAAATGATGCTTTTCACCAAGTTTGTTTGAAATGGGCTTTGTACTTCATCAGAAGAAGATGAAAATGTGAATTTTTTAACATGATGAACTTTGACCTCTGGGTGCGGCCCCATACATGACCCCAGGGGCATGAATTTCACAATTTATAATATACCTGTCCTAGTTGTCATGCACACAAAATATTTAAGCTCTGGCATTAACGGTTTATTAGAAGAAGATTTTTAAAGAAGTACTAAAAATTACCCCTTTTTGGCCCCTATTTGGGCCCCTATGACCCCCAGAACCCCTATTTTCACAAACTTGAATTGGCATCACCCAATGATGCTTTCTACCAAGTTTGGTTGAAATCCCCCCAGTAGTTCTCGAGAAGAAGATGAAATATTTAAAAGTTACCAAAAATTGCCCCCTTTTGGTCCCCATTTTAGGGCCCCCTGACCCCCAAGCCTTTTTATTTTCACAAATCCGAATAACCATTACCAAATGATGCTTTCACCAAGTTTATTTGAAATTGGCTTTGTACTTCATCAGAAGAAGATGAAAATGTGAATTTTTTAACATGATGAACTTTGACCTCTGGGTGCGGCCCCATACATGACCCCAGGGGCATGAATTTCACAATTTATAATATACCTGTCCTAGTTGTCATGCACACAAAATATTTAAGCTCTGGCATTAACGGTTTATTAGAAGAAGATTTTTAAAGAAGTACCAAAAATTACCCCTTTTTGCCCCCTATCTGGGCCCCTATGACCCCCAGAACCCCTATTTTCACAAACTCGAATTGGCATCCCCCAATGATGCTTTCTACCAAGTTTGGTTGAAATCTGCCCCGTAGTTCTTGAGAAGAAGATGAAAATGTATTAAAGTTAACGGACGACGGACGACGGACGACGACGACGCACGACGACGGACAAACGATGATTGCAATAGGTCACCATGACCATTTGGTCAGGTGACCTAATAAAAGATTTAAACAGAAATAAAACAACATCTCATTTGGAATTGTTTTCCCTATTTTCAAGAGTGATCTTTCTAGATATAATGGTCAAATAATCATTTTCTAATTAACCCATTCCAACACAGCAAAATTTTAGACTGGTCCAATTTGAAAGAAGCTGCAGACGACAATTTCAAGTTGATGGAATTTTGAATTTTTTCGTCTTTTTGGGTAGAAAAGATTGTGGATAATGAAGAAATTGCTTGATACAAGCAATTTCTTCATTTTCCACAATGTTTTCCAAAGCTTTTTTCTCGAAGGGCGTAAAAAGGAGGGATTGAGTTGGAATGGGTTAAGGGTGATGTACATTTCACTTACCCATTACTAGACCATAGAAATTAAGACTGGTCCAAAATCTATAAAAGTTGTAGACAACAATTCAAGTTGTGCTAAAATTTGACAATATGAGCCTATAGTGTAGAAAACATTGTGGGAAAAGGAGAAATTGCTTGTTACTAGCAATTTTTCCTTTACTAACAGTTTTCCTTTATTGTATTTCTTCTGGGCAACTGATAAAACGCTATATGATTAAAATGATATATGATCAAATGAAGAAATAAGGGGTTTGAGTGTGAAACCCATAAATTTCTGCTTTTTCTCTATTTTGAAGCAGATCTCTGGAAATAAGATTATACTAATCTTTACCCATTCTCGGGCGACAAATGTTCTGACTGGTCCAAATTCAAAGAAATTACAACAAATTTATCTTATGAAATATTAAAAATCTTTGTTTTTGTTTTGTTTAATGTAATTACAGACAACAATTTTCACTTAATGAAATTTTAAAAATATTTGGATTTGGGGGTATAAAACAATGTTCAAAAAGGAGGAATTGCTTCTAACAAGCAATTTCTTCATTTTCAACAATGTTTCCACAACTTGTTCTTGAGGATCATTAAAAAGTGGGACTGTGTGGAGATAGGTGGACCCATTACCAGAAACCAAATAGAAAGGGGCTGCAGAAGACAATTCAAAATTTATGAAATTTAACATTTTTAGTCATAATACTCACCTGTCCCCTGTTAAATAACCCTGCAGGAAGATAATCAAACTTGTAAATCATCTTTGTTTCTTTTACATCAGATCCTCTCTCTATGTCTGGCCAGGTGATCTAGTCACAAAACAAATATAGTTACACATATTTTTTTTTTTTTTTTAGATTTCTCAAAGTGCCTAAAAACATGAAAGCTACAATCTACAAACAGTTGTAAATAGTTAAAATAACACAATTTCTATTTTTCTCATAATGTTTCTACCTTATTTCTACCTTAATTAGCACTTATTTTATTAATTCAGCACACTTTTCAATGTTGTCTGCAACTACTTTCAATTTGGACCAGCCTTAATATCTATTTTTTAGTAATGTATTAACCCTTGTCATGCTGAGCCTGGAATACTCCGGTATTTGCAGGAGGTATAGACTAAGATCAGGCTGCACTTATGTGCAGGCTGATCTTAATCTATACCTCCTGCTTGTACTTTTCCTGCCAGAGTTGTTTATGAAGTTGATTTCTAAAAAAAATATTCATTTTTGAACAACAAGTTCTATCAGTGCTTTCAGCCCTTGATTTGACAGCAATTCAGTAAGGTAATTTATACAGCATGACAAGGGTTAAAATAAATTACTCTATTTTGAACTTTTTTTCAATATTTTGCTTCACCATATTGCATTACAAAAGAAACTCTGTCAGGCCTGGAAAGTCCAGTCAGAAATGCACTGTTCTCTTGATCTTTAGGTAGTAAGCTCGTCAAAAATTCTGTCTGGCCCTTGACAAATATCATTGTGATAAAAGATAATTTATCTCACACTGATGGGTTAATAAACTGATTATGTGGATTATGTTTATTTCCAAATGAACAATTGAGATCATATGATGAAAGACCCTCAACTAAACCCATTCCCACACAATCCCTCCTTTTTATGCCCCTCAAGAAAAAAGCTTTGGAAAACATAGTGGACATAGAAGAAATTGCTTGAAACATGTCATCAATGTTTTCTACACCAAAAGACGAAGAGTTTTAGAATTTCATCAGCTTAAAATTTACGTCTACATCTTCTTTGAATTTGGACCAGTCTTAAATTTTCTCATTTGGGAATGGGTTAAAGTCTCCTATGAGTGAATTGACAAGTGGGGGATCAAACCAGGGACCCTTGACACTTGACTCACAATCACAGGTGATTGATAAGTGTTGCTCTTTAGTTGGATGAGTAGCTGGTGACTCATATAGAATGTTCTGATTATACATGAAGGAAAAATGACAGGAAGCCATGGTTTATGTACCAGCCTCCCTGATATAACTGAAACTCCGTTGAAATATGCCATTTTCAACCAGTTCCTACATAACACAATTTTAGACTGGTCAAAATTGGAAGAAGATGAAGACAACAATTTCAAGTTGATGAAACTTTTAAAATCTTTTAAAGGTTTTTTGGGGAAGAAAACAATGTGGATAATGAAAAATTTTTTTTTGCTTCTAACAAGCAATTTCTTCATTATCCACAATGTTTTCAAAAGCCATTTTCTTTATTGGAGTAAAGAAGCTGGTATGTTTGGGAAGTTACACAAACCTTTGGCCTCTTCTCAGGTAACAAACAGGGTACAACATTAGCAGGCTTATCAGCCAGAGGGAATGTGAGGTCAAACTCTTCTGTCAGTCTCAATAACCAGCTGTGGAGGTTCTTGGGATACTTATCCCAGATTCTTGAGATCTGTGAATGTGGCAAACGTCCCTCCTACAATACAACAACAAATAAATACCAATAACAAATTCACATCTAAAGATTTTTCTTACGAATCATTATTCATTGATGGTTATTGAAAGCACACATAAATAACACTTCTTCAGAGTGATAAGAGTGTTTTACTAGTAAAATATAAATGTGTATATGTACATTACAAATACATATAATCTCTATGTCTTATCATTGAAAACCTGCCAAAATCATAGTTTTTTATGACGTTAGAGAATGCCAATGTTTGGATGATGGCACAATTATTTGATTATTGCTAAGCCTCTCAAAAAAAAAGAAAATTGAAAAAAATGTAGTTAATGAAGGAATTGCTTGTTACAAGCATTTCCTTAATATCCACAATGTTTCTATACCATAATACACAATTTGAAAAAATCATCAACTAATAGTTGTTGTCTAAAACTTCTGTATATTTTGACTGTTCTAGAATTTTAAAGTCTTGCAATGGGTTAATGTACATTAACAGTTGTAGCTCTATCAGTTTAAAAGATATTTGCAATTGATTTTCATTTTAGTAAGATAGTTTTAGCTACAATTTGAAAAAAATGAAAAAATCATATATAAGCTTCAAAAATTGAAATTAGCTCTGTCAGACCTCCAGAAACAAGCCAATACCTACAATAAATTCTAAAACCCTATGACTTAACCCATTCCCACACAGGCCCTCCTTTTTACGCCCCTCAAGAAAAAAGCTTTCGAAAACATTGTGGAAAATGAAGAAATTGCTTGTATCAAGCAATTTCTTCATTATCCACAATTTTTTTATCCAAAAAGACCAAAACATTTAAAATTCCATCAATTTGAAATTGTCGTCTGCAGCTTCTTTCAATTTGGACCGGTCTTAAATTTCACTTTGTGGGAATGGGTTAACCATTTCATGCTGAATACTGTGTTCAGAACTGCAACATAATCAAAGGGCTTCTGCACTGGTAGGCCCTAATTTTGGGTCAGTACTTTGATTGTTACTTAATTTTTTACACCAATATGGCTTGAAAAAGATCAACCAGGTAGTGTAGATAAAGAACAGCCTACACATATATAATTAACCTTTCGTAGCTGTCAATCAAGGAAGAAATCAACCAATCAAATCATTTATTTAGACTGTAGTAAAGTAAACTTTTACCAATTATTTAAAATCATTTGATTAATGTAGAACATATGCTTTGAACAAGAAATAGACCCACACACACTAACCCCCTGGTTATTACATCCCTGTGAATCTTTGATTGAGAAAACATTGTAGAAAAAGAAGCAATTGTTTGTAACAAGCAATATCTTCTTTTTCTACAATATTTTCTACACTACTGAATGCCCTTTTTTTCAAAATTAAATCCAAATTACATTTCATCTACAAAACCTTTGAACTTGGACAGGTTTAAAGTTTTGCAAAACAGAAAAGGAATAGACTACTCACATCAATGACGTCTGTTTTGACAGAGACAACACATGCCATCACATCTACGATCCACTGTGGATTAATAACAACCTTGGATTTGAGGTAATCATTAGAGAAATACTGGACACTGCCTAGATCATGGAGAAACTGAACTGCTTGAAATATCTGGAAATAAACAAATGTCTTAAGTAATAAACAAAATTTTCCTTTAACCCAATCCCACATATGTTGCTTTTTGATGCCTTCAAGAAAAACAACTAGCAACAAGCAAATATCTTTATTTTTTCAATCCAGAAAGGTGAAAAATCCAATTTTTCATAAACTTTAAATGTTACCCGCAACTCCTTTTAATTTGGACCAGTCTAAACACTTCTAACTTTGAAATGAGTTAAGCTTTACAGTGGATTATCTATATTTCTCTGTGTATTATCAATTGATAATTTCATAAAAACAAGAGGACCATGATGGTCCTAAATCGCTCACCTGAGGCATCTGCAAATTACAAAACTTTTTTGTCTAAAAAAGATACAACTTGAGCAAAATAAATAAAACAAATATAAGATTTTGGCTTTGTACAAAACAATCCAGTAATGCTTTAAAATGAAAATAAATGCCTTTGGCTTCATAGTTCAATCGATTACCAAACTATCCCAGAATTTGTCACCCTCAGGGAAAAAGGTTTAAAAAAGCATTGTGAGAAAGCAAGCAATTTCTCCATTTCTATTTAAGAAGAATCCTTTCAATGCGATATGCAATTTTCAATCCCAGGAGCAGAGACATTTTTTATCCTAATAGCATATTTTCCTGTAACGTAGTACAAAATTGTTTAGTCATGCTACATACCAAATATGAATGCCCTTCATCTTATATTTCAGAAGGAGAAGACTTGAAATTGCTCTAATTGGATGTTTGCCAAATTTTTTGACCTCTGTGGCAGTACCATGTTTTATCCCAGGGCTAAGATTTTAGCTAACATAGTAGAGAACCATCTGGTTATGCTATAAATCAAATATGAATGCCTTAGACTTTGTAGATTGTGAGGAGAAGACTGTTGAACATGGTCTAATTGAGCATTTTTACAAACTTTGGACACCCAGGGAAGGGGTGTTTTTTAACCTACAGGCATAATTTAATCAAAATTGATAGATAACAGCCAGGCTATGCTACACTCAAAATATAAATACCCTCCGCCTTAACATGAAGAATTTTTTTCAACATACTCAAATTTTGCATTTTTCGACATTTTTGGACCCTAGTCAGGGCCGTTTTTGACCCTTGGATGAAATCTTTTTGTGATATAGTACAAAACCATCTAGTTATGCTACATACCAAATATGAATGTCCTAGACATTATAGTTTAAGAGTTGAAGCCTTTGAAATTGCTCTTATTAAGAGTTTTTCCAAACTTCGGACCTCAGGGGCGTGGCCATTTTTGACCCCAGAGATGAAATATTTAAAAACTTGGTAGAGAACCATATGATTAAGCTCTTTACAAAATATAAAGGCCTTTGGCCTTGTAGTCTGTGAAAAAAACAACACCAAAGATTTACTAAAATTTCCAATTTTCATATGCCACGGTTACAGGAGTTTTTGACGGAATTGAATTCTTTTAACAACTTTTGAAAAGCTTCACCCAATGAACATCCCTGCAAAGTTTCAGTTTGATTGGCCTAATGGTTTAGGAGGAGAAGATTTTTAAAGATATTTAAAGAATTAATAAAGATTCCCATTTTCATATGCCGCGGCAACCAGAGTTTGTGACAGAATTAAATTCTTTTAACAACTTTTGAAGAGCTTCACCCAATGAATATCCTTGCAAAGTTTCAGCTTGATTGGCCTACTGGTTTAGGAGAAGAAGATTTTTAAAGATATTTAAAGAATTACTAAAGATTCCCATTTTCATATGCCGCGGCAACCAGAGTTTTTTACGAAATTAAATTCTTCTAACAACTTTTGAAGAGCTATACCCAATATACATCCCTGCAAAGTTTCAGCTTGATTGGCCTACTGGTTTAGGAGGAGAAGATTTTTAAAGATATTTAAAGAATTACTAAAGATTCCCATTTTCATATGCCGCGGCAACCAGAGTTTTTGACAAAATTAAATTCTTTTAACAACTTTTGAAGAGCTTCATCCAATAAACATCCCTGCAAAGTTTCAGCTAGATTGGCCTACTGGTTTAGGAGGAGAAGATTTTTAAAGATATTTAAAGAATTACTAAAGATTCCCATTTTCAAATGCAGCGGCAACCAGAGTTTTTGACAGAATTAAATTCTTTTAACAACTTTTGAAGAACTTCACCCAAGGAACATCCTTGCAAAGTTTCAGCTTGATTGGCCTACTGGTTTAGGAGGAGAAGATTTTTAAAGAAATTGTGGACAGACGGACAGACGGACAGACGGACGGACGGATGACGGACAACAACCGATCACAATAGCTCACCTCGCACTTTGTGCTCAGGTGAGCTAAAAAAGTGATACTGTCAATGCAATAAACTCCCCTTTTTATCAAATTTAGCATTCATTTAAGAGATGAAAAGAATATTTTTGTTTCATGGATGTATGAACCAAAAAACTAATCACACTGTTTGAATAGACAAAGAAGATTCATACATAAGTGTGATTAAGTTTTTTGGTTCATACCTCCATGAAAACAAACAATATTCTCTTCATTTCTTATTCTTTGATAGCATCAAGTAAAAAAAGCAAAAACTTTACAAATATTGATACCTTTTTGTATGGAACTATTTTGTGCAGAAGCATACAAAAAGGTTCTGTACTCAAAATTTTGTTCATGGATGTATGAATAATTTTTTTGACCAATCAGAAAGCCAGTTTTTGATAGACTAAACTAAAAACTTGATTATTTCTCAATACTGAATTGGGGCAACCTAAGATACTCAGGTAAGGTTATCACATTGTAATGTAATTCACATGTGAAATGGCACCTTTTTGAGATACTGTCTGAAAATGTTTCACATTTTGTCCCTTTTCATTGTAACAACATTGCTTTTTTGTGCTAGATTTATAAATCTTTCTTTTTTTAACAAAACCAGCTTTTTTGAAAATATAGCTTTGTGTTTTTCTAAATGAAAGATTGATAACAAACAATTTTTCTTTTTTTTTATACTGCAATAAGTTTGTTTGTTTGAATGGGTTTAATTCCAATTTTAACATTATTTCAGTCATATCATAACAGATGGATTACCTAACCATGGATTCCTAGTATCTCCCAAATCAGTACAACTGGTTAAAACTTTCCTAGCTGCTCATTACAATTAAAAACCCATTTGTAGGAGAAAAAAGTTAGAAATAATATTTGCTACAAAGTTCAATAAGTAAAGAGTCCCTTAAAACAGCCCTTTCACACGAAATTGGCAAGTCATGACTTTGGTAATGATTTGATTTCAAAGCAAAACATGGATTTTTCTCATTAATATATCTACATGAAGCACTATCTTTCTATCTTTGTGTGTTGGTGTGTGCCTATGTATGCTCATGTGTGCATATGCATGTGTGTATGGGTCAAAATTAAAATACCTCAAATTTTTCAAATATCCCAGACTGGTTGGCTATATGTTCTATTTGCTGGTAAGCAACAATATTCTGTTTCTCTCTTGCCCTACAAACAGAAATGATAACATTTTAATCTATAACCCAAAATTTCATATTTTGACACAGTAAAGAAAATTCTGTTTGGGGTTTAAAGGAGTAATCTTGTAGGTCGGTCTGTTGGTTTGTTGGTCTGTAGCTTTTTCCTTGTCTGTTTGATTTCTCAACACTCATTGCATGGATTTGATGCAACCTTTATAGATGTATTGTAATTCAGCTGCTGTCCATTCACTTTTCCAAAGTTATGGCCCTTTGAAGAAAATTTTGTTCCTTCATTTTCTCTTCAATTACAGAATAGATTTGACTCATTCTTCACATGTGCTCTACATATCAACCAAGGATTAACATATTCAATTTTGGTTAAGGTCCATTGACTTTTCTTGGAGTTATGGATTTATATTGAAAAACACTCTATTAAAGCGACAAAATGTTTTTTCTGCAAAATACGGTTGAAATCGGCTAAGTGGTTTGGAAGGAAATGTCGTTTTAAAATTATTCCACATGATGCATGATAGACAGAAGACGATCTAAATACCTCTCCATGAGCTCTTTTTGCTCAAGTGAGCTAAACTGCTCTCTCTTACGAAGGAAATCTGGGACAAGTCAAAGCTTTAACTTCATTGTTCATTGAAAATGCAGTGAATGTTTTAGCAAGTTGATTCTAAAGATTTTGTTGGAATTACTTACTTCTGTATATTATTTTCAAATGTGAACCAAACAGCAGGAATCTTTTCTCCCATATATTGTTGCTGTAATGTAACATCAACTAGGTCTCTCTTCAAATCTTTGATTCCCTACAATAAACATGAAACTTTACTTTATTTTCTGCTATTTATAAGTCCAGGATTGTATATGGTATTCAGGTATTCAACTTTCAGGACATGCAATAAATCACTTTATATAAAATTCATGAAAAGAGAACAAATATTACTTCAGTGTTTTTTTTTATTTTTTAATTTTTTTTTTTTTTTGGGGGGGGGGGGGGGAAAGAGTTAGCCAGTGAAAATCTTGAAGAAAAGTTTAATGAAATTTTCTTTGATTTCAATGTAAAAAATAGAGCAAAATATGTTATTTCAATTCTCTACAAACAAAACCCTATCCAGTTTTACATGGAGGGGGGGGGGGGGGGGAGAAGAGAAGTAGCCAGTGAAAATCTTGGAGAAAAGTTTAATGAAATTTTTTTGGATTTCAATGTAAAAAATAGAGCAAAATATATAATATTTCAATTCTCTACAAACAAAACCCTATCCAGTTTTACAGAGATTAATTCGATACTTTAGAAAATTTCACCAAGGAGGGGAATTTTTCTTCTAAAGAGGGGAAAAGTATTTATTCCAGGAGAGGGGAACAGGACCAATATTCTCTGTTTACTTTGGTCAGAAAAACACTGAAGCTGAACAATCAAAGAACTGATATGATAAATAAGGTTTGGTTGATGGTTTTGTGTTTTATAGCGTCCCAACAAGGGTTTCTTTAGCATGCAAGAAAGTTGAGCACAGTTAAACCTAAAAGATACAGAGATTCATACATTGACAAAAACAAATCATTTTACATTTATTCATGAAAATGAAACAAAACACAATATGATTACCCTTTTGATGCCTCTTATGACATACCATGGTCAGATTCGGCTTGACCTTCAGTTTTGACCTACATGACCCCAACACCAAAGGGCAAGACTTTTACAAAGTAGATTTCTGATAACAATGTACCATTAGAAGAGATCTTGCTCAGCCATTTAAAGGAAAGGAAATGCAAGCAGATTCCGAGTTATGTTAGACAAAAATATTTTACAAAAGGAAAAATATAACAGCTTAACCCATTACCTCACAACACCACATTGTTACATTCTAAAGAACTGCATTAAAGAAAATAAAGCTTTTATTTTCAGCTCAGAACACTTTGAAATCTTGTCTGTGACCTTGTTGAATTAATGCAAGTCTAAAAAATCTGGTTAGTTTGGGTCAGTCTAAAATGGATTCATCAAAAATGCGTTCTTTAGATTAAGATCTCTGAAATTTCTTAAAATTTGTAATTGGGATATCTCATGCCATTCAGCAAGAATTTTTCTGTGCAAGACTGATTACAAATCTAAACAAGATGTGTTTCTGAAGCGCTATACTCCAAAAACAGGAATTCTTTAGATACGGGTGATTTTTATTGTTTTTTTTTCTTTCTTTAAGGGAAAAGGGTTAAACTTTTGACCTTGACCTTGATGAAATGACCTTCCCAATTTGTGCCTTGTTGCAACCTATCTACATACCAAATATTAGCAATGTAACTTAATCAGGGTTGAAGTTACAGGAAAATGTTTAGTTGGCAGGTTAAGTTTTGCAGACAGACAGACAGATAGACAGATGAACAGACAGACAGACCGACACAGGTAAAACAATATGCCCCTGATCTTTCAATGCGGGGCATAAAAAATCTCTAAAATCTTGACTAAAAGAACAAACAACAAGTAATGGCTCAATATGTTACCTGTCCTGTATAAGAGCTGATAAAATGGAAACCTGCTATCTGTGGATATCGTTGCTGGATTTCTTCTACGGGTAGCGACGTCTTATTGACCTGATAAAGAAGAGCAAGTATTTGATCCATTCCCACACAATGACGCTTTCTGACATCCCTCAAGAAAATGGCTTTGGAAAACATTGTGGAAAACGAAGAAATTGCTTGTAACAAGCAATTTATTCATTATCCACAATGTTTTCTGCCCAGGAAGAAAAAGATTTTTATAATTTCATCAACTTGCAAATGTAGTCTGCAACTTCTTTGAATTTGGACAGGTCTAAAATTTCATGGTGTGAGAATTGGTTAAAGTCCCAGTATCACTTAACACACAACAAAATAATTATGGTCTCTACATGATGATCAATCTAGTGTCATGTCTCTGTAAGTTTTAAATTCAATTTTATAAACCTTATTAAAAAAAAGACAATGACCACAACACTTAATGTCTATATGTAGTGCAGGCATAGACCACAAGGTTTTTTTTTTTTTAGATTTTCCGATATTTCTTTTTCTAAATTACACATCTTGATACATTTTGTTTATAAGAGGTAAAAACCTAAGCCTGGTATATCTCAAATTATCTATTGGAGATAAACTGTTACCCTTTTTTTTTAAATAATCATTCAGTAGACAAAAAAATATTGTGGATTTCTTCTTTTTCAACAGTGTTTTCTCAAGTATAAAAACAGTGGGACATAAAAAAACAGGAATTGAAGAGTAAAGGGCTAAACTACTATTAAACCTGTATACCACGGCTACCCAAAGGATATATTCAAAATGGCTCTCTTACACAGGTGGCTGTTTTATTAAGATCCATATATAAGATAGATCATTTTGTCTTCACAGATTAAATGATCCATCTCATTATAAATTTTGATATCAACAGAAATCATGAGTTGTAACAAGATTATCCCTTGTCATGCTGTACCCAGAATATTCCTGTTTTAGAAGGTCATATAGACAAAGATCAGACTGCACAAGAGTGCAGTCTGATCTTTGTTTTCACTACCTGCTTGTCCCTGTTAAGCCACAGGTATTTATCAAAAGAAATATTAGTTCTATGTAATAGCATCCAGTGCTTACCGTACTTTGATTTAAATGTATTTTTTGAAACAGAATTTATTCAGTATGAAAAGGGTTAAAAAAAATTAATTGATAGCAAATTGAATAGCAAACATTGTACACTGCTTCCAGGATTCAAACTCAGCACCTCTTCATCACAAAGCAAAGGCTCTACCTGAAAACTAGATTATCAGACACCATTTTGATTACTAAACTTGTATTGAAACTAACCATAATGCTCGACTGGTGAACACATAAAGCCTTTTCAAATATTTCTACCTAGTTAATATGTAAATCAATCAAAGACATTGGAGCTTAAGTTTACCCTGTCTTACACTCAATAACATAATAAATATCACTAACCTGGTAAATCTTGGAGTAATAGCCACCTTAACACTGACTTAGCATGCTTGTCTCTCTGTCTTAACCCATTCCCACACAACAAAATTTTAGACCTGTCCAAATTGAAAGAAGTTGCAGACGACAATATCAAGTTGATGGAATTTTAATTTTTTGTCTTTTGGGGTAGAAAACATTGTGGATAATGAAGAAATTGCTTGTTACAATCAATTTCTTCATTACCCACAATGTTTTGTATACCAAAAGGCAAAGGTTTTAAGGGTTTCTTTACCTTAAAATTTTCGTCATCAACTTCTTTGAACTTGGCCTTGTCAAAAATTTTAGCGTTTGGGAATGGGTTAAATACCACTACAAATATTACTTACCTGGTCAATGTGTGAACCTTTCACAAATACTGGAGCTTTGGGGGCCTCAACACTGATAGAACTAAGTCAGCCTGCATGTTCATAACCCTACCTTACGTTCCATAACATATATCACTTACCTGGTCAAAGTGTGAACCTATCACAAAAACTGGAGCTTTTTGGGCCTCAACACTGATAGAACTAAGCCAGCCTGCATGTTCATAACCCAACCTTACATTCCATAACATATATCTCTTACCTGATCAATGTGTGAACCTATCACAAAAACTGGAGCTTTTGGGGCCTGAACCCTGATAGAACTAAGCCAGAAATCTAGACCTGCATGTTCATGACCCAGTCTTACATTCCATAGCAAGAAATATATAGCTCTGTTGGTGGACAGGAAAAACTGCAAGAAGAAAATCCATAAAAAAATACCTAACAGAAACATAATCACAATAAGCTTAACCCATTCCAACACAAGCCCCTCAACAAAAAAGCTTTGGAACATTGTGGACATAGAAGAAATTGCTTGGGTCAAGCAATTTCTTCAATGTCCACAATGTTTTCTACCACAAAAGACAAAGAAATTTAGAATTTCATGAACCTGAAATTGTCACCTGCATTATTCTTTCAATTTGGGCCAGTCTAAAAATTTCTCATGTAGGAATGGGTTAAAGACCCAGTGGGAGCAAATATTTTCATCACCCAATACCGCACAATGTCACATTTTGATGATCAATATCAAAGTAAAACATTATAGCAAAAGGAAAAATTGCTTGTTGCCAGCAATTCCTCCTTTTGCACGAATATTTACTATTCTATTTGATAGTTAAGTTTTCAATTTTTACCCTACTTTGAATTGGTGTCCTCAGCCCTTTTCAATTTAGAATCTCCTGGTTATGGGCTATTTTCTAAAGGAGACAAAAGAGGCAAAACCACCAACAATGCTGCACAAATATAAACTTGGACACATGGAAAACCCGTAATCACACAATCCTGCTTTTAAATGCCCAGTAAAACAGAGGCGTCAGAGACGGATTTTGCTCTCGTATATAGCCTTGCATATATGTGCAGGCTGATCTTTGTCTTTGCTGCCTGCCAAAACAGGAATATTCTAGGTTCAGCATGACAAGGGTTTAGTTTTTATATATACCTAAATGGTATTCCTTTTTTTAAAGCCAACATTCATATCTAAAAAGCTTTAAAACAATACCTGATGTGTATTATAGTACACAGTCTGTCCAGCAAAGTCCCAAACGTTATATGTGATCTCATCAGGACCTTCATTTAGCTGCCATGTGGTAATGTCGATTCCTGGAAACATTGGAAAAGCAAAAAAACTGAGGTCTGTATGACATGTTTGATAGATTTCAATCAATTTGTTTGTTTGTTTGTTTTTAGCTAAAACTGAAAAAAGAAGAATACCTATGGACTTGAAATGAAGCTGTCCATACGTCTGAAATATCACCTTGACAACAGAAAAACTGATTTTCATAATTCATATATTTTCTTATTGTCTTCTTTTAAATGCTTCAAAATGACTAAGTTGCTCTGGGTTTCATCTGTTCCATCGGTTTCATGTTGTAAGATTTTCTAATGTGTGATAGGTCCTTATTGGCTAGGAGGCTAAGTAGGCAGGCTCTTAACCCATTCCCACTCAATGACGCCTTTTAACACCCCTCTAGAAAAACAAATGGGAGAACATTGTGGAACTAGATGTGTTTGTGAAACACTATAACCCCGAAACAGGAATTCTTTAGAAATGGATGATTTTCATTGTTTTTTTCTTTGTTTTTTTACCTTGACCTTGATGAAATGACCTTCCCCAGTTGCGCCTTGTTGAGACCTATCTGCATACCAAATATAAGCATTATAACTTAATCAGGGTTGAAGTTATAGGAAAATGTTTAGTTGGCAGGTTAAGTTTTGCAGACAGACAGACAGACAGACGGACACCGGTAAAACAATATGCCTCCCGATCTATTGATATTGGGCATGAAAATTCTAATATTTTATAAACTTTAAATTGTCATCTGCAAACCCTTTCAATTTGGACAATTCTAAAATTTTGCTGTCTGATAATGAGTTTATCTGTGAGGTGTCCAGAGTTTAGAATATTAGGCCTCAGCACACTGCTCAACAAGTGCCTAAGTCCTCAGGCAAGGTTTACCAGGGAAGAACATGACTCAGTAAACTTTTTACGACATAACTGAAAGATTCCTCAGACAGCATGAAACCCCATTCAAATCATTTCAGGATGTGTCATAGTTTTTAAACCAAATAAGATCTCATATTGAAAACTATACCATCTGTAATTCCTTCTCCTTGATCTAGCTTGGCCTTGCCATCTTCACTGAGCAGTGCTTTTACAAGACTGAAAATAAAATTTGGCTATGTTCATATATAAGCTTAGCTATTGGTCCTTTCAGTGTCAAATGTAGGGTAAACAATTCTGGATGTCAGACAATACACTTCCTACAGTCTGACCTATCAGCACTCTAAAAAAATCCAAGGATTACTAGACATGTTGCAGAACACAATAAGATTAGCTACAATTATTTTTCTAAAGGCACAAATCAAAGAATAAAATGTAAAAGTCTTGACCCTAATCACACTGAACCAGGAATATTTCTATTTTGGCAAGAAGAATAGATCAGTATGCATGTACATGCAGTCTGATCTCAGCCTACACAATCTGTTGTCCCTTCAAGCAAGAGTTGTTAAACAAATTAATTTTCAAAAGAAATATAGAATAACAGTAAGTGAATGTAGTATTTTATCCATTAGATTTTACAGCAACTATGCATGTTGTAGTCAGGGCCTTTGCTGCGATCGCCATAGTCCCCAAATGCAATAAATTAAAGCTAAGTGCCGACAAAAAATTGAATCTGGCAAAAACGTTGGTGATAAAAAAAAGTCCATGGAAGCAACATTGATATCCATATAAAGTACAACCAGTGCACCAAAAGTATATACCAGACTGCAATCAAGGAAGATTATTGTAGTCCAGGCGTTAAAAGCAGTGATAATCAAGTCGAATTTCAATAAACATGTGAGTCAGACAATGTATGATCTAAGATACTGGTACAGTTTCTGACCATGATTGTAAAGACTTCATAAATCATAGTTATATTACATAAATTAAATTCAACCAATCAAAACCAGAAAATCTTACTTCAGTGCTTTTGCAGTGAATCCAGATACATGCCCGACAAAAGAAATCATAAATTGACTAAAATATACAAATGACCAATTCTAGTGCACAAATCTAAGTCTTAATTCTACTCTGGTGAAATTGTTCAATGTGGGCAACCCTCACAAGGTCACTTTGATGTATGTCACAACCCTAATCTCCGGTAGGGTAGAATGGTCAGACCCAACATTTCTGTGACACCAGCTGTGTTTTTGCAACAACAGAGAAACATTTGAGGGTAACTGGTTGACAGAAAAACCCAACGAATTTGATCTCTGTTAAATTAAATCACCAGTCTAAAAAAAACACAACTTTGGATAAAAAGTTTTGGAAAAGAAATTTACAACTAAATTAATGTCATTTAATCTCCATTTCACTTTAAATAATTGATCGAGTGGATGATTGATAGGGTTCAGAACAGAAAAAGCTGGTTTGTAATTCTCTGTGGATGGGTGGGGTACTCTGGGGTGGGAAACATTTTTGTAAATATCTGTAAATTACTTAAAAAATTATGGCTTGTCTGATTGTATTCAAATGAACAAGATAGATCACACAGTAAATTATTAAGTTTTGTCTGTTTGTGGATCTTTTTTGCAGTCAATGGTCTCCTAGCTCAGCGGATTTCAGTGACATGTAACTCTTCCATCATTATTAATTCTTTAATGTTTACTGTACACCCATTACCACACAATCCCACATTTTACACCCTTGGAAACAAAAACTTTGAAAAACATTTGGGAAAATAAAGAAATTTTGCTTGTCGCAAGCAGGTTCTTCATTATCCACAACAAATTCTACATAAAGAGACAGAGTTTTAAAATGTCATCAGCTTAAGACTGTCATCTGCAAGATCCTTTAATATGGACAAGTCTTCAATTCTTTTGTCTGGAAATGTGTTAAAATTCTAGTTATATCTACAGACTGACATGAGCATTTGACCAATTACCTTGTTTTTCCTGCACCACCGAGTCCAACCATCATCAATTTAGTCCTCTTGCTCAGCACAGCTCCATCCATTAGTCTCTTCAAATATGCCAATGTTGGCTGTAATCCTTTCTCACGAATTTCCTTGGGAGGAGTCTTTAACAGGGGACAATCTTCAAGATCTAGTTCTTTCAAATAAATTTGATAAGTATTTATTAAATAAAGATAAAGGGTATATCAACTTGTATGGGGTTCAATTTATCTCCGTGAAATCTGGAGAGAAATAGGAAAACTAGTAAATGAATGTCCGTGAAATTTTTTAATGATTCATTAGATGCTCAAAGGGAGATATTGATAATTTTTTAATGTTTAAGATTTCTAATTTTTTTTATTTCCCATTATAGTTTATTTGAAAACAGTATTCTAATCAGAAGTTTTGTGAAAATCATAGATCCTTTATCAAAATAAACTGGGATATTTCATAAATAGCCTACCAGGTATGTAGGCTGTTAATCTATTTTAAATTTTCCAGGACTTTCGTAATGAATATTGGGACAATGTCATAGTGACATTACCAGGAATTATATTCTCTAGCCGATTTTTAATCTGTAAAGATCATTTCAAAACTGCTGTAAGAGTTTTTATGAATATGGACACTTCTTATTGTTTAGGGCTAACCACTTAATGTGACATAATTCAGGTTGGTGATTGTTTAAATTGTCACTTTGTTTTTTTCTGTTAAAAAATGAGGCCATGCTGTGTCGACAAAAGAGGGCCGTTGGCCCTGGGACGTTCACCTGAGATAAAGGCTCTTTTTCTTTTAACTTCATGTTAAGGTCGAGATTATGATACAATTGGGCCTTACTTTATACATATATAGGCTCTGTACCAGGGAATCCACAAGTATAAATCACAAATTCTAAGGCTTTAGGGCAAATTTGAAAGAAGGAGAAAACTTTTTCCTCCCTCTGGATGCAGAAATAAGAAAGAAGTCAGTGGACTGATGCTTCATGAAAATAAACCCAACCTCTTGGGCTCCACCCCTGGGGACACGAGGATCATGATTTTAACTACTTTGAAAGAGGTCAATATACTGATGCTTCCTTTGTCAGGGGGAGAAGGTTTTTAAAGATTATTTTGAAATTTCACTTCTGTTTCCATGGCAACCAGAGCTTTCAACGGATCTCAATTCTTTTAGCTACTTTTAGAGGGGACTACCTAAGGAACATTTCAGCCAAATTTGGCCTTGTGGTTTGGCAGGAGATGTTTTTTAAAGAAATTTTTGACGGACAATGGACGTTGCACAACGGACAAAAGGTGATCACAATAACTCACTTGAGCACTTTGTGCTCAGGTGAGCTAATAACTTGTTATTACTCTGAACCTTTTATAGAAAACAGCTAAAAGCCATTCATCAAATTAACGTGAAGACATTATGTGACTCATATTCAAGTATTAAACACTAGTGTCATCAAATATACCACTAGTCTCTTCAAATATGTGTTTGAGCACATTTTGAGTCTTTTGGAATTTTTTGTTTCTAGGTTTCAGAAACATCAATACTTCCCTTTCAATGTTGTGTTAAAGTGCTTTATGGTCAGCTGGGGCGCTCAAAAATCTTAATCAAAACAAAATAGCCAAATGTTGATGCCAAAGTGTGGCTGTTCAGGTGCTTGATAGTGTGTAAACTTTTAACCCTTGTCATGCTGAGCCCGGAATATTCTGGTTTTTGGCAGGAGGTGTAGTCTAAGATCAGACTGCACTTATGTGCAGGCTGATCTTAGTTTATATCTCCTGCTTGAACTTATCCTGCGAGAGTTGTTCTTACAGTTAATTTCTAAAACAAATATTGATTTTTGAACAAGTGCTATCAGTGCTTTCAGCCCTTTGATTTGACAGCAAGACAGTAAGGTAATTTATACAGCATGACAAGGGTTAAGTCAAAAAAGGGAGAAAAATCCATCCAAAAGTGTTTTAAAATTTATCCTCCTTGTTTGTATAGATTCCTCCCAGGATAGTGTTTATTCATCCAGTGTTTCTGGTGAGTTTGTTCAGAAATACTAGAGATATTACAAAATGTCAAGTTTGATGATGACAATGACACTTTTAACAACACATTGACCTGGTTAAAGCAATACCACAGGTTTATATAGGAATATACTTAGTACAAAAATGATTCTTGAGAGAGAGTAAAGATATCTCTTTCAATATGGAATATATATTCCAAGTTTCTGCTTAATACCTAACACAACAAACAAAGCAGATCTAACAAAATATCAAAGTTTTTGCATACAAAGACCTGACAATGAAACAGACAATATAGGGGCTATAGGCACTACTTTTTGTTTCTCAGAAAACAGCCAAGTTAAAGATGAGATAGATGAAGTACTTTCGTGCATTTTAATATCAAATCTTAATTTTTCAGGAACCTTAACCCTTTCCAACACAGCAAAATTTTAGACTAGTCCAAATTCAAAGAAGTTCCATAAGACAATTTTAAGTTCATGAAATTGTAAAATTCTTTGTCTTTTGGGCTAGAAGCATTGTGGATAAGGAAGAAATTGCTTGTGAAAAGCAATTTCTTCATTTTCCACAATGTTTTCCTCCTAAGCTTTTTTCTTGAAGAGCATACAAAATTTTGATTGTGAGGGAATGGATTAAAGACTGAGTGATATTGCTTATTTAATTTTTGTCAAGCTAATCTCAATCAAGTTCCAAAACTGCACAAAAACCAACCACTGGATAGACAGATAACCTGTTCATATATCTTTTGAAAATCAACCTTGTGCCAACTCTGTTTTGAACGGGACAACAGGTGGTGTAGAAGATAAGAATGAGTGTGCATATTCCAGATTCACCATGACATGGGTTAATCGCAAGGATTAATCAACGAAATAATGAGTCATTTTAACTACAGATAAGAAGATATAAATCATTGTTTGGCAAACATTGTTTCAATCAATTTCTTCATTATGCATAATTTTTTCTTACCAAAACAAAAAATATTCTCACAATTTCATCAACCAAAATTTGTTATCTGAAATTTCTTTGACCAGTCCAAAACTTTGTTTTCTAGGAATAAAGTGTTAAAAGACAAGATTAAAATTGCAAATTTTCACTATTTCATTATTAATAAACATTAGAATAGAGCATATTGACCTAGGTTGATTGATTGAATGGGGTTTAATGCCACTTTTAACAATATTTCATATTGACCTAGGACCTCTAGGAATAAGAATATAAAAATTCATTTGATGTACCATTTGTAAAATACATCTTACTTCTTAGGGATTTAATTGTACTCAATTCAGCAGGAATGGAAAGCAAGTTTGGGTTGTGACTCAAGCTCAAGTCGATCAAATTTTGAAGTTGACCAATCTCAGCTGGCACCTTGGTGAACCCCTGGTAAGTCAAAGTTAGTATATGCAAGTTAGTAAATGTCAGCAGCTCCATTGGAAAACCACTTGGTGTGTTCTCATCTGGAATAGAAATAATAGACATTAAGCAGACATGATATTCAAATCATCTACAATTAAAATCAATTCAGGCAACTCAAGATTTTTGTTTTTGAAACTAATGATTAATTGATTGTATGCAGTAAAGCGCCACTTTCAACAGTGATTCAATTATATCACTGTGGCTGGTACACCTAACAATGGCTTTCTATCATTTTACAAGAGTACATCCCATCATTTGATAAAAAAATCTGAGAGAATGTTTGCCTAGCCATGATTTGAACTCATGAGCCAAGGATTAAGAGCATCTCATGCTGTTGCCAACACTCAGTTGAAGATACTGAAAATTTCTAAATTAACAAAATGTGTTTGTAAAACACTATGCCCCCGAAACAGGAATTCTATAGAAACAGGTGATTTTTATTGTTTTTTTTCTTTGTTCAAGAGAAAAGGGTTAAATTTTTATCTTGACCTTGATGAAATGACCTTCTCCAGTTGCGCCTTGTTGAGACCTATTTACATACCAAATATTAGCATTGTAACTTAATCAGGGTTGAAGTTATAGGAAAATGTTTAGTTGGCAGGTTAAGTTTTGCAGACAGACAGACAGACAGATGGACACCGGTAAAACAACATGCCCCCGATTCGACATAGAAGTGCTGCTAAGCTTTTCCCCTTAATATTATGGATTACTGTGAAGTAACAATAAAATAGATGAGAATAAGGCTTAAATTTGTCATGCAAATTTAAGACCAAAGGTTTTGGGGCTTTTTTGCAAGTATGACTTTTTTCTTTTCCGTTAGATTCTACTTTCACTGATTTATGTTTAGTCTAAAAAGAGTTTAACCCTTTCCTGTTCGATCCCTGGTTTTTTGTCCCTGTGATTTTATAATTCAGAAAACATTGTAGAAAAAGAAGAAGTTGCTTCAAATAAACAATTTCTTCTTTTTCAACATAGTTTTCTACCTTAATGGATGGTTATTTTTCAAATTAAATCCCCTCTGAATTTTCATCTGCAAAACCTTTGAGTTTTGACAGGTCTAAAATTTTGACAAATAGGAACAATCGACAGATAGCTGGCAAAACCCAGTGAGCTCTGCCAGGAACTTCCACTTAGATATTAAACAGTAATAATTTAATTTTTAGTTTTGTCTATCAAAAACGAGATTTCTGATAGTTCGAAAAAATTATTCATAACTCCATGAACAAAATTTTGAGCACGCAGCGATTTTTTATGCTTCCGCACATAATAGTCCCACAAAAAAAGGTATCAAAATTTGTAAAGCTTTTGTTTTTTTGCTCGATGCTATTAAACTATAATAAATGAAAAGAATATTTTTTGTTTTCATGGAGGTATGAACTGAAAAACCTAATCACACTGTATGAATACGCAAAGCGGATTCATACATTGTGTGATTAGGTTTTTCTGTTCATACCTCCATGAAAACAAAAAAATATTCTCTTCATCTCTTAATTATTTTTTCAAAATTTATAGCCAGTAACATGTAACAACAAGAGCCGTCAGTGATGGGTTATGCTCCCCGAATAAGTGCTTGATAATTAAGTATGCTTTAAATCAACAATCAAAATTTACTTAAAACAGTTTACCATGACATCTTTTGTATGTAGGTTATAATAGCATGTGCTGAAGGGTTATTGAGAAAAGTTTAGGACCGATTACTGGGAGAAATGTAAAGATATCACATCAAGCGCCTTTTAAAATACATGTTTATTGGACCTATATTTCCAACCAGTGTTTGTCACTAGTGAATTAATATAACAGTAGCTCATGCTTAGGCAAATTAATTTTCTTTAATGCTTTTTGGTGGATAAACAAAAAATAATGGTAGATTATCACTTGATAAACGCTATGCCAGACCAAGGTATTTTCAAGTGCTTTTGTTCATTTAAAATTTTTTGGCATAATCTAAGCAGAGCATAGAAATAAACAAATGACGTTATGCTGTTCCATAGCAATCACATGCAAATTGAGGGACTTTAAGAAAATTTGTCCCGAAATTTTCACATTTTGTCTCATTTTTATTTAGAAGAAATAGTTTAACCATTTGTTTTTCTAGTGAGATTGAATATTTCACTTCGTGAAAAACAAAATATTTTCACTTTTCATGAAAATAAAGCTTTTGTTGTTATGAATCAATCTTACACTGAAACAAATGATTATCCTCTATATATATTACTTGACCAAAAAATTCCTGATGGATTGACTTATGAAAAGTTGCAGAGATGATACCGATCTTTACTTTCAGCAGTGTCACAAGTAATAAACATATGAAATATGAAGGTATATCACTTACCATTGCAATATCATGGTAAATTTTTAAGTTTTAATTTTCCAACTTTGACCTTGAGAAAAGATTTTGCCCTTGACTGATGACCTTGAACTTGGTACCAACATAAAGGTCTTATCACAAGCAATGCATGTGTGAAATGTGAAGATTAAATCTCATTCCAATTAAAAGTTATGGCCAAGTTTTTATGATGGAGGAAATTATTGACAATTTGACCTTGAATTTGACCGAGAGCCTTGTCTTAATTATCTACTAAAAGGTCTTGTCAAAAGTAATAAACATTTGAAATATGAAGGTTATATTACTTACCACTGCAAAATTATGGTGAATTTTAAAGTTTTAATTTTCAATTTTTAACCTTGAGAAATGACCACGACTTTGACAGATGACCTTGAACTTGGTAGCAACATAAAGATCCTTTCACAAACAATAAAGATGTGAAATATGAAGATTAAATCTCATTTCAATTAAAAGTTATGACATATTTTGAGTTTTTATGATGGAAATTATTGACCTTGACAATTTGACCTTTACCTTGACCAAAAACCTTGTCTTAGATATCTACTGAAAGATATTGTCAAAAGTAATGAACATATGAAATATGAAGGTTATATCAATTACCATTGCAAAATTACTGCCAATTTTTTCAAAATTTTGACCTTGAGAATTGACCTTGCACTTGACTGATGACCTTGAACTTGGTACCAACAGAAGGGTCTTATCACAAGCAAAGCACATGTGAAATATGAAGACCCTATCTCATTCCAACTAAAAGTTAATGCCAACTTTGAGTTTTTATGATGGAAATTATTGACCTTGACAATTTGAACTTGATGTTGGGCGAGATCCTTGCCTTAGTTTTCTAATAAAAGGTCTTGTCACAAGTAACAAGTTTATTGATGGAAGGACAGAATGACGGAAGGACGGACGGAGACCATTACTTCGCCAAAAAAGCAGGGGATAATAAACATTTAAAATATGAAGGCTATATCTCTTACCATTGAAAAATTATGGCCAATTCTAAAGTTTTATTTTTCTAAATTCTGGCCTTGACACATGACCATGACCTTGATTGATGACCTTGAACTTAGTACAAACAAAAAGGGTTTGTCACAAGCAATGCACATGTGAAATATGAAGACTTTATCTGTATTCAATCAAAAGTTATGGCCAAAATAAGTTTTTACAGGACATAAAGAGAGCTTCAAAAAGCTAATAACATTAAGGCCCCTTTTCCCATGACACATTTTTTTAAACGTAAATTTTTGATAGTTTAAGGTCAAGAGGATCTGATTTGCTACTCAAACATGAAATTTCATAAAATTTTGACCATTAGACTAGGATAAATTGGCAAAAAACTAATTTTTACATGAAGGCCACTTTTCCATAACACAGCCTTGAATTGAGAAAATTCAAAAAAGGTGTCTTGGAAATTTCCTAGGAAGATTATATATAAAGTACCAATTAGGCCCAGGGGCTCCTGAGATATGACGTCAGATGGATGGACAGATTGAAGGACGGACGCGCACAAGCTGACGACTATATGCTACCCAGAAAATTTTTGTGGAGCATAAAAATGTAAAATGAATGGTTGGCAACCTAAATGTTATAACTACAGCTTGAATAAGCATAGTTATGACATTTCAGTTATCAACCAACAAAATTGTTTCAGATAAATGTTGGAAAATTTTAGAGTTCAAAGTTCACCTCCAGTCTAAATGGATGATTTGGTTGGTTGATTGGTCTTTGATTGACAGATGCAATCCATCAATTAGTCAATCATTGTTTCAACTTGATTCAATTTAGAGGACAAGGTCTGGTTCAAATGCTTTGAAACAGATGATTATTTCCAGTTTATAGAAATGTGAATATCCTTTTCTTGGTTTGTAGAAAATAATGCGGAAAATGTAGATTTTTTTTAAAAGTAATTACTTCATTTATCAAGTTATATCCTGAATTCTTTTTGTAAACATTGAAAAAATTCCTTTACAATTAAACCAAGGAAAAAGATTGGACAACCAATTGCCACACAGTAACACTTTGGAAAACAATGTGAAAAATTAAAAAATTGTATATTACAAGCCTCTTTTTCATTATCCTCTATGTTTTCTACCTCAAGAGATAACAAGAGCACCGCCTACAGATGCCTACACTCAGCTGTTGGGTGCTGGATAGTGGATAAAAAAACTTAGTCAAAAAAGGGGCATAATTCGGACAAAATGTATCTAGAATTAACCCCCTTGATAGTATAGGTTCCTCTTTTGATAGTGAACATGTGTGCCAAGTTTCAAGTGAATGCCTTCAGTAGAACCAGAGAAATCACAAAATGTAAAAGTTTTTGCACGATGACAAGACGACAACAACAATAACGACACAGAGGCTATCACAATACCTCGGGTTTTCTCCAAATCAGCCAAGCTAAAAATAATCAAATTTCATCGAATGAAAGTTTTTGTCTGCAACATCTTTGAATTTGGAACAATCTAATATCTTAAAGTCCGGCAGTGAATTTAAACATGTCTGCATTCGGTTTTTAGCAACAGTCAGAGTCAAACCTGATGAGCAATTAAGCCAGATATGACTTCAACACGAATGGTAGAAAAATCATTTTTTTTAAAAGTTATTGCCTACCAGGAGGTTTGTTTCCTTTATACCCAAACCGAGGAAAGTGGTTAAACATGGCTGCATTCAATTTTCCCAGTTCTTCCATTTCTAATACACCATTAGAATTGTCATCAAACAGATGGAAGATTTCTGACCTGTCCTGTAGGAAAAAAAAATATATATATGGCATCAATCTAATTACATCATTTCGGATAAGAAATACATATTTTTTCCATTTTTTCCCGCTTTTTAAGCATTTACATTGAGTAAACAAAATCTCCGATAAATTCGGATACATTCTAGAATAGAAGAAAATTGTACGCTTTGGTGCCTTACTAACTTATCATTAGACAAATATCAGTTGATGAAATTTTAAAAAGCTTAGACTGTTTTGGTAGAAAACATGGTGGATAATGAAGAAATTATTGATATTATGGTAAGCGATTCCTTAATTGTCAACAATATTTTCCATGACCTTTTTCTTGAGATGCATAGAAAAACAAAAATGTGTGGAAATGAGTTGAAGTGCACATAACCAAAACTTTCAGAAATCTTTGGAATTAATGTCCAAGGGGAGAAAAAGCTTGTGAAAAACAAAATCTTAACATTATCTTCATTTAACATCAATCTATTCCCACTCTTTATGCAACTCAAGAAAAAAGATCTGGAAAATGAAGAAATTGCTAGTCACAAACAATTTCTTCATTATGTCAACTATTTATCCACAGTGTTTTCTTTCCCAAAAAGTTTTTAAAAAAAATTATAACCTTAAATTGTTATCTTCAACCCCTTTCAATTTGGGCCATTCTTCTGGTAATGTGTTAAAAGTTCTTTGAGCCAGTGTTTACCATTTTTGCCAGTTTTTACTCATTCCCACTCAGTGATGCTCTTAGACGCCTCCAAGGAAAAAAAGCTTGGGAAAACAAATCTTGAAAAAGAAGAAATTGCTTGATTTCCACCCAAAAGGTTGAACAAATCTAAAATTTCAATAACCTTGTATTGTCATCTGCAACTTCTTTCAATTTGGAACAGTCTAAAATTTTGTCTTCTGGTAATGAGTTAATGTACATTTAGTAGAGACCCAGATCAGTATGTGCATCAGCACAGTCCGATCTGAGTCTTTGCAATACACGTACACTCTTTAGATAGTTACTGACTCAAAGTTGCTAATATACAGCCGAACAACCAAAATTCTACACGAACTATGTAGATATCCAGGCTATTCAATGTCTGTGCACAGGTGAACTTGACCTGACTCCACTGGCCACGCCCAATGATTCTCTCATGAATTTCTAATTCAATTTTGAACAGGATTATTTTGCAAAATTTATTGCCATTAACATGTTACCAAGAAGTAGGATGGTTGGTTGTCAAACTAAACATCATAACTTCAGCTTAATTAAGCTGTAGTTACGATGTTTTAGCCACCAAGGCAACAATAAGCTTAACATAAATGGCGACCAATGTCTAAGTTCAGAACTCCTTTCTGGTCTAAATCAACAAATTCATTGGTCCACTGATTATTTAATAGGCAGCCACAATTGGTCAACTCTTATCCCTTGTCATGCTGATCCCAGAATATTCCTCCTTTTAAAATGGCTTTGGCAGATGCATAGACTAAGATCAGCCTGCACAGTTGTGCAGTCTGATCTTAGCTTACACAACCTGATTATTATTGTTTTTGTGAAAGAAATCTTTGAACAAGAGATCGATCTAATCAAGTCAAAGTTTTCAAATATAGTGAAAAGAGGAAGACTATTCAGCAGGACAAGGGTTGAAAATGTCAGGCACAGCCACGTATATTAGTTCCAATACCTCAGTGTTGTTATCCAACCATCTATCCAACTTCTTTCCCTCCAAAAAATGCTGAAACCCATCATAGGATAACACTTTACTCTGGTTCATCTTTACCCAATGCACGCCACCTGTTTTAAATGGATTTGAGCAATTAGATTACTTCCATAGGAATTCTCTTACTTCCTCATTATATATAAATAAACATAAGCTTAACCCATTCCCAGACGGCAAAACTTTAGACTGGTCCAAATTGAAAGGAGTTGCAGAAGACAATTTAAAATTTATAGATTTTCAGATTTTTTTCCTCTTAATAAGTAGAAAACATTGTGTAAAATGAAGAAATTGCTTTTAACAAGCAATTTCTTCATATTACACAATGTTTTCCCAATCGTTTTTCTTGAGGGGTGTCCAGAAGCGTCACTGTGGGGGAATGGGTTAAGTTTGCCCTTGTTCCAAATTATTCTGAAATCCATCTATAAATGTAGAAGATGTGGGTCTAACAAGGTCAATTTTGTCACATGACCTTCAGATGTGACCTTGAGCTTTGGAGTTTCCAACACAACTTTAAGCATGACACTAATACTCTTCAATAGGAACAACCATGTCAAGTTAATTTGAAACAAACCAATTAACACAGAAAATATGCTCCTGACAAGAACAGGACACACACAATAGCACACAAACATACAAGGCAAATTTCAGAGTCCAGAGATCACTTCCCGTGTAAATGATTTCATTTGTCCAAAGATTATCTGATTGACAGCTGTGATTGGTCAATCGATGGATGGCTAGCCACACCCACCTACCTCCACCACGGCAAATAGACTTTTGTTGTAAACAACATCATAATGTGAAATATGTGTTCATGGAATAAAAATAAAAGGCAAATCTTATGTTTGTGACCTTAGTGTCATAACTACAGCAAGAATAAGCTGTAGTTACATGGTACAAGGCACCAACCAGCAAACAAGCAAAAGTGCTTATTATTAATTTCAGCATTCCAAGTTCACTTCCCTTTAAATGAACCGCTTGATTTGTCAATCATTTTCTTGACATTGATTTCAGAATCAGTACAAAGAGTAGGAAATCCTCCTTTGTGAAGGACTCTTTTTGAATTAAGTAGATTCCTATTTTGTGCTGAATGCATATTGTGTAGTAGAATCCTGTTAATCGCACCACCAATTTGTCATCAATGAGGGACATTCTTGGGTTATCTCTCTTGATTACTCTCCAGAAATACATTGGTCCCTATCAGTGTTTTACTTGGACTTTATCCTAGGTTTCTTTGCACTGTCTGGTTTTAAGATCAGCTGTACAATGCAACTTTAGAGCTGGAAAATTCGTTTCATCTTGAAAATACATTTCTATGTTATTTCTGAACCATAATCTAACACCATCGAGAGATTTGTACTTATAATAAAACTAGAAAAGGCAAATAAAAAATCGCAACTTCCCCATACTGAACAACGATAAAAACAAAGGTAATGAAGTGAAAGGACTAATGTACATTTTGGCACACCTCTGATTTAATGGTCAGAGGACAAAGGGAAGATAACACAGGAATGTCCCTCATTTAGTTGCAATTAACCAGAAGTTGCTATTAAGAGGAGTTATTCGTTCTTTAAATATAGAGTATGTGAATAAAGTCAGTAGCTATTAAGCAGTGAATTGCTATTATTGGGGTTGCAGTTAAGAGGAATCCACAGTACTACATACTGATATTTATTTCCGTAAGTTCTGTCAAATTCTGAAAGCTGTTTGGTAATGAAGACAAGCAGTTTCCCTGTAGCATTAAGGAATTCATCTTGGTCAAGTTTCCAAAGTCCTCTGGTAGCTCTAAAAAATATAAGTAGTTTCATAGATATTGTCTACAAGTCTACAGGACTTGACCCATTACTAGAAGACAAAATTTTGGACTGGTCCAAATAAAAAGGACTGGTAAAATCTGATTGAAATTTTGGATATTTTTTCTCTTGGGGAAGAAAACATATTGTAACAGGCAATTTCTTCATTTTCCACAATGTGTTTCCCAAAGCTTTTTCTCTTGGGGGCATCAAAAAGTGACATTGTGTGGGAACAGGTTAAGTCTGTCTCCAGATAAAAATGAAAAGGGGTATTTACTTTCATGATACAGAATTTAGTAGGGTTTTTTTTTCACTCCATGTGGTATATTGTTTAAATACAAGTTTCTAGGAAGTAGACTTGCAAGAATAAGGGATATATTATCAAAATAAATTATCAAAACAAAATATGGCATTTTCTTAAAAGCCTACGTATCCAGTTAATCTTTTTGAAGTTTACAAGTGGAAAGCTCTCAAGATCCTTTGTTTGATAATTACAAAAAATCACTTTTGCTAATAAGATAATCATGAAGACAATATCTGATTTGTTTGTAAGTACTGCATACCCGGTTGACCGTATTTTAAGGGTAATTTTTTGAAACATTTATTTTTCTAGGTTTTAAAAAGTCACAGCAGACAACAAAATTTTGATTTTATATACTTTTTGGGTAGAATACGTCAAGAATAATGAAGAAATTACTTGCTTATTTCTTCGGGGGAGTGAAAAAGTGGGAATGGGTTAACTTGGTAAACATATGAAATCGTTGAAAATACCATGCCCAAGCTTAATCCTTAGCTGTGTCTGTGGTCCGGTGGTAAAGCATTGGCTTCCTATCCCAAGCTTGATTCTTAACAGCCACTGTTGATCTTGGGTTCTATCACTGGCCAAGATTATTGTTGCATGTCAAGAGGCATTAATCTAAGTTGGAAGAACTTGTTTCCAAATTTATATAAATGAATAGGCTTAAACAAACTGAGTTATCTCCTGCTACTCCTTTCAATATGGATAACCCTTTGAATGACGGTTTGCATCTGCCAACAAGGTGCCAAATTGTCACAAGATACGCCCGTCACACTGCTAAATATTTACTGGGGGTTTGAATAGAACTGATGTTATTTTAAATGAATATTTTTTGTCGAACAAAGTATGAAAAACAACAAAGGGCAATAACTCAAAATATACGCTAGGTAGAGTTATGGTTCATGTAAACTGCACTCCCACTTGGTGAGCTTTATCCATCCATGAAGTTTCTTGATTCTAGCTATTATTCTTTTAGAGATATACAAGTTTGAAAAACAACAAAGGAGAAAAACTCAAAATATATGCTAGGTAGAGTTATGGTTCTTGTGCACTGCACAACCCCTTGGTGAGATCTATAGACCCATGAAATTTCATGATTCTAGCTATTATACTTTTAGAGATATACTCCGGACAAGATTCAAGTATGAAAAAAACAAAGGGCAATAACTCTTATAATACTTTTAGAGATATACTCCAGACAAGATTCAAGTATGAAAAACAACAAAGGACAATTACTCAAAAAATAGGCTAGGTAAAGTTATGGTTCTTGTACACTGCACTCCCTCTTGGTGAGCTCTATCCATCCATGAAATTTCATGATTCTAGCTATTATATTTTGAGAGATATACTCCGGACAAGATTCAAGTATGAAAAATAACAAAGGGCAATAACTCAAAATATACGCTAGGTAGAGTTATGGTTCTTGTACACTGCACTCCCCCTTGGTGAGATCTATACACCCATGAAATTTCATGATTCTAGCTATTATACTTTTAGAGATATACACTGGACAAGATTCAAGTATGAAAAAAACCAAAGGGCAATAACTCAAAAAATAGGCCAGGTATTGTTATGGTTCTTGTGCACTGCACTCCCCCTTGATGAGATCTATACACCAATGAAGTTTCATGATCCTAGCAATTATACTTTTAGAGATATACTCCGGACGGGTTCAAGTATGAAATACGACAAAGGGCCACAACTCAAAAAACAGGCCAGGTAGAGTTATGGTTCTTGTACACTGCACTCCTACCTTGTGAGCTCTATCCATCCATGAAATTTCATGTTTCTAGCTATTATACTTTTAGAGATATACTCCGGACAAGATTCAAGTATGAAAAAAAAACAAAGGGCAATAACTAAAAAAATAGGCCAGGTAGAGTTATGGCTCTTGTGCACTGCACACCCCCTTGGTGAGATCTATACACCCATGAAGTTTCATGATCCTAGCTATTATACTTTTAGAGATATACTTCGGACAAGATTCAAGTATGAAAAACAACAAAGGGCAATAACTAAAAAAATACTGGTAGAGTAATGGCTCTTGTGCACTGCACTCCCCCTTGGTGAGATCTATACACCCATAAAGTTTCATGATCCTAGCTATAATACTTTTAGAGTTATACTCCGGACAAGATTCAAGTATGAAAAACAACAAAGGGCAATAACTCAAAAAATAGGCCAGGTAGAGTTATGGTACTTGTGCACTGCACTCCGCATTGATTAGAATATAACTCTCAAGTTTAAAGTCAATCGGACTTACGGTGACAGAGTTATGCTCCGGACAAAGAAGTGGACACCGCCAGGACGCCCGGACGACCGGACGACTGGACGCCCGGACACCACGGGTGATCCCATGATACGTCCCGTCTTCGACGAGCGTATAATAATTAAAGAATCAAATGAATCATTTATTTAGACTGAATAACTTTTAACTTTGGCATGGGCTGACATTTATGTGAAGTATTGTTGTTGGTTTGGCGACATAAACATTATAATTACAGCTTATTCAAGCTGTAGTAACAACGTTAAGGTCGCCAGCCATTCTATCATTTATTACATATCAATAAATTTTCAAAATGAGACAATTTAACCCTTTTCTGTTCATTCCCTGGTTTGAAGGTCACTGTACTTTTATACTTTAAAAAAAATTGTGAATTTGAAATGTCCCCAAACCAGTGAATTTGGACAGGTCTAAAATTTTGTAATACAATTAGCCCATTACCAGATGACACAGTTTTTAGAGTGGTCAAAATTGAAAGGAGTTCCATACTGCAATTTTAAGTTTATGGATTTTCAAATTTTTTCAACTTTCTGGGTAGAAAACATTGTGTAAAATGAAGAAAATGCTTGTTACAAGCAATTTCTTTATTTAACACATTGTTTTCCCATTTGTTTTTCTTGAGGGGCGTCTAAAAGTGTCATTGTGTGAATGGGTTAACCCTTTCCTGTTCAATCCTAGGTTTTTACGCCCTTTTGATTTTGTGATTGAGAAAAAATTGTAGAAAAAGTAGAAATTGCTTGTAACAAGCAATTTCTTCTTTTTCCACAATATTACCTACTGTACTGAATGACTATTTTTCAAATTAAATCTACTTTAGATTTTTGTCTGCAAAAACCTTTGAATTTGAACAGGTCTAAAATTTGATAAAACAGGAAAGGGTTAAAGGTTAACTTCAAAATGGAAATCCCTGTTGGAGCTCAGTAGGCGTGGCCAGTAATGCGTAAATTCTGTATGTGGGAATTTGTAAAAATGGGTCACATACCTGGTAGAAGGAGGTTAGCAATATTCAGACTGTGGAGGTTTTTCATCTTGGTTATGACCTTGGGTAGTCTCACAAACTTGTTGGCACTGACACACAGCTCTGTCAGGTTCTCCAGTTCAGCCAGCTCTTCTGGCAGGTCGTCTAAGTCATTGTCACTCAGCGATATACTCTCTAGCTTCTTACAGTGTTTGATGGTAGCTGTAATGAACAAGGGTTTAAGGATATTTTAAATAGAAAAGTGTCTCAGATGCTTAAGTGTTCGTCAAATGACCTTCAGTTGTGACCTTGAACTAGGGAGTATCCAATAGAACTTAATGCATGACACTAGTACTTATTTAAGTCATTGTCACTTAGCGATATGCTCTCTAGCTTCTTACATTGTTTGATGGTGGCTGTAATGAACAAGGATATAAAGATATTTTAACATTGAAAAAGTATGCAGACGACAATTAAAATTGGATGGAATTTGACATTTAAACATGCCATTTGATAGAAAATATTGTGGGAAAATGAGCAATTTGCTTGATGCAAGCAATATCTTCTTTTTCAATGACGTTTTCTCACGTACTAAATCACAGAAGCCTAAAAATGCAGGATAGTACAGGAAAGGGTTAAGTAATTGTCTCATGGCCTTCAGTTTTGACCATTACCTTGGGGGTATCCAATAGAACTATAAGCATGACACTTGTACTCATTACGGGGAACAACTGTGTAAAGTTATTTGAAATCCGTATAGAATATACGTTCTGGACAAGAAATGTGCACCAACACCCAACTACACACACTCTCAAACTATGACAGAAGTATCTCTCTTTGTCCATTGCCATTACATGGGGAGGGCATAAAATATGTTGAGCTTGAAAATTATTTATTTTGTTTTATACCTATAAACTATCTGAGGCTTTATTTCAGCATCTGATACACCTAGACAGAAAAAAATCTGTATTGGCCGCATACCTAAAAATCTGTATTTGCCAAGTTCCTTGTGTAATGCAATTTTCGTTTGACACTATAATGAAGTTAAGCTTCATTCATTTATAAAACATGCCAAAACACATATCTATATTGTGTTGCATCTTATTTTGGGTTTTCCACTCATTTTACACATTTTGGCACTGTCAGTCTATTTTTAGATCTGCCTTTTGTGTGATCTGAAATTTAGGCCCAGAGAAGTTTTAATGCAGCTTTAATTTAACCTACTTGAGATATAGAGCTCTAACATAGAATGGATGTACGTGCCAACCCCTTGCAGGTTATTTTCATAGAGTAGCTTACAGAAGATTTGTCATTATCCTGAAGAATTACAAACTCTATCAAGGTTTGCGTGGTTGAAATATTTATCAGCCATTCAAAAAATTCTCAGATTACGTAAAGTTTACAAATTATGTAAGGTAGATGTTTTAATTTATACTTATTTTCTGGTATATAATAAAAGGAATACTACAACAGTCTTTCTTTCATACAGGCTGTATCTTGTCTCGTAGCTTGTGTAGAATACCATTTGACTTTACCTTCAGTCTGGTCTAATAGTATCCTACACAAGCTAACTCGACAGATACGGCCTGTAAGAAAGAGAGACTGTTGTAAAATTCAATATTTATTGACTAAATGTATTGGGTTTAAGTATTTTTCAGAAGAATTCCATGTTCATCACAGGCTGGTACACCTAACCATGCGGGGAAAATAATTGATTAATATATGTTTGCAAGACGCTAATGCCCCTTCCCCCCAAAATACAAACTTGCAATATGTCCATAACCAATTCTCACACAATTCCAATCTTTGTGTGACCCTTTTGATTAAACAAGAGGACCATGATGGTCCTAAATCGCTCGCCTGAGTATGATGGTTCATGGCTTTATGATATAAACAACATAGCAAAGGCCTCTGTCTAGTTATTTTGGAGAGGATGTTTAAGGATTTCTCTTTTAATCCTAGGTATATTGATGATCCCACCATATAGCACTAATTTCCTGAATATGGCAATGCTTTGAAGTATAGACATCAATACATACCAAGTATAAAAGCTCTAGGCCTAATGGTTTAGGAGAAGAAGGTTTTCAAAGATAGCATTATTTATTCCTAACTAAAATTAGAGATTGCAAAAATAAAGGGCTATTTCCTTTAAGTAATTCTGAAAGAGCATGACCTAAGGATCATTTCTGTGAAGTTTTGTTGAAATTCCATGGTTAGTTTAGAACGCGAAGATTTTTTTGTAATTGTGAATGGATGGACGGACGGACGGACGGACGATGACCGATCACAATAGCTCCCCCAGAGCACTTGGTGCTCAGGTGAGATAAAAGAAGTGAAAGCATTTGGAAAATGAAGAAATTGCTTGTTACAAGTAATTCCTTATCACCTACAATCATACATAACCTGAAAGACAATAACAGGAATTTCATTGACTTAATCCTTGTCATGCTGAATAAAATCCTCTATTGAATTTCATTACAATCACAGGGCTGAAAGCAATAGAAGCACTAATTCATTCAAAAATTTATCTAATAAGCAATTCAACCTTAAAAGGGACAAGCACATGTTGTTTACTATGATCAGGTTGATTTTTGTCTATCTCACCTGCAGAAATATCCCGGGATCAGTTTTTTGTCTGCAAATTCTTTGAATTTGAGTCAGTCCAAAATTTTGTTGTCTGGTAATGGGTAAATAGGGGACCTTTACAGTAAATTAAGCCTGTAAATCAGAGGTGACCCTTGAGCCAAAATTTTAATATCATAACTAAGGGAAATTTGAATAAACCCAATCCCACTCATGATTTATGAGCTCCTCAAGAAAACCATTTGGGAAAACATTGTGTAAAAAGAAGAAATTGCTTGCAACAAGCAATTTCTTCATTTTACACAATGTTTTCTACAATGAAAGATGAAAAACTATAAAACTTCATTAACTTTATTATGTCCTTTGCAACTCCTTTCAATTTGTACCAGTCTAAAAATTTGTTGTCTGGTTATGGGTTAACAGGAAAATGAAAAACTTTATGTCATTCCTACACAACTCTGCTGTTATACAACTATAAAAAAGCATTGCTGGGAAAATGTTTCCAATGAATGCCTTTAGTAATATCAGAGGTAATACAATAGACAAAATTTGGCATGATGTCAACAACACAGACAACAAGGCTTAAGAAATACCTGAGCTTTTCTCTGAAAGCAGCTGCGATAGAAAGTAAGGAATATTATGTGGAGAGTTTTTTCCCAACAGCTATTTATAGAGAGTTGCTTGATTTATGTGGTTACAAACCTGGTAGAGTGGAGATGAAGTTCATGGACAGTTTGATATCTATCAGGTTGGGTAACTCTGTAAACAATTCTTCTGGCAGAGACTCTAGCGAATTCACATTCAGGTTGATGAATGAGAGAAAAATGCCACATGTTCCGAACATGTCTGTCTTGATCTCTGACACTGATGCTTTATTCAGTAAACAGTTTTTGTGTCCGTCACACAGAAATAGATCCACGCTGCTGTTAAAGGCACTTGTGGTTTTGTTCAGTCCTGTCTTGTCTAAATATTTCTGTACTATTTCTTGGGCAGTCTAAAACATAATAAATAGTCTTTAATGTAGTAACATAAAATCCCTTGTCTTAAAGTGTCTTAGTTTGAGGAAAACCATACAGGACAAAGATAAACTGCAATTTCTTCTTTTTCTACAATGTTTTCTGAACAATACCATACATATTTTTACAAATTATTCATTCGGACATAAGGAAATGCCTAAGGATAGACCCTTGCTTGACATATAGTGTGCTTTTCATTCTTGCTTTCAACTGATAATTTTCATAAGAACATTGCAGAGTTTACACTAGTACATTCTGTTTCTTACCTAATTGCAATTTAAAACCAGAGGCAGAGCAAACAAGGGAAAGAAAGGGTAGATAGCAATGAAGGTAAATAATAGGAGATTAATGAATATATCTTAAGGTTCCCTACATTGGCCGATGACTTGCCACGCCCATTCATCTCAGACAGGAAGATCAATCAAGACACTAATCATTGTTATTTTTCAAAATTATGGATAGGGAGATGCAACAAAAAGGAAAAAATGGTTTGTTGGCAACGTAAACATTGTAATTACAGTTTTGAGAAGCAGTAGTTTTGAAATTTATGTTTCGAAACCAACAAAAATATTACACTTAAATGATAACCAAAGTCAGATTAAAAATTCCCTTGCAGATTAAATGGATGATTTAAATGCCAATCTATTATTTGATCGTAAAAGGGCTTAAAAAATTCTACTCTTACTGCAATTTTGTCCTTGTCAATATATGCCAAACAAGTGGAATTTGAAAGATTTGAATACAGAAATTAATATAAGACTACATATTCTAATTGTGTGGGACATGTAAAACTTTTCAAATTTTCAGGCCTGGTGATTGCAATCGGTCGATTTTGATTGACAGCGGCGATTGATTGATTGTTCTTAACATACTTAAAAATTTCAACAGTTCCTTCATATCATTTGGTGGATACCACTTACCATTACTGAAGCTACATAAGGAGTTCTTGTCGTTAGAAAGTGCCTTTTTGCCTTTTTGTCAAATACAGGAAAAAAGTTCTTGATTTGGTCAAAACTCACTTCACTATAGTACTTCCAGAATGCAAGCTTTACATTTTCTTGTAAACCAGCTTTGACCTGCAAGGTTAAAAGAATTTACAATCTATACAACATGAAACCTCAGAACAATTGTTTCCAGTTAATCCATTACCAGACGACAAAATTTTAGACTGGACAAAATTAACCCATGACAGAATTCTAGACTAATCAAAATTGGAAGATATTGCAGATGACATTTTTAGTTGATGGAATCTTGAAAAATGTTTGTTTTTTGGGAGAAGAAAACTTTGTGGATAATAAATACTGCTTGATACAAGAACTTTCTTCATTTTATACAATGTTTCCTAATGCAAATTTTGTGAGGGCATCAAAAAGCATCATTTTGTAGGAAAGAGGTAAAAAAAAAGTGCAGAATAAGTACAAAAAAAGGAGAAAACAATGTGAGAACAAGAGCTGGTCACAGTCATGTGATAAATGTCCCCAAAGGACAGGGTCAAGCATGTGGCACTTTGATTTGTTTGTAAAAACAACCACATGCATTTGTGATCTATACATCTGGGTTTTTAATAAATGAAATTTTAATACATATATAAATTTCTATAAATACAGAATGAAATCGAGAAATGCTTTATGGGCGGATTTTTCTGAGGTCAAAAGTAGGTCAAAGGTCAAGGTCACTGGGTCAAGGTCAAGGTCATGTAAAGTGGTCCACCTAATTAAGCATCTGTCCAAATATGGAAGCAATCCATTGAAGAATAAGAGAGTAAATACAATTTAACCATTCCAGAGGCAATTTAACCATTCTTTACACCCCTTTGACCCCAGATTGTGACCTCGACCTTTGAGATAGGAACCTGGGTCTTTTTTGTGACACGTCGCCTGAAGGTGGTGAACAGTTGTATGAATGATATTTGTACCTGGGTGCATGATTATAGAAGTTACAGAGCGGACACGGCAAAAAGTGCCAATTTTTTACCTTTGACCCCAGATTGTGACCTTGACCTTTGAGATAGGAACCTGGGTTTTTTTGCGCCTTTTCGTCTGAAAGTGGTGAACATTTGTATGAAAGAAATTTGTACCTACTTGCATGATTATAGAAGTTACAGAGCTGACATGGCAAAAAGTCTCCATTTTTGACCTTTGACCCCAGATTGTGACCTTGATCTTTGACATAGGAACCTGGATCTTTTTCATGACACATCGTCTTATAGTTGTGAACATTTGTGCAAAGTTATATTGAAATCCACTATTACATGTAGAAGTTACAAAGCGGACATGAAAGTCGGACTGACGGACGGACGGACTGACAGACAGATGGACAGACGGACAGTTTGATTACTTTATGCCTCCCTTGGGGCATAAAAAGGAAAAATTGTTAGTTTTAAGCAATTTCTCCATTTCCCATGAAGGTTTCCCTTACATTATTTCTCAAGCCTGTCTTAAGCATCAGTGAGTGGTAGAGGATTAAAAGAATGAACAATACAATACAAATAGTTTATTGTTCAAGTCATACTTACACATATGATATACAAACACAACAGAATAAAACTGCTTACATACAATACATTCGGACAGTGATAAGGGAATAGATCTTATTAAAAGATATCCTTGTTAATCTGGAAACCAAGAATAATTCCATCAACTCTACTTCCTATAGAATGAACCCTCTCAAGTAAATTCACTGGTTTCTACATTTAAAAGATTTCATACAAGGGGGAACAATGGGAGCAGGAAAATGAAATGGTTAAAAGAAGTTGATAGTCATAAGTAATTCCATCTATTACCAAAATGTTTTTTACCCTATAAGCCAATTATTTCTCTGTTCAAACAGAGCTGGATTTGTTGCCTGTGCCTCTTTCAATTTCAACCAGTCTAAAAAATTTATGTCTGGTAATTGATTAACCCATTCCCACTCAGTGAAGCCTTTAAACGCCCTCAAGAAAAAAAGCTTTTAGAAAACATTGTGGAAAATGAAGAAATTGCTTGTTACAAGCAATTTCTTCATTTTCCACAATGTTTTCTACCCAGAAATGTGAAAAAATCCAAAGTTTCATTAACTTTAAATTGTCGTCTGCAATTTCTTTCAATTTGGGCCAGTCTAAAATGTTGCCGTCTGGTAATGGGTTAACATACCAAACTATAGATAAAACCTGAGAGAAACAGATAAATCATAAATGAAAAAGATAAGAAAAGATTACCTTTTAATTTAAACTTTTTACCTCGGTACAGTCTTAAATCTTCATGATTTTTACCTTAACTTTGACCAATGACATCTACTTTTGACCCTGACAATTTGATGAAATACTAGAATAACACAGATATTCAAGATTTTGCCGTTTTTTATGATTAGTGAACCTTGTCCTTTCATATTTTGTTAAACAGTAATAAGTGCTAATTGACCAATCACGGCTGTCTATCAAGGAATCAATCGACCAATCAAATTATTCAGCCCAGAATATAGCTCTGAACTCCCATATTGGCAGCCTGTTAAACTTCTTTGTTGGCTTGGCGACTTATACATCATTACTACAGCTCATTCAAGCTGTAGTTAAAACATTTAGGTCACCAGCAAACCATTTTACTTTTTTGTTTATACTACTTGTCATATAATCGAAGTGGAAACTCATGTCAGAGTCTATTGGGCAGGGCCAAAGAAGTAAGTGGGAGGGGCCAGAAATTGGTTAATTATTTTACCTTACGCTCAGTGTCTGGTGTCAGAACTCCCTCAGGGAAAAGATTTGTTGTTGATGCAGGAAGCAAAACCTGAAACAATAATTTTAATCTTATAAAAAGCCAAATTCTCATTCAAAGAACATGCATTTCCTGCCTGACAATGGGCTGTCAAGAGGTTGATAGGGGGAAAACATTCTAAGTAAAAAAGAGGCAAAACTCATACAAAAATAAATCAATTATTCAAGCAATCCTACATTTTTGTTAAGCCTCTCAGGAATTAAGTTTTTGAAAACAGTGGAAAATAAGAGATTGCTTGTAACAAGCAATTTCTTCATTATCAACTTTGTTTTCTACTCTAAAAGACAACAATGTTCAAATTTTGCATCTACTGTAAATTGTTATCTGCAACTTCTTTGAATTTGGACCAATTAAAAATTTTGTTGTCAGGTAATGTGTTAAAGCCATACCTCTGGGTAAGAAGCATATATAAAATGCCAAGTTGTGATGAGTGTCTTGAAATGTAGATCAGTATCAGCGACAAGTTCTCTCACTTCCTCTTGAGTAATGCCACTTGAATCAACAATATGAATCTGTCTCCGTAACTTCCATGTTTTATAGTCCGTCAGCTGATTGTGCCATCTGGGCTCAGACTTTTCTGCCTCCGGCTGTTGGTCTTTAAGACCTCTAAATAGATATTTCTTAGATACTCCAGCAGCCTTCTTACCAGAAAACGGATCTGAAATTATCAAAGGGTTTTCTGTATTCATATATCTGAAACTGACTGATTGCTGCCACCTTCAATGAGCTCTGACAATGCAGTTATCCCTTTCCCCTACAATCCTTGATTTTTACGTTCCTGTGATATTAAACTTGAGAAAATAGTGTGGAAAAAGAAGAAATTGCTTGTGACAAGCAATTTCTTCTTTTTCCACAATATTTTATATATCAGATAGGATGATTTTTTTAATTGTTCTTATTTTATAATGTCGTATGCTACCTATTTGAATTCGGACAAGTCTAAAATTTTGCAAAAACAGTAAAGGGTTAAACTGAGATAATAAACAGCACTAGTTTGGAAAATATTTAGTGCATATTCTGGTAATGTGCAAATTCCTCATATTAAAGCACTCAACTTCTAACTGTTTTAAGGTCACTCTTTAATCATGATTGATACTCATTTACAATATCCAGGCTGAATTCTATTCTGCAGGAAAGGTAATCTTCAGAGGCCTCTTCATAATTGAGGGAATCGTGGCGGTCAATTCAAACTAGAAAGTTGTCCAGGGGTAAATGTTGATTCTGACAAAACATTTCACATTAAGCTGTAACCTTGACCTTACAGCTCTATGAAATTTGGTGCGAAAAGAACACCTAACCATGATGAAGAATTTGCACTTGAAATCCATCAAGAAATGTAGGAGATACGCTCTGGACTAATTAGGAAGGACAGTGCACTAACACAGTAATATAAATACTGAATTGTAATTGTGACAACTATGTGTTGTCAGCCCGATTAGCTCAGTTGGTAGAGCACTTGACTTCAAACCTCAAGATCACGGGTTCGAAGCCTGGGCTGACCATATCAACTAACAAAAAACTAATTGTCTTTCGGATGAGACGTTAAACCGAGGCCCAGTGTGACGATGCTATCCATCGAGCACGTTAAAGAACCAGGCGGATCTCTCAGTAGTTTTGTCCTGTATCCTTGCACTATCCCCCGTAACAACTAACCGTCTTCTGGGGGCGTCGCTCATATGGGCATGTGCTATGGTAGCGACGATAAATAAACGGAAATAATCAATGACAACTATGTCTCACTCACCCCAAGCCAGCTAGACAAAAACAGATAAAGAAATCAAATAGATCAATTTACATTAGAAGTAAAATTCTGAGGGGGTATCGGTTATCATCATGCCAAATATGAGCATTATATCTTTAAACGGCTCAAAGTAATTAGAAATGTACAAGTTTTGGTTAGCTTTTGATAAACATTACACTTCTGGTCTTAACAAATGATTTGAAAGGTCAATCAGATTTTTAACCCATTCCTGCCTAATGAAACTTTTAAACGCCCCCTCAATATAAAAGCTTTGGAAAACATTGTGGAGAATGAAGAAATTGCTTGTTACAAGCAATTTCTTCATTATCCACAATGTTTTCTACCCTAACAGACAAAATTTTTGAGGATTTCATAATCTTAAAAATTGTCATCTGCAACTTCTTTGAATTTGGACCAGTCTAAAATTTTGTTGTGTGGTAATTTGTTTACAGACAGCAACCAATGTGTCAGATACATACTTACTCCAAGTGAGACACATAAAGTGGAAGTTACTGGTTTTCAGTTTTGACCTGGTTGGGTATTTGAGGACATCCATGGTCAATTCTCTGGGCAGAGTGACCACTGCGGCCCCGGTCAAGCTAATCCCTGACCCTCCAAAGTGGACGTTCTCTATGTCATTCAGCATGTTCCACATCTTCATCTCCACAGCTGAAACATGGACAAATTACAAAATTATTTAGAAATAACAGTCAAATCTACTTTTCCATCACCCTGCATAAGAGTTCTACCTGTCTAAGTGGGCCACTTAACGCTTTCCCATCCAACCCTGATTTTTATGTTCCTGTAATATTATACTTGTGAAATTAATGTGGAAAAAGATTAAATTGCTTGTAACAAGCACAATATTATCAATCAAATAGGATGATAACTTTTTGAATTGTACTTATTTTATAATGTCATCTGCTACCCCAGGACTCCAGAAATTTGGAAATTTAAATCAGTCCAGGATTATCCCCCCCGCCAGCAAAAACCAATACCCCCCACCCCACCCCCACTGCCGGCAAAAACAAATATCCCGCCTTTTTCACCTTTCCCGTACATAAAAGGGTTCATCATTAGTTCTGTAGTTGCCTTCTTTCAAAATTCTGAAAATGATAATAATCTTCAATGAGTGGAAGATAGAAGAAAACAACTGACAGATACAACTTTTTGTTTTTGAAAATTCGGCTGTGTATAAATTGCAATTCCTGCAATGCAAAGCAGTTCACGAAATTCCAATATATTGTAAAATTAGAGAGACAAATAAATTACTATAATTTAATCTTTATCAAAAACAAGCGTTCTGATTGGTTGAAAAAATTATTCATAACTCCATGAAATGAATTTTGAGCACGCAGCAATATTGTATGCTTCTCTACAAAATTGTCAAATACAAATACAAAAATACAAAATTTGTAAAGTTTTTTTTTTTTTTTTTTTTTTCACTCAAGCTTTTAAATCATAAGAAATGAAGAGAATTTTTCATGTTTTCATGGAGGTATGAACCCAAAAAGCGGAATCACACAATGTATGATTCCCCTTCGCGTATTCATACACTGGATTAGGTTTTTCGGTTCATACCTCCATGAAAACAAAAAATATTCTCTTCATCTCTTATTAAAATTTCTGGGTTTTTCAGAATATTTCTGTGATGTACACTCCTTCCACCCCCCAATAAGTTTTATACCCAATGTTCTGTTAATTTAATACAGTCATAGCCATTTTCTCTCAACATGAGCCTCTGTTGATGGAAAAACACACCTGACATCACATAAATGTTGGGTCAGTCCATTCTACCCTGTTGGATAGCAGTCGTGACATTCATCAAAAAGACTGACAAGACAAACTCGAATTGGTGGATCACGTGTTGCACTATTTTCCCAGAGTAGAATTTGTGCACAAATTTCAGTCATTTATTAATTGTAGTTGATTTGCGATTCATTATTCCGAGGTTTTCCATGAGTCGTTGTTTCTTTAATTTTTTTGACAGAACTGGGGATATTATGAAGCAGTCGCTTTCATTTATATTCAAACGAGCTGCATCCTGCGGATTTTCACTTACTGTTTGACTCTATCAGCTACTGTTCTTGCTGTGAATGAAAAACTATTAACAACGTGACTTTTTTATACAAATTTCAAACCGGGTCTCACGCGCTTACTTGTGATACATTTATTTCATAACAGCGTTGCACTGAGCTATTCCGACTTCATACAAACAGCATCTGAAGCCTGTTCATGTCTCAATTTATATACCCATCCCATATTATCATAAAAGAAATTTGTTTCAGGAGTAACAGCAATTTAAATTGAAGCAATATCAGATGTCCATTTTGATAAAACTTTGAACGTGTGTATGTCAAACTGATTCTTGATTGCAAATAGTTTACAAAACTCGTTACCCAAAGTTCGGTCCATCCTGAAACTGTGGCTAACTGGAAATTGATCAAAGTGCGGATGGGCACTTGACTGGTCGGCGGGTAAACTAATAAACGATTTTGTTAATCCCTCAATCTGCAGGATCCCTTGAATTTTTGGGTTTCAAGTGGAATTTGATAGATGGTTGGCAAGTTTATCAATAATCCAACATGAAATTTAATGAAAATTTCGGACTGTTTTTGGTGTTATTTTATGGGATTCCAATCGGTCTGACAATGCAAAATTCCGTTCAGACCGGCATTTTATCGGATTTCCAGAGCCCTGTGCTACCCATTAGGACACAGGTTTGAATTAGGACAAGTCTAAAATTTTGAAAAAGGCTTAAGGGTTAACCCATTACCACACAACAAACTTTTAGACTGGTCCAAATTGAAAGGAGTTGCAGACGACAATTTAAAGTTAAGGAAATGTTAGTTTTTTTCAACTTTCTGGGTAGAAAACATTGTGTAAAATGAAGAAATTGCTTGTCACAACGGCAAAAAAGTGGTCGCTTGAATAAATTTCTTCACTATCTTCAATGTTTTCTACCACATGAGGCAGAGATTATTTAAATTCCTCAACAAAAAGTCATCCACAGCTTCTTTGAATTTTGACCAGTCTAAAATTTTGTCATGTTGGAATTGGTTCATACACTTTTCATGAAATATATGAAAGGTTTATTTGACTGTTTTCAAATTCTATTGCTTAAATCTCCATTGACTCTATGTTGTTTTAACTCATCAAAATCATCTCACTGTATCCGACGATGTATATTACCTGATATGAATCCAGCAACTGCTGTTCCACAGTCTTTTCTCCCCCTCTTGTAGGTATCAGCATGTAGTATTCGAAACTGTAGAAAACAAACAACAAGTTCTTATATATCTAATGACTCCGTGCCAAAGAGTTGTTTTAACTCTTGTCATGCTGAACCTGGAATATTCCGGTTTAAGCAGGAGGTGTAGACTAAGATCAGACTGCACTTATGTGCTGCTCCTACTTTTCCTTCTCGAGTTGTTTATGAGGTTGATTTCTAACACTTTTGTTGGTTTAGTCACTTTACCCTTTCCTGTTTTGCAAAATTTTAGACCCGTCCAAATTCAAAGGTTTTGCAGACGACATTTAAAAGTAGATTTAATTTATAAAATAACCATTGGGTAGAGTAGAAAATATTGTGAAAAAAGAAGAAATTGCTTGTGACAAGCAATTTCTTCTTTTTCCACAATGTTTTCTCAATTATAAAATCGTAGGGACATAAAAACCAGGGATTAACCAGGAAAGGGTTAAGGACCATAACTACAGCTTATTCAAGCTTTAGTTAGTTGGTTGCCAATACACCATTTTACTTTTTTGTTACAAGGAAATGGCCATTTTGCAAAATAATGTTGTTTAACCCATTCATACACAACAAAATTTTAGACTTGTCCAAATTGAAAGATGCTGCAGACGACAATTTCAAGTTGATTGAATTCTACATTTTTTGTCTTTTTGGATAGAAACATTGTGGATAATGAAGAAATTGCTTTATATATGCAGTTTCTTCATTTTCCACAATGTTTTCTAAAGCCTTATTCTTGAGAGGCGCTAAAAGGAGGGATTCTGTGGGAACGGGTTAATATTGAAAAAGAACTTCCTGTCAGAGACCAGTGGGAGGGGCCAGCAGTTCATTAATTGTTTTCTCCATGTAAGTTTAATTTATCTGCCATGGAATGAGCAACAAAAGCTTTATTTCCACATTGATTTATTGATTGGAGTTTAACGCCACTCTTAACAGTATTTCAGTTGTATCGTGGCGGCGGGAGCAACTAACAATGGATTCCTTGTATTTCTTACATCAGTACTACCACTACATCCTTTCCTAGCCTCCAGCTGCTATCCCACTTAGGTTTACGATTATCCACCCATTGGTGAGAGACAAATGTTGCAAAGGATAATGGCAGCATCCTGGGATCGAACCAATGACATCCCATGATTGAAGATTGGGAGTTTGACGCGCTACCGACTGCGCTTTTTTCACAAGTGGGGAGCCAAAAGTGACTATATGGCTTTTGATAACCACAAAATACAAGATTTATCAATCTTACACATAAAACAATTATTCTGTTTCTCTATTGCAAAAAAGAGACAAAAGAGAGCGACATTATGTGGATGCAAACACTTGACAGCAGGTGCTTTATATACCCTAAGTAAATCATTATGCAGGTGCTTTATATACCCTAAGTAAATCATTACTCCTTTGTTAAGTCCAATCAAAATTCTATACCTTTGTTCAATCTGATTGAATTACTATTCCTTTGATACTAAGCAAATTTCTATTCCTTTGTTGAGACTTAACAAAATACTAAAATGCACTATTGTTAAAATACTTTGTTGTGATTACCAGTTGAAGGATTGATTATCAGTGGGTGACCTTATTTATGTAACTACAGCTTAGTCAAGCGGTAGTTGAGATTCTGAAGTCTCCCTCCATCCAAAATATTTCATAATAATGTCAACATTTCACTTCCAGTCTAAACAATTAATTGTCTAGTCGATAACTATTTTCAGCTAGGATCAGCAATTGGAATCTTCTTGATAAGATCATTTCATTGAGTACTGATAACGAAAGCTGTGTTACTTTAAACATGAAAACCACTCCATCTAGCCATAGCCCCGTTTTGTTAGGACACTTACCTTTCCTGGTGTTTCAACTTGTAAAAACATCCCCATAAGGTCCCTGTTTTTTAGTGTCACCTGAATTTGTTGAGCCTCAATCTCTGTACAGAATATCTGAGAACCATTTAGGTAGATCCTTAGGGACATTTTGGTAAAACCACCCTACAATTTTAACAAAGTCAATTTAATTTTAATCTATTTAAGTCCTAACCTTTTTTAATCCTGAATTTTGACTAGTTATAGAAAGCATTTTGAGAAAAGGAGAAACGCCTTGGGATAAAGTTTTTTTTCTTTTCTAACAATAGTTTCTACCCTATTCAGCATTCATATTTTATTACAAATCCTTTTAAATTGTTGTTTGCAGCTTCTTTTAATTTGGATCAGTATATATACTTCTAGGTATTAAGAAGGCCTAGACAAAAATAAAAAATCACACATAAATCTATACCACCTGTTTTTCTTTTATTCTATTACCAGACAACAAAATTTCTGACAGGTCAAAATTGAAAGAAGTTGCAGATGACGATTCTTAGTTGATGGAGTTTTAAAAAACTTCGGCTTTTTGGGGGTAGAAAACATTGTATATAATGAAGAAATTACTTCAAGCAATTTTCTTATTTTCCATGTTTTCCAGTTGTTTTTTTATTGAGGAGCATCAAAAAGTGTGATTGTGTTGAAATGGTTTAATGCCAGAATTTTCAAAAGAATTTTGACTAACAATTTGGACTTTGATGTACATTTGAATTTTCTATTCAGCATGACAAGGGTCAAATTTCATGCTCCTGAAACAGCCTGGTAATGGTTGGCTCCAACTTTTGACCAAATTTGCCATTTAGAGAGTCAACACAGTTGTTGGTGGGTTTTATATAAATAACTTTTTTTCAGAGGAGGGGTATAAACTTTTGCTTAAATAAGCAAGTTTCTTTGCCCAAAATATAAGGTTCTATAGAAATATCTTGAAATAAAAATTTTAAGAGACACAGGTTCCCAGGCCCCTCAAAACTTTCTAATGCATGCCTCATGGATTCCCTTAGACTCTAAATAATGGTAGACTCTTTGAAGTAATAGCTGTCAAATGCTTTAAGAACTTTGAATGCAAAATGCTATATGTCAAGAGTTTCATATTCCTGTGAAAAAAAAAAGAAACTAGCATTGTCGAAATGCAGACATAAAACCCAACCAGCATTTTATTACTCAAGCACAGTTGACCAATAGGACACTTTCTTGGATCATTGGTATCAATTGTATGAAGTTTCATGGTTGTAGGTCAATTGATTCTAGAGTAAGAGTATGAAAATGAATAAGTCTATGATGCAAGGCAGATAAACAGACAGATATATATGGTGGAATCACTATACCCTCTCTATTGCTGCTGAGCACCTGCTAGACAAAAGATAATTTAGAAATAGTAGTGGTTTCCCGACTCGTAACCCATTCCAACAAAAAACATCTTTTTTACAACTATCAAGTACAGCCTGGGAAAGGATTGACCCGCAATTGTTTTATTTTCCACAAGAAATAGATTTTCAAGATTTCATCGACTTTGAATAGTTGCCTGCGATTGTTTTTAACTCTTATTATTCTAATCAATTACCTGAGGACAAAAATTTAGACAAATCAAAAAATCAAAGAAGTTGTAGACAACAATTTCAAGTTGATATAATTTGAGCCTATGCGTGACATTTCCAACCATTTCTCATGTGCGTGACTGCTACACATTGAGCACCCTGGACAGCCATTCGGGGCAATAAGAACATTCGCTGATTTTTAAAGAAGCTTTGGGTCAGTATCTATCTACAGAGCGCAGAGTGAAGACTCTGATCAGACTGTGCAGATGCACAGGCTGATCTGAGTCTTTGCTTGGCGCACATGTGTAATGGTTGGAAATGTCACACATGCACTCAAACATCTCCGTCTTTCTGGATAGAAAGCAATATGGAATATGCAGAAATTGCTTGTGACAAGCAATTTCCACATTTTTCATTTTGTTATCTTGAACACTCTTTGAGGGGCATCAAAAAGCGGGATTGTGTGGTAATGGGTTAAAATTATATTGTTCAGTAACAGATCAAGAGTACAAGTTTAGGATACTTACTCTAGTGTACTTTAACTGTACATGGACAGTTTCTCCTGACCTACAGATTCTGGATTGATCGTCATTCAACACAGATTTGCCAGCCTGGACCAGGCTCCCTGACCTGCCATCGTACTCGATCATTTCTTTATCTTGTAGTCTGTAAAATATGTAGTTGAGCCTTGGAAGACTTTGGACTCATCATCTTCTAGTTTAACATATACACTTTTAAAATTTGTTAATCCTTTCCTGTTTTTCTAAATTTTAAACTGGTCGATATTGAAAGTGGTTTCAGACAACAATGAAAATTTGATGCATTTTGATATGAAATCATCTTATGTGGTAGAAAATATTGTAAAAAGAAGAAATCGCCTGTTTTCTCAAGACTAAAATCACAGCAACATAAAATACTGGGTTTGTACAGGAAAGGGTTACATAGTTTTGAGAACATCAAACAAACATATACCCGAGAATTGCAAGCTTTGGATTCAACATTAACCCATTCCCACACAGTGACGCTTTTAAACACCCCTCAATATGAAAGCTTTAAAAAACAATTGTGGAAAATGAAGAAAATGCTTGTTACAAAATCTTACCATGTGGGAATGGGTAAACTAAGGAAGTTTGAAAGTGTTTCATCAAGAGCACCACATACAGGTGCTTAACTCTTTAGAAAGTGAATAAGAACTCTTTGTAAAAATGAGGCATAATTCTTCAAACACCGAAGCAGATACCATTGGTTGGCTTTCCAAGAGCTTGATACTGGGTAAAACTTCTAAGTCAAAAAAGGGGGACAATTTGTTCAAAATGCATTTAGAGTTATTGCCATGTTGGAATAAATTTCTCTTTTGATAGTAAACATATATTGGTGGCTTATTGCAAAAAGTATGTTTTTACACTAAGCTATCGATATGTGAGTTTCAAGTAAATATGTTCTGTAATACCACACAATGATATAAGATATTACATAATGTCAGTGATTAGAGTTGACGACACTGATGCGGTCCCAGACCCGGCTATAGAAATAACTCAGATTTTCTTCAAAAATAGCCAAGCTAAACTACATTTAGAGTTGCCTCCCTTGACAGTATAAATTGTTCTTTTGATAGTGTAGTCCAAGTTTGCAGTAATATCCATGGCTTGGAGCAAAAACTTAGTATGGCTCTATACATTGTATAGAGCCATACTATGTTTTTTCTCTTAGCCCTCGATATCAGGTATATCAAAATATCAACAACAAAAACATTGCGCAATGACAACAATGGCTCAGAGGACAATAAGACTTTGGGAAAACTTGGGGCTTTCTCTGGAATTAAATAAAAATATAAGCTAGTAATGCAAAAAGAAAACGCTCTTTTTTTAAAGAAAACTATGGATTCAAATTTTTAAGTTGATGTCTTTAAAAATAGCAGAGTAGTTGAAAAACATGTTGTAGAGCTTAGTGTCAGATACAACATGACAATCAGAGCTGCGCCATTGCACTCTCCATTTTCTTACATTCATTTAACCCTTTCCCGTTTTTGGAAATTTTAGACCTGTCCAAATTCAAAGGTTTTGCAGACGATATTTTAAAGTGGATTTAATTTGAATGATAACCATTCAATAGGGTAGAAAGCATTGTGGAAAAAGAAGAAATTGCTTGTTACAAGCAATTTCTTCTTTTACCTCAATGTTTTCTCAAGTATAAAATCACAGGAACGTAAAATCCCGTATTTGAACGGGAAAGGGTTAAAAGAATATTGAACCTTGGATTCTGTTTTTATGCCCCTCAAGAAAAAATCTTGAGCAAACTTTGTGTAAAATGAAGAAATTGCTTGTAAAAAGCAATTTCTTTATTATCTACAATGTTTTTTACATCAAAAAACAATTAATTTTCTTGTTGAATGACCTGAAAGTTGTCCCCTGGAGCATTCTTGAATTTGGCCTTTCCTAAATTTTTGTAGTGTTGTGATGGGTTAAGGCAAACTGGCAAAATTAATAATACAGTCAACAAATCTTTTGTCATTAAACATCCTTTAATTTGGACAAATGGAAAGGGGTAAAGTGAGTTTTCTAGTTTTCAAAAACAAACAACAACTTGATCAAGATTAAAAAAAATATCAGTATGTGACCAATACAATTTAAACCCATTCCAACACAGCAAAATTTTAGACTGGCCCAAATTGAAAGGAGCTGCAAACAACAATTTCAAGTTGATGGAATTTTGAATTTTTTTGGATAGAAAACATTGTGGATAATGAAGAAATTGCTTGAGACAAGCAATTTCTTCATTTTCCACAATGTTTTCCAAAGTTTTTTTCTTGAGGGGCGTAAAAAGGAGGGATTGAGTTGGAATGGGTTAAAACTATTGACAACAATACTGAATGACATACTGAATCAATTTATTGATCAATTTTCAATATCACCTACACCTATCAATAATATTGTCAATACAGATAATTAACAGTATAATTGACAGTTTGGGGTGATTATGAAAATTGATCAATACATTGATTTAATATTATTGGCAATTATAATCATATGGGCCCTTTTACACTGTACTTACAACTCTAGCTGCATGTGAAACTGTCCAATATGAATGGCAGTGATCAATAAATCAGGACAGTAGTTTGGAGTCAGTACATGATTGTTTAACTTAATCTCAGAATCTTCCTCAATAAACCCAAGAAAACTTCCTTTCTCTGTAACATTGACAGAATCCAGCGCTTCCATCTCATCTTTGTTGTATCTAGCCAGTCTCGGAGGTTCAAATCGTGGACAAATATTTGAAACAATCCGCTGTAAATATTAATAAGTTGAATGACAGTGTGAAATCAACATTGTCAAATACACTATTTCATTACTTTTTAACATTTTAGTGTTATTCTAACCCAAAGCATGATTTTAACCCATTACTAGACAGTTAAACTTTAGAGTGGTCCAAGAAATTGCCAATGACAATTTTCAGTAGCTGAAATTTAAAAAAAAATGTCTTTTAGGGCAAAAAATATTGTACTCAATGAGGAAATTGCTTATTCCAAGCTGTTTTGCTCCTTTCTCCACTTTCCTTTTTATGTTTTTGTTGTTGTTGTTTTTGTTTTTTTTCATGAGAAAATTAGAAAAAAGGGCCTTGGTGGAAATGGGTTAACAATTATATGTCAGAAAACTGTATGATTTTTAATAATATGATATGTGGCATGGGAGTGTAAAAAGTATTTCTGATATTACATGGGTAATTTTATACTAGGGTTATAGGTATGAGCCAAAGCCTATGGTTACTTCTTTTCAGTACTGTAAAAATAGCTTCATACTGCATGTAAGATGAGGAAATTATTCAAACATTATTATAATATGTTTTGCAAATTATTATAAATCAACTTCTCACAAAAATTCAGGTCAATTATACATATAATATAAAATTTGTATGCATGAAATAAGAAAATTATTTAACTTTGCAAAATCTCATTTAATCTGTTCATAGACAATATGCTTGAAAATGATGTTATTTCATAACCATTCATTGAATATGGTCTTTGTGATTCTTTATTCTGAATAAACATTTTCCAGTATAACTAATACCTGAGACCAAGAAGATATTGCTTGTTTGTCCAAAACAGGGCTAAAAATATTCAAAACAATGGGTCAGTTATATCATTGCATCAGCTTTGGATATTTGAAAAAAATATTTATATAGTCAAATCCATTACACTGCAACCCTGGTAATAGTAATTCCCAGCTTAATTGGAACTGACTTTATGTATCAACATTAGATATAAATAACTAATAGGTGCTTTTAATAGTTACTTCTTTTTATTTGCAACAAAAATATTGACAAGTTGGAGTTGAAATTAACAGGATTCTACTGTATAAGATATATCTTCAATTTACCTTTATGTAAAGAAAGCATCTCTGACACATGCCACAATAGTCACACAGTATGCCTTGTCTTTTACACTCACATTGCCTGGATTTAAACATAAAAGCTGTACCAGTCAAAAAATTTAAAATGAGTAAAATTCAAAAAGGTTCAACCCAATACAAGAGCAAAAATTTCAGACTGTTCAACATTGAAAGAAGTTGCAGATGGCAATTTCAATGTTGCTTTTTTTTCTTACAATGAATTTCTTCCTTTTCAAGTTTTTTTTTACTTGATTTTTCTTTAGGGGCATGAAAATACCAGATTGAGTGGGAGTTGGTTTGCCTAACTGTATTAAGTACTGGGAAGTATTGAAGAAACATGAAGTGCTTGTGAAACATCATGCCTCTGTAACAGCCTTTTTCACAAATGTGATGCTGACAAGTGACCTTGCCTTTGTCACATGACCTCGACCTTGGTATCTGGGGATAAATATCTATGAAATCTATCATTATGCAAAATATACAAGGGACGGTCAGATAATATCCTGACTTTTGACTTGTTCTTGAAACCATTCACAATTTAAAAAAAATCTTTCAAGTCTTTTTCAAAATATTCTCCACCTATGTCTAAGTACTTTTGCAATCATGGCGAGAGCATTGTATTCCGGCTGTGAACCAAGACGTAGACCTATGTTTTAGGTACCATGTAACAGCAGATATCAAAGCCACCGTGGTTTCATATTTCTTATATTCTCCAGCAAGCAATTTTTTTCATTTCTGGAAACAAATAAAAGTCACAGGGGGAGGGGTCTGGGCTATAAGGAGGGTGAGATAACAATTACCATTTGTAAGAGTTGAACACCTCCGTTGCAGCTGCGGTGTTATGGGAAGGGGAGTTATCGTGAAGAATGAGGATATTTTCCTGTGCTAACCTGGGACGCATATGCTTGAGACTTTCTCCCAGATTTTTCAGAATTACTTCAGAATGGTGCTTGGCAGTGAGAGTTTGACCTTTTGGCATGAAATGAGTAAGTATCATTCCTCCTAAATCCCAAAAGGCAACAAGAATGACTTTTTAGGAGGTGGGGAAGCAGCTCCTTTTCACAGCTTTCACTGAGCTTTTGTCTCAGGTTTGGAATAATAAACACATGTCTCATCTTGAGTGATAATACAGTTCAAAACTTATCTCTTTTAGGATTTAAATGCCTTAAATATACTTCTGCATTGGTAATTCTGGTTGCCTTTTGCCTTCGGAGACAGCTGCCTAGGCTCCACCTGGCACTTACCTTGCTCATGCCTAGGTGATCAAGTAGAATCTTGTGTGCCGATGCCTTAGCGATGCTAAACTTGTTGGCTACCATACGATTTTTGTTGACAAAAGCTTCAACATTTGCTATCATTGTGGGGATCACTGCCTCAGCTGACCGCCTAGTCCTAGGCCTGTTACAAACACCTGTTCAGCTTTCACAAGACTGAGATACCCAGTTGTAGAACGTTTAACATGATTTATATTTATCAGAAAATCTTTTGTTAAGCCTCTGAAAGATATGACAGGCTTTTCTCCTTCTGCAACCAGAAACTTAATTACTGATAATTGTTCCTCTATCAAAGAGTCCATAATAGACGAAACACCTATCATATGTTAGAATGCAAAATACTGTGTAAACACAACTATCATTGAAAATAAACTGACCACGTTCTTGTCAAATGAATGTAGTTTTCGCTAATATATAATGTGAATGTGTGTATATAGCTGCACATTGAAAGAGCGGAGCATGAAAAGTCTGGATATTTTCTGACTGTCCCAAGTAAGCAATGTACCTTGATAAGGCTTAAAGTAATTGTGTTACGTTTTTAGGGATAATTTTGCAGACTTACTTACCGACAGACACCTAGCGGTGAAACAGTATACCCAAGATCTTTCAAGAGGGGGAACATAAAATGATAATACTCTGAATAATTTACCAATTTTTGTTTCCTTCTTTCATATTGACCGCACATTCTACACCCTCTATTGCACAGTTCTGGCACATCAAGCATTGGGAGAAGATATTACTTGTATGCATGGCCTTACCCCACAACTCATGTAGGGGCACCAACTCTGTTAAAGGGACCACTAGAATATAAAATATCTCTTATATTACTAGAAGAAGATATTACTTGTATTCCTGACTTTACCCTAACACTCATGTAGAGGCACATACTCTATTACAGGGACAACAGCTTAAATACTGGGTGAAGATATTACTTGTATGCATGGCCTTACCCAACAACTCATGTAGGGGCACCAACTCTGTTATGGGTACCACTAGAATATAAAATATCTCTTATATTACTGAAGAAGATATTACTTGTATGCATGGCTTTACCCCAAAACTCATATAGTAGCACCAACTCTGTTATTGGGACCACTAAAATATAAAATATCTCCTATATTACTGAAAGAAGAGATTACTTGTATGCAAGACTTTACCCCAAAACTCATACAGGAGCACAAACTCTGTTATTGGAACCACTGATATATAAAATATCTCTTATATTACTGGAAAAAGATATTACTTGTATGCATGGCTTTACCCCAACACTCATATAGGAGCACCAACTCTGTTTTGGGGACCACTTAAATATATAGGAGCATCAACTTTGTTATAGGGACCAATAAAATAAAAATATCTCTTATATTACTTGAAGAAGATATTACTTGTATGCATGGATTTACCCCTAAATTCATGCAGGGCACAAATTCTGTTATGGAGACCACTAAAATATAAAATAACTCCTTAACCATTACCAAATCTTAGACTTGTCCAAATTGAAAGGAGTTGCAGATGACAATTCAAAATTGTTAATAATTTAAAATTTTAACTTTCTAAGTGGAAAACCCAGTGGAAAATGAAGAAATTGCTTTTTGCAAAAGTTTCTTTTATTTTACACAATGTTTTCTCAATTGGGGACTTCAAAAAGTGTCATTGTGTGGGAATGGATTAAAGACAGAGAAAAGATATAACTTGAATGCATGGTTTTACCCATAACTCATGTAGAGGCACTAACTCAATTATAGGAAATTTGATATAAACGACAAATTCCCATTGGATAAATGAATTATTCATACATGGAGCCAAGCCAGGTAAAAACAGTCTTGAGTAACAACTTACATAGAAAATAATGCATACAATATTTCTTGTTTGCATTAGAATCAGGTCTTACAGCAGACAATCAATTGATGAATTTCATCAATACTCTAAACATGTGCCGTACAAGCGAGTGCAAAAACTTAGTTGTGTGAGCTGCACACCTTAATCATGGAATCTAGTTAGCAATATGTAAAGGCAAAAACAAGTGTATAACAATAAAATCAGGAAAATCACACTGGTTCAGGAGACTTTTGACCCCCTGTAGTGTCCTCAACTTCTTGTTTTGAGTCTAATTTCATGCTGTTTTTCTTATAAAGACATCTTTTAATAATCTGACTCTAGAATGAAGAGATATAGACAAGGAAAAATTTTACCTTTGACCCCTTAAGTGATATTGAACATTGAAAAAGAAGCCTATTAAAATTCAACAATTAATATCCTTAATTTCTGACCAAAAGTCAAAAAGATATCGGCAAGGTTAAATCTGATCTTTAACCTTGACATTTTCCCACACAGTGACACTTTTTGACACCCCTCAAGAAAAACAATTGGGAAAACATTGTGGAAAAGGAAGAGATTGCTTTTTGCAAGAATTATCTTCATCTTTCACAATGTTTCTTAATAAGAAAGCTGAACACATCTAAATTATCATAAATATTGCCTTAAAATAATTTGGACCAGTCTTAAATATGTTGTTAGTAATGGGTTAATTTTGACTTGGACTACGAGTTTAACCTATTCCCACACAGTCCCGCCTTTTTATGCCCCTCAAGAAAAAAAACTTTGGAAAACATTTTTGAGAATGAATGAATGAATGACTTAATGAATGAGTTTTTTTGGCCTATCAAAAGCTGAGGTAATTTAGTGCACTAAAAACGCCTTAAGAAATTCTACCTTATGTTGAATTCGAAACGATAAAATTATGCAAGCTAATAATATTGCATGAAATATAAAAGGAAACTGTAAAAGACAGTAAGTATACTTTTGTATATGGTTAAATCATTGAATCTATGGAATATGAAGTATGAAATAATTGTAATGAATAAATGTAATGGTATAAAATAATCCAATTTGATCACGGAGGTACATCAGCTTTCCCCATACCAGGAGCAACACATGGAAAATTTTGGAGAATGAAGAAAGTAATGAAGAAAGTACTGGTACAAGCAAATTCTTCGTTATCCATGGTGTTTTTTAAATTTTTATCAACTGAGAATTGTAGTCTGCAATTTCGAATTTTGACCAGTCTAAAATTTTGTTGTGTGGTTATGGATTATTTCAAGTACAGAAAATTTGCTATCCTAAAATATAAGAAAATTGTGAAAAATATTGCGTACTTCACGGTAGCTATTTCAAATCTGATAAAGTACTTATACACAGTGGAATTTGTTTTTCATTATTCCATCTTCATAGATTTCATTTCTAAAATTATCCACCCATAAAATAGGAATAAATTCTGTACTTTTTCCCAGTTGAACGTTGGCTATACTGGCTGCCTCACAGGATTTACAACGGACATCCCTCTGCTCTCCGCTCCTCACCAAATGTTCCAAGAAAAATCTGCGGGTATTTTTGTCTGACAATAACTCATATCTGTTGGCTTTAGATGTACACTCTACACAGGGAACTGATTTCTGAAAGAAATTTGACCAGAAATGTGTCACTGCTTAAGTGATTGTCATATATTCTTCAACTGTGACCAACAAACCTTTTCTCATGACACTAGTACTCATCAAGGGGAACTACTGAGCCACATTATTTTGAAATCCATCAATCAATGAATAAGATATATATATCTATAATTATATTTCCCCTATACATAAAATTGTAGGATTGTGAGCTAATAGGTTAAGGATAAAGTTCATGATTCAGTTTCAATTGATCTTAGGATAACACATAATAGTATAAATTCTTTAAGAAATACATGCTTAAAACTTGAAAGAATTGTCTTCAAAGTTTTCTGATGACAACCCTTGCCTGAGTAATACTATAGATTTCCTCCGAAAACAGCTGAGCTAAAATGATAAATTGCACTAGTTAACCCTTTCCTGTTAAATCCCTTGTTTTAAAATCCCTCCATTTTTATACTTGAGAAAATATTTTCTACCCTATTGAATGATTATTTTTCAAATAAACTTGACTTTAAATTGTCATCTGAGAAATCTTTGAATTTGGACCAGTCTAAAATTTTGCAAAACAGGAAAGGGTTAACCCTTATCCAAAGCTACTAATCTTTAGCCCATCTTAATGCCTGATTGTGTGATAATGGGTTAAAGGCTGATTACACCCATAACACACTTACAGATGCAGAGATCTTGTAATTGACTAACAGCAGCTGTCAATCAAGGAATGAACCAACCAATCAAATAATCTATTCAGTTCGTACCTGAGCTTATCAACTTCGACTTTGGCACCATTTTTGATTAGCTTTATTGTTGGTTTGGCAACATAAACATCGTAACTACAGCTTATTCAAGCTGTAGTTAAGACATTTAGGTCACCAACCATCCATTTTACTTTTTTGTTACATCATACTGGCCATAATTTTTGCAAAATAATGCATTTAAAATCGAAGCAGGACTTCCTGTAGGAGACAGTTGCCATGGCCAACGACATAAGTGGGCAGGGCCAGTGGTTGGTCAATTTAGAATGAGGTACTCCATTCAACATGAGATCTAAAACACTGTCGTATGTAATGCAGTGAATGTCTTACAACGTATTGAACAGACTCATTGCTGCAGAAACCTTGTGCTTCAGTATGAGATAACCCATTATACAGGTTTAGGTTTGAATTGTTGCCATTTCGTAATTCATCAAATGATTGACCACACACATGGGCATACTTTTTTTTATTGAGCTTTTGTATGAGATTATCTAATATACAATGTGAAGGTCAGAAACATTGTCATGTGTAATTTGTTAACTTCCTGGTAGCACACATAACATGCTTACTGCTGTAGAGATCATGTGCCTCAGATGAACTGTTATAATGTGTCATTTCGATTTTTTTTTTCCGTAAAATTGACCAATTTGAGCTGTCAATCAAAGAATCAATCGTACAACTAAAATATTCATTTAGATGGGATATGAGTATTGAACTGGATATTGGCAGAAATATATATGAAGCATTTTCATGGAGGCTAAAACAAGCTATAGTTAAAACCCTTAGGTCGCCAACCAACCATTTTAAATTCTGTTACATGTTACTTGCCATAACTTTTGCAAAATTACACCTATTTAAAATTGAATTGGAACTTCATGTTGGGGTCAGTAGCTGTAGGAAAAGTGTGAGTGGGTGGGCCAGTGATTTGTCAATTACTGAATGTCCTATAACAGTAGATACTTGATCTTGCATTTAGAATGAGATGGTCTATTACACATTAGTAGGTCTGAAATAATGTCATGTGTAATTAATTGACTGTATGCTACCACCTTATCACATACTTACTGCTGCAGAAGGCTTGTATTTGAGAATGAGATGATCTGTTAGACAAGTGTAAGTTTGAAATGTTGTCATGTGTCAATCATTGGATGTATGTTAACACCTAATGGCATTCTTACTGCTGCAGAATCTTGTATTTTAGAAAGATATGATCTATTGTAAATGTGCAGATTGAAATGTTGTCAAGTGTAGATCATTGAAAGTATAACATATTTGTCATACTTACTGCTGCAGAAATCTTTATGTTAGAATGAGATGATCTATTATACAAGTGTAGGCTTGAAATGTTGTCAAGTGTAAATCATTGAAAGTATAATAACATATTTTACATACTTACTGCTGCTGAAATCTTGTATTTTAGAATGAGATGATCTATTATACAAGTGTAGGTTTGAAAGGTTGTCATGTGTAAATCATTTGACTTCTCACAGCGCACTTGCAAAACGATAACTGGTAAACCTGAAACGCCAAGACATAATCGAGCTCTCTTGTAAGTCAACACAATAAGAAGATTTTCTTATTTTCTGTTATTCTGTAAAGTTCAAATAAAAGTTTATCCTCATTTATTCATCTATACTAACACCTCAATATGTATGAAAATACCAATTCTACCACGCAATCTTCGAAAAATCATTCAACATTTTCTTAGATAGGAACTTAGAATAACTCCAACTTTAAACAGGAGAATTTTTCTTTGTTTGAATGGGGTTTAAGGCTGCTTTTAACAATTTATCAATCATATCACGGCGGCTGGAGCATCTTAACAATGGATTTCTGGTATATCTCGCACCAGTACTACCATTACATCCTTTCCTAGCCTCCAGTTGCTATCCCACTTAGGTTTAGAAAAACATGAGCAGACAAATATCAGACTGCATATATGTGCAAGCTGATCTTTGTTTATACCTCCTGCCAAAACAGGAATATTCCAGGTTAAGCATGACAAGGGTTTAAATAAACTTGAGTAGTTATAAAGATGTCAAATACATGTATTACCCAAACCATTCCCATAATCCCACTTTTTTTACATTCCCCAAGAAAAAATCTTTAGGAAACATTGTGGAAAATGAAGAAATTGCGTGTTACAAGCAATTTCTTCATTATTCACAATGTCTAATACCACAAAAGACAAAAAAAAAATGGAATTTAAGCATTCAAAAATTGCCGTTTACAACTTCTTCAATTTAGACTTATCTAAATATGCTCATCTGGTGATGGTTTAAGTGAGATATGGAAAAAATCAAAATGTTTTGCTTTCATTTTTACCCCTTGTCTTGCTGAATAAAATCTTTTTTCAAAATTGCATGAAAACAGCATGCTGAATGCACTCAAAGTACTGGTTTTTGGTCAAAATTTACTTTGAAATTTGAATTTAAAAACAATTCTGACTGAAAAGTGATAAACAGGTGGTTTAGGCTAAGATCAGACTGCACTTATGTGCAGGCTGATCTTTGTCTTTAGCTCCTGCTAAAACAAGAATATTCTGGGTTCAGCATGACAAGGGTTAAAATATCTCTGTATTATAATGGTATAATTTACTTTGTACATCATATATCAATTCAATAAGCACCACTAAGAACCCTTTCTGTATAATGGCTCCATGTTTCCATGTCACTGTAGGCCATCCAAGTTTGAAGGCATGCCTGCAATTAAATATGCAATATTGTCATACATTCACAAAGACGATGACAATTGAAAGATCCCACTCATTAAACTGCTGGCCACACCCACTGACTCCGTAAGGAAGTTTCACTTCAATTTTAAACAGTGTTATTTTGAAAAAAAATTAAGCAGTAACATGTACCAGCAAGAGGGCAAAAATCACTCACCTGAGAATTATTACATATTGTCTCCGACTGATACAGTACAGAACATTGTTAATTGACAATCTGATTGGAAATAGTTTGAATGCTGAATGCTAAACAATCTTACTTGAATGATTGTGATTCAACGCTGATAGCTTTTTCACTGTTTAGATGCAATCGTTCAATCATTGCAACATTTCATTAAATCCCTATAATATCAGAAATCATCTTAAAGGAAAATATTATAATTATTTCACAATATGAATTACCAAATTTAATTTTAAGAAAAATAATCATCACCAAAACCGTTAATTATCAGAATGATTGAACAATATTGATTTCATTTAAGGATTGATTGCAAATTAGAAAAGCATGATTGCTACCAGATTGAACGCTAACAGAATGTGATTGAAATTATAGTAAAAATGATGTTCGGTACTGTAAGCCTAATCCAGCAACATACACATTTTTTTAGTGGTTTAGGAGGAGGTGGCTTTTAAAGAAATTTTTTATGATTTGTATAAGTCCTATAAGCCCAGCCCTGCCATGCACCAATTTTTTCATGAAACAAAATTCCACAAACAAGTTTCCAAAAGGAGCACTCAAAGAACATCCCTTCCAAATTTGGTCCAAACTGGCTCAGTGGCTTAGCAAGAGAAGATTTTTAAAGATTTATTTCATGATTTCTCCATGTCTGATAAGCCAAGCCCTGTTATGTTGCCCCATTCTATCAAATTCAAATTCCATATACAAGTGTTAGAAAAGGTTATTCAACGAACATTCTTGCAAAGTTTGGTCTAAATTGGCTGAGTGATTAAGAAGGAGAAGATTTTTAAAGAACTATTTCAGTATGATCTCTAATCTGCCACATCCAATAGGGTGATCACATAAGCTCATCTTAAGGTGAGCATTAAGGATAAAATTGTTGGTTCATAACCTAAACAGTTTCACTACAGCTTATTCAAGCTGTAGTTATAACAGTTAACATTAATGTCAGCTCAAAGTTCACTTCCAGTCTAAATGATTTATAAGGCTGGTGGATTGATTCTTTAATTGAAAGCTGTCATCAATTAAATTGAGTGTGCATAAATATTGGTACACAAACTTTTGAGTAAGTACAAATCTCCATGGGTGTATATTTTTTCCCTTCCATTCAGAAATAAAAAAGATTACTAAACATCCTATAACTGACTAAATCACATGTTTCTTATGATTAACCATAACACTCTCTATGATCTAATTTCAGGCTTTTTCCTTTGACCCTTTCCCGTTCAAATACAGGATTTTACGTTCCCATGATTTATACTCGAGAAAACATTGTGGAAAAAGAAGAAATTACTTGTAACAAGCAATTTCTCCTTTTTCCACAATATTTTCTACCACAAAGGATGGTTTCATTTCCAATGGCATCCAGTTTTCATTGTCGTCTGCAACCTCTTTCATTTTAGACTAGTCTAAAATTTCCTAAAACGGGAAAGGGTTAACCCATTCCCACACAATCCAATTTTTACAACTCTCAAGAATGTTTGAAAAAGAATGTGGAAAATAAAAGAAATTGTTTGGTGCAAGAAAATTATTCAATCACCACATTACTCTCTACCCAAAAACCCAGGGATTTTGAAATTCAGTCAATCTAAAATTGTCATCTATAACTCCTTCAATTTGGAGTAGGTTTTGTGTTACCAAAATATCACCTAAAAAAGCCATCTTGTACAATAACAAGTTTATATCTTAACTCATTCCCATACAACAAAATTTTAGACCGGTCCAAATTGAAAGATGTTGCAGACGAAAATTTCAAGTTGGTGAAATTTTAATTTTTTTTGTCTTTTTTTGTAGAAAACATAATGGATAATGAAGAAATTGCTTGATACAAGCAATTTCTTCACTTTCCACAATGTTTTCCAAAGCTCTTTAATTCGGGGGCGTAAAAAGGAGGGCTTGAGTTGGAATGGGTTAAGTAACCCTTTCCAATATAACTGCTAGTTAAAACTACAAAGAGATATCAGATTGACAGAAGTTTGACAGATATTGCAAATTGCGTTGTTTTGCAAAATTTATGGTCAGTGACTTATAACAAACTAGAGACACATGTATCGCTCCACAGGCATGAATGTACTGATTCAGCAAATATTTCATGAATTCAATATAAACCGATAAAAGGAAAATAAATCTAAGTCACTGAAATTTTTGAAATAGTTCTAGAGAAGCATTTCATCTTTTGCATTGTTTTTATAAAAGTCAAGTTAAGTCATGTATAATTCATTCACTGGGAAAAATGAAAAGTTATTAACAAAATTTAAAATTTTTCACTATATACCATATATGGACATAAGCCACAACCATAATAACTAAGCTTTTCAACAAAGCAAAATCATATGACAGAATCAGACAAACAGTCCATTTTCAGTATATATCATATATGGAAATTAGCCCTGCCCATTTCAGCAATATTTTTCTTACAATCAACATTCTTTTTGATATCTGAGGGAGTACCTAAACGATCAATTTGGTAAAATTTGGTTAAAATCCATCCAACTGGTTTCTGAGACAAAGAATTTCAAAGTTTTTATCAAATGTGGAATTAGCCCCATCCATTACAGCCATTTTTTTTTCATATGATCAGAATTCTCTGAAGGAATCTGATAAAGGGTTACCCAAGAATCATTTCTGTAAAATTTGGTTGAAATCCATCAACTGGTTTCTGAGAAGATGATTTTCAAAGCTTTCACCATATATGGAAATTAGCCCTGCCCATTTAAGCCATATTTTTCATCCAATCAAAATTATTTGAAGGAATCCAATAAATGTTGACCCAAGTATTATTTCTGTAAAATTTTGGTTGAAATCCATTGAATAATTTCTGAGATTTTTAATGGTTTTACAATATATGGAAATAGCCCCGCCCATTAAATCAAAATTCTTTGAGGGAATATGTCAAATGGTTACCAAGAGATCATTTCTGTGAAATTTAGTTGAAATCTGTTCAGTACTTTCTGAGGAGAAGATTTTTAAAGGAAAAGTTTTGGGACGGACAGACAACCAGATGGACGCATGCAAGGCAGACACCATATCATGACAATAGCTCTCTGGCTTTCAGCCAGTAGAGCTAAAAATCGAAATGATTAGTTGGTAACCTTAACAACTAAACAACAGCTTCGATAAACTGTAGTCACCACATCTAAGTCACCCAACCATCAAGAATGCTTAACTTAAATGTTGGAGTTCAAAGTTCACTTCCAATCTAAATAAATAATTTGATCAGTCAATTAGGATTTTAATTGACTATGGCAATCTGTCAATTAAAGAAAACAATTTGCAACATTGTACAACTGATTGTGAACTCTCATGCCAATTCATCAACTCATTTACAGTAAATTTCAAAAGCAATAGAGTTCTATCCAATAGCAATAAAAATTTTCAGTTGTTATAAATAGAACCAAAATTATGACCTTAATAGCCATTTACCATTTGATATTTGATGAAAGACTATTTCAAAATCATGACCTATAGACTGTTAATAAGGATTTATCCTGTCACCTGTTATAAATACTTCCTAATAAAGGGGGTATGATAAACTTGTTGATATCAGGTCACATGGTCATGTGATAAGCTTTATCATGTCACTTGATAATGTGACCGACTGGAACCGACTGCAGTAGAAGGGGTGCTTTCTAAAGCTTACTTTTAAGCAATAAATGTTTAATCTTCTGCTAAAAAATATGTCTAAATAAAAACATTATACTCAACTCTCAACTTTCATCGGTCAAATTGTACATCGTTGACATAGAGAGGACGCAATACATGATGCAGGCATTAATTATTTCATGGAAGCAAACACATGACTTCAGAAAGCAGGATTTTAAAGCATAAAAGGATTTAGGGGATTAAGCATGGATATTATTCGAGTGAGAATACTTTTAGAAGTTGCGGCTAGGCATCTAATCTCAAGCTTTGTCAATCCTGTGATATTCTATCAGGGTGGCACTGACTTTGGGTTTGGTTTTTGCTGCTTAACAACGAATCGTCAGAAAATCTTCGACATGTTAGTTGAGTGATCGACGAGATCGACAAATCTAGGCAAATCATATTTGATGATCAAGGTATGTCTTTGTTGTTTAAGGTTTAAGGTTTAGATGGTCTTTTAATTTATTCTTACGTCTATTTTAAATGAAATTGTGCGAGTTTTTCAAATGTCGATCCGGATGCCCTTAATGTCAGCAGGGTCAAATCACCATGTTCGGCAAAAAGAGGTTTACTTAAATTTACTCAACATGGACATTTTTTCAGTCGAATTCATTTCTAAAGATGGTAACAGGATAAATAGAATAGATGGTTAGTGTCTTGATATGGAAAAGTTTGTCGGGCTCGGCTTCGGAATTTATCCCGTTCGCTCGATAAATTCATACGCCTTGCCCGATAAACTTTTCCATATCAAGACACCAACCATCTATTCTCTATATTTGAACTAAACTCAAAGAAGTAAACAAGACTGTTGATACCAACCTGAGTAAATTTGGAAAGAAGGACTGAGGTAGACCTGGGCTGCAGAAATAATATTTCTCTTTCTCCCAACTGTTTATTTGGCCTTCTGGTATGTAATTTGACTGAAAGGTATGAAAAACGTTTGGTTAAAATATACCCTTTGAAAAGAAAAAATTCCACTTATAAAAATATTCTGTTGACTGTCTATCTGTATCTCTTAGCTAACCATCCTCTCCTATTGTGACAGTATAACGACATTGGGTTTAATGCATTTTTCAGTCAAATCAGGGTGTGTAGAGCACCCAACCATGGATTCCTGGTATTCTCACACCATTACTTCTACAAAATCCTTTCCGATCCTCTAGCTACTCATCCAATTAGAATCACAATTATTAATCCTCCATGAGAGACGAATGGATATTTGCCACAGCCATGGATTAAACCAAGGCCCCAATGATTTGTAGCCCTAGGTGCTACCAACTATGTCTGGCTACCATCAAAACTCAAAGAAGTTACTGACAAGTGTGAATAAGCTTAAAAAGAGTTGCAATGAAACATAATGAGAAAAAGGTACAAGTCTTTAGGGTTTTTTTATGAGATGTGTGTTATCTTTTTTTATTTTATTTATTCAATGAAATTTATTTATCATTTTCATAAAGAATATGCTGGAAATTTTATTAGTATACAATACTTTAACCCTTAACTGTTTTACAAAATTGATTCTATTTTAACAAGATCTGTTTGTGAAACACTATGCCCCAGAAACAGGAATTATTTAGAAACAGATGATTTTTATTGTTGTTTTTTTTTCTTTGTTTAAGGGAAAGGGGTTGCATTTTTACCTTGACCTTGATGAAATGACCTACCCAAGTTGCGCCTTGTTGAGACCAATCTACATACCAAATATTAGCATTGTAACTTAATCAGGGTTGAAGTTATAGGAAAATGTTTAGTTGGCAGGTTAAATTTTGGAGACAGACAGACGAACAGACAGACAGACACTGGTAAAACAATATGCCCCCGATCTATCTATGTGGGGGCATAAAAATATTTATCCAGTAGGGTAGAAAATATTGTGGAAAAAGAAAAAATTGCTTGTTACAAGCAATCTTTTTCTTTTTCCACAATATTTTCTAAAGGAAAAAAACACAGGAAAGAATTAATACTTACAATTGGTTCACAAGGGAATTCTGGGAAATCCTTGTATAACACATATACATATGGAACATTGGGTAGACTAGACCACACATCTGCTGGAAACTTTATCAGTATACCCAGCTTTTCCAAGAGAGATAGAAACGTGCCCTGAAACATGACAAAATATTTCCTACGATTTGTATTTGACTGGCATGAATAATGGATTTTAGTAGATTACCCATAGCCACACTGATACTGTAAAAGCTGATGTTGAAAGAGTCTTTAAACACAAATCATTCTTAACCCATTCCAATACATTAATACTTTTTTGATCTGCTCAAAAAAAAAGCTTTTAAAAAAAATGTGGATTATGAAGAAATAGCTTGTTACATTCAGTTTCTTCATTAACAACAATGCTTTCAACATTGAAAGATATAAAAATTCAAGGCTTCATCAACTAAAAATTGTGGTCTGCAACTTCTTTGAATTTGGACAAGACAACAAATTTTATACTGGTCCACATCAAAGAAATTGCAATTGGCAAATTTCAAGCTGATGAAACTTTATAAATCTTTGTCTTTTCATTTTCCACCATGTTTTCCAAAGCTTTTTTGTTCAGGGGCGTCAATGAGACAATTCTGCTGAGTTCAAAAATGACATAGGATTGAGTGAAAATTCCATTCTCTTAAATGACAACTCTTTTCCGACCCTTCAGTGTTTGCTTCAATCATTTCCACAAACTCAAAATTATTTCTAACCCTTTCCCATTTTTAGAAGTTTTAGACTAGTCCATATTGAAAGAGGTTGCAGATGACAATGACAATTGGATGCTATTTGAAATGAAGCCATCCTATGTGGTGGAAAATATTGTGGAAAAAGGAGAAATTGCTTGTTACAAGCAATTTCTTCTTTTTCCACAATGTTTTCTTAAGTATAAAATCACAGAAACGCTAAATCCCGTATTTGAACGGGAAAGGGTTAAATAAAGCCTATATCTATTTTATCGGTAAAAAGACACATTTAAAAACACATAATCCTCCTCACATTCCATAGTCTTTTACTACTCTTTTAGGTATTCATTTCCAACATTACCTCTCTCAGAACATCCTATGACAAAGGACTTTACAAGAATTGGACACAAACTGGATTGAGCTTATCTAAAATAAGCCCAAAAAGGGATACAAATATTATAGGCAAGCTGTCATTTGGTAAGATCAACTGACAGATCATGGCTGTCAATTAAAAAATCACTAGACCGATTAACTCATTCTATTAACCATTCCCTGGTTAATCCCTGGTTTTTATGTCCCTGTGATTTTATAACTGAGAAAACATTGTGGGAAAAGAAGAAATTGCTTGTAACATGCAATTTCTTCTCTTTCCACAATGTTTTCTACCCTACTGAATGGTTATTTTTGAAATAAAATCAATTTTAAATTTCGTCTGCAAAACCTTTGAATTTGGACGGGTCTAAAATTTTGAAAAACAGGAAAGGGTTAAACCAGAAGTGAACTTGCAACTCAGGCATTAGTAAACATTTATACGAGACATTTTTCTTGGTTTGGTAATGAAACATTGAAACTATTGCTTATTTAAGTTGCCAACCAGACATTGTATTTTTATACCATTAATTTCACGTAATAAGACTGTTTACTATCTAAGCCTGACTTTCTGTCGGAGCTCTTTGGGAAGAGCCAGTGATCTGTCAATAGAATCACTCCAAACACAGGTATTTTTCTTTATTTTTTTCCTTACTATTTGATCAATAGGTAAACCACTGCAAGCCACTTTCAAATCCTCTTTTGTCCAGTAAGGTATTTGGTTACCTAGACAACGGATGTGGGCTGACTTAGGGGAGGAGTTTTGTAAGAGACTGTACGTAAAGCTGGACAGAAAGTTAAAATCTGTTATTACTGGCCTTTCATCCATGAAGGGGTAGTAGAATGCATGACCCTGTAAAATATCCATTAAATTATTTTGGTTACACAAAGAATAATTCAAACTAGCATAATCATTTCAACCTTTTCCCACAAGACAGAATTTTAGACAGGTCCAAAATGAAAGGAGTTGCAGACGACAATTTAAAGTTTGTGAAAATTTAGATTTTTTCATCTTTCTGTGTAGAAAACATTGTGCTAAATGAAGAAATTGCTTGTAACAAGCAATTTCTTATTTTACGCAATGTTTTCCCAATGGTTTTCCTTGAGTGGCGTGAAAAAGCATCACTGAGTGGAAATGGGTTAACCAAGGGAAGCGAATCCAGAAAGATGACCATGATGCTCTCAAATATGTCATCTGAGTAACAATCTCAAAAATTGACATAATGACCTGCATGATTAACCCTTTCCTGTTTTATGAAGTTTTAGACTGGTCCAATTTGAAAGAGGTTGCAGATGACAATGAAAACTGGATGCCATTTGAAATGAAACGATCCAATGTGGTAGAAAATATTGTGGGAAAAGGAGAAATTGCTTGTTACAAGCAATTTCTTCTTTTTCCACAATGTTTTCTCAAGTATAAAATCACAGGAACGTAAAATCCCGTATTTGAACGGGAAAGGGTTAAAGGTTTGTTTGGGTGAGCCCTAATGGACTCTCAAGAGACTTGTTCAAACATTTTTTGTAGATAGTAAAGCCTCTTGAATATTACATAATATACTTAAAAACGCAGAGTTTCAAGAGTCCAAAATTAAGCTGTTATAACCTATTAAAAGAAATCGAAACATTTATTACATATCTTCCAAAAGATTTGTAAAAATTATCAGAAAAAATATGCATGTGAACTCGGGTAAAATTTTAACATGGTTATAAAGTCTGTCCGTAAGACCACAATAGATGCAAGTTTAATTAAGGAATATCAAGTCTATCCGTATGCCTCGTCTTCCTGAAAATGTGAGGAACTAAGTAGTTAGAATACATTTGCTTGGTCTTTCAAAATCGAAAATTTCAAGACGCATAGGATATAACAATTCAACAATAGAGACACAATACCAGAAGACTGGCGTAGTGAAAGACTGACCTTGGAGTGGCCAGCCTGAGTCACAACCCATAGACAGGATGTCCGGATAAGAATTGTTCACCTTAGAAATCAATATCTCAATTTTTTTTTCAATATTTTACCCTAAACTCTTTTTGCAGAAAATGCCTCTGTACCCTGATTTGAATAGCACGCATTTCTTGCCAGCAGCAGTAAATACCATATTACTGTCATGGGCATGGCCAATGGAGCAAGTAGGCGGGGCCAGCAATAGCTGAATTTATACCAGCTTAATAATTTTTTGTTTGTCAATGGGTTAAAGCACTCAACTACCAAGTGGTAGTTCTTCCATACGGCCCTTTTGGTCAGGTCTCCTACATTTTTCATCTCACCTGAGCACACTTATCGTTCAAAGACATCAAAACACAGAAATAAATGGGATACTAACCCACTGAGATGAATAATTCATCAGTTTTTCCATCTTCAAATAGGACAGCCCACCTTTCAAATCTTTCATGGTGTTGGTGTTGCAAAACTCACTTAAATGCTGAAATTTGCAAGCTCCCTTCTTGACTAGATTACTACTGTACTCCCACAGCTGAAAATTGAAACTGGAGTAATTAAATCTAACGTCAACACATGAACATTTGAGATAAACAAGGGTTTGGACCACAAAGGTGTAAGATGATATATGGGGATCCCTGTATTAAACTATTATCACATTTACCATCATTTTTACAACCCCTACAAAAATCAATTAAAGAAAACATTGTGGGAAAAGGAATGCTTGTTATAAGAAAGTTCTTTACATCATTTGACACCCAGAATTTACTTAAATCCATAACCTAAAGATAAAATTTGAATCTTGTCCAAATTCAAAGATGTTGCAGACAATATATTTTAGTTGATGAAATCTTAAAATCTTTTGTATTTCTGGGGTAGGTTTAAGAATTAATTTCCATAATGTTTTAAAAAGCTTTTTTTTTTTCTTGGGGGTGTCAAAAAGAGTCATTGTGTAGAAATGGGTTGAATATGCTCGAAGTTTCAACCCTGTTCAAACTCAACAGCTCAAGTAGTCTGACAAGACTCAAACCTTTTTACACTTTCCCAACTACGTTGTTGCTTTAACCCATTACCAAATGACGAAATTTCAGACTGGTCCGAATTGAAAGAGGTTTCAGACAAAAACTGAAGAGTTGGGAAATTATAGTTTGTTTCACCTTTCTGGGTAGAAAAAATTGTGTGAAATGAAAAAAATGCTTTCTGGTAACAATTTCTTCATTCTACACCATGTTTTACCAATTGTTTTTCTCTTGAGGGGCATCATAAAGCATCACTGTATAGGAATGGGTTAAGCATAATCGGTTACAACATATAAATTCAATTCTTCTGTTTGTTGTAATAACTTACAGGCTCCGGGATAGATTGTTTTATCCATGGAAACTGTACCAAATTGACGTCAGCCATGTCACCCAGAAACTTCAGGTCTGTGTTTGTAAGAGCTTTACCAACTTTCTGTTGTAAAAAGGAGAATGAAGGAGATGAAAAGGTTCATAATGAAAAAAAGGCAATAATCTTTTCATGTCAGTAACAATCCTGAGATTCATATTAACTTATTACAAGAAGACAAAATCAAGACTGGTTATAATTGAAAGAATCTACAGACAACAATTTCATGTTGATGAAATAATGAAACTTTGATTTTTTTTGTATCTTTTTGGATTGAACAAATTGTGGAAAATGAAGAAATTGCTTGTAACAAGCAATTTCTTCATTTTCCACAATTTTTCTGAATCTTTTTTCTTGAAGGGTTTAAAAAGAAGGAATCGTGTTAAAGAAAGCATTGAGAGAAAGAGAGATTTCTCACTGTAATTAGTGACTTTTAGAATCCTCACTATGTTTGCTACCCTCAACAACCATTCAACAATCAACATCTTAAACCTTGTGTAATGCAAAAAGTCTAATCACTTTACAGTTGTTTATAAAGGATCTTAGAACATATCTTTCATACAAGCCCTAGTTATGCAAAATAAAAATCCTGTACGGAATTATATTGAAATCAAAGAATTGGAAGCAATGGAAGCACTAGTTGAGGGTTCATATTCATTTTGAAAGTTGATCAAAAACTCTTGACTTAAAAGGGATGAGCAGGTTGTGTAAGGTAAGATCACACTTTAGATTTGTGCAGACTGATCTTTGTCTAACCTCCTACCAAAACCAAAATATTCCAGGCTCAGCATGACAAGGGTCAACCCATTAACACACAACGATGCGTTTGGATGCCCGTCAAGAAAAAACACTGTGTAAAATGAAGGAATTGATAGTGACAAGCAATTTAAGAAGAATTGAAAATTTCTTCAACTTGAAATTGTTGTATGCAACATCTTTCAATCATGTGGGAATGGCTTAAGTTAGGCAACTTTCTTTTAAGGAATAATTATTCTCAGTCAAGCAGTAGTAATAATTTCTCTTGCATCCTTATTTGATTATTTTCTGAAGGATTCTAATAGAGTGTCACCAAAGATCATTCATGGTTGAAATCCATCCTCCAAGTTCATTTTCAAAGTTTTGAATATAGTTATAATAGTACAGCCAGTGCGGCTAAAAATTGACCAATGGCAGCCGTCAATCAAAGAATTAATCAACCAAACAAATTATTCATTTATACTGGAAGTGAGGTTTGAACTACACCATTTGCCCACATTTATTGAAGCATTTTTATCAGTTTGGCAACTCAGGCATCTTAACTACAGCTTATTACAGCTGTAGTTACAACATTACAACCAACTACTTCTTTTTTTTTTACATGCTACTGGCCAGATTTTTTCAAAATAATGTTGCTGAATATTGAAGTGTGACTTCCTCTTGGAGTCAGTGGGTGTGAGCAAGTGTGTCAATGGGTGCTGCCAGCATTCCATCAATTGACCAATCACATGTCTCAATCAAGGAATCAACAGACCAATCTAATCATTTATTCAACCCGGACCTAAGCTTACAACTCTGACATTTGCTGCCATTTTTGTTAACCTTTTTTGTTGGTTTCGCAACTTAAAGATCGTAACTACAGACTATTCAAGCTGTAGTTACGATATTTAGGTCACCAACCAACCATTTTACTTTTTTGTTACATGCTATTTGCCATAAATTTTGAAAAATAACGCCTTTAAAATCGAAGCCTAACTTCCTGTCTGAGTCAATGGGCATGGCCAACAGACTAAGTGGGAGGGGCCAGTGATTGGCCAATTGTGTGAAAGAAAGTATACTTACTATGTGACTGGACATAAGATTACAATGACCACTGGTTGGTGAAAAACATTTCTTCCCAGCCGTACACAGTCTCTCCCCAAATGCCAGAACCTGTTGTTCATAGAAGTTTAGAGCTGCCATTCTCCAGTTGGTGCTGAAATAAAGAAACACTTGTAATAGAAGTCTATTTATTGCTTTTTGAGACCCTCAAGAAAAAAGCTTTTCTTCATTTTCGACAAATTTTCCCAGAACCTTTTTGGCTTATAATAAGTAATTCTAAAATTGTCATCCACTACTTAATTTTTCATGTTTTTGTCTTGAGGGTTGTGAAAAAGCACTTCAGTATGGGATGGGTTAAGAGATACGCAAAGTAATAGATTGAAAGAGTACTTTTCATTTATTTTAAAAATTCTCAGAAAACCCTGTTTGTGGTGTTTATTAATTGGATTTATCTCCTCAAGACAATTCAAATGAGTACCTACAATATAGAGTTTCTTTGAGAAATATCAATTTTAGTCTTACCTCCACTACCCCCATTTTTCTTGACCTTTGGATATGCAGTGGTCAATAAGTGTTCATATATTGAAATACAAATAAACAGAAAAGTAATAAACGTGTTAACATTTTTTATCAAAACCTTAAATATTTGTAAGATTTTACTAACAAGAGCTTCCCAGAGTGGCGCATATACGCCCAAAGGGGCTTGTAAGTAACCTTGGCTTGTCAGCTTGAATGATAGCTAATGACTTTTGTCAATAGAAAGATCTTATCACCTGAATAATAATGTTTACACTTGAGAAATAAGCCAGATTTATAATAACTTATCTTTCAAAATTTTGTGCAATGGTTAAATTCTATAATTTAAATACAATTGACATAAAAAAAAAGACCTTGACCATGACCTTGAAACAAGTTTCAACAGAAAGTACTCACTACAAGCAATAAAAATATGACCTTGAAAAACTGATCTTGACTAATAAACTATTATAATGGATCAGTTTAGGTTTTTCTGAGCTAAAAACGACCTTCACATTTGAATTCAATCAATTCAAAGGAAGATAATTCAAGAAAGACCCAAGCTTTTTGAATTTTTGAAGTCTTATGCTCAACTAAATATCAAAAATACATTCTGGCAAGATTCAGTTCATTCCAATAGAATTTGTAGGAGGAGTTGTGTCCACACACAAAAAAACTGTAATTTTTAAGCTATATTGTTAAGGAAAGGGTAGTCAAGAACAACTTGATATATCAAACAAATTTTAGTCCTTAGCACAACTAGACATCATACAGAGTCATTGTGGCAAGTTTCAGTTCATTCCCATTCAAAATGTAGGCAAAACTTTGCTCACAAGAAATAAAGGGTTTTTTTTTGTTCAATTCAAGGGCAGATAATTCAAGATAACTCCTGAAAAACTGGAGCGATTTGAATTTCAAAGGGCTTATGCACAACTAGACATCATAGAGAGTAATTTTGGGGAATTTCATCTCATTGTCATAAATAATGTAGGATAAGAGTGCACACAATAAACATACAGATTTTCTTTCAATTCAAGGGCAGATAATTCAAGAGAACTGGAGAAGAATGACTGGAATGATTTGAATTTCAAAGGTCTTATGCACAACTAGACATCATAGGGAGTAAGGAGGAGTTGCACACACAAAAAAATGCTGACGGACAGACAGACAGTTTTCTTGACCAATGGCAGGTAACTTTTAAATATTGCATCCAGTCATACCGAGTATAAACAGTTCACCCATTACCAGACATCAACATTTTGGATTGGTGCAAATTGAAAGAAGTTGCAGACAGCATTTGAAAGTTTATGAAAATTGAGATTTTTCAACTTTCTGGCATGAAAAAATTGTGGAAAAGGAAGAAATTGCTTGTTACAAGCAATTTCTTCATTTTGCACAATATTTTCCTAAACATCAAGATGGGTTAGAGTTATACCTATTTTATAATTGGTTTGAGTGATAGCCAGTTAAATTTTGGCTTGTACTCCCTTATCAAGCTCTGTAATATTGTCAGGAAAGCATGTCTACTTATACTAATACCCAATATATACAATTAAACTATCAAAGCTTTACCTACTGTATACTCAGTATCTTGGCCTTTACACCCTGATTTAACCCTGTAACTTCTCTTATACTTAACAATGCGGTGATTATTTACTGTTATACATATATCAGCCATTTTTGTACTTGTCAGATTCCCTTTCTTTGGTGAAAATACATTATTTGTTTTTTTGTTGTCAATCATTTGTTCCGCTCATACATGGTCGTTTTGATAACAAAATACTTATAGCTTAGTTCAGTTGTAGTTATGGTAAATCTTAGGTCCAGTGGTGATTTATTGTTTATTCTTTTGACACTGGAGATTCTCGGGGATCAATTCTCAGCTCAGTTCTTTTGGATGCAATTTAGTCCCATGTACATGTATTTTCGGGTGATTTTTTTTAAAAACTAATTATCACATGCGTTTGAAATCGTGCTTGAAAAGAGTATAAAAAACTACGACTTTAATACATGTTTGTCATTTTCAACAAGGAATCAAGAATTGGAAAATCTTACTTCATGGATGGAAAATTTGGAGTTCCAAACAATAAATGACAAATTGCCAACAATTAATAAATGACAGAGTTTCGTGCACTAATTCTTCTCTTGCAAAATAATATAACACATGGGCAACCCTCTCGAGACTGTCTTGTTGTTCCCTTTGATGTACGTCAGGACCCTGCCCTCCCATGTGATAGAATGGATAGGCCCGACATTTTTATGACGTCAGCTGTGTTTTTCAACAAACAGACACTCATGTTGAAAGAAATCCTCTATAGCTGTGATATATTTTTGTTAAAGTTAAAACCACCGTTCTTAAAAAAAAAGAACTTTGTGAAAAAGTAAGTAACAACTATAATCAAATCCACATAAGCTATTTACTTTCAATTTTTTTTTGATTGGTGGGCTGAAGTGCTGAAATGGAAAATTTGTTTGTGTTTGAGCGTGTGTGTATGTGTGCACATGTGTATATGGAAGTTTGTTTGTTTTTTGCCATAATTGTTATTTTTGAGGAGTACTTGGGGGGTGCGTACCAGAAAAATGCTGTAAATCACGGGAATTTTAGTCAAACGTCCCAGAATTGCTTGACCAAATTATGGCATGTCTGCCTACTGGATACCAAGTATCTTGGCCTTTACACCCTGATATATACCTGTACCTTTGTTGGTTAAATCTTTCCCCTCATCCTGATACCCCCATAAACAGTTAAAGCTATACCTACTGTATACTAAGTATCTTGGCCTTTACACCCTGATATAATTATGTAACTTTGTTGGTTTATTCTATCCCCTTATCCTCATCCCAAGTATCAACAGTTAAAGCTATACCTACTGTATAAGAAGTATTTTGGCCTTTACACCCTGATATAACCCTGTTAACTTTGTTGGTTTAATCTATCTCCTTATCCTCATACCCCAATAAATAGTTAAAGCTATACCTACTGTTTACTAAGTATCTTGGCCTTTACAACCTGATATAATCATGTAACTTCGTTGGTTGATTCTATCCCCTTACCCTTTACCCAATATGAACAGTTAAAGCTACACCTACTGTATACGAAGTATTTTGGCCTTTACACCTTGATATAACCCTGTAACTTTGTTGGTTAAGTCTATCCTCTTATCCTCATACCAAATATAAACAGTTAGAGCTATACCTACTGTATACTAAGTCTGAGAGAAACATTTAGTCTCTCTATCCACTGTTGTATCTTGGCCTGTACACCCTGGTATAATTCTGTAACTTTATTGGTGAAATCAATCTCTTCACTCTCATAACTCATACCCAGAAGGTGAAATGTACAATCACTGTACTGAAATAGTAACACCAAGGTTAAATAAGCTCTGTATTAACCCTTCCTGTACAAACACGGGATTTTACATTGCTGTAATTTTATACTTGAGAAAATATTGTGGAAAAAGTAGAAATTGCTTGTGACAAGCAATTTCTCCTTTTACCATAATGTTTTCTACCACATAGGATGGTTTCGTTTCAAATTGTATCCAATATTCATGGTTGTCTACAACTTCTTTCAACTTTAATAATTATAAAATTTCAAGAAACTGGAAAGGGTTAAATAAGCAGGCTATCATTGTTGTTAGCGCCTTGTCACATGATTGTAACCTATTACCACACAGCATAATTCTTGACTGGTCCGAATTGAACGATGTTGCTGATGATGATTTCAAGTTAGTGTAATTTAAAAAGTCTTTGCCTTTTAGGGTAGATGACATTTTGGTCATTGAAAGAATTGCTAATTACAAGTAATTTCTTCATTGTCCATAATGTTTTCCAAAGCTTTTTTCTTGAGTGGCTTTAAAAGCAGGATAGTATGGGAAAGGTTTTTATAGGAGGGCAAGAATGAAACTATATTACTCAGTTTTATTGAATGAACAACAAAAGGTATTTCACAAGTTGGGAGAGTCATGAGTGAAAATATAGCTTTTGTTGTTTGTGATATAAAAGATATATGAATCTTATTCTATTTCTTTAAAGCTCTAAAGATAATAATAATGAATCTTATCACTCAAAATCTCTAAAAGCACATCATTTGGCATATGAATGACATGTTTCTACATGATGTCATCACTGTCTAGGGTCCTCTTACATTAATTGATTGAATGGGTTTAACACCTATTTTAACAGCATTTCAGTCATATAGCAGTGGCGGGAGAACCTAACCATGGATTCCTGGTATTTCTCACACCAGTGTTACCACTAAATCCCTTCCGAGCTTCCAGCTGCTCAACCATCATAGATTTACGATTATCCAACAATTGGTGGGAGACAAATGTCAGATTGATTGATTGATTGAATTGGGTTTAATGCCACTTTTAACAGTATTTCAGTCATATCACGGCAGCTGGAGCACCTAAAAATGGATTCCTGGTATTTCTCACACCAGCACTACCACTACGTCCTTCCCTGGCCTCAAGCTGCTATCCTACTTAGGCTTAAGATTATCCACCCATTGGTGAGAGACAAATGTCAGAAAGGATATGTGCCGCTGCCGGGGATCAAACCCATGACAAATGTCAGAAATGACATTTGCCGTAACAGGGGATCGAAAACTATGAGTCCTACACACTACCACTGCCCTATGGCTGCGAGGTCCTCTTAGATAACACACAGTACCTTTAAATGTACAAAGTCTTGGCTAAAACTTTGCAACAGTGAGTTTAAAATTTTGATAATTTCATTATTTTTTTCTGTGAAATTATCAAGTGATTGTCCACTGGAAAGCGTCAAAGAATAATGGGTAATCCCAATTCCACTAACAGCTTTTGAAAAGGGACATCTTAGGATCATTGATTTTATTTTGCTCACTGGTAAGGGAGGAGTATTCAAATAGAAAACTAGAAATTACCCCCAACAGCACTTGTCAATATACAAAAGCTATCTGCCAATGGGAAATAACGAAAAATGGACTTTTTAATTAAAGGGCCAAAAATCAGTCAAAAAAAAATGGATCATAACCAAAATAGAATATGCACATGTCTGGCTTATATTGAGTCTTTCTGTGAAATTTGAATCAAATTTGCCCAATGGTTAAATCTATTTTCACCAAAGGGCCATAACTCCATCAAAAATCAATGGATCGTAACAAAAAAAATATGCACCTCTCTGCTTGATACTGATTATATCAGTGAAGTTTGAATAAAATCTGTCCAATAGTTGCCAAGAAATTGAGCGGACACAAAAAGCTACAGACAGATGGCCTGACCGACAAGCTGACTCCTATATATCCCCAAACATAGTTTGGGGGGGTATAATAAGCCACACCATACAACTTCTACATTCATGGGAATAACAAAAATCCATGAACATGTTTTGAAAAGGGTAAATCAAGAAACATTTCTGCAACATTTAGTCAAAATTGGCCCAGTGGTTAGGCAGGAGACAATGTTTAACCCAGTTATACGATGCCACCTTTAAGCATCCATCACACAAATATCTGCCAAAGTCTGATTTCAAAGTTCAATTCCAGCCTAAATACATACAATGATTTGATAGGTCAATTGATTCTTTGATTGACATACGCAATCCAGAAGATATTAAATTTTAACTACATATCATATATTATCATATGATATCATATAATATCATATATGGCAATAAGCCCTAACCATTAAAGTCATATTTTCAAACCTATCAAAATTCTTTGAAAGAATCTCATAATTGGCCTCAAAGGATCATTCCTGTGAAATTTAGCTGAAATCCATCAGCTGATTCGTAAAAAAAGGTTTTAGAAGTTTTCATTGTGTTCTATACATAGAATTTAGTCCCACCCATTTAATACATTGACTAGTTTCAGAAGCAGACTTTAAAAGTTTTCTCTGTATATCATATATCGAAACTAGCCATGCCCATAGGAGCTATGTTTTGAAACCAATCAAAATCTTTTTAAGAAGACTGATGAATGATCAATCAAAGATACCTCTGAAATTCGATTGAAATCAATGCTGAGAACAAGATTTTCAAAGTTTTCACTGTACACCATATAACGTAATTAGCTCCACCCATTTAATCCATGTTTTTTATGTAATCAAAACCCAAGCAAAATTCTTTGGAGGAATCTCATAAAGAGTCACTCAAGGACCTTTTCTGTGAAATTTGGTAAAAATCAGTGAATTGCCTTCTGGGGAAGAGATTTTTAAATTAAAAATCTACTGACTCACAGACAGATGCAAGGACAGAGAGATGCAAAATGGACATAATCCCATGAAAATAACCCCCTGGCTTTCAGTCAGTGGAGCTAAAAATATAAAATGCTTACTTTGCTGAAAACTGATGTGATGGTCAATGACAGATCCTGGATTAAATTATCTAGACATCCTACTTTGTTTGGGTGTAGAAAATATGGCAGTACAATTAGAGACCCGGGGGATAAAACAAGCTCTGAAATACCCTGAAAAAATTGCAATACAGTGGAATCCTCTTAATTGAAACTCTGATAATAGCAATTAACTGCTTAACTGCAACTGATTTCATGCACAAGAATTGGATTTAAAGAACATATTGCTGTTTAAATGGCAACTTCTGGTTAATTACAACAGAAGTGATGACAATTCCATGTTGTGATTAACAGGATTCCACTGTATCAGGTTTTGGGAAAAACAAATGTCTGCAAAACAGAAGTACATATGTATTTAAAGTACATGACCCTAGACTTTACCCATTCAAAAACAACACAATTTTCGACTGGTCCAAATAGGAAGAAGTTGCAGATGACATTTTAAAGTTGATGGATTTTCAAAATACATGTACATGTATTTGTCTTTTTGGGTAAAAAATACTGTGAATAATGAAGAAATTGCTTGTGATAAGCAATTTCTTCATTTTCCACAATGTTTTCAAAAGATTTTTTTCTTGTGGGGGCATAAAAAGGCAGGATTGTGTGAGAATGGGTTAATGACAAAGACTTTGCAAAAATAGATTATTTCATAGTGGTAGACAGTTCTACCAAAGTACAACCCATTTCAACATCAAAAGTTCAATTTTACAAGCAAACCCTGTTATTCTATCCTTTTTTTAAACTATATTTGAATCTCTTGTGTATCCCTAGGATAGAAGCTACAAATTATGTGCCTGTGTACAGCAGCCTTATCATTATAACAATTGTGACCCTGCAGGCAAGGAGACCTCTCTATTGTTCCCTACAACAAGTTTTTGAAAAAGCAATTCAATTCTGCTTTTGTTTGTTTGTTTGAATGGTGTTTAACACTATCCATAGCAGTAAATGTATTTCTGTCATATTGAGGCAACTAGAGAACCTAACAATGGATTCCTGGTATTTCTCACACCAGCACTACCACTACATCCTTTCCAAGCCTCTAGCTACTCAAACCACTGAGGTTTATGATTAGCCACCCATTGGTGGGAGACGTATGTCAGAAAGGAAATTGGCCGCGGGATCGAACCAATGAGATTGGATCCTGCAGAGCTCAACTAGAGGTTGCATTCAAAAACTACCTGTATGGTAAGGTAGAATGTTTGTTCTAGATTCAGAAAACATAAAAGAAGCAAAGGCTTTGATCTTAGTCAGTCTGCATAATCCACACCGTCTGTCAAGTATCAATACTTTAGGCATAAACAAGGAGGTTCTTTTTAGCCTGGTGGATAATAATTCTTTAACCCATTCCCACACAGTGGCGCTTTTGAACACCCCTCAAGAAAAAAGCTTTGGAAAACATTGTGGAAAATGAAGAAATTGCTTGTTACAAGCAATTTCTTCACTATCCACAATATTTTCTACCCTAAAAGACAAAGATTTTGAAGATTTCATCAACTTAAAATTGTCGTCTGCAACTTCTTTGAATTTGGACTGGTCTAAAATTTTGTTGTGTGGGAAACGGTTAACCAATTACCACACAAGACAATTTTAGCCAGTTCTAAATCCAAAGAAGTTGCAGACGAGAATTTAAAGTTGTTGAAATTTCAAAAAAACTTTTTCTTTTGAGGTAGAAAACATAGTTAAATAATGAAGAAAATACTTTTCCCCATTGTGTTTCTTGGGGTGGGGGTCAAAAACATCACTGAGTTGCTAAGAGAAATATGATTTCAGAATTGTACAAATTGAATTGTACATTGACATCCTTAAACAACATTAAAAACTCACAGTTTCTTTGCAAACTTGAAATAGATTGCCTGTCCATTTGCACTCTTTAAATGGTTTCCAATCCGTTAAGACTTCCAGCTTCTTTGTGGGAGAGGTGTCTTTCTGACTTGTCAAAATGGCAAAGGGACTCCATGGTAAATCTTCTGTGGTTATTATCACAACTTTACTATGATCCACTGGTTAAAAAATATGTACATAGTCATTGGTGTTTGTTAATTCAAGCCACTTGGATAGTGTTCATAGAGGTACATATATATTGAATGAGCTTTCAGATGAAAACAAGGCTTTGCAAAGTTTTTTATATGTAAAAAATCCTTTGATATTTCTACAAGGGCAAAACCTCTGCCATGGCACTTCACCCCTCGGGACCGGAGAGTAATGATTTTAGCAGTTTTGAAGGAGGACTATGTGTAATATATATGCTTATGGACTAAGAGGATTTGTTTGTTTGTTTGAAGAGGGTTTAACTCTGCTTTTAACAACTTTTCAGTCATATCGCGGTAAGTGGAGCATCATACAATGGATTCCTGGTTTATCTCACACCAGAACCACCATTTCATCCTTTCCTAGTCTCCAGCTGCTATCCCACTAAGATTTACAAAGGGACTAAGAGGAGGATTTTCTTATTTTAAAAGAAGAGAAAAAGAGACCCCTAAGAAACCCCTGCAAAAATTGTTGAAAATGGACCCGTAGTTTGGGAGGAGATGTCAATTTCAGAAGTCCTTCTTTATTTCTGTTTGATGCCTACCCCCTAGGGCTTCCCCCCCCCCCCCAGGGTTGAAGGCATATTGATATTTAGAATTTTTGAAGAAACAATGTACTGATGTATTAGTGCAAAATATCAAGGCTTTAGGCCAACTGGATAAGGAGAACAAAAAAAGAATTCTTCACTTTTGTTGTCAAGGCAACCAGAGTTTTCAACAAATAAACTTCTTTAAGCTGTTTTGAAAGAGGACCATTTAAGTTACATTTCTACTTAATTTGGTTGAAATTTACCAAAAAAAACTTTTGGTGGAAATTTGTTTAAAAAATCCTTCATTTTCATATAAGCCCCTTCCCCCTGGGGTCCAATCCCTAGGATCCAACAGTATTGATTTGAGAATTTTTAAAAGAGGTCAATGTACTTATGATTCATGCCATATGGGTCAGGATAAGAAGATTCTTTTTTAATTCTTCTTCATTTCATTTCCATGGCAACCAGAATTTTCAACAGATTTCAATTCTTATGATTATCTTTGAAGAGAACAACAAACTTTACATTTCTAGTGAATTGGGTTGAAAATGGCCCAATAGTTCAGGAAGATATATCATTTAAAAAAAATCTTTCTTATTTCTAAAGAGGCTCATCTCCTATGGCTACGCCCCTGGGCACCCAAGGGTCATGATCTTAGCAATTTTGAAAGAGGTCAATGTTCAAATGCTTCATGCAAAATATGAAGGCCCTAGGCTTACTGGGTTAGGAGAAAAAAGTTAATTTGAAAGACACCTATCTTAGAACTATCTCTGCAAAATATGGTTCAAACTAACCAAGGGTTTCTGGGTGCAATGTTGTTTAAAGAAATTGTTGATACTCAACACACAACTCACTGTACACATAATACTAACACAATAGCTCATTTGAGCACATTTTTGACTACACCGGTAGGTTTTAATCCATTTCCACACAATGACGCTTTTAAAGGACCCTCAATATGAAAGATTATGAAAACATTGTGGAGAATGAAGAAATTGCTTGTAACAATTGTTATCCACAATGTTTTCTACCCTAAAATATAAAAGATTTGAAGATTTCATCAATTTAAAGGTGTTGTCTGCAACTTCTTTGATTTGGACTGGTCTAAAATTTTGTTGTGTGGGAATGGGTTAAGTCCCTCAAGAAAAAGCTTTAGAAGACATTGTAGGAAACAAAAAAATTGCTGGTGACAAGCAATTTCTCCATTTCCATAATGATTTCCATCCAGAAATGCAAAATATCATCTACTTGAAGATGTCATCTGCAACTTTTTTCAATTTGGACCAGCCTTAAATTTAATTGTGTTGTGACGGATTAATGTAGTTTCAGAGAAAAAGATTGGATAACAAAGCAACAGATAAACAAACCAACTAATGGATTGACAAACAAAGTGACTAGGTAAACTTACCAAACATTTGTTTGGGGGGTATGAAACAATAACATGCAATTTACCATCAGCAATTAACCAATTACCAGACAAAATTTTAGACTGGTCCAAATTGAAAGTAGTTGCAGACAAGAAACTTAAAGTTTTTTAAATTTCAGATTTTTCAACTTTATTGGTAGAAAATATTGGGGGGAAAAAAAAACAAGAAATTGCTTGGTTCAAGCATTCTTCATTTTACACAATGTTTTCCGAATTGTTTGTTTTTCTTGAGGGGCACAAAGGAGTATCATTGTGTGGGAATAGGTTAATGCCCCTTTTACAGAGGTGCTGAATTTTGAGTAACTCTCTCCAAGTTTATAGCTATTTATCTAACACTTTCAAACACAACAAAATTTTAGACTCATCCAAATTGAAGTAAGTAGCAGGCGATGATTTTCATTTCATGAAATTTTAGAAATTTTTTTCTTTTCGGATAAAAGAATTGTGGATAACGAAGAAATTGCGTGTAAAAAGCTATTTCTTCAGTATTCATAATGTTTTTCAAAGCATTTTCAAGAATTGGGATCCTATGGTAATCGGTTAAGTTGGATTGCTATGAAAGCTTTTAGCTTATAGAGTCACTCTCGAACACTCATAATCAAGATGTTTTCTCATCTCTGAAAGACAGGCAGTGAATTATATCCACAGCAACTTAATTTTGCAGATTTTGCAGATTTGTAGACTGGGGCTGGCTATTAAGTGTTTTGCCCATGAACACAACCCTGTAGCCGTAGTAAGCCTCAAACCCAGTTCAGATCTAGGTCATTGAGGCAGTCTCTCCAAGTTGAGTGTTAAGTTTGATGTCAATCCACTTTCACTTCATCTTCAAATATTGTAAGAATTTACACAAAAAAAACATAACATAACATAACTTTATTGGTTTCGACTTGAACAGAGATGTTCATCGTCACAAACAAAGTATAATACATACATGCAATAATGGCTGTGTTTAACAAAGTTGTGGTAAGTTATAAATTAATGATTTGACATTTCATATCGATATGCGGAAGTACAGCGGAAACAATAATAAGAAAGAGGCATTGAAATGTTTCATACATTATCAATTTTTATTCTGTTTGTTCTTAGTTTTTCAAATTAAGCTATTCATATTTCTGAATAAGCTACGCTAAAACATTGCGGTCTAAATGAAATGCAAGGTGTCGGCCTTTTTTAAAGAAACTATAATGTTGTGCTTGTGATTCCACATGCTCAGTCTCTTATCAGTTGGTAGCATTTCAGACTCTCAATAATGAGATCCCAGGTTTGATCCTCGGTCATGGCAAATATCCTTTCTGACATTTGTATCCCACCAATGGATGGATAACCCTATACCTAAGTGGGATGAGCAGCTAGAGGCTCAGAAAGGATTTAGTGGTAGTACTGGTGTGAGAAATTCCAGGAATCCATGGTTAGGTGTTTAAGCCAAAATGTCATGACCGAAATACTGTTAAAAGTTGCAATAAACCCCGTTCAATCTATGAAATAACAACCAGGCTGTTGGCCCTGAGGCGCTCACTGGAGAAAAAAGGATGTTTTTCCTAAGTCTGACCAAACTTTATACATATAAAGGATCTGTAGCTAGGGATCCCAAAGTCTTAATGACAAATTCCAGGGCTTTAAGACAAATTTGAATGGAGGAGAACACTTTTTCCTCCCTCTGGATCAATGGGTAATAATTTCAGAAATATGAAAGAAGTCAGTGAACTGATGCTTCATGCTAAATATCAATGTTGAAGGCCAACAATGTGCGGACTGGACAAGATTTTTAAAGGTTTGACTTTCATTGCCAGCGCAACCAGAGTTCGTCCACTAGATTTTTATCATTTTAGCTATTGTGAAAGATGACCACCTAAGGAGTTTTTCTTCTAAATTGGGTTGAAATTGGTCCATTAGTTTGGGAAGAGATGTTGTTTAAAATCATTCTTTATTTTTACACAAACCCAAAACCCTGATGCTCTGCCCCATGGAATCCAAGGGTAATACTTTTAGAAATTTTGAAAGAGGTCATTATACTGATGTTATCAACGCTCTACAACTTCTTGGTCAGGAGAAGATTTTTAAAGATTATTTTCACTTTTGTTGGTTCAAATTCGGTTCAAATTGGCCCAATGATTTCATGCAAAATATCAAGGCTCTATGCCTTCAGAGACAGGAGGTGAAGATTTTTAAAAGATTTTAAATTTTCCCTTTTGTTTTCAACGGATTTCAATTCCTTAAGCTATTTTAATACAGGGCCTCCTATGAAACAGTTCTGCCAAATTTGGTTCAAAATGGCTAAGTGGTCTGGGAGGAGATATTGTTTTAAACTCATTCTTTATTTCTATATAAACCCCATCTCCCCTGGGGACCCTTTGGTAATGATTTAAGCAATTTTGAAAGAGATCAATATACAGATGTTTTATGTAAACTACCAAGGCTCTCCTCCTTCTGGGTCAGGAGGAGTTTTCAACAGATTTCAATTCTTTAAGCTATTTAATACAGGCCACCTAAGGAACAGTTCTGCCAAATTTGGTTCAAAATAGCTGAATGGTTTGGGAGGAGATGTTATTTAAAGCAATTGTTGATGCAGGACACATGAAGGATGGACACCAGACAAAAGTTGATCACAATAGTTCATTGGAGCACTTCATGCTCAGGTGAACTTAAAACATATTCATCCTTGAAGTGTCATCCATACCTGCATAAGTTTTTTCCTCTGGTGTCTTCAAAGGGGAGATAATTGGGCAGCCATTTATATACACACCTGGAAATATCAAGTTTAGAGTATGAAAGGCAATTCAGATGTTTAATTAAAGTAAACAAGATTAAACTGTAAGCATTTAACCAATTATCAGACAACAAAATTTTAGACCGATCCAAATCGAAATCTTATGTATATTAGCAAACCTAATACAGGTGAGAAGATGAGAGTTTGCTTGTTCTCATGTAACATACTGCAAATTTCTTTAACCCTTTCCTGTACATTCCTTGTTTTCACATCCCCGTGAATGTATACTTGAGAAAAGATTGTGGGAAAAGAAGAAATTGCTTGTCACAAGCAATTTCTTCTTTTCCCACAATATTTTCTAACCTGTAGGTTTGTTACATTTCGAATTGCACCCACTTTTGATTGTTGTTTGCAACTCCTTTAAAACTGGACTGGTCTAAAATTTTGATAAAAGGGAAAAGGTTAAAAGAGTTTATAGTCAGATAATGGGATACTTATTTATACTGCCACTGAATTTAACCCTTTCCTGTACAAACACGGGATTTAACGTAGCTGTGATTCTACATTTGAGAAAAAATGTAAAAAAAGAAGAAATTGCTTGTGACAAGCGATTTCTTCCTTTTTCTACAATATTTGGTTTTATTTTACATTTCATCCTATTTTCTTTGTCGTCGCAGCCTCTTTCAATTTGGACCAGTCTAAAATTTCAAAAACAGGAAAGGGTTAAAATGAATATTTCAAGTTTCTACATTATTTGGTTTTATTTTAAATTTCATCCTATTTTCTTTGTCGTCAGCAGCCTCTTTCAATTTGGACCAGTCTAAATTTCAAAAATCAGGAAAGGGTTAAAATGAATATTTCAAGTTAGGCACATGTACAAGCAACTTATATGCAGATACAGGGGTTGACTCTAACTTTGCTTGAATGGGATCACACAGAAATCCGTACTTACCACATCAAGGTTTCCTCAAGATAATCAGGGATCCCTCCTCAATTCTCATTAGCTCTTTTCCACACAATCCAGCCCTTTTAAGACCCACAAGAAATAAAGCTTTGGAAAGCATGGTGGAAAATGAAAAAAATTGCTTGTTACCATTCAAACAGTCAAGTTGATATGAATAGCAAACATAAATTAACCTCTAAGCAATTCTAATTGTTAATTTACCAAGGCTAGGACAATACAGAGTGCTGTAAATAGACTACAAATAATTGCCAGATTTAAATTTTACTTTCGTTTTTTTAACCAGAGACAAATCCTGTGACAAACACAAATAACAGTTACAGATGGTCATATTAGCCTTGTCCTGTACAATCCCTGTATTTTACATCCTTGTGATATTATACTTGAGAAAACATTGAGGCATGATATTATACTTGAGAAAACATTGAGGCAAAAAGAAGACATTGCATGCAACAAGCGGTTTCTCTTTTTCTCACAATATTCTATCATTATTTTATTATATATGAATATTAAATAAGAGGGCCGTTGGCCCTGGGGCGCTCACCTAAGATAAAGGCTCTTTTTTTTTATCAGTCTAACTTCATGATAAGGTTAGGATTATAATACAAGTGGGCCACACTTACAAATGCAGACTATGAACCTGGGGATCCAAAACCTCTAAATTACAAATTCCAAAGCTTTAGTGCTCATTTGAAAGAAGTAAAAAACTTTTTTCCCCTCTGGATCCATTGGTTATAATTTCAGAAATAAGGAAGAAGACTGTGAACTGATACTTTATGCCTATAACCATCCCCCCCCCGCTCTGCCCCTGGAGACCCAAGGATCATGATTTAAGCTATTTTGTAAGAGATCAGTATACTGATACTTCAAGCAAAAAATCAAGGCTCAACAACTTCTTGGTCAGGAGAAGATTTTTAAAGATTATTTTGAAATTTCACTTTTGTTGCCATGGCAACCAGATTTTTAACCGATTTCATTTTTTTTTTTTTTTTTTTTAGCTTTTTTTGAAGGGGACCAAATAAGGAACATTTCTGCCAAATTTGGTTCAAATCGGCCCAGTGGTTTGGGAGGGGATGTCATTTAAAAAATCGTTCTTTATTTCTATATAAACCCCACCCACCTGGGGCTCCGCTCCTTAGGACCGAAGGATCATGATTTTAGCTATTTTGAAAGAGGTCAATATACTGATGCTTCATGCAAAATATCAAGGCTCTACGCCTTCTGGGTCAGGAGAAGAAGATTTTTAAAGATTATTTTAAAATTCCACTTTTGTTGCCATGGCAACCAGATTTTTAACCAATTTCATTTTTTTTTTAGCTTTTTTGAAGGGGATCACCTAAGGAACATTTCTGCCAAATTTGGTTCAAATTAGCCTAGTGGTTTTGGAGGAGATGTCATTTAAAAATCGTTCTTTATTTCTATGTAAACCCAATCCCTTTGGGGCTCCGCCCCTGGGGACCTGAGGATCATGATTTTAGCTATTTTTGAAAGAGGTCAATATACTGATGCTTCATACAAAATATCAAGGCTCTACGCCTGCTTGGTCAGGAGGACAAGGCTCTACGCCTGCTGGGTCAGGAGGACAAGATTTTTAAAGATTATTTCAAAATCTCACTTTTGTTCCAATGGCAACCAGAGTTTTTAACCGATTTCAATGCTTTTAACTATTTTTGAAGGGACCACCTTAGGAACATTTCTGCCAAATTTGGTTCAAATTGGCCCAGTGGTTTGGGAGGAGATGTCGTTTAAAGCAATTGTTGACGGACAACGCACGTTGGACGACGGACGGACGCCAGACAAAAGGTGATCACAATAGCTCACTTGAGCACTTCGTGCTCAGGTGAGCTAAAAACAGTCAAACTTTTCTTGTATGAAATTTGGATGATCAAAAGGGATCAAACACATGACATCCCATGATTGAAGATTGGGAGTCTGATGCGCAACCAACAGCACTATGATGGCGGCTCTCTCAGAGGTTTGAGACCATTGAATCAAAGAACAAAAAAAATGTTCTGTCAAAAATCAGTGACTGTATTTCAAGAGTTGTTGTAAGGAACTATACTTACATTTCTTTTCATTTTGCCTGTTTCTAATTGACCCTGTTTCATACACAGGTTTCCATCCCTCTGGTACCTTTCCAACATTTGTACCTTCCACATGAATTCTCTCCATGGTTGGAATTTCAGTTAATATGTCAACTGACTTCTCTGTTATCTTCCTACAACCCATCAACTGAATCTGAAAAATAATTATAATACGATACATCTTTTATAAACTCACCACTCTTGGGACAGCAAAAAGTTGTTTTTTAAGAGAATGGTTGCTTAAAACACATTTTATAATAAATATATAGCATATATAGATTAATACAAAATGCTTGCTAAATCCTATATTGAAGGGACTCATTAGAATCGCCGGAATTCTAATGAGTTCCAACAAAATAGGATTTAGGTATATTTTTAGAAAAAACGGCCACTTCTTTATGTGAGCATTTGATTTTGAAAAGAGAATTTGAAGTGTGGTCCCTTAGTGGAAGTGGTTGCTTAATAGAGGTGGTGCCTTGCGCAAGACGGACTTTAATGGCTTTGATAGTGATAATGTTAATCATTTGTTGAGCAAGATATAGTTGTCACTATGACAAGTTCGTATATCTGCGTTAGTACGTTAGTCTGTCCGTCTGTCCGAATTTGCCCGGACAAAAACACCTACATTTATGGATGGATTTCAAAATAACTTGGCACATCTATTCTCCCTCATGAGTAGATGTGCCTTTTGAAAGAATTGTTTGAATAGCTTCAAGTTCAAGGTCAAATTATCTGGTGGACCTCTATCAATATTGTATGAATTGTGGCCCCAGGGTCAGACTTAGCCCGTTCAAAGACATCACAAGCTAACATTGACTGAAATAGTGAACATTTTAAAAATCTTCTTCTCCCAAAGAGAAATACCAAGAGCTTTGAAATTTTGTATGTAGCATTATCAGATGGACCTCTATCAAGATTGTATAAATTATTGCCCCAGGGTCAGAATTAGCCCATCCCTGGATGTCACAAGTTTTATATAGGTCTTATATAGTGAAAATTTTAAAAATCTTCTTATACCAAACAGGAGGGCCTAGAGCTTTGATATTTGGTATGTAGTATTATCTAGTGGACCTCTATCAAGATTGTACGATTTATGGCCCCAGTGTCAAAATTAGTCTGTTTCCTGTCGTCACAAGTCTAACATAGGCTTGTATAGTGAAAACTTAAAAAATCTTCTTCTCCCAAACAGAAAGGCCTAGACCTTTATTTTGGTATGTAGCATCATCTGGTGGACTTTTATCTTATTTTCTGTGCTCTTTGGATTTAGGTGACCCATGAGGCCCTATGGGCCTCCTGTTCTACAATATTTTATAAATCATATATTCACAGGGACATAAAAACCAGGAATTGAACATGGTGTGATTAGGCTTTGATTTTCATACCTCTTTGAAAACAAGAGCACCACCCACGGGTGCCAATGCTCGGATGCAGGTGCTGGATAATGCAAAAATTCTAAGTCAAAAAAGGGACATAACTCTTACAAAGACGCTTTTAGAGTTATCCCCCTTGATAGTCTAGATAGCTCTTGTGATGGTCAATACACATGCCAAGTTTCATGAGGATATCTTCAATAACAACAGAGATATGACCAATGTTAAAGTTTGTCCCACCAACGCCAATGCCAACACCAACGCCAGCGCGAACAACACCAAGGTAATCACAATACCTCGGATTTCTCCAAAAACAGCCGAGCTAAAATGTATTCTCTTCAAATCTTAACCTTTTCCAACAAAATATCACATTTTGTGAACTTTGAGAAAAATCTTGTACGAAATAATGTAGAAAATTGCTTTTATAAGCCATCTCTTCAAGTCCCACTATGTTTTCCCTGCTGCTTATACCCCGAAGAAAAAAGGTTAGGAAAACATGGTGGAAAATGAAGAAATTGCTTGTAACAAGCAATTTCTTCATTATCGACAATGTTTTCAACCCAAAAAGACGAAGAAAAAAAATTCTATCCACTTGAAATTGCTGTCTGCAGCTTATTTCAATTTGGACCAGTTTAAAAATTTGTCATGAAGAGATAGGTTAAAGTAAAACCATTTAGTCAGGTACTCACTGATCTCATTTTATCGAATCCTTTACACAGGTATAAAATGCCTTCATCTGTGATGTTGTAACACCCTGTTAGAAAAAACAGATAAAAAATGTTGAGTTATTGATTGATTGTGGCTGTCAATCAAAGAATCTATCAACCAATCAAATTATTCATGTAGACCAGAAGTGAACTTTGACATTGGCCGAGATGTTTGAGAGTGCATATCTTCTACATTAAATGATGGATTTCAAAATTACTTGGCACAGCTGTTCCCCTTGATGAGTACTAGTGTCACACATAAAGTTCTGTTGGATTCTGCCTAGTTCAAGGTCATAACTGAAGGTCACATTTAAGCAGGGACATCTGTGTATATGACACATTTCTAGGTTTATCCATCTATAGTGTCGAAGAAATAGATTTTCAAACTTATCAATATACAGTTGACACTTGTTATCTCAAAATAAGAAATTTCAAGTTTCCAAATAAGTCTATGCCATATTCAATTTCAAACTTTATTCCTTCTTTATCATATATTGAAACTAGTCCCCCATATGAAAGCCATGTTTTTCATTCGATCAAATTTTAAAGGAATCTGATGAAGGGTCCCTCAGTGATCATTACTATAATTATTTTTTGAAATCCAACCATTAATTACTGAGGAGAATTTTTTTAAAAGAAAAAGTTAAAGTGCAGACAGATTGGAAACAAACTGACAGACAACTTGATGACAAAAGCTTGGTGGCCAGTGGAGATGAAAATGAAAGGAACAACTGATTCAGGTCAAACCATTACCAGAAGGTAAAATTTTAGACTGATCCAAACTGAAAGAAGTTGCAGATAACAATTATAAATTATAAATATCTTTGTATTTTGGGATAGAAAACATAGTGGATAATGAAGAAATTGCTTGTAACAAGCAATTTCTTCATTTTCATCAATGTTTTTCAAAGTTTTTCTTTTATGCTGCGTAAAAAGGGGGACTTGTGTGAGAATGGATTATTTCAACATTTTTGTGTTTTGGTGCACAAACTTACATACATAACAGTAACAATTCATGCTGACCTCTGACAAGACAATACAATTTGTTTCAATGGGGTTTTACGCCGCTTTCAACAATCTTTCAGTTATATCACGGCGGCTGGAGCACCTAACAATGGAATCCTGGAATTTCTCGTACCAGTACTACCATTACACCCTTTCCTAGCCTCCAGCTGCTTTTCATAGGTCTAAGATTATCGACCCTTTGGTGGGAGACAAATAATCGGAAAGGATGAGTGCCGCCGTTGGGGATCGGACAAGACAGTACAAAAAGCAGTATCAAACAATAAGTGAAACCCTAACTTCCTGTTGTGTGAAATTGTTTTTTGAGTTAATTTCAATTTTCCCATCAAAATTTACCTGCCTAGCAGACAATAGCAGTAATTGTTTGAAAGATTTGTTACTAATATTAGAAACAATCTTTGCGCAAGCCTGTCTCACTTCACAAAAGATAGGACAAACAAAGATGAGTTCCGTAATATCTATTATACTTTCAGAGATATGCTCAGGACAAATTCTAAGTCTTTGAAACAACAAAGGGCAGTAACTCCAAAATTATGCAAGCAAGAGTTGTGGTTCTTTTGCACTGCTGTTCTCTTCAACAAGATCTATTTCCCTATGAAGTTTCAAGTAAATAGCTTTTTTACTTTCAGAGATATGCTCCGGACAAAATCTAATGCTGTAGAAGAACAAAGGGCAGTAACTCCTAAATCATGCAAGCAAGAGTTGTGGTTCTTTTGCACTGCTGTTCTCTTCAACAAGATCTATTTCCCTATGAAGTTTCAAGTAAATAGCTTTTTTACTTTCAGAGATATGCTCCGGACAAAATCTAATGCTGTAGAAGAACAAAGGGCAGTAACTCCTAAATCATGCAAGCAAGAATTGTGGTTCTTGTACACTGCACTTCTCCTCAATGAGATCTATCGACCTATGAAGTTTCAAGTTAATAGCTGTATACTTTCAGAGATATGCTCCGGACAAAATCTTAGTCTTTAAAACAACAAAGGGCAATAACTCCAAAATTATGCAAGCAAGAGTTGTGGTTCTTGTACACTGCACTTTTACTCAACAAGATCTATTTCCCTGTGAAGTTTCAAGTTAATAGCTTATATACTTTCAGAGATATGCTCCAGACAAAATCTTAGTCTTTAAAACAACAAAGGGCAATAACTCCAAAACTATGCAAGCAAGAGTTGTGGTTCTTGTGCACTGCACTTCTCCTCAATGAGATCTATCGACCTATGAAGTTTCAAGTTAATAGCAATTATACTTTCAGACATATGCTCCGGACAAGTTTAGTGACGGAAGGACGGAATGAAGGAAGGATGGAATGATGGAAGGACGGAAGGACGGAATGACGGACAGAGACCATTACTATATCCCCTTCGCCGGGGGGGATAAAAAGGGAATCAAAGTATTACCAGCAGAGTATGTTTTTATACTGGTAACTGATATATTTGTCCTACTTTTTGTGATTTGTGTACTATACTATCTTTCAATTTTTCAAATTTTAAGTTAAACTATGATTTCTAAGTCTAAAAAGGTTCAAAACTCCACTGTGATGAATGTTATTGTAATGAATCTTTGCCTAGAAGATAAAATGCTTGTCACTAAAACATGTGCAAAGTTTCAAAGCAATAGCACTAGTAGAAAGAGAGTTATTAAAGACATAAGAATTTGAAGTTGGAAAAGGGTAAAAATTCCACTAAAATGAATTTCACAGTAATTAATCTTATCTAGAGGCTGATATTATTGTCACAAAGACATGTGCAAAGTCTCAAAGGAATAGCATTGGTAGAAAGAGAGTTATTCAAAACATATGATTGTTGCATGTAAGGTTTTACCAAGAATTTCTATGATATTATTGTCACAAAAACTTTTGCAATGTTTCAGAGCAATAGTATTAGTAGAAACTGAGATATGACACTTGCACGTAAGGTTTAACCAAACCATTACTCCGACGCCTGGGTGACTGGAATAGCCCCCTAGTCAAGCTGAAAAAGTAGGATTATATGGGAATGGGTAATTTTTTTCCCTGGCACATATGTAAGTTTATATAACAAGATAATAACCTTAGGGTGCAAGAAATAGTCATGGTTGCTGAACAGTCAAGAAATTTGTTAATCTAGTACCATACTGCAAAACTTTAGACTGGTCTAAATTGAAAGGAGTTGCAGACAACAATTGAAAGTTTATGTATTTTACATTTTTCAAATTTCTTGTTACAAGCAATTTCTTCATTTTACAGAATATCTTCCCAGTTGTATTTCACTTTGTGGGAATCAGTTAAAAAGGAGCTTTATTTCTACAAAAACATTTCAAGATACCTTTCTTGTTGACGTTATTGCCTACCTGCCAATGAGATCCAAAGAAGAGATGGTAGATGCAGTTTACAATGGTACAAACTGAATAGAAATGCATCTGTCAATTGTTCAACACCAGAGAAATTTACAGATGTTATTTCTGCTCGCAACGTCCTCAGGTACTCCTGGGAAAACAAGAGGTTATGGCATTACCCTTTGGCAATATTTTAGACTGGTCCAAATTGAAAGGAGTTGCAGACAACAATTTGAAGTTAGTGAAATTTTAGAATTTTCAACTTTCTGGGAGGAAATCATTGTGGAAAATGAAAAAAATTGCCTGTTGCTAGTAATTTCTTCATTTCTAATTGTTTTTCTTGAGGGGCATCAATAAGTGTAATTTTGTGGGAATGGGTTCAGATAACAAAATTATCAAATTGAAAAAAGTTGTGTCTGTAAGAGGAAAAAAGTACCATTTTACTATTAAAACATTGCAAGAATAGGGGAAATTACTTATCCCACACAATTTGTAATCTCAATGTTTGTAAATTTTGTTATATTCAGTGCACAAAAATTCAGGATTGCAAAGTAATGAGTAATAAATAATATAATTTTCAGAAATGCAATAAAATCAAAGAGCTGAGAGCATTAAAAGCCTGTTTAATTGTCAATGTTTTTCTTTTACAGCCATATCTTCCCTCATAGGAAGAAGAAAAGTATTGACAATATATTGTTTATTTGGTCACTAAAGCAAACATGAAACCTTCTTAATATCATTCTGCAAAAGGAGGGTATGAGTGAATTTCTCTTGAAATAGTTATTTTGTATTTTTCTTGTTGATTTCAACTCTTGTTTGTTTTCATTTTGAGATCAAGTCAAATGCATCCAATTCTTCACAATAAATGTTCGCTAAACATTGACTGTTGTATGCACAGGTGCTAATGTCTAAAATTTACAGACAATTTGGTTATCTCTGTGACTGAGCTAGTTTTTTTAATGACTAACGAATGTTAAAACATCATCACATAATTTTATGTAAACAATTCTTCAATTGTGGTGGGTCACAATTTAAAAATCAAAATTTCTTTCATGAATTGAATAGGAGTATGCTATCTTCAGCATAACAACAGTTAATATAGATAGAAGGGAGTGACCATACTCTAAACCAATTACCACAGGATGACAGTTTAGTCCAAATTCAAAGAAGTTGAAAACCACAATTTCAGGTTGATACAAATTTAAGAATCTATATCTATCTGGATAGAAAACAATGAAGAAAATGAAGAAATTACTTATTATGAGCAATTTTTCATTTTTCCGAAATGTTTTCTCAATCTTTTATCTTAAGGGACAAAGAATTGGGATCGTGTAAGAATGAGTTAACCTGTTATCTCCTTAAAAATACATGATTTTATCAACCACTTGTCATAAGCCCTGAATTCAAGGCACTGAAGAAAATTCGATATTCAAAACATTGTTAGATATCCAGAAATTACTCTTAATTTACTTTATCTTAATTCTGGACAAGTAGAAAACTATATCTTACTTGTCCCAGGACAAGTGGAGAAAATCTGTGTTTCCACACTACTGGACATAATTTTCTACTTGCCAATAACAAAATTGATGTTAATGAAATTGAATGTATGTTCACAAAAAATGAAGAGTTCAATTTTGAGAAAGCACTGTTAATAAAGAAAATGCCACAATCTTGCATATTCCTCATTAACCACAATAATTTTTTCCCTCCAATATTAATGTTATCATGTTAATTTTCAAAATATAGTGATATATCTTTTAGATCTATTTTGAATCATTCAAAGATTTACCCAAGCTGGTATTTACTTTTACCCGAACAAGAGGTTTTGAAAAATGTATCAAAATTTTGTTACCTAGTAGAAAGCCTATGTCAGACAAGTCGGGCACAGGAATTCTACATTCCTGCACAATATATCATTCATTCTTTGTGTAAGTTTTGTACAAGAATATCTTTTAGAATAGCAGGATGTTTTTGTTAACACAAATCCTCCCCCCCCCACCTTCAATTTTCTGTGAAAATGACCTTGACATCTAACTTCAAGAAATAACCTCGACAGTTGTGCCACTGAAAAGATCCTGTCAATCGATTTGTTTGTTTGTGTGGGGTTAAATACCACTTTAACAGTATTATAGTCATATTGCAGTGGTTGGAGCACCTAAACATGCATTCCAGTGCTATCACAACATCCCGTCCTGAGCCTCAAGCTGCTCATCCCAATCAAAAGAAAGCCTAGTAAAAGTATACAATTATTTGATGATTAACCTTTTCCTGTTCATTCCCTGGCTTTTATGTCCCTGTGAATTTATGATTTAGAAATTATTGTAGAAAAAGAAGAAATTGCTTTTAACAAGCAATTTCTTCTTTTTCCACAATATTTTCTACCCTACTGAATGGTTATTGATCAGATTAAATCCAGACTAAATTTTTCCTATGCAAAACCATGGAAATTGGACAGGTCAAAATTTTTCCTAAAAAAAAGAAAGGGATAATTTTGTGACAGAGAAACTCTTGCCCTTAAGTGTTGTGTGATATTGTTCAAATATTTGACAAAAGTAAGCCCACTTTCTGACAGTCTCAGCAATCGTCTCAAAATACATACCCTAGAATCAACCAAAGGAACAAAGTCAAACTTCTTATACTGATCAAAAACATCCTCTCTTTCTACGTCCACTGTAACAAAAAATGGACAAAATTGAAGATAAGCCCTAGATACCGGTATATGTACATTGCGACCTTGTAGAAATTAATAAGATTATGTCAAAATTATGAATATAAACATATCAAATATAACCCATTACTAGTCCCAATTCAAAGAAGTTGCAGAGGGCTGGTTAACCCATTCCCACAAAACAATGCTTTATGACACCCCAAAAAGAAAGGCTTTTGAAAACATAGTGGAAAATGAAGAAATTGCTTTATTCAAGCAATTTCTTCATTATCTACAATGTTTTCTTTCTAAGACAAAACAACTTAAAATTTCATCAACTAAAAATTGTCTTCTGCAACATCTTTGAATTTGGACCAGTCTAAAAATTTGTCATCTGGTAAGGGGTTAAAAGCAATATCATAATTTTCAAAAAAAAATCTCAAGTTTTCTCTTGTGGTATTGTGTGGGAATGGGTAAAAGACACAGTAGACAACATTTCAAAATGATTGGATTTTATTTTCGTCTATCAAGATTCAAGAGTTTTGACTTTCTGAATTTTTTTTCATAATTCCATGAATAAAATTCTGAGCACACAACTACATTGTATTTTTTATGCTTGCGCTCAAAATTGCACTCTAAACTAGTAAAATATTTGCCTTGTTTTGCTTGATATCATTAAATTATCAGAAATGAGTTCAGCGGATTCATACATTAGTGTCATAAGTCATTAGGTTAACCCATTCCAACATGATAGAATTTTAGACCAGTCCAAATTGAGAGTGGCTGCAGACGACAATTTTAAGTTGTTCGTATTTAAACTTTTTCGTCATTTAGGATAGAAAACATTGTTGATAATGAAGAAATTGCTTGATACAAGCAATTTCTTCATTTTCCACAATGTTTTCCAAAGCTTTTTTCTTGAGGGGCGTAAAAAGGAGGGATTGTGTTGGAATGGGTTAATACTTAAATGAAAGCGAAAAAATTCTCTTCATTTCTTAAACACATTTCAACCCATTACCAGACAGCAAAATTTAGACTGGTCTTAATTGAAAGGAGTTGCAGACAACAATTTGAATTTAATGAAATTTTATATTCATTCTACTTTCTCGGTAAAAAGACATTGTGCAAAATGAAGAAATTGCTTGAAACACAAGCAAATTCCTCATTTTACACAATGTGTTCCCATTTTTTTTTCTTGAGGGGTATCAAAAAGCGTCATTGTGTGGGAATGGGTTGAAGCAGTCATTCTCCCATAAACAAGACAGAATCAATTCTCACCTCTTTTCATGATTTCATTTGGACGTTTCAGCTTCTTTCGTTCTAGGATTAAATCTTTCCTCAATATGAATGATAACGGGGGTTGATTTCTACAAAACAAACAAAAACGCATGTTTGTAAATTTTTTGACACTCAAAAGAAAAGAGAACCAATATGTGGCTGCGAATGCCCAGCATCAGGTGCTGGATAATGATAAAAAATTTGAAGCCAAAAAAAAAAGTGTGATTCTTAAAAAAAAATATCACGCTTGAAAATATGGGTTGCCCTTGTAAGAGTAAACACAACTGCCAAGTTTGAAGTAAATATACTGTATAGCACTTATTTTCTGCAGGGATTTTATTTCTCCCTTTTCTGAGGTCATGGAAGACAGAATTAACCCTTGTCAAGCTGAACCCGGAATATTCCGGTTTTGGCAGGAAGCGTAGACCAAGATCAGCCTGCTTGTTTTTTCCTGTCAGAGTTGTTTATGAAATTGATTTCTAAAAGAAATATTTATTTTTGAAAAACAAGTTCTATCAGTGCTTTCAGCCCTTTGATCTTACAGCAATTCTATGAGGTCATTTATACAGCATGACAAGTGTTAAGATCTGCTAAAAATTAGCCCTAAAGTTAGAGGTTGTTGTTGTTAAGTAATGGGCCCTGTATAAACATGTATCATTTACATCATGTACATTAACCCTTCTCATGCTGAACCCCAAATATTCCTGTTTTTGCAGGAAGTATAGACAAAGATCAGCCTGCACATAAGTGCAGTCTAATTTTAGTCTACACTGCCTGTTTCTTTTAGTATGGAGTTGCTTTAAAATTTAAATTTCAAAGTGATACTGATCTACAGCTAGTAGTTTCAGTGCTTTTAGCCCTTTGATTTTCATACCATTTCCTTTAAACAGGATTATATCTTCAGCGTGACAAGGGTTAAAGGGTAATGCAGTTAGTTACCTTTTAATGTAAAGTGCAATTTTAAAGTAAACATGCCGTTGGTTGCTGACCAAAATGGTGAAACTACAGCCTTATTTCAGCTATAGTAACAACATTCTGTTCGTCTATCAACAGTCAATATAATAAGTTTGACTGATTTTTAATAATTTGGAATGTCTTTCTTCTTGCAAAAGTTTGCGTTATTTCCCATAATAATCTACACATTAATTGTGTTGGATTATTCCTAAAACAACGATAAAATTTTAGGCTAGTCTTACCCGGTAGCAGGCAAAATTTAAGTTCATGAAACTATTATTTCCAAATTCATGGCACTTTATCTTTTTTTTCATTTCATAGCAAAGAAATTTAATCCTTCTTCTGGCATGGTACATGACCACAGAAAATGTTACACAGAATTTTTAACCACACAGTTCTGTGAAAAAATGCAAAATTTGACCCCCCCAAGGGGAATAAAATTCTATACTGTATTCAATGAAATAAACAAGGTGCCAAATTGTCACAAGATACGCCCGTCACACTGCTTAATATTAACTGGGGGTTTGAATAGAACTGAGGTTATTTTGAATGAATATTTTTTGTGAAACAAAGTATGAAAAACAACAAAGGACAATAACTCAAAATACACTCTAGGTAGAGTTATGGTTCTTGTACACTGCACTCCCACTTGGTGAGCTCTATCGATCCATGAAGTTTCATGATTTTAGCTATTATACTTATAGAGATTAACTCCAGACAAGATTCAAGTATGAAAAACAACAAAGGGCAATAACTAAAAAAATGGGCCAGGTAGAGTTATGGTTCTTATGCACTGCACTCCCCCTTGGTGAGATCTATACACCCATGATGTTTCATGATCCTAGCTATAATACTTTTAGAAATATACTCCGGACAAGATTCAAGTATGAAAAACAACAAAGGGCAATAACTCAAAAAATAGGCTAGGTAGAGTTATGGTTCTTGTACACTGCACTCCTACTTGGTGAGCTCTACCCATCCATGAAATTTCATGATTCTAGCTATTATACTTTTAGAAATATACTCCGGACAAGATTCAAGTATGAAAAACAACAAAGGGCAATAACTCAAAAAATAGGCTACGTAGAGTTATGGTTCTCCTACTTGGTGAGCTCTATCCATCCATGAAATTTCGTGATTCTAGCTATTATACTTTTAGAGATATACTCCAGACAAGATTCAAGTATGAAAAACAACAAAGGGCAATAACTCAAAAAATAGGCTAGGCAGAGTTATTGTTCTTGTTCACTGCACTCCCCCTTGGTGAGATCTATACACCCATCAAGTTTCATGATCCTAGCTATAATACTTTTACAGATATACTCCGGACAAGATTCAAGTAAGAAAAACAACAAAGGGCAATAACTCAAAAATAGGCAAGGTAGAGTTATGGTTATTGAGCACTGCACTCCGTATTGATGAGAAGAATATAACTGCCAACTGTCATCGGCAACATCTTTCAAGTTTAAAGTCAATCGGACTTAAGGTGACAGAGTTATGCTCCAGACAAAGAAGTGGACACCGCCGGACAACCGGACGCCCGGACACCACGAGTGATCCCATAATACGTCCCGTCTTCGACGGGCGTATAAAAAGATAAAGCCAAAATTATTTTTTCAACAGTAGCACCAACATCTACAACCATTAAAAAGATGATGATAACAGCTCAAATTTTGTTCAATAACAGTTCTCAAAATGTCAAGTTCAACTGACCAATCAATTCATCCATTAACCCTTGTCATGCTGAACCCGGAATATTCCGGGTTTGGCAGGAGGTGTAGACTAAGATCAGACTGCACTTATGTGCAGGCTGATCTTAGTCAATACCCCCTGCTTGTACTTTTCCTCCCAGAGTTGCTTATGAAGTTGATTTCTAAAAAAAGATATTGATTTTTGAACAGCAAGTTCTATCAGTGCTTTCAGCCCTTTGATTTGACAGCAGTTCAGTAAGGTAATTATGACAAGGGTTAAGACCAGAAGTAAAATATTCAACTCCAACATCAACATGTACCTTCATTTGTGGGCTTCATAGATACAGAATCTCAACTTATCAACCCCAAAGAAAAAAAAACTTCTGAAAAAAATGTGGAAAATGAAGAAATTGCTTGTGACAAGCTATTTCTTCATTATCCACAATGTTTTCCACCAAAACAATGTAAAAAATCTAAAATCTCATCCACTAAAATTTGTCATCGGCAACATCTTTCAATTGGGACCAGTCTAAAATTTTGTAGTCTGATAATGAGTTAAAGCTCAAGTGGTGACTTTTGGTCAACCACTTAGAATTTGTTTATGTGCCTGTTGAAATTTCAGACTGGTCCAATTTGAAAGCGGTTGCAGACGACAATGATATTTGCAAGCAATTCGAAATTAAACCATACTATGTAGTAGAAAATATTGTGGGAAAAGGAGAAATTGCTTGTAACAAGCAATTTCTCCTTTTTCCACAATGTTTTCTCAAGTATAAAATCACAACAATGTAAAATCCCGGGTTTGAACGGGAAATGGTTAAACCTTGATTAATAGGAGTGAGTGCCCTCTACAGGAGGAAAGTCTAATACGGGGAAATTACTTTTCATATTTAATGACGTCTTTACATGGATGTTTGAAAGTAGAAAAATAGGGGGAAAAATCAGACACCAATATCATATTTTTTAAAAACAGAACTATCTCTTTTCGACTTGTCCAGCTTTACAAAGAATATTTAAAAACTTCAGAAAAATTCACAATTAGGAGAGAATTTGTTTTACTAAAGGGGAGAAAAATATATATATTCCAGGAAGGGGGTAACAGGGACAATATCCTGTTTTTATTTTGGTTTGAAACTCTGATACCTACTCTGGTTTTTTAACATCAGGTGGTGGAGGGGGGTTGGGCGGTTCTGATTCAGACATCTTGACTAAAGTTTCTTATTACAGCAATCTGACTAGTCAATAACTTCCGATTATGTTTGAATATTCTGTAAACAAAAAATAGTAATTGTATGAGAAAAAGCTTTTTCTCATAACTCATTACCACACAGTCTCGCTTTTTGATGCCCCTTTAGAAAAAAATGGAAAACATGGTGGACATTGATGAAAGCAATTTCTTCAACATCAACAATGGTTTCTAGCTTAAAAGGGTTTTTCCAATTTCCACCAACTTGAAAATTGTTGATTGCAACTTCCTATAACCCTGTTTTCCATAATTTTAGACCTGTCCAAATTTAAAGGTTTTGCAGACAAATTCTTTAAGTGGATTTAATTTGAAAAATAACCATTCAATTGGGTAGAAAATATTGTGGAAAAAGACGAAATTGCTTGTTACAAGCAATTTCGTCTTTTTCTACAATGTTTTCTCGAGTTTGAAATCATAGGGACGTAAAAATCAGGGATTGAACAGGAAAGGGTTAATTTGAATTGGTCTAAATTCTATCATTTCATAATTGGTTAACTAAATTTTTGATACATAAAACCTTTAACAATCTTTCATGAATGATGGATCACAGATTTTGATCAAATAATCAATAATCAAATCACACAGACTGGCCATGAATTTCACTCAGAAACTGGTCAACACTTTTGTGAAGAATTTTTGTTGGTTTGGCAACTTGTCATTACTACAGCTTACTCAAGCTGCAGTTACAACATTTAGGTTGCCAACCAACAACTGTTTTAGGGTTACAAGTTGCTGAACATGAAGCAAATACATCATTTAACCCATTAACATACAATTTCCCCTTTCTTATGCGCCTCAAGAAAATGGGTATAAATATCATTGTTGACAATGAGGAAATTGCTTGTGACAAGTTTATTTCTTCGATGTCCAACTTTTTCTCCCTAGAAGACAAATATTCTTTTAATTTCACAAACTTGAAATTGCCGTCTGCAACATCTTTCGATTTGGACTAATCTAGGATTTTGTAATCTGGGAGGGCTACTATCAAAGTCGGAGCTCAGTGGGCATAATTGATGATCTGACTATATTTCATCTGTCTTCATTATACTGTTATTTGGAAATTTAGCCACATCTAATTTTTGCTGTTTGGCTATTGTAATCCATTACAAAATATTCCCGTATTTTGACATGCTGAAGAAACTAGCTGTGGAAAACATTGTGAGAAAAGGAGAAATGCATTTAAAGACCAATTTCTCCTTTTCTCAAAAAAGTAAAAATTTCTTACAGCCAAATGAGCTAGCAGCATTTCACGAGCTGTCATTTCTAAATATTTTCATGGTTGTAATGTTGTTGCTGATTTGCCTTAACCCATTACCACACAATACCACATTTTTATGCACCAAAAAAATAAAACTACCAAATTACCTAGAAATAGAATAACAACTCTTTATCAACGGCTAACATCACCACACAAAAACTAATGTAATTTTGTTATTTCTTTGAAAGTATATCAAACATTTCGCATCCCAAAATTTTGTAAGTGGAGAAACATAGTGTTTGCAAACCCTTGATTTTTAGGTTTAGTTTACAGGAAGTTGCATACAAATTTTCCAGACAATCCTGGTACATTTTCACTCAATCTCTCCTTTAATCAAAATATTTTCAGTAACAACATTTATTCAACATGTAACATTGCGCAAATTGTGAGGTAAGTGTGGTAACAGGTAATCAAAATCAATCTCAACATAATTTGTTGTTAATATAAGATATAAATGTGAATCCGGGTCCATTCGCCCTAAAACATGTTTGCCCTAATTGCTTTTCACCCTAATTCCCCTTCGTCCCGGGTCTGTTCGCTCTAATTCCCATTCGCCCCAGGTCCGTTTGCCCTATATTTCAATTAGCATTCCCCAATAAAAAATTTCTCGTAAACATTTATTTTTCCTTTTTGAGATATTTAGGTTATGTAAGGTAGTTCTTTCAACTCATATTCAGACAAAATTTCAGTAGTAAACGTGAATTGATTTCAAATACATAATAAGGATAAAAGAAATTTATTTGAAGAGCAGAAAATGGTTGTATCAAATTCAAGTTTTCAAATCAAGTTTTCTTGAATTAAGTTATTAATATTACAAGTTAACAATCATGTTTTATTGCCAAGATTATCGGATTAATGATAATTTGGATGATATTGGACCATTTTGACAAAGGATAGAATAATTATTTGACACAATCAATTTTTTATCAAAATTTATTACATCACAACTATCACTTAGAAGTTACCTTTAATCAAAAAATGAATAAGTATACAATATACAACCCCATCCTAGACGTTCTAGAAGTTCAAAGAAAGATTATGGGTAAAAGTATTAGAATTGAAATATGAATGTTTAGTTTAATTACGACACAATTTAGTATGGGTCTAAATAAAAAGCTTTGCAAATGACAATTGAATGTAATAAATTCCAAATACACTTTAAAACATTGTGAAAAAGGAGAAATTGCTTGCCAAAAGTTGGAATTTATTAAGTCCCCCCCTAAAAAAAAATCACGAAATTTAGACCATTGAAACACAATCAGACTTTTTACGAGACAGTCACAGTTGAATAAGATTTTTTTTAAAAGCATTGTTGACATTATATAACAAAATGCCAATAACAGTAGATAGCATTGTGAGTAAATGAGAAATTGCTCCCCACAGGGTGAATGGGTCATAATTCACAATTCACACTTAGATGTTAGTAGACGAAAACATTGGTGAAAATGACAAGCTGATTTGACTACATATAATTCGCGCATAAAAAACTTAGTTGTCCACTGGACCATACAACAAAAACTACAATACGCTCAAAATCATTTAAAAAAGAGGGGCAAACATAAAAAATAGGGCGAAGCGAACAGACCCAGGGCGAACAGACCCGGGGCGAAAGTATATTTAGGGCGGACCCGATACCTATACATGTGTCAATAGGGAAAATAAAATTTCATCTTCCTATCAGCCTGGTTAGCTCAATCAGTAAAGCACTTATTTACTTCAAAATTCAAGCTTGCAGGTTCAAGCCTCCGACAAGCAAACAATCAATAATTCTCTTTTTAATAAGATGCTAAACCTAGGCCCCATTGTGGCAAGGCTATTTACTTCAGGATGTAAAAGATCCAAGGGGGCTCTCAATATCTCTCTCTTGAATCAAACTTCAACTATCCTAAATAAAAACTTATTGCCTTCTTAGAGTTGACCATAGAGGCAATGCTACTGTCATATCATAAATAAACAAAATCCCTCATAATCATTTTTGTATAAGTTAACTTTTAATTTCTCCCATGGCTGTCTGTCATGTGCACTCAAGTTTTTTCCTTTTATGCAAAACTTCTGGAAATAGCAGAATTGTGCCATAGGTCTTTCAAATTGACAGATTTGCACCCTAAGGCTAATCTGGTAAGAATAACATGGCGCTAAATCCATGGTGTCCAGAGTGTTCACGCATCCTTGTTTGTAAAAGCAGTGACGTTAACTGAACATCGATCGCGAAACATGAGAAACAAATAAGGATTAAGCTATTAACTAACATACTCATTTATTCTGTTCCTCAAGGGGGTTTGGGGGTTAAATTTTTATAGAAATAATAAGAAATAGAATTTTTGGGCTAGCTGCAGCCGGAAAGTAGTCCGGTTATCAACAATGTAAACATTCAGTGTCGTAAAATGTAAACTTTTTTTTCTTCGATGTCAAGCTGGGATTTTACATTAGGATAATACATGAAATCAAAATGTTTATAATCATCTTTGCATACGCATTTTATGTAAAATCCATTTCATTTCGAGCTTATCAAAGTATTATTCCCTAAATCTTGGAAAGTACCGATTCTTAATATAGTAACAATATCTATAGTTAGTAACGGAAATGATGTAAATAACTCCAACGTGTTTTTGACAGTATGTAAAGTTATGCGATTCGCCGAGTATAAAACTTACTTACTCGACCAGCACAATTTCAATTTACTTTTTAGATAAATTGATGATAATAAGGTTTATAGGGATCGTAAGATAGATAAAGAAAAGGATGGGAAATTATTTTTTCAAGGCATTCAGGGGAAAGGATGTGAGGATTTTATTCATGGGTTTGGATGCTGCGGGAAAGACGACGATCTTGTATCGAATGAAACTTGGCGAGGTCGTGACAACCATACCTACGATTGGGTTTAACGTTGAAACAGTGACATACAAGCGCACGAATCTCATGGCATGGGATGTGGGAGGACGTGATAAGATCCGGCCACTGTATAGGCATTACTATCAGAACACACAGGCCTTGGTACATGTCATAGATAGTAACGACAGAGAAAGGTACGTACGTGTTATGAATTAACAGATCGCTGACCCTGCCAACTTACTCCGTTTGCCACACCCACTGACTCCAACAGGAAGTTCGGCTTCGATATTCAACGGCGTTATTTTAGTTACAAAATTAATATAGCCAATACCATTTAGCTTAAAAGGAAAATTGGTTGGTTGGCGACCTAAACGTCGTAACAACAGCCTGAAATAAGCTATAGTCGCGATTTTAAGTCGCCAAACCAAGTAAAATGCTCCACAAAAATGTCGGCCAATAACGGAGTTCGAATTTTACTTCCGGTCAAAGTGATTGATGTTATTGGCCAATTTGGCGTTGATTTACAGCCGTGATTAGTCAATTTATTGACAAATAAAACTTTTATTTTGTTATAACCCCATTTCCAATTGACTGATCGCGTCTGTCAGTCTAATAGTCAGTCGACCAAAACATACTTATGTTTAGTCTCTAACACAGAAAACAAAATTTTGAACCACTCAAATTCCAAAGGGGCTACAGACATTTCAAAGTGAATTCACGTTAAAAATAAGTGCCACATGGATATAAACTATTGTGGTAAAAGGAAAACTTTCTTGTTACATGCAATTTCTCCTATTACCACAATGTTTTCCTTGATAGGGTTCGTGTGGTAAAGGGTCAATTAAATAGTTTGTATGGTATTATGAAAGAAATGCTTCCGGATTTCGCCCTATTTTTCCTTTTGGGTCTGAATAGAACGCTTGAGAAAAATAAACATGTATAGTTCACCAAAGTGAGCTTGAGAAAAAATAATTATCGTCGGCCGTCTGCGTTAGTTGAGTGTTTTATGAAAACTGCCGAAGTAGGGTCGTTACATATGAACTGTGGCGGATCCAGAATTTCTGTAGAGGAGGTTCAAACTTAAACACGGGGAGTTCGTTTTCCTATTATTACCCAATTTTCATTGAATTTCCCAATTAAAATGAAAAAAATATGGCTGCTAAGGGTGTTCGTTTGAATACACCAGAACCTCCTTTAAATCCGCCACCAATGAAGATTTATCTGGTTATTCTTGATGTACTATATCTTCCTTATAATCGTTGTACAAATTTACCAATGACTCACTATAGACCAATGTGCTGGCAATTGTTCAAAACATTGCAAATGGGTTTGAAATAAATCCGATGTAGTGCAAATTTTTTCTGTCGACATATCGATTGGGCACTGAAATGTGTCCTTACACTAGTTTCAACAACAGTGGGCGATACATAACGTAGGATTTTAATTATCATATGTACTTAACCCATTACAAGACGACAAAATTTTAGACTGGTCCAAACTTCATAGCATTTACAGGCGATAATTCAAAGTTTATGAAATTTTAGACTTTCTCAATTTTCTGGGTAGAAAACATTGTATGGGAATGTGTCAAAAGAGGTTCATGGCCCCGAGGATGCGACAGGTGAAGGCACGAAAAGTTACATCCCCTTGTTTGGGCTATTCCGAGAAAACATATGTTAACTTTTGTCGGCGACCAGAGCTTGAATGAGCTGTAGCTACGATGTTTTGGTCACCCTGCAATGATATATTAGTTCATAAATCGAGCAATCAAGTTTTCCTAAAACGAAAGTGCGTATTATGCGTTAATGGCGATAATTCCTTGACAAATTACTGCTTCGGTGCAGTGGACCAAACTGTATAATGGAATAGATATTGATAGTCAGCCAGTAAAATACGAAAAAAAAATCAAGACCCGTGCCTGATTAAAGAAGCACACTGTAGTTGCAGGGCTCGTGTATGAGTGACCCTCAAAAATCTGAAAATACCCTTTTTGACCTTTATAAATTTCTCCTAATGGGTCATTTTGACCCCGTGAGAAAATTTTCTAAGGATCAAAACAGGGGTATATCCCTAAATTTTTCAATCACGTATCTTATATACTATTGAACTGCTTACTTTACACATTAAGAAGAAAATGGCAAGTGGCGCTTAACCCCTCTAATTTCTGCCCATGGTTCACTTTTTGTTGTTTTGACCCCTGAAAAATCAGTTTTAACGCTTAGAATTTCGTGGTTAAGGAGTCAATAACTCTTCAAATGCTAGCACTTGCCCTGCACTTTAAACATTGTGTTAGTCGATATAGGACAAACATTGTGAGACAAAGAGAAACTGTTTCTTAAAATTAATTTGTCATTTCCTTACAGCGATTTTACTACACGTTTTATCGTATAGCGTATCAAAATGCGGGATTGTTACGGTAGGCTGATATATTCTCTATATATCTTCACAGACTCGAACAATCTATAGACGAACTGGTTCGGTATCTTGACGAGGACGAGTTACGGGGAGTTCCGATTGTTATCATGGCGAACAAACAAGATTTGCCGAACGCCATGAAACCGGAGGATATATACACAGCTATTCGTAAAGCAAGCCCAGTGAGACAGAGAGACTGGGCCGTATTTGGTGTCTCTGCAGTGACGGGAGATGGGCTGTTTGAGTGTTTGGATTGGCTGACAACACACATTAAACAGAAGGAGAATGATAAAAAGGAACAGAAGGTTTCCCAACCTAACAGCTCTCAAAACACTGGAAACAATGCTACAAAGGACTCTAAAGACGTGTCAAAACTATCCTATTTTTCAGATATAATTTACACTTTCGGAAAACTACTGATGTCGAAATAGATTTTATGAGAATTTGGACATGTTAATGCACCTTTAAGATAATTTAGCTAGCAAAGCGTCAGCTTTGATAGCTCATGTTAACAGACAAAGTTTTGAGGTCGTCTCAAGTTTTAAAGATTGCAAACTGCCACTGGAGGCTTAACCACTAAATCCAGTGAACATCTACGCCACAAAAACAATTCTTATGTATTTCAGAAATATTGCAAAGTCTACCTGCATATTCATCTCCTAGGTAATACTAGCGCACTTGAGTATATCGGCGTAGTCATTCTAAATGGTCGTATCTATAGCTTGAATCAAGCTGAAGTTACAACGTTTTAAAACTTCTTCAAAAGCATGCTATATAATCCATTCCCACTCCATCTCGGAATCTCAAGAAAAGGTTTGGAAAACATTGTGAACAATGAAGAAATTGCTTGTAACAAGCAATTTATTTAGTGTCCACAATGTTTTCTACCCCACAAAAGAGCATACTTAATAAAACCATGCTTTGCTAGCATACAGTACTTTCAGTACTTTGATTTATTGTGCTGTTTAAAAATATCATATCCATTTTCTACTTTGATATATAACACATACAGTTAAACAACTGACGGATCGCCGGCGCTGCCCCCTCATTTCGCTGGTAACACCAAATGACTACGAACGGAAAGTTCGACTTTGATACTAAACAGCGTTATTTTGCAGAAATTATAGCCAGTGACATGTAACAAAAAGGTTAAACTGTTGGTTAGCGACATTAATATTTCAACTGAGCATTAGTTGCAACGTTTAAGTCCAAAAAACTCCAAAGTTGGAGATCAATGTTCACTTCCGTTCTAAGTGAATGATTTGATTGATTGGTTCTTTGACTGACAGTTGCGATCGGTCAATTGTGGTAATGTTAAGCAAAAAGGGACCTTCCGAGAAGAAAGAAAAGAATTGACCATGATCAAACTGCACCGTTTGCACAGGATTATCAGGATTGAAACTTTTCGCTTTTAACAAATTTTCTGGACCTAGAATGGTTGTTTCTATCATACAATATGTTTGTTTTCGAAAAACTATATCTAATCGATCTCGGCTGAATCTAATCAATGGTTCAAATATTTCTTCCGTCTAGTTCCCAGAAGGTCCATTTTTGGCCTGACATTAGTAACTGCTGAAATGAATACAAACCAGCGGGGGAAAAGGCTTCATTTTTATTATGTACATTTATAATAATATATATTATGTTGAACAATATAATGAATAAATTGTTTTGGTATTTGGACATTTTCACCGGATGCCAATTATTCAGCAGACTGAATACAACACATGAGGTACTTACTGTCCTTATTTGACCGGTCGCGGCTGTTAATCAAATAACCAGTAGACCAATGAAATCATTCATTTAGTCAAGGAATTAATTTAGAACTCCGACGCTGGGCGAATTTTTTTTATATCTTTTCTGTTGGTTTGGCGACTTTATCGTCGTAACTACAGCTTATTCAAGCTGTAGTTACCACGTCTAGATCGCCAACTAACCCTTCTATCTATTTATAACATGCAACTGACCATAAGTTTTGAAAACTAACGCCGTTTAAAATCGAACCGAGACTTCTTATCGGAGTCAATAGGCGTGGCCAAGTATTGGTCTATTGTGTTCAGGCAATAGCGACTGGTAGGTCTTAAAGTGCTTTACACATGTAAGACTGGAGAACCTGTCCAATCTACGCTGCTCTGCTGTATTTGGCTCGTTAAATTAGGACAGGCTGGCCAGTCAATATACTAATTATTATGAAATTTTCGATCGACCAATCAAATCACACATTTAGACTGGAAATGAACTTTGAACTTCAACATTCTCCAAATTTAATGAAAAGAATTTGTTGGTTTCGAGTGTGAAACGTCAAAACTATAGCTTATTCAAGTTGTAGTTACGACGTTTACGCCACAAACTAACTCTTTTACTTATTTGATACACTTTATTTATCATAAATTTTTCAATGTCACAACATTTGATATTTAATCCGAGGTCAATCCTGTCGGAGGAAGGTGAGTTGGGTAAGCGATCCACCACTTGCCCTTTACTTACTTTACTTTATTACGACATATACTCGTTTGACAATCAAAACATAGTAAGACCAGCGTAATAAAACTGTAGTTATGAGGTTTGGGTTGCCAATATTTCGACACAATGTCGCAACTCGAGCAAATGCGAGAGGGCTAGTCAATCCAGTCGTATTCTTTTCACAGCTCCTCGTTAAAATCGACCGATCGCCGATTTTGATGTGAGCGCCTGAATCGCCTGGATTTTAACGCCTGGTAAAGGCGTAAAGACAACTAATAATCTGTAAGATAAACTTGTAAAGTTTATCTTACAGATTATTAGTTGTCTTTACGCCATTACCAGGCGTTAAAATTTTAGACTGGTCCAAATTGAGAGGAGTTGCTGATGATAATTTAAAGTAGATGAAATTGAAGATTTTTGTAACTTTTTGGGTAGAAAACATTGTGGAAAATGAAGAAATTGCTTGCAAATAGCAATTTCTTTAATTTCCACAAAATTCTCCTAATAGTTTTTCTTGGGCCACATCAGAAAGCGTCAATTTATGGGAATGGATTACTGCTCAGGAAACAAACTTGTTTTAGGGAAAAACCCTTTTTATTTGAAAAATCTCCTAAAGGGAGACAAATTTTCCATGCAACACTAATTCTCAGTCAAACTGTATCAATTATTTTCCTTCCATCACTATGGGATCTCTTCCTGAATTTAGGCCTATCCTCTAAAGCAGTATTACTAACCTAATATCTTGAAAAAACAAGATGTGTTTGTGAAACACAAATGCCCCCAAAACAGCAAATTTTTCATAAGTTTGAAATTGACAGATGACCTTGACTTTGTCACATGACCATGAGCTTTGTACCAGTAGATGCGTATCATTGAGATCTATCATCATGCCAAATATGAACATTGTATCTTGAATAGGAAGGTAGTAATTGGCAATGTTAAGTGGTTTTTTTGTTAAGTTTTGTAGACAGACATGACAGTCGGACAACGGTAAAACAATATGCCCCCGATCTTTCGATGCGAGGGCATAAAAACAGATGAGGGCATAAAAACAGATAAAGAGTCACCAAAAGATCATTCCTGTGAAATCTGCTTGGATTTCATCCTCCAGTTTCTTAGTTTCTGAGAATAAGATTTTCAAAGATTTAACTATACACCATATATAGCATAAAGCCCTGCCAATAAATCCATTTTAATCCGATTTCACGATTTTTAAAGTTTAAAGAAATGTCTCCGACCACATATTTTGATTTCGTGTCGTCTCATATCTCTGCAAAATTGCCCTGTCGGAATGCTTTGTCGATATTTTACTTTGAAATGATCGAGCTTATGTACTTTCGACAGTTCACGAAAGAATATAAATCACAGAAACACATTATATTAACGCTGTCAATTTGTTAATCAATCTTTTTAGCCGGTTTAATACCATACACGACCAGAACCCCAATTTGACAAAGACCAGAAAACATGGCAATCACATTTGGGACCTGAAAATAAACATTTATTCACATCACAACATATTCTCAAGAGATCCAGGGCTCGTGTCCACCGGCCAATTTATTTATCGTTTGTTCCTTTAATTTCATAACCAAGGATCTGCATGACCGAAACAATCTAACCAGAGTTCTCGTTTTGAAAAATTTTGATTGGTCTCGTTCACCTGACGGATCGCGGTATTCAATAAAAGAATCAGTCGACAAATCAAATCATTCTGTGTCACAGGACGTGAACATTGAACTTAAACATTGGCCGACACTGATGTAAAACATATGTGTTGGCTATGCGACTTAAACGTCACAACTGTAGATGATTCAATCTGTAGTTACGACGTTTAGGTCGCCAAATCAACCAATAAGCTTAATAAAAAAATGGCGGCCATTGTCGGAGTTCAAAGCTCGATCCCGGACTGAATGGATGATTGGTAGAATGATTACTTGATTGACAACCGCGATTGGTCAATCGGTTGATGAATATTAGCACAGTATGTGTTACACGACGATAACCGAATATGTGAATATGCATTAACTGTTTTCCAAAAGTATTTTTTCTCGGGGGCCATCTAAAAGCTGGATTGCTAGGGAATGGGTCAATGAAGAAATTTATTCGTCTCTTCGTTGTTTCTTTTTTTTACAAGATTTTCGTTATACTAGAATACACATTAATTTTAAAAAAACTGTACCTATCTTCCTTACTTAATCATACAAATACTAAACAAGCAATAGGTTGCTCGCTAAATAAAACACATGCCTTCGGTAAAAAACCAAAAATAGCAAAAAATGTGGGAAATAAAGAAATTGCTTGCTGAAAGCCATTTCGTCATTAACGACAATGTTTTTTACTCAAATATGCAAAACATTTTTTCTGATTCCATCAATCATCGTCTGAAACTTCCTTCAATATGGGTCAGTGGAAAATGTTGCCGTCTGTAAAAGGTTAAAAGTGTATATTTGGCGTTTATTTTACCACAGATGTATACTTACATAAATATAAATGTCATTGAGCAAAAGGCCGTAGGCTAACCAGGAAAAAGAACACATGCCTGTTGATACCAGTAAGGCTAATGATATGCTAGAGGCACTTTTCTCTGCTATACACTGTCTCTGTTAATAGAAACAATGAAACAATTGTCAAAAATCAAAGCACTAAAAGTGCTGATGATGGACGTCCCTGTTGGCACAGTAGAGTGGTGCATCAATTTTGGTGTAGAAAATGACATTTTTCATGTAGATAATCTTATTGAAGCATAAAGTATCGCCTTGCCTGCTTGGCTTAATAGGAATACAGGATTTTTATTATTCTAGAGTCCTGAGCAAGATCACAAGTTTGGCAAAATTACCATTTCGACACGCGTCATTTGTCTCTCACCGATGTAAATATGATAAGCAATTTGCCTATTAAGTTGGCTGAGCAGTTAATGGCTCAAATTTATTCTAGTACTTGTTTTGTTTGTTTGAATGGGATTTTACGCCGCTTTCAACAATCTTTCAGTTATATCGCGGCGGCTGGAGCACCTAACAATGGCTTCCTGGTATTTCTCACACCAGTACCGCCATCACATCCTTTTCTAGCCTCCAGCTGCTATCCCACATAGATCTACGATTATCGACCCATTGGTGGTTGCCAAATTTTCAAGTACTTGTACAAATACATGTATACATATAAGATACTTAAGATTTAAAAAATGTCATTCGCTGGTTAATGCAGAAAGAACGGACACTTACAACTTGTAACAAGGGTGTGAGCATCAATATGGTTGAAAAGGTGAGTAGAACAGCTCCGAATGTGTCCATCATCTTACTTTCATCTATGATATGTTTGACGTAGATATACAGACAGGCTAATATAGCAGCACATACTCCTAGCTGTTGTACCGGTCCAGACTGAAATTCACATAATGATTAAATATACATATTAACACGTTAAAATAGCATCAAATACGTTTAATTTACACTAAATCCAAGATTTTGAACCGATCCCCACTGAAATAACTACTTAATAACATAATATACATATATAGAGAGGCTAAATAGTAGCACAGACGTTTAGCTGTTATACACCCCCGGACTAGAATACACATATAACACAATGAACAAGAATAGCAAAAGGTATACAGGAAATCATCAACATTGTATCCGATATAAAAAGGGTGTGAAAACGAAGATATTTTGAAAGCTTACTAAACTTTTACCATCTTTCTCGTTTGTTTTGATAAATTCTCTTCATTGTCATGTGGCTAAAATACATACACACTTCCGCACACCTACTAGGTGGTGACTTGCATCGCAATAGCAGCGATTTCCCAATTTGTTAAGGTCGATGTGGGGAGTGAACAAGGTTAATTACTTCAGTGAATGGGGTTAAACGCCACTTTTAACGGTATTTCAGTCATATCGCGGCGGCTGGAGCACCTAACAATGGATTCCGGGTATTTTTCAAACCAGTACTGCCACTACATCCTTTCCAGCCTCCAGCTGCTATCCCACTTAGATTTACTATTATCCACCCATTAGTGACAGACAAATGTCGGAAAGGATATGTGCCGTCGCCGGAGATCGAACCCATGACATCCAGTAATTGAAGATTGGGAGTCTGGTGCGCTACCGACTGCGCTATATCGGCGGATCGTGAAAAGGGTTAAAGCATTTTTACCTTCTGTTTTGACACTACTATAAAAGAAAGGACATATCCAGTGTTGAATGTAGAAGCAATCACGTTGATCTGTACGAATGTTGAGTTTTCTACTAGAATACCGTAGACGATGCCAGACAGTGAACTACAATACATACAAAACGAGAGTAACCGTACGCCTATATCGGGACCCAAGATATTTAAACTTTTTTTTCAAACTGAGTTTATAATCAAATTAACTCTTTAAAGTTTTGCAAAAATTTAGACCTGTCGAAATTCAAAGGTTTTCTCAATTATAAGATTACAGGGATTTAACAGGAAAGGGTTAAACTTCGAGTTGAGATGAAAGATATGTTTATGCTTAGATCCTACGGTAATTGCATGTAAATAAATGACAATATTTGTAGCCTCTAATATACAAATAAAATTAAAATAAGATATCTATTTAAATTTAAATTTTGAGTAAATTTTCAATTGAGAACGAAAAAAAGTTTAGGATCTCGGGCCCTAGTTCTAGCCTGTCACAACTAGTCTTTAATGTATGGATAGAAAAGTCTTGCATGCTGGTAATTGGTCAGAAAAACGTAATTTGGCTTTTCGTGCCAAACATAACTAGAAACAAAGATAGTGAAATGTCCTTGTTGACACAAACTCATTAAAACACCTGGGCGCTTGGACTTCGGTTTCGTCTACCGAGTCTTGTAGTATTAGCTTAGGAGAATATGATTTAACCCATTCCCACACAGTGACGCCCCTAAAGAAAAACATTTGGGAAAACATTGTGTAAAATGAAGAAATTTCTCGTTACAAGCAATTTCTTCATTTTCCACAATGTTTTCTACTAAGTCAGGGGAAAAATCTGATATTCCATAAACTTAAAAGTGCCGTCTGCAACTCCTTTCAATTTGGACCAGTCTAAAATTTTGCTTTTTAAAATTAGACCAGTGAAAAGTAAAAAGTCGACTCGTTATTTTTTACTTACTTGACCAGGAAATCAAGGAAGAATAGGGCTATAGAATAATAGATTAATAGATATAGAATAATACAGATGCATTCATAACATTTAGGCGAGCGCGCATAATTAGTGAGCGTTCAATGGTATAAAATGTGCGCGTACGCCTAAGCTACAAGTGCATGCACAATAAGCGTCATGGTTTCGATCACCGACGGCGGTGACTAGACCACTTGTAATTTTTACCAATTTTATTATACCACTAGTACTTTGAACATATTTGACTACATTTCTTGTTTTTGTAAATACTAGACTAGACCACCTGTATTTTGTACTCACATAACTAGATCACTGGTACTTTGTACATACTAGAGTATCCCACTGGTATATTGTACACAATTAACTAGACCATTGGTAATTAGAATTTATTTCACTAGACCACTGGCTTTTTGTACATACTTGACTAGACTTTTTTTTGTTTTGTAAATACTTGACTTGACCACTGGTATTTTGTACTTACTTGACTAGACCACTTATATTTTTCCCTCCTTGACTAGCCCACTTGTATTGTGTTGACACTTGACATGACCTTTACATATTTGTACTTACTTGACTAGACCACAGGTATTTTGTACATACTTTACTAGACCACTTTTTTTCAACTTACTTGACTAGACCAACAAGAAAGAATGGGTAAGGCATGCCGCGAGTGTTTCCTGTCTTTATCATGTTGTAACACGCGGGGCTGAAATGAAAGGTATAATTCACATGAATCGCACAAATGTATCTGACAGTGTCATTTCGAGAACAGCGAAGAGTAGAACCTGATGAGACCGTGACAACGAGTATTATTTTCATGCGACATTTCCTATTTGCTATGCGATCCGTAAATCAGTCACCTCCAACTTTAAAGCATCTTTAAAATTACATGTCGTATCCCCTATATTTGTACTTTTCGGCAAGGTAAATCGTAACGAGCTAACATTTTCTTAAAGTCAAACGAACTCAATAAATAACGTCTAATTACGTGTGGCGAACGTCTGTGCGTCAGAACCACGGTGTTATTTATTGTCGTAACCAATCAAAAAACAATTATCTGAATTATGTACTGATCCTGTTTGCTGAAAAGGTCATTGTTAGCTAAACTTGGAATCTATTAACCCATTTCCTCTTGACAAAATTTTAGGCTGGTCCAAATTTAAAGAATTCGCTGACGACAATTTCGAGTTGACGAACTTTCAAAATCCTTTGTCTTTTGGTGTAGAAAACATTGATGATAATGTGTAAATGTCTTCATTTACCGCAATTTTTTTCTAGCATTTTTTCTTGACAGTCGTAGAAAAGAGGGAATGTGTGGAAATGGGTTATCATAATAACATCATAGCTGTGATGACTTCCTTAAAAACTTAATTACATTGTATGAACACGCGAAGCGTTAATATCACCAAGTAAACAAAGGGAAATAGTTTGGAGTGAAATTTTATTTCCATTTTGGGCGCAAGCATACAAAATAGTTGCGCGCTCTGAATTTTGTTAATGAATGCATGAAGTTTGTTTGAATGGGGTTTTACGCCGCTTTCAACAATCTTTCAGTTATATCGCGGAGGCTGGAGCATCTAACAATGGAATCCTGGTATTTCTCACACTAGTACTACCATTACATCCCTTCCTAGCCTCCAGCTGCTATCCCACATAGGTCTACGATTATCGACCCATTGGTGAGACAGAAAGGAAAGGATGAGTGCCGCCGTCGAGGATCGAACCCGGAACCTCTAGATTGACAGTCCGACGCGCTACCAACTGCGCTATGACGGCGGCTTAATTAATATAGGGGAAAATCAAAGAACTGAAAGTACTGTAAGCTAGCAAAGCATGATTTTATTGATTAATCTTTCTTTTCAAAGGTTATCATGATTAGTGGAATTTAGAAGACATTTGCTTTGTAGGGTACAAAACGGCGTGGACAATGTCCACAATATTTTCAAAAGCTATTTTCTTGAGGTGCTTCAAAAGCGCGATTGAATGGGATTCGGTTAAATAGCATGCTTTTGAAGGAGTCATCCACAATTTGAATAAAGTTAATTCACGAGGCCATAAAAAGCAGAATTACTTTTTATGGCGTGGGCATTCAATGGATTCAGTCGTTAAGCCCCCAGTGGCAGTTGGGACTCATTGAACTCTGAGAAGACCTCTAAATTTGGTTTGTTAACTTAAGCTGTCAAAGCTGGCGCTTTGCTAGCTAAAAACACCCAATCAAAACGCCTGAATCTTGATACACGAAACCAAAATTAAACTATATGTACTTACATTCCCCCAGCAATAGACAGATAGGTCAGCACTTGAGTGGATAGTTCAACAAATGTAAATAAATCCATGGTGAGTTTAGTAGCTTCTGTTAGTATGTGTTTTGATGTCGCCGTTTTATTTCATCACTAGTACTTGTGAGCCGTGGCACTGAAAATAAATGACCTTGTGCATGAGCATGACATTTCTCATAAGTTAGCATATCCAGTAAACCCGGATTATAACGATATATGGGGATTCAAAACACATATCGTTCAAAGGTGTGGCATTCCTAAGCCCGACTTGTCCGACATGGGCTTTTCTACTTGCGGACAAGTAGATTTTCAAGTCTAGGGATAAGTAATAAGTAATAATTAAAAATCTTGGAATGGTAAACAATAGTTCCAGCATTTTTTCTCAAAATTTATCACCTCATATTTTTCGCGGACATGTTTATTTTAATTCTGGACTATTAGAAAACCAGGTATTATTGGTCAATGGGCGCGGCGGGCGATGTTAGTGGGCGAGACTAGATATGCGTCAATTATCATATAGTCATATAGATAATAAACAACCCACTTTATAACAGGAGTCAGCCCGATTAGCTCAGTTGGTAGAACACTTGATTTTAAACCTCAAGATCACGGGTTCGTGCCCAGGGCTGACAATATCAACTAACACAACTAATTGTCTTTCCGATGAGACGTTAAACCGAGGCCCCGTGTGACGATGCTATCCATCGAGCACGTTAAAGAACCAGGCGGAGCTCTCAGCAGTTTCGTCCTGTATCCTTACACTATCCCCCATAACAACTAACCGTCTTCTGGGGGCGTCGCTCATATGGGCATGTGCTACGGTCGCGACGATAATTAAACGGAAATATACACATTATAACAGGACTCCTAATCGTGGGGTGCCTGGTGCGATCCACGGCAGCGGCAAAAATGCTTTCAGATAATAAATTTTGTCTCCAAACAATAGGTGTTAAATCCTGTGAGCTCGGAAATGATGTTGTGCTAGTAAAGTTGCGAGAAATTGTGCCAGGAATCTATGGTTAGGTGCTCCAGCCGCGGTGATATGACTTATGTATTGTTAGGAGTGACATTAAACCGCATTCAATCAACAATCAAAAAAAGAAATTCAAGAACTAAGGATTGAAAATGACATTATCATGTGAACTTTTTTCATCTATATTTTAGAGTACTAAATACGATCGCCAATGATTATTTTAGAAATTGTGAACACAACATACCTCCTGTTTGCTCAGAATAAGAATAACGTAAAACAAACGCTCTTTCGGAGAGTATTATATTGACGAAGGTCTATTTCAGTAATCATTTTCCCGACTTCATTATAAACAACACGAATAGATGAAAATGAAAAAGCAGCTGGTATCCTTATCGATCACATTCAATCCTTACAAAACTGGGATAAAGGGTGGATGTGCGTGTCGTTTCCATCAATTGACTTATCGCAACTGTCAATCAAAGGATCAATCAACCAATCAAATCATTCACCTAGACCGGAATAGAACTTTGAAATTCCGATTTTGGTCAACATGTACGTGAGGCATTTTTGTTGGTGTGGCGACTCAAACCTCGTAACTACAGCTTAATCAAGCTGTAGTTACGACGTTTAAGTCGCCTACCAACAAACATTTTACTTTTTTGCTACATGTTACTTACCATTAATTTTACCAAAGTGGAACTTCTAGTCGGGATCAGGGGGCGTGGCAAGTTGAGACAGTTGGCGGGACAATCTATCCGTTAGTTTCAAGTGTGCTACAAGTAAAGACTCAAATCAGCAGGTGCGTCCGCACAGTCTGTTCAAACTCTTCACTATGCCCTCTGAAGAAAGCTACTGACAACAGGATTGTGTAGACCATCGGTCAGTATTTATTGGCTGTCCAGGCTGCTCGGTGTCTGCGATTCACGCATATGTGCAGTTGTTGAAATGTCACGCACAAGCTCAAATAAGAAGCATCTGTCACGCGAAGACAATCGCCACGGTAACCCGTAACTAGAGGCAATGAATGCCTGATTCAGGCAACTCTGTTGAAAAAGGATTCTTTTTCCGTAATTTAAGTTAAGGGAGGAAACTTTCTTTTATTTAACCATTTTTTCAGTCAAGCAATATCAATTATTTCCCTTGCATCACTATGTGATTTCTGCCTGAAATTTGGCCAATCTTCCAAAGCTTTATCATTATAGCGTTAATGACCAACCCAAGCTGTCGTCAAAGAAAGAAACAGCCAATCAAATCATTCACTTATCGGAAGTAGAATTTAGAAATCCAACATGGGCCGCGAATTATGCGTAGTGTTTGTTAGTATGGAGACTAAAGCGTCGTAACTTCAGCTTATTCAGGCTGAAGTTATGACGGTTGGGTCTCCAAGCAACCATTTCATTCTTTGTTAACACATTTTTTAATATTATGCGCACACGCACAATTTATACGCGTGCAAGCTCAGTTTTTGATCACGCACGCCTCCATTTACGGGCTTTTAACGCGGTTTTTTAACGTGCACGATTTAAATTGGAACTTTTGGCTCATTTAGTACGCCATAAGTTATAAGGATTAAAAATAATCCGGTGTCTAGAAACGTGACCAACACAATCACATGGTTATTATTTAGATAAATACATGCATGATGAAATTGTAACATGTTATATAACAAAATGCTTGAGTTAAAATGTCTACGCTTGATTTGATATTCAAGGGGACGCTTATCGCTTTACTAGTAAAACCATTTAACCCTTTCCTGTTCTAAATTTTTTTAGACCTTTGCAAATTCAAAGGATTTGCAGAAGAAAATTTAAAGTGGATTCAATTTGAAAAATTACCATTCAGTAGGGTAGAAAATATTGTGGAAAAAGAAGAAATTGCTTGTTACAAGCAATTTCTTCTCTTCCCACAATGTTTTCTCAAGTATAAAATCACAGGGACGCAAAAACCAGTGATTGTACAGGAAAGGTTTAAGAAATCAAGAGAACATTTATTTGTTTTCGCCTTCATATGAAAAAAAACATAATCACACTGCATGTGTCCGCGGACGATTACGTTTTTAGTTTCAAACCTCGAGGAAACAAAAAAAAGTTCTGATCATTTCTTATAATTCAATACTATTCGTATGGATCGACATCAATTGACCAATCGCGGCAGTCAATCAAATTACTGGTCGATCAATGATTGATTGATTGAATGGTGTTAAACGCCACTTTAGAACAGTATTTAGTCATATCGCGGCGACTGTAGCACCGAACAGTGGATTCCTGGTATTTCTCACACCAGTACTACCATTACATCCTTTCCTAGCCTCCAGATTCTGTCCCTCTTATGTTTACGATTATCCACCGATTGGTGAGAGACAAATGTCGGAAAGGATATGTGCCGAAGCCGGGGATCGCATCCATGACATTCCATTATTGAAGATTAGGAGTCTGATGCGCTACCGACTGCGCTATGACGGCGGCTGGTCGACCAACGAAATCATACATTTAGACTAGAAATGTTTTGAACTTTTGATCTCCTATATTTGCCGCCATTTTTATTAACCTTCATGTTAGTTTGGCGACTTAAACGTCGTTTAACCCTTTCCCGTCCGATCCCTGGTTTTTACGTCCCTTTGGTTTTATACTTGAGAAAAGATTGTGAAAAAAAGAAGAAATTGCTTATAACAAGCAATTCCTTCTTTTTCCACAATTTTTTCCACCCAACTAAATGATTATTTTTCAAATAAATTAGACTGTAGATTGTCCTCGGCAAAACCTTTGAATTTTGAAAGGTCTAAAATTTTGCAAAACAGTAATGGGTGAAGTTGGAAACGTAGGGCGTAGCCAAGGAAGTAAGTGGGCAGGGCCAGGGACCATTCAATTAGCAAATATTTGAGCACTCGGGTGATATTTCCAACCAGTTTGGATGTACGTGAAGCACAGACAATGAGCAGCATCGATGGCCAGCAACTAGAGCATTTAGAATATTTGGCGATCGTCTAAAAAAAACTTTGGGTAAGTATCTTGGGTAAGTGCATAGTGAAAACCTAGATCAAACTGTGCGGACGCACAGGCTGATCTAGGTCTTTACTTGGCGCACATGTATTGGTATTACATATACATATAGTTGGAAATGTCACACCAAAGCTCATTGGCTCGTTTGGGACAGTTTTGTTCTTTTTGTTGTTGTTTTTATGAACTACACAAGTTCAAACCAAGCGAACAAAACAGTTCCGTTTACACCTATCTTTTAGGTTGGCGGAGTTCAAATAAAATAATTTGCTAAACAGCCAATAACGATGACGGTTATGTAAGAGGTGAATAAACTGTCATCATATAGATCGTCGCTCTTTAAAGCGCTAAAAGTTCGATTAGCTCAGTCTGTTACAAGCTATGCTCCTAGTCCTGGGTGAGTTAGTTCGAATCCCATTTCGACAAACCTTCTTTTCGATAATTGATAAAAGTCACTGTTATAATTCTGTTCTGTTGTGGTTTTACTGGTAAGATAAATGACAGGAACCCACGGTCAGTGGCATCGGCTACTGTTGCATAACTGAAATGCTGTTGAAAGTAGCGTTAAACCCGATATAAACAAACCGTGAAGTAGACAATAATTATTTTGCTTTCGAATGATGTAAGGTTATTGTTGGGAAATTGTAGCAGGACGAATCATCCTTGGTTGATTGTACAAAAGATCAAAGTGCATGTATAATAACGCAAAGAAATGTGAAGTCAGGCAATTTAAGTAAGAATTTAGCTTCAAGCATGTCCTTACTGTGTATATGGAACCAAGATATGACCTACACAAATTAAAAATAAACGACCCGTTTATCTTGAAGATTACATTATTGTATACATGGTATACAGTCTATCCTTTACACTTAGGGTTATGTCTAGGCGTAAACGAACAGACCAATTTTCTTTTTCTTCTTGAACGATAGATGCACCTGAGACGATGAGTGGCAAAGGGATAATTTTGTGTATACCTATAGACAAAAAATGACCTTCGACCTCTCACTGTCTCTGTTGGCCAGTATAATGTCCAGTGCTACGTTTTGTCGCCTTCTGTAAAGTCGTGTATTCTAATTTATCCTCCAATTAAGAACATATATTGAACACCAAAATTTCCACCAACGGACCTTTTTACAACCCTTCGATATAAATAGAATGAGACATTGCCGCAATTTAAACCCTGAATTTCAATCAATTTTTCAGTCGTCTGCAGTAAATTACATGATATTGCACTAATATTTAATTAGCCTTTTCCGTCCGGTAAAGAGTTCATGTGCGGACTGATGAAGGAGAAAAGGTAGACTGGGGATAGGGACCATCTTGCGTCAGTCGGAATGCATGTCGATCGCAGTGTACTTATATTCTGTTTAAATCGAAATATTTCAAAGAAACAAACAAGATAAGGGTAAATATAAACATACCTCCACCGGATAACCTTCACTATTGGGAAACTGCAGTAGTAGTGAATAGTATACACCGTGTATGTAGCATTTAACTGTGACGGGTTAAGTGATATTACACAAGGATATCAACCTAGTAACGACCGTCTTTATTTAATATTTCTTACTATTAAAAAATTCAGCAGGCGTCAAAATTTTAGACAGGTCTGAGTTGAAAGTTGTTCCTACCGAAAATTCCGGCGGCACATATTCTTTCCGACATTTGTCTCTAACCAATGGGTGGATAATCGTAAACCTAAGTGGAATAGCAGCTGGAGGCTAGGAATGGGTGTTGTGGTAGTATTGGTGTGAGAAATACCAGGGATCCATTGTTAGGTGTTCCAGCTGCTGCGATATGACTGAAATACCGTTTACAGTGGCGTTAAACCCGATTCAATCGATCCATCAATCCTACAGAAAACTCAAAGTGCACTTGAATTGAATATAGAAGTCATTTACGGGATAGAAAACATTGTGATGAATGAAGAAATTGCTTGTTACAATGCCTAATTGGAAAGTTCCAATATTCAAAATAACATTTCACCTCTTAATCATAGTTTTATCCCTTTATAATTTCACATAGAAAATGACAAAATTAACTGACTAAAATTAGACGTTCAATGATAGGAATTAAGCCCCATTTCACCCCTACTCAACCAAACGACTACATGTCAGAGAAAGAAATCATTTGTCACTAGAATGAACCCTTTTCAGATTTTTCAACAAAGGGCCATAACTCTGTGAAAAGTAAATGGTCTGTAACCAAAATATAATATTCATATCTTGATACTTAGCACACCAGAGAAGTTTGAATGAAATCCGTTAGGTAGTTGAAGAGAAAATGATCGGACAAGATTTTCAAATAAAGGGCCACAACTCCTGGAATATTATAGGAACGTAACCAAAACACCACATACACATTTTTATTTGATAATGAGCGCTTGTGTGAAACTTAATGCAAATCCATCAAGTAGTTTATGAGAAAATGGGCGGACAAAGAAAAGTGACAGGCCGACCGACTGAAATGCTGACTCCTATTAACCGTTGTCATGCTGAAACCGGAATATTTCTATTTTGGCAGGCAGGATAGACTAAGATCAGTCTGCACATATGTGCAGGCTGATCTTAGTCTATACCTCCTACATATTCCTTTTTTTTTACGCTAGAACTGAATGCAGTGCATGATTGGAGTGATTCAAATCTATTTTTGACAAACATCTGTGATCGTCGGTCTCTATCAATACGCAGAGGGTAATTGACGGATCTCTGCTGTTTATCAAAAATCGGATTAGCCAATGAAACTGGTTGTTTATACCGAAAGTAAACTTTGAACTCCTTTTTCTAGGTAAAGCATTTTGTTGGTTCGATGACTTTTAAAAACGCCATTTTCAAGATGTAGCTGCGACGTTTAGGTCATAACCAACGTTTGACCTGTGCATTTTGTGTCCCAGATAACACATGTTACACTGAAATAGTGTTGTTCATTTCCTCAATCGAGCAGTGTCTGAGTTCATTAAATCTTTCAATTTTTTCCAGAGATCATTTTTTCGTAATTGGGTGAACAACAAAAGCTATATCTTCACGAGTGATAGAGATTATTATCTTTCGATGGGTGAACAACAAAAGCTATATTGATTAATCGATCTTGCGCGAAACAAACGATTGCTCTCATTCTTTCTTGCAACAAAGAGACTAACTGTGAATATTTTGGGTAAAAAAATCTAAAAGGGCCTCATTTGTAAAGGAATTACATATGTACTAAATCATGAAATCACGACTATGTACAATGTGTACCTGTCAAATAAAATACGTGTTCTGTTCTGTTCGTGATCTTTGGTCCCTTGTAGACAAACAAAGCAGGGCAAAATCTGACAAAAGATTAGTTTGCTATTCTGACACCAGTATTTTACTGGTATGTCGATGAAATGATCAAGTCACTATGGTAAATCACAACAAATCTTGATAATTAATCCGTGATCATTAATTAGATAAAGTTAAATCGTCGGTGGGCGAACAAAATGTCGTAAATACAGTCTTTCAGGCTGTATTTACGACATTTTGATCGCTCATCGACGATATGTATTGTCTAGTCTGGCCATACAACAGATAGATAGATAGATAATTTTATTGACGTAAACTTTACAGTTTCTTGTCAAACAACAATGAGTATGTACAAACAAAAGCAACACGTGATCAAATAAGCCAAGAAAAATACAAGAAATACAGTATGATGTATATTGAAGAGAAGCAGATGACAAATAAGATATTATGGAGCTGTATATGATGTATGAAATTATACAGTCTGTATATCATTCAAAATACCATTTCTTCGGATGAAAGCCTCTTTTATAAACTTTGCCAAATCAATTAACACATTTTTACTTGAGTTATTAAACAGTAATATAAGCTTGTGCATATTTGGTCGAGTATAATATTTTCTTTTGAGATAATTTCTGCGTAAGTCAGTGTATGCATCACAAATGAAAAGAAAATGAAACTCGTCTTCTATTTCATTTGCGTTGCACACTTGACATACTCTTTGATTTCTTTCTATTCTATTGATTTCATGTCTTCCTGATTCTATTCTAAGACAATGTGACGAAAGCCGTAATTTAGCAATGTGAGTAAACCATTTATAAGGTAACAAATTCAAATACTTATCAATGTCATTGTGAGATTTCAAAAATTTATAAGTAAGCAATACAGTACTATTATTAAGGTAACCATGTAAATTCTGCTGAAAATCGTCAATCAATCTTGATTTGAAGATTTTATGAAAGTTTCTATGGTTGACACAATAAGGATCTTCCCAGACGTATCCGTATCCATGTCTGTACAATAAATCTTTAATTTTACTGCACCAATTAATACAGCTATGCCGAGCACTTTCGTCTAGTGATCGATATACTGTATTGATTAGTACGTTATCGGAAAACAATACCTTTCCCCAATATTTAATAATTCTAGAATACTTATTAATATACAAAGGGTGTCTACCCGTTTCATGATACACAGCGTAATTGCAAGTAGGTGCTTTAACACCTAATATTTTTTCAAATATTTTAAATGAATTCTTTCAATTTCCTTTGATTTATTAAAACCGGAAATTTCACATGAAAAACACAAAATCGAGCCAACAAATGCGTCAAATAACTGCAAAAGTGTAGTTGTCTGAAAGTTAAAAGTTCGAGTTTTACTTATTAAAACATTCATGGCTTTTAATCCTTTTCCCGCTAACGTTTTATTGTTAGTGGTAAAGGAACCAGTATAATTAAATAATGTACCAAGATAATTAAAATCATTGACAATTTCAATGTTTGAACCATTATATGACCAATGCTCATTGCCTCTAAGTCCGCCCCTTTTTCTAAAAACGACTATTTTAGACTTAATGGTATTCACTTCTAATCCCCAGAGCGAGCAATAATCATATAATTTATCTAGACTGGTCTGTAAGCCGCCAGGGGTGTCACTCAAAATAACCATATCGTCTGCAAAAAGTAGAAGTACGATACATAATTGCTCGAGAGATATCCCGCATGAGTTATCTCCCTGCAAGAATAATTCAAGATCATCAATAAACATTGCGAACAAAATGGGCGAAATTGTCTCCCCTTGTTTAAGACCTACATGGCTTTCAAATGAGCTAGAAAGAGACCCATTTACTTTGACAAAAGCTTTTACCTTAGAGTACATATCACGAATTATTCTTAACATTTTCCCTTTAACTCCTAAATTAAAAAGTTTATACCACAAGCCATTTCGATACACACTATCGAACGCTTTTTTTAAATCGATAAAAGCTGCATATAAACGTTTCTTTTCACACAATGTTTTCTGTATGAATGCATGTAAGATAAAGCAAGCATCAATGGTAGATCTCTTTGGTCTAAAGCCAAATTGTGCATCGGACAAAATATCATTATTTTCACAAAAAGTAGAGAGTCGTTTGTCCAGTATACCCGTAAATATCTTGGACAAACAACTCACTAGAGAAATTCCTCTATAATTATTCACATCACTGGGGTCACTCTTCTTATGCAAGGGAATAATTATACTCCCGGTCCACTGATCAGGGAAAACCCCAGAGCTAAAAATAACATTAAACATGTCTGCAAGATGAGATGAAATAATATCGGAACATTCTATAAAATATTCATTCAATAAACAATCATTACCAATTGACTTATTTCTCTTTAATTTACGTATAACATTTTCGACTTCCTGCACTGTGATTGGCTGATCTAATTCTTCAAAATTACTATATGTTGAATCAAAATCATTTTCTGTACAGAAATGTTCTGCTTCAACATTATAGACTGTTTGAATATCATCCGACATTGACGAAAAATAATCATAAAAATCGTTTACATTCAAATCACTTTCAAGTGCAATTTTCCTTTTACAAAAAAGATTCCAGAAATCACTGGGCTGTGAAAATCTTAGTCTCTCTATCGATTTATATTGCTCATGAAAATAATCTTTTTTATGTTTTCTCACAATGTTTTTGTAAACCCGTTTTAGCATGCACATGTTTTCTCTGTTTTCCTGTGATTTGCATGAGTTGTACAATTTCAAAGCGTCAAAATAATGACGCTTTAAAGTTCTACATTCATCATTAAACCAAACTGCCCTTTTATGTGTTTCTGTAAACCTTGGACGATTATGAGAAACAATGTCCTTAGAAAAAAGAGGATCCGAAACACTTCGAAAGATGGAAACGAATTTGTTTAAAACATCGTTTACACCTTCACGACTTGAATTGTCTACATTTAAAAATATATTATTTAATGCTGGTAATTTGCCAATAACTTGTCTGCGAAATTCATGCGATAGGCCATTATTCCACCGATAATGAGTTGACCTTTTTTCAATAGGTGGGTCATGCTTAACATTACAAATCAATGAAAATGATAAAGGGGCGTGGTCAGACCATTCATTAAACTTTTCAACATTGAAATTACAGATTGTGTCAAAATTAACTTGTTTTTACAATAGATAATCAATAACAGTTTGAGAATTACTTTTTGCATATGTATACGAACCAATTGCATCATTACCAAGTCTTCCGTTTGCAATACGCATGGACGTAGACTTGCAAAGATCCAAAAGTTTAAAGCCAAAAGTGTTACAAGTTTTGTCAAGGGTAGATCGAGGAATGGGCGTGTCTGGTGCATATTCATCCTGATCTAACTGTGATATATTACGGTCAAAATCAATGTAATCAGAATTTGACCCTACCCTTGCATTAAAATCTCCTAAAACATAAATAGTACCTAAATTATCATAAAAATCAACATCATTTTGCAAAATTTCAAATAAGTCAACATTATGTACGTTATATGCTGGCGAATTCTCGCCCCACACATGCACGCAACAAATGTAAACATCTTCTTTAAGCTTGAAAAATTCTTTATTCAGTTTAATCCAAATAATTGTATCAAAATGATTTCTCACAATACTTATACCCTTTTTTAAATGATTTTTGATATAAAGTACAATACCTCCGCTATTACGTCGCGCATTTCTATGACGAAATTTGCGATATAAATTTACACATGTATACCCATTTAAATCAATATCCGAATCCTTAGAACACCATGATTCTAACAAACAAATAATATCAAATGCCTTTAGAAATGAAACAAAATCCGGATTTTCCTTTTTCTCACTTGTTAACCCGTTACAGTTCCATGACAGTAAATTGAGCCGCCCTTCCGCGTCTCACTAGTCCTTTTTCTCCGGTGTTTTCACTAGCTGACCATCAATGTACAGCTTATCATAGCTGATCCATGCTTTTGAACCGGAATTAATAGCCTCTTTCATTTTCGGGTACAGTTTTTTGCGTTTTTCCGATATTTCACGCGGGTATTGCTCAAACAAGTTGTATTGAGTGTTTTTTAGTTTGACTCCTTGTTTTTTCACAGTCTCTCTATCCTTGTAAAGGGTGAATTTTGCCACGATATTACGATATGGTATCGCTCGTTGATTAAAATGCCAACCGAATATTTCTTATTATTTTTGATTATTGAATTGGAACCTAATTGTATCAGTTCGATATCAAATCTGTTTATGTTTGGATAGAAGACCTACCCATTGTTAAAAACGAAAGAGGAACTGGTAAACGTAAATCTGTAAATGTCTTGATAAATCGCTTTTGCTAAAATATGGTTGTTTTGCCTAGGACTAGAAAATTTGTCAACAATTTTCGGTAAGTTGGAATTTTTGTACGCATTATCAAGTCTGACATATACCTTTTTGTTGGTGAACCGAACAACCGTTTGTAGATTCTTCAATTCTTTCATAGAATGATTGTACCATCATAAGGATCTTTCCTTTCCAAATTGGGTCCGATCCGTCAAGAAACATGGGAAAAGGGGCTTAATTATGATCTGTTTAAAAGGATCCTCGTTAACACTCCGGCCGGCCGTCAGTCCGTCAGTCCGTCAAGTCGTCCGTCCTTCCGTTAACTTTTCCATGTTAACACTCTTGAGTTCTCTTCGAACTTTCTCAGAATGATTGTACCATCATAAGGATCGTTCCTTTCGAAATTTGGTCTAATCCGTCGAGTATCACGGGAAAAGGGGCCTAATTAAAATTTAATAAAAGAATACTCGTTAACACAATGATGTCCCCAGATTTCACCGGATTCATTTCAAACATTCATAGAGTGATTGTACTATCATAAGGATTGTTCCTTTTGAAATTTGGTCTGATCCGTCTAGAAACACAGGAAGAGGGGTTTTATGAAAGTTTAATTAATTTTTTTAGTTTATGCAATAAAATCAACAGATTTCATCGGATTGTCTTCATACTCTCACAGAATTATTATACTATTATAAGGATAGTTCCGTTCGAAATTGGATCTGATTCATCCAGCACCATGGGAAAAGGGGCTGTGTGAAAATTTAATTAAAAAATCCTCATTTATGGAATAAATCTCACAGCTTTGATCAGAATTTGTTGAAACGATCACAAATGATGGTAAGGTTCAAAGGATCATTCTCTTTAGAATGGGGTTTGAACTGTCAAGAAACACGGGAAAAGAGACCTTATGAAAATTTCTTTTAAAAACATTTCTTATTACCAGGTACAGAGATTTCATCGGGTTTTCTTCAAACTTTCACAGAATGATTGCACCATAATAGCGATCGTTGGTGTTGACATTAGACCTGATCTGTCAAGTATCACAGAAGAGGTGACTTCTTAAAATTTCTTTTTAAAATCCTTGTACCACAATAAAGTCATCAGTTTTCATCAGATTCTTTTCAATTGTTCACAGAATGATTGTACCATCATTAGGATTGTTCCTTTAGAAAATTCCTGTCTGATCATTTAAGTCATATAAAAAGGGACATTTCAATATTTCATTAAAAAAAATCTTCGTTAACATAATAAAGTCTACAGTTTTCATCGGATTCTGTTCAAACTTTCAGAGAATGTCTGTACCATCATTTTGGATTGTTTCTTCCTGAATTGGGTCTGATATGTCTTATATCGAAGATAAGGGGCCCTATGAAAAATTAATACCAAATCATTATTAACACAAGAATGTCCTCAGTTTTTATAAGAATCTCTTCAAACTTTAATAGAATGATTGTATCATCATTGTTCCTTTGTAAATCTGGTTTGATTTGTCAAGAAAAGGGGCCTTATGAAACTTTATTACAAAGGTGTCTTTAACACAATAAAACCCTCTGTCTTTATCATTTTCTTCAAACTATCTATCATAAGGATTATTCCTTTGTAAAATGGGTTTGATTTGTTAAGTTTCGAGGGAAAAGGGGCATAATGAAAATTTTATTTCAAAAAAATTGTTGACGCAGTAAGCTGTTTTCAATGATTCTCTTTAAACTTATAGAGAATGATTCTTCCTTCATTAGAATTGAAATTTTGTTTGTTTTGTAAAGTATCATGGGGAAAAGGGTCCTATGAAAATTTCACCATAAATCCTCATTAACACAATAAATTCCGCAGGTTACGCAGATTACCATCATTACGATTGTTGATTTTCACATTGGGTGTGATACGGCTAGTATCACATGAAATGGGCCTTATGAAAAACTTTCTTAAATATTCTAATTAACAAAATGATGTCCCTAGATTTCGCCTGATTCACTTCAAAATTTCACAGAATGGTTGTACAATCATAAGGATGATTCATTTCAGAAATGGGTACATTCCGTCCAGTATCTTGTAAAAAGGGGCCATTTTTTTAAAATATTCTAGTAAACATCATGAAGTCCCCATAATTTATGAGATTCAAAAAAAAAAAGGCCTTATGGGAACTTGATTTAAATATCTTCGTTAACACAATAAAGCCCACAGTTTTACTTGCATTCTTTTCAAAAATGCATGGAATAATTGTGGTATTTGAAACACAGGAAAAGGGGCCTTGCACATTATCATTCAAAACATTCTTGTTTGTGTGATGAAGTTCACAATCATTATCAGATTGCCTTTAAAGTTCACTGGACTAATGTAGGGTCGCAAGGAAAGTTCCATTCGGAAATGAAGTGGATCCATCAGAAAAGACAGGGAAAAGGGGCCTTGTGCACTTTCACTCAAAACAGTCCTCTTTACGTGATAAAGTCCAAAATTATTATCGGATTATATTGAAATTTTTACAGGATGATTGTAGGAACATAAGGAGACTTCCTTTTGGAAATGGAGTACATCCCTCGTGATACACGGGAAAGGATTGTTGCTCAAATTATTAAAAGGGATAAAGTCTAATTTTTAATATTCATTTTATGCATTGTTCTTTAAACAATTAACTTCCTTAAATATCAGATTAACTTAACGGGAAACCTTATAACCAGTAAAGCGTCTCAGGCTCTCATTGGTCTCTTGTTTTATCAAACCGATTCCAGCGAGTGATATTGAGATCCCTTATTGTAGAAATTTACATCAGCTTTCTGCAGTTAATTTCGTATCGATTCATTAATCTTTATATTTCCTTATCTGGTAAATCCGGTAAGTAAAATATTGTATTTAACCACTCATTTTGCTTCCTTTTCTTAAAAAAGCATGGACAGTGGTCGGGATTTAACAACAATTGAAAAATATAGAGAATACTACTTGTGCACCAGGAAATATATTCCTGACAATTCTCACACCAGTCCAACTAAATGTGCAATTTTCGATCGGAGTGGACGTATACATGTATTAATTTCTTACCAACCATCATTTGATAAATGGCTAAAAACAAAATAAATGATATAAGATGCAATGACTTAATTCTTTTTTATTGTAATTGAAAATATGGTTAAAAGTTATGACTAATGCTGGATCGCTGCTGTTAATCAAAGAAATTATCGACCAAATTAATCTTTCATCTTGCAGGGAATTTAACATTTAACTCCAAAATTAGCGGGCAATTTTGAGAAGCATTTTTGTTGGTCTGGCGACTTAGACTTATTCATGTTACAGTAACGATGTATAGGTCGCCAAACAACCACTTAACTGCTATGTGTGCATTTTAATGACCATGCATTTTGCTAAAAAAACCCCGTTTAATATGTAAATGGAACTTCCTTTTGGAGCTCAGTGGGCGTGTCCAGCGATCCATTAATTCATTTAAGAAATGAAGGGAATATTTTTTGTTTTCATGGAGGTCTGAACCGAAAAACCTAATCACATGTGTATGAACACGCGAAGCGGATTCATACATTGTGTGATTAGGGTTTTTCGGTTCATACCTCCATGAAAACAAAAATATTATCTTCATTTCTTATAATCTAATAGTTTCGAGCGATAAAAGCAAAAGTCCTACATCTTTTGATACCTTTTTTGTATGGGACTATTTTTGTGCGGAAGCATACAAAATCACTGCGTGCTCAAAATTTTGTTCATGGAGGTATGAATTAAATTTTTCGACCAATCAGAACGCTCGTTTTTGATAGACGATACTAACAATTAAATTATGACTCGGTGAACAAAATTTTGAGCACGCAGCGATTTTGTATGCTTCCGTACAAATTGTCCACTTCAAAAAGGTATCAAAATTTGTAAAATATTTATGTTTTTTTTTTTTTTTTTTTTTCGCTCGATTTTGTTCATAGAGGTATGAACCGAAAAATAAAACATTTTCTCCTTTTATACTTTCTCTCTATCACTGAAAATAAATATCACGTGGTAAAATTTATCACACTAATCAAACTAATAGGTATGATTAGGTTTTTCGATTCATACCTCCATGAAAACAAAAAATGATCTCTTCATTTCTTATAATTTAATAGAATCAAGCGAAAAAAGTAAAAGCTTTTACACATTTTGATACCTTTTTGTAGGGGACTATTTTGTCCGGAATCATACAAAATCACTGCGTGTTCAATCTTTTGTTCATGGAGATATGAACAATGTTTATCGACCAATTAGAACGCCCTTTTTTGATAGACGAAACTAAATATTAAATTATACCTGCGTGAAAAGCGAGCGGCGGCCGAGCTTCGAACCTATAACCTTTTGCTTATAACAGTTTTAAAAACTAATAATTTAATTTTAAGTTTCTTCTATCAAAAACGAGCGCTCTGATTGGTCGAAAAAATTAATTTATAACTCCATGAACAAAATTTTGAGAACGCAGCGATTTTGCAGGCTTCAGAACAAAATAGTCCCATACAAAAAGGTATCAAAATTTGTAAAAAAAAATGTTTTTTCTCGCCCAATGCTATTAGATTATAAGAAATGAAGATAATATTTTTTGTTTTCATGGTGGCACGAACCTAAAACCTAATCACACAATGTATGAATCCGCTCCACAGTTTGATTAGGTTTTCGGTTCATACCTCCATGAAAACAAAAAATATTCTCTTCATCTCTTAAATAAACAAGTGATTAATTTGACGGATCCCTTGTCCCCCGCACAGGGACTTTCGAAAGAGAATTGGTTTTAGTTATTTTGCAAAATGTATAGCCTTTTACATGAAACAAACATGATAAATGGTTGGTTAGTGGCATAAGCGTTATAAACTTTGTAACTACAGCTTGATAAGCTGTCCTTAATTCAAGATGTAGTTACTGCGTTTTAGTCGTCGAACCAACAAAACGCTTAATATTCATACAGGAGTTCAAAGCCCGCTTCCTGTCTATATAAATAATTTGATTCGTTGATATTTTGATTGACAGCGGCGATCCTCAATTGAGATAATGTTGAAAAGATCATTATATATGAGCCTATGCGTGACATTTCCAACAATTTCGCATGTGCGTGTCTTGCGCACATTCAGCACCCTGGGCAGCCATTCGGGGCAATTAGAATATTGGCTGATTGTTTGAGGAAGTTTTTGGTCAGTATCTATCTACAGAGCGCAAAGTGAAGACTCTGATCAGACTGTGCGGATGCACAGGCTGATCTGAGTCTTTACTTGGCGCACATGTGTAATGATTGGAAAAGCCACGCATGCGCTCTTATATCATTTCTCTCACAAACTATGGCTACAGATATTCGATCTTTCAGAGTAATAAACCCTTTTACTCATTATCTTGGAGTCATGATTTATATATACTTTATATAGACTTTTTTCCCTCACTGGAAATGTAGAATGGTGAGATTGAATAGTGCAAATAAAACATTTTCTCCTTTCATCAAAGTACGTGTTTTATATCAATAGAACTTTGTATTGATTACTGTAATTTAAGATCTCGTGGTAAAATATTACGGACATGCTAAAACTGTCCCACCAATAAAAAAAGATCAAAGTACTGAAAGTACTGTAAGCTAGCAAAGTGTGATTTTGTTATACAACAATTTCAAGTCGTTGAAGTTAAGAAAATCTTTGCCTTGTAGGACAGAAAACATTGTGGACATTGAAGAAATTGCTTGTAACAAGCAATTTCTTCATTGTCCACAATGTTTTCCAAGGCTTTTTTTTCTTTAAGTGCATAAAAAAGCGGGATTGAGTGGGAATGGTTTAAATAGCATAATTTTGAAGGAGTTCAGGGTATTTCTAAAATACATAAGAACTACTTTTATGGCGTAGGCATTCAACAGATTTAGTGGTTAAGTCTCCTGTGGCAGTTTGCACTCGTCTGAACTCTGAGAAGATCTCAAATTTTGTCTGTTAACTTAAGCTATCAAAGCTGACGCTTTGCTAGCTAACAAGTTGCATTAATAATGCTTCAGTAAGTAATGGGTACTCAATAAATGTTTTTTTCACACCAAGCGCAAGACGGTTGGTACTCAGAAACATTAGGGGTACCGACAACATAAAACTGGATCATCTGACGCAACAAGACCTTAATTACCTTGTCCAATCTATGACGCATATGATGAATGTAATCATCGAGTTCATCTTATTAGTCAAGATTGTTATTTTTTGCCTCCAACGAATCATACTCGAGAGAGCTACATATCGATGACATAGAGCAAAAACATAGTATGGCTCTATACATTGTATAGAGCCATACTATGTTTGTGCTCTAAGCCATCGATATGGCCCTCAATTTTGAAATCCTTCTATGGACGGATCTCTAACCACGCCCACTTACCTCCATTACAGCAGATCGATTGAGATAACTAATGACGTTAGTTTGCAAAATAAATGAACAAGAACATAAATCAAAAGGCAAATCGTTGATTGGCGACCTAAACGTCCGAACAACAGCTTAGTTGTAGTTGCTGTAGTTACTACGTTTCAGTCGCAAAATAAAAAAAAAGATGCTTGACGAATCTCAATGAATGATTTGATTGGCTAATCGATTTTTAGCACGCAAAGCGTCAGCTTTGATAGCCTAAGTTAACAGACAAAAATTGAAGTCTTCTCAAAGTTCAATGAGTACACACTGCCACTGGAGGCTTAGCCACTAGAGCCATTAAATGCTTACGTCTTAAAATAGTTCTTATGTATTTCAGGAATATTACAAACTCTGCCTCAAGTTCATCGCCTAGGGGTTTTTAGCTCACTTAAGCATAATGTGTTCAAAATGAATCTGATCATAGTATCCACTATGTGAAATGCTTTGAATGGCCATATCAACGAACTTTATTCGAATTGTAGTGAATTCCTTCAAAATTATACTATTTAACTCCTGGGTTACTCAAACCTCGTTTATTTATCATGATAACCTTTGACAAAGAAGATTTCTGACAAAACAATGCTTTGCTAGATTACATTACTTTCAGTACTTTGACTCTATTGACACCAGCGATCCTTAATTAGATGTGATCCGTCACACACAAAGGCATCATTTCGTTCCATGTGCTGGTACCATTATCTTTTCCAACTAACTGTCGCGAAATAATTCGCGGAGGTTCCCTTTTACCCTGACGGGTCATATTTACAGTTTATGGAGTTCCCATAGCTGACGGATTGCGGACCCCGCCCAATGACTCCTCGGACCACGCCCACTGACTCCATCAAGAAGATAGAATTTGATATAAAGTGGCGTTTTGCAAAGTAAATGGCAAGTTACATGTAACCAGAATGAAAAATGAAACTTTAGTAAGGTGCATTTACGCCGTTTGAACAAAACCAAGAAAAATACCTCACATAAACATCTACCAATGTTTGAGTTCAAAGTTCACTTCCGGTCTACACGATTTGTTTAATTGATCAAATGATTATTTAATTGATAGCTGCTTTTGACCAGTTGCCCTTGTCTTTTTTCATTTTCAGTTAACATGGAGTTTATGGTAGCAGCCATTTTAATCATTGTTGGAATTATATTAATTACCGTCGGATCTGTTGTGTTCGGGATAATCTTTTACCGTAGATATCATTTGAAACATGGTCTATATCGAGGTAATTAACATTATTGTGTATTTATCTGTATGTGCGGATTCTGTTACTGGTTGTGTTTCTACGCCCCATGTTCGTACGCCTTTCTAAATTCAACCGTGCTTTGCTGGCTTACAGTACTTTTAGTACTTTGATTATCTCAATATTTTAGGTAAGCGCTACTTAAGGTACACTAATCTTCAAACTGTATTTTTCCTACTTTTGGCTCTCATATTTTTAAGAGAAAGTTCCTAAATATCTTGCCACAAAAATATCGGCAAGAAACATAAACGACCCCGGCTCATTCGATCGCTAGAAATAGATTTTGATACTTGGTTATTTCCCTGTACGCAAAAATGTTTTGTCTGACCCTGTGAAATAATACAGGTTAAAATTTTAGGTAAGCGCTTCCTCCGTTACCCAAGACTTCAAACTGTATTTTTCCTATTTTGGCAATCATATTTTTTAAGAGAAAGTTCCTAAATATCTTGCCACAAAAATATCGGCAAGAAACACAAACGACCCCGGCTCAGTCGACCGCTAGAAATAGATTTTGATACTTGGTTTTAACCCTGTACGCAAAAAATATTATGTCTGACCCTGTGATATCACACAACGAAAACGTTAAAGAAATAATTCCTTTTTATCGTTATAATTGTTTTTTATCGTATACTCACATAATAGTATTAATTCCATAAAGTTTGGTCTAAATCTTTTGTAAATTTGGACCAGTCCAATACAAATGCTCTCGTCATGGCTTATCCCGTTACTACATAGTCTTGTAGTTGTACGTGCCAGATAAATTTAGCTAAGGAAACATTGTGAGAAAAGACGAAATTTCCCGTAACAAGCATTTTTTCTCTTCTAATTGTGCTTTCGGTTTTGTTTTTTTTTTGTAGTTTTTTTTTTTTTTTTTTTTTTTTTTCAATCTCGCAGTATTACCCGCCTGATGAATTTAGCTATGTAAACATTGTGGGAAAAAACCTAGCATTTTTATCTTCTTTTCTAATCATGTTTTCAACCACAAATTGCCATTTATTTTCAATAAATTGATGAGTTAAGGCAACAAAACTCTGGTGAATCGACCGACATCGTGGCAGTGAGGCAAATCAGACCCAATTTACTTGTAAGAGTTATGTAACTTCTCACTTATCTCAAACGTTAGGAACACAAGTCACCACAAGACAATAGTACATTTTTTCATGTATTTCTTGTGAGATCAATATAGTCTTCAGTCATATTTGTTTATTTTGTTCTCCTTACTAGACCGATCCAAAGTTGTTCCAAAAGGAGAGGCAGTGCAAACACCGGACTACTCTATGTTTGATGTAAGTGGATGAACATGATGGGGATCAGATATCTTCGAAGCAACAGTTGTTGTATTTTTCTCCGCTAACGCTAAAGTTACTCACTGCGAAAAGGACGAACAACGTTTCTCTTATTAACAGTACAAGTAATAGTTCCTAACGTTTGTGAAGCATCGCTCAGTGGACAGCCTCGCTATCATCCCAACCCAAGTTCGGCAAGTATCGGGACTGAACTAGAAATTGGCCAATCGTTGGCCTCGCCGTTTTCCACGCCTACTGACTCCAACAGGAAATCCCGCTTCGATTTTGAATGGCTTTAACGCGTTATTTTGAAAGTAGAGTGGTTTGCTGGCGACTTAAACGTCGTAACTACAGCTTATTGAGGCTGTCCTTACGAGCTTTAAGTCACCAAACCCCAAAAAAGGTTGAGAGGTCGTCTCAAAGTTCAACGAGTGCAAATTACCACTGGAGGCTTTACCACTAAATCCGTTAAATACCTACGCCATAAAAAGTAGTTCTATGTATTCCAATATCTGCCTTCAAGGTCATCTACTAGGTATTTTAGCTCACATCAGCACATCGTGTTCACAATGACTCTGACCAGAGTATTCAAAAGTTGCAGACGACAATTTCAAATTCTTGAAAATTCTAAAGTATTTATCTCTCTAGGTAGAAAACATTTTGGAAAATGAAGAAATTGCTTATTACAAGCAATTTCTTCATTTTCCACATTGTTTTTAACATCTTTTCTTTTCTGTGATAACATTTGACAAAGAAAATCAATGAACAAAACAATGCTTTGCTAGCTCACAATACTTTCAGAACTTCGATTTATAATTTAATGCCATCAAGCGTAACTGGGCTAATATATTTGCATTTTTGAGTATCTTTTCTTTTTTATCTACTTTTTGTACAAGCATACAAAATAGTTGCGCACTCAAAATTTTGTTCGTGGAATCATGAAAAAACAGCTAATAAAACGCTTTAATTTTGATAGACAAAACTAAAAATGAATTATTGAAAAATATTATTTAATGTCAGATACCATAAGGATTATTTATTATCACAAAAAGCTTATTGCATATGTCTTTTTCAATAAAGTTACAGACTGGTTCTAATATCTAGCCCGGTTAAATTCCCTGTGGTATCTCTCCTCGGCTCTCTGTCTCGCCATGTCATGTTTGTATCGCCTCCATTGATTGCTTATTTGGTTCACCAACATCCGACCTAAAAATATCCCCATTAACTGCGGGACTGCTATGGCGATGCAAACGCCTCCTATAATCGGCAAGTTTTTGTCGGCAAGATTTACCAGTGTGGTGACACAGCCTTCAGTGTAGATCTTATTCAGTGTAGGACTGCTCTGAATTAAAATAAGCAAGAGACAATTAGGGTCTTAGACGCTCAACTGGATCGTTTTCCTGTTAAAAGTGTTTCTATAAGGCGTCTTTTCCCTGACCCGATTTCAGGTATCATCGTTGGGAGTGTAAAATGTAACTACAGCTTGAATAAAGCTGTAGCTACGATATTTTTACACGCCCAACAACGATACGAGGATAATGAGAGTTTCAGCGGTCAACAAATCTAACCCTAACCGGTGATTATCAGAAATAGTCACAGACAATGATCAAGTTCATTGGATCAAGGGTTGAGGTTAATGCCTATGGCCTGATGAAATGATGGTAGTTTTAAAACGAAATCAATTTCATTTAAGCTGGTCAAAAGTAAAAATTATCATACCAGACGCAAAATGAAATCATTTGGATTTCTATAGTTGTAGAATTCTAGGTAAATCAAATGTCACCATGCTAGATACGCTTGAAACCTGATCACGCTTTGAATTTATAAATATCAAAATATGTTAATTTTCTTCTGTGATGATCAAAGGTCAAGGTGAAAATGATTCAAAGGAAACCTTTGACCTTACAAAGCTCTGTGCTCTGTTTCTGTCCATTTTACATACTTATGGAATTTTCGAAATGCCAACCTCTATTGACCTTTGCTGTATCCCATATCGTTTTCAATATTTTGAACTTTTCTTCGAGAAAATACTGGCTTACTGGCTATATTTTCTCTAAGTAGTTCATATCGCTTTTAACCAGTTATTAACTTTGATTGGGAAAAAAGTTTAGGGACAGAAAAAATGTTTACGGACAGGATGCGTAGATATTTGAATAAATTGTTTGTACTTTTTTTTTTTTTTTTTTTTTTGTTAAGATACGTGAGTTTTACTCCCGTATTTTCCGTAATCACGTGACGGGTGAACACTTACTTCTTCTAGTACATCGGCACCACAGAGAATGTTGTTCAAACCAGGCTGTAATATAGAACAGTATTAGATTATAATAGTATTTGTAAGCAAAGACGATATTCCAGATTGCAAAAATCAAACATTTGTAAGTAACGAAAACCGCTCTCTTGTCCGGTAACTTTTATCTACCTTGTTTCGCTGTAATTTTGTCGAGATGATTGATTGATTGATTAATTGATTGATTGATTGGGGTTTAAAGCCGCTTTTAGCAGTCTTTCAGTCATATCGCGGCGGCTGGAGTACCTAACAATGGACTCCTGGTATTTCTCACACCAGTACTATCACTACATCCTTTCCTAGCCTCCAGCTGCTATCCCACTTAGGTTTACGATTATCCACCCATTGGTGAGAGACAAATGTCAGAAAGAATATGTGCCGCCGCCGGGGATCGAACCCATGACACTCTATGATTGAAGATTATGAGTCTGGCGCGCTACCGACTGCGCTATGACGGCGGCTGTTTTCGGGAGGTATGAAGAGACAACGAAAACCAACATAAAATAATCTTGAAATTCATTTTCGTTTTCTGTTTAGCAGGTATGTGATCCAATTCGAAAGTATCAGTAAAGATATTTGTAAACAATTTCAATGGACGTTTCAAGATTCCTTTTGGTGAGAAATTTTCTCCCTACGACAGTCGTAGAGTCTTTAACCCATTCCCAAATAATCACGCTTTTAAACGCTGTTACAAGCAATTTCTTCATATTCCACAATGTTTTCTACCACAAAAGATTGATTGGTTGAATGGGTTTTGACGCCACTTTTAATAATATTTCAGTCATGTCGCGGCGGATGGAACACCTAATAATGGATTCCTGGTATTTTTCACACCATTACTACAACTACACCCTTTCCTTGGCTTCAGTTGCTATCCAACTTAGGTTTACGATTATCCGCCCATTGGTAAGAGACAAATGCCGGAAAGAATAGGGCCGTCGCGGGGGATCGAACCCATGACATACCCCAAAAGACAAAAAATTATTCATTTCATCAACTCTGAAATTGTCGTCTGCAACTTCTTTGCATGTGGACAAGTCTAAAATTTAATAGTCTGGTAATGGGTTAATATATCACATAAACTTACACTAAGTTCGTCCGGGTCTTTACAACATGAATATGGCACGGCACAGCTGAGCGGGCTCGGATTGCTCGGTGTACAGTTGAAGTATTGGTTAGCCTGGTAATCCTGATAGGTGGTGATACCACAACATTTCCACGTCTCTTGGAAAAAGTCCATGATCCCTTCTAGATCGTCTTGATACTCCTCAATATAGACGTCTTTCAGGACACCACTTAGAAGATCTATGGCCTTCTGTTTGTAGGCCAGACATAAAACACCACAGACCAGCTCTATCAGAACGATCATCAACAATATGTACACAAACTGTAACAGAAGTTTGGACCTTTCCAAATTGAAAGAGGTTGCAGAAGACGCTGCAGAATTTCTCTGCCTTTTGGGACAGACAGCAATAACGTGTAGCATAATCTTTGATATACATAGCGAATACTTTAATCCTTTTCAACACAATAACACTTTTAAGACCCCCTTAATATGGAGCATTTGGAAAATATTTGAAAATGATCAAATTGCTTGCAGCAAGCAATTTCTTCATTTGCCACAATATTTTTCACTTTGAAATACCAAAAGTCTTTGGATTTCGTAACCTTGAAATAGTCGTCTGCATTTTCTTTCAATTCTGACCAGCCTAAAGTTTGTCGTCTGGTAATGGGTTTAGATTTCAGTCATGGCTGGACAAATATAGGTCCTTTGCATGGAGTCTGTATACTATGTAACACTTTGCCCCGATAAGTGTAACACTTTGCCCCCAGAGCCTGGGGCAATGTGTTACATTTACCGGATTTTTGTTCGTGCTATAAATTCTTTTTAAAATGATAAAAATGGTTACTTAAAGTGGTTTCGAGTAGGAAATTTGTTGAATGTTCAAGATGTATAGTCAGTAGATACAAATGTCCCATAGTTTTGAAAAATGTGTGAATTTTTTAGAAAATGTAACACTTTGCCCCGGTCTCCCCTACCAAAGATCATCAAAAGTGCATGTATAATAACGCAAAGAAATGTGAAGTCAGACAATTTCAGTAAGAATTTAGCTTCAAGCATGTCCTTACTGTGTATATGGAACCAAGACATGACCTACACAAATTAAAAATAAACGACCCGTTTATCTTGAAGATTACAATATTGTATACATGTTATACAGTCTACCCTTTACACTTAAGGTTATTCTACTGAGGCGTAAACGAACAGACCATTTTTTTTTCTTCTTGAACGATAGATGTACCTGAGATGGGATAATTTTGTGTATACCTATAGACAATAATTGACCTTCGACCTCTCACTGTCTCTGTTGGCCTATAAAATGTCCAGTGCTACGTTTGGTCGCCTTATTTAAAGTCATGCATTCTAATTCATCTACCAATTAAGAACATAAATTGAACATCAAAATTTCCCCAAAACGGACCCTTTACAACTCTTCGATATAAATAGAATGAAACATTACCGCAATTCAAACCTTAATTTCAATCAATTTTTCAGTCGTCTGCTGTAAATTACGTGATATTTCACAAATCTTAAATTAGACTATTTCGTCCGGTAAAGAGTTCATGTTCGGAATGATGAAAGAGAAAAAGTAGACTGAGGATAAGGACCAGCTTACGTCAACCGGAATGCATGCCGATCGCAGTGTACTGTTTATATCGAAATATTTCAAAGAAACAAACAAGATACGGGTAAATATATAAACATACCTCTACCGGATAACCTTCACTATTGGGAAACTGCAGTAGTAGTGAATAGTATACACCGTGTATGTAGCATTTGACTGTGACGGGTCTAGTGATATTACACAAGGATATCAACCTAGTAACGACCGTCTTTAATTAATATTTCTTCCTATCGAAATATTCAGCAGACGTCAAGATTTTAGAAGGGTCTGAATTGAAATGTGTTCCTACCGAAAATTCCGGCGGCACGTATTGTTTCCGACATATGTCTCTCACCAGTGGGTGGATAATCGTAAACCTAAGTGGGATAGCAGCTGGAGGCTAGGAAATGATGTAGTGGTAGTACTGGTGTGAAAAATACCAGGAAATCATTGTTAGGTGCTCCAGCCGCCGCGATATGACTGAAATACTGTTTAAATTGGCTTTAAACCCCATTCAATCAATCAATCAATCAATCCTTACGAAAACTCAAAGTGCATTTGAATTTAATATAGAAGTCATATATGGGATAGAAAACATTGTGATGAATGTAGAAATTGCTTGTACAATGCCTAATTGGAAAGGTCCAACATTCAAATTAACATTTCACCTCTTAATCAAAGATATATCCCTTTATAATTTCACATAGAAAATGACAAAATTCACTGACCAAAATTAGACGTTCACTGACAGGAATTAATCCTTTCACCACTACTCACCCAAACGGCTCCATGTCAGAGAAAGATTTCAGTTGTCACTGGAATGAACCCTTTTTCAGGTTTTTCAACAAAGGGCCATAGCTCTGTGAAAAGTAAACGGTCTGTAACCAAAATATAATATGCATATCTTTACTTGATACTCAGTACACATGAGAAGTGTGAATGAAATCCGCGAGGTAGTTGAAGAGAAAATGATCGGACAATATTGTCAAATAAAGGGCCACAACCACGGGCATATTATAGGAACGTAACCAAAATAACACATACCCATTTTTCTTTGATAATGAGCGCTTGTGTGAAACTTAATGCAAATCCATCAAGTAGTTTATGAGAAAATGGACAGACAAAGAAAAGTGACAGGCCGACCGACTGAAATGCTGACTCCTATTAACCGTTGTCATGCTGAAACCGGAATATTTCTATTTTGGCAGGCGGTATAGACTAAGATCATCCTGCTTTTTGTTTGTTTGAATGGTATTTTACGCCGATTTCAACAATCATTCAGTTATATCGCGCGGGTGGAGCACCTAAAATGGAATCCTGGTATTTCTCACACCAGTACTACCATTACATCCTTTCCTAGCCTCCAGCTGCTATCCCACATAGGTCTACGATTATCGACCCATTGGCGAGAGAAAATTAGTCGGAAAGGGTGAGTGCCGCCGTCGGGGATCGAACTGGGACCTCTAGATTGACAGTCCGACGCGCTACCAACTGCGCAATGACGGCGGCATAAGATCAGCCTTCACATATGTGCAGGCTGATCTTAGTCTACACCCCCTACTTGTTCCTTTTTTAAGCTAGAACTGAATGCAGTGCATGATCGGAGTGATTTAAATCTATTTTTGACAAGCATCTGTGATCGTTGGTCTCTATCAATACGTAGAGGGTAATTGGCGGATCTCTGCTGTTTATCAAAAATTGGATTAGCCAATGAAACTGGTTGTTTATACCGAAAGTCAACTTTGAACTCCGTTTTCTAGTTTAAGCATTTTTTTGGTTTGGTGACTTTTAAAAACGTCATAATCAAGATGTAGCTACGACGTTTAGGTCATAACCAGCGTTTGACCTATTCATTTTGTGTCCCAGATAACACATGTTACACTGAAATAATGTTGTTCATTTCCTCAATCGAACTGCAATGTCTGAGTTCATTAAATCTTTCATTTTTTTTTTTTTTTTTTTTTTTTTTTTTGTTTCAGAGATCATTTTTTCGTAATTGGGTGAACAACAAAAGCTATATCTTCACGAGTGATGGAGATTATTATCTTTCAATGGGAGAGCAACAAAAGCTATATTGATTAATCGATCTTGCGCGAAACAAACGATTGCTCTCATTCTTTATTCCAACAAAGAGACAAACTGTGAATATTTGGGTAAAAAAATCTAAAAGGGCGTCATTTGTAAAGGAATTACATATGTACTACATCATGAAATCACGACTGTGTACAATTTGTACCTGTCAAATAAAATACGTGATCTGTTCTGTTCGTGATCTTTGGTCCCTTGTACATGATTGTCCGTAGCGCTAACACAAACAAAAAGCAGGGCAAAATCTGACAAAAGATGAGTTTGTCATTCTGACACCAGTATTTTACTGGTATGTCGATGAAATGATCAAGTCACTATGGTCAATCACAACAAATCTTGATAATCAATCCGTGACCATTGATTAGATAAAGTTATATCGTCGGTGGGCGAACAAAATGTCGTAAATACAGTCTTTCGGGTTGTGTTTACGACATTTGGATCGCCCATCGACGATATGTATAGTCTAGTCTGGCCATACAACGATATGGTATCGCTCGTTGATTAAAATGCCAACCGAATATTTCTTATTATTTTTGACTATTGAATTGGAACCTAATTGTATCAGTTCGATATCAATTCTATTGATGTATGGATAGAAGACCTACCCATTGTTAAAAACGAAAGAGGAACTTTAATAACGTAAATTTGTGTATGTCTTGATAAATCGCCTTTGCTAAAATATGGTTGTTTTGCCTAGGATTAGAAAATTTGTCAACAATTTTTGGTAAGTTGGAATTTTTGTACGCATTATCCAGTCCGACATATATCTTTTTGTTGGCAAAACGAATAACCGTTTGTAGACTCTATGATTCTTTCATAGAATGATTGTACCATCATAAGGATCTTTCCTTTCCAAATTGGGTCCGATCCGTCAAGAAACGTGAGAAAAGGAGCTAAATAAAGATTTAATTAAAAGATCCTCGGCACTCCGGCCGGCCGTCAAGTCGACCATCCGTCCGTTAACTTTTCCTTGTTGACACTCTGGAGTCCAAAGTTTTCGTTGGATTTTCTTCAATCTTTCTCAGAATGATTTTACCATCATAAGGATCGTTCCTTTCGAAATTTGGTCTGATCCGTCGAGTATCACGGGAAAAGTGGATTTCAACGGATTCATTTCAAACTTTCATAAAATGATTGTACTATCACAATGGTTGTTCCTTTTGAAATTTAGTCTGATCCGTCAAGAAACACCGAAAAAGGGGTTTTATGAAAATTTTATTATTTTATTTTTTTTATTTTTTTTTTTTTTTTCAGTTTAAGCAACAAAATCAACAGATTTCATACCCTCACAGAATTGTTATACTATTGAAAGGATGGTTCCTTTCGAAATTGGATCTGATTCATCTAGTAACATGGGAAAATGGGCTGTGTGAATTTTTTTTAAAAAAAATCCTCATTTATGGATTAAATCTCACAGCTTTGATCAGAATTTGTTGAAACGTTCACAAATGACTGTAAGGTTGAAAGGATCATTCTTTTTAGAATGGGGTTTGAACTGTCAAGAAGCACGGGAGAGGAGGCCTTGTGAACTTTTCATTTAAAAATTCTTATTACCAGAGCTTTCATCGGATTTTCTTCAAACTTTCATAGAATGATTGCACCATAATAGCGATCGTTGATGTTGACATTAGACATGATCTGTCAAGTATCAAACGAGAGGTGATTTATTAAAATTTCTTTTTAAAATCCTTGTACCACAAAAAAGTCATCAGTTTTCATCAGATTCTTTTCAGTTGTACACAGAATGATTGTACCATAATTATATAGGATTGTTCCTTTAGAAATCTCCTGCCTGATCAATTGAGTCATGTAAAAGGGGTCATTTCCATAATTTCATTTAAAAATCCTCGTTAACTGCAGAATAAAGTCTGATCAGTCTAATATCGCAGGAAAAGGGACCATTTGAAAAATTATTACCGAATCCTCATTTACATAGGTATGTCCAGAGTCTCTTCGAACTTTAATAGAATGATTGTATCACCATTGTTCCTTTGTAAATCTGGTCTGATCTGTCTAAAATCGCAGGAAAAGGGACCATTTGAAAAAAAAATTACCGAATCCCTATTTACACAAGAATGTCCTGAGTCTTTATAAGAACCTATTCAAACTTTAATAGAATGATTGTATCACCATTTTTCCTTTGTAAGTCTGGTCTGATCTGTCAAGAAAAGGGGCCTTATGAAACTTTATTACAAAGACGTCTTTATCACAATATCGTCCTCTGTTTTCATCATTTTCTTCAAACTATCTATCATTAGGATTATTCCTTTGTAAACTGGGTTTGATTTGTTAAGTTTCACGGGAAAAGGGGCCAGATGAAAATTTTATTTAAAAAAATTCTAGACGCAATTTAGTCCGCTGTTTTCAATGATTCTCTTTAAACTTTTAGAGAATGATTCTTCTTCATTAGAGTTGTTCCTTTTGAAATTTGGATTGTTTTGTAAAGTATCATAGGAAAAGGGGGTCCTATGAAAATTTCACCATAAAATCCTCATTAACACAAATTCCACAGGTTACGCAGATAACCATCATTACGATTGTTGATTTTCACATTGGGTGTGATACGGCTAGTACCGCATAAAATGGGCCTTATGAAAAACTTTCTTAAATATTCAAGTTAACACAATTATGTCCCTAGATTTCGCCTGATTCACTTCAAAATTTCACAGAATGATTGTACAATCATAAGGATGGTTCTTTTCAGAAATGGGTACATCCCGTCAAGTATCTTGTAATAAGGGGCCATTTTTTCAAATATTCTAGTAAACATCATGAAGTCCTCATATTTCATGAGATTCAAAAAGGGGCCTTATGGGAACATGATTTAAATATAAAGTCCACAGTTTTTCAAAAATGCGTGGAATAATTGTGGTATTTGAAACACAAGAAAAGGGGCCTTGCATATTATCATTCAAAACATTCTTGTTTGTGTGATGAAGTTCACAATTATTATCAGATTGTCTTTAAAGTTCACTGTATTATTGTAGGGTCGCGAAGAAAGTTCCATTCAGAAATGAAGTGGATCCATCAGAAAATACAGGAAAAAGGGGCCCAATGGGCTTTCACTCAAAAAAGTCCTCTTTACGTGATAAAGTCCACAATTATTATCGGATTCTATGAAAATTTTACAGGATGATTGTAGGGTCACAAGGAAACTTTCTTTTGGAAATGGAGTACATCCCTCGTGATACACGGGAAAAAGGGTCCTTAAGGACTGTTGCTCAAATTATCAAAATGGATAAAGTCTAATTTGTAATATTCATTTTATGCATTGTTCTTTAAACATCTAACTTCCTTAAATATCAGATTACCTTAACGGAAAACTTTATGACCAGTAAAGCGTCTCAGGCTCTCATTGGCCTCTTGTTTTATCAAACCGATTCCAGCGAGTGATATTTAAATTCCTTATTGTAGAAAGTTTCTACATCAGCTTTCTGCAGTTAATTTCGTATCGATTCTTTAATCTTTATATTTCCTTATCTGGTAAATCCGGTAAGTAATATAATGTATTTAACCACTCATTTTGCTTCCTTTTCTTAAAAAAGCATGGACAGTTGTCGGGATTTAACAACAATTGAAAAATATATAGAATACTGCTTGTGCACCAGGACATATATTCCAGACAACGCTCACACTAGTCCAGCTAACTGTGCAATTTTCGATCGGAGTGGACATACATTAATTTCTTACCAACGATCGTTTGATAAATGGCTAAAAACAAAATAAATGATATAAGATGCAATGACTTAATTCTTTTTTATTGTAATTGAAAAAATGGTTTAAAAGTTATGACTTATGGTGGATCGCTGCTGTTCATCAAATAAATTATCGACCAAATTAATCATTCATCTAGCACGGAATTGAATTTTTAACTCCAACATTAGCCGACATTTTTGAGAAGCATTTTTGTTGGTCTGGGGTCTAAGACATCGAAAAACAGTTTATTCATGTTATAGTTACGATGTATAGGTCGCAAAACAACCACTTAACTGCTATGTGTGCATTTTAATGACCATACATTTTGCAAAATAACTCCGTTTAATATGTAAGTGGAACTTCCTGATGGAGCTCAGTAGGCGTGACCAGCGATCCATTAATTCATTTAAGAGATGAAGAGAATATTTTTTTGTTTTCATGGAGGTATGAACCGAAAAACCTAAGCACGCTGTATAAATACGCGAAGCGGATTCATACATTGTGTGATTAGGTTTTTCGGTTCATACCTCCATGAATACAAAAATATTCTCTTCATTTCTTATAATTTAATAGTATCGAGTGATAAAAGCAAAAGTCCTACATCTTTTGATACTTTTTTTGTAAGGGACTATTTTGTGCGGAAGCATACAAAATCACTGCGTGCTCAAAATTTTGTTCATGGAGGTATGAATTAAATTTTTCGACCAATCAGAATGCTCGTTTTTGATAGACGACACTAACAATTAAATTATAACTCGATGAACAAAATTTTGAGCACGCAGCGATTTTGTATGCTTCCGCGCAAATTGTCCACTTCAAAAAGGTATCAACATTTGTAAAATATTTGTGTTTTTTTTGTTTTTTTTCCCGCTCGATGCTATTAAATTATAAGAAATGAATAGAATACTTTTTGTATTTATGGAGGTATTAACCGAAAACCTAATCACACTTTATGAATCCGCCTCGCGTATTCATGCAATGTGATAAGTTTTTCGGTTCATATCTCCATGAAGACAAACAATATTCTCTTCATTTCTTAAATGAAAAATGCTTTATGTATCTTAGAGAAGTTCACTTATTCACCAGTTTGCTAGGTGCCACAAGCTGGGATTCTTAAATGTCTTAAGTGTCCAAGGACATTTGAGAGATGAAGAGGATATTTTTTTGTTTTCATGGAGATATGAACCGAAAAAATAAAACATTTTTCTCCTATTATACTTTCTCTCTTTCACTGAAACTAAATATCACGTGGTAAAACTAATCACACTAATCAAACTAATAAGTATGATTAGGTTTTTCGATTCATACCTCCATGAAAACAAAAAATGATCCCTTCATTTCTTATCATTTAATAGAATCAAGCGAAAAAAGCAAAAGCTTTTACACATTTTGATACCTTTTTGTATGGGACTATTTTATCCGGAATCATACAAAATCACCGCGTGCTCAATCTTTTGTTCATGGAGATATGAACAATGTTTTTCGACCAATTAGATCGCCCTTTTTTGATAGACGAAACTAAAAATTAAATTATACCTGCGTGAAAAGCGAGCGGCGGTCGAGATTCGAACCTATAACCTTTTGCTTATAAAAGTTTTAAAAACTAATAATTTAATTTTTAGTTTCTTCTATCAAAAACGAGCGCTCTGATTGGTCGAAAAAATTAATCCATAACTCCATGAACAAAATTTTGAGCACGCAGCGATTTTGTAGGCTGTGTGATTAGGTTTTTCGGTTCATACCTCCATGAAAACAAAAAATATTCTCTTCATCTCTTAAATAAAAAAGTGATTAATTTGCCCCCGCACAGGGACTTTCAAAAGAGAATTCGTTTGAGATATTTTGCAAAATGTATAGCCTTTTACACGAAACAAACATGTTAAATAGTTGGTTAGTGGCATAAGCGTGATAAACTTTGTAACTACAGCTTGATAAGAAGTACTTAATTCAAGCTGTAGTTACTGCGTTTAAGTCGTCCAACAAAACGCTTAATATTCATACTGGAGTTCAAAGCCCGCTTCCTGTCTATATAAATAATTTGATTCGTTGATCGATATTTTGATTGACAGCGGCGATCCTCAATTGAGATAATGTTGAAAAGTTCATTATATATGAGCCTATGCGTGACATTTCCAACAATTTCGCATGTGCGTGACTTGCGCACATTCACCACCCTGGGCAGCCATTCGGGGCAATTAGAATATTGGCTGATAGTTTGAGTAAGCTTATGGTCAGTATCTATCTACAGAGCGCAAAGTGAAGAGTCTGTTCAGACTGTGCGGATGCACAGGCTGATCTGAGTCTTTACTTGGCGCACATGTGTAATGGTTGGAAATGTCACGCATGCACTCATATATCATTTCTCTCACAAACTATGGCTACAGATATTCGATCTTTCAGATTAATAAACCCTTTTACTCATTATCTTGGAGTCATGATTTATATATATTTTACATAGTCTTTTTTTCCTCCCTGGAAATGTAGAATGGTGAGATTGAATAGTGCAAATAAAACATTTTCTCCTTTCATCAAAGTACGTGTTTTATATCAATAGAACTTTGTATTGATTACTGTAATTTAAGATCTCGTGGTAAAATATTACGGACATGCTAAAACTGTCCCACCAATAAAAAAAGATCAAAGTACTGAAAGTACTGTAAGCTAGCAAAGTGTGATTTTGTTATACAACAATTTCAAGTCGTTGAAGTTAAGAAAATCTTTGCCTTGTAGGACAGAAAACATTGTGGACATTGAAGAAATTGCTTGTAACAAGCAATTTCTTCATTGTCCACAATGTTTTCCAAGGCTTTTTTTTCTTTAAGTGCATAAAAAAGCGGGATTGAGTGGGAATGGTTTAAATAGCATAATTTTGAAGGAGTTCAGGGTATTTCTAAAATACATAAGAACTACTTTTATGGCGTAGGCATTCAACAGATTTAGTGGTTAAGTCTCCTGTGGCAGTTTGCACTCGTCTGAACTCTGAGAAGATCTCAAATTTTGTCTGTTAACTTAAGCTATCAAAGCTGACGCTTTGCTAGCTAACAAGTTGCATTAATAATGCTTCAGTAAGTAATGGGTACTCAATAAATGTTTTTTTCACACCAAGCGCAAGACGGTTGGTACTCAGAAACATTAGGGGTACCGACAACATAAAACTGGATCATCTGACGCAACAAGACCTTAATTACCTTGTCCAATCTATGACGCATATGATGAATGTAATCATCGAGTTCATCTTATTAGTCAAGATTGTTATTTTTTGCCTCCAACGAATCATACTCGAGAGAGCTACATATCGATGACATAGAGCAAAAACATAGTATGGCTCTATACATTGTATAGAGCCATACTATGTTTGTGCTCTAAGCCATCGATATGGCCCTCAATTTTGAAATCCTTCTATGGACGGATCTCTAACCACGCCCACTTACCTCCATTACAGCAGATCGATTGAGATAACTAATGACGTTAGTTTGCAAAATAAATGAACAAGAACATAAATCAAAAGGCAAATCGTTGATTGGCGACCTAAACGTCCGAACAACAGCTTAGTTGTAGTTGCTGTAGTTACTACGTTTCAGTCGCAAAATAAAAAAAAAGATGCTTGACGAATCTCAATGAATGATTTGATTGGCTAATCGATTTTTAGCACGCAAAGCGTCAGCTTTGATAGCCTAAGTTAACAGACAAAAATTGAAGTCTTCTCAAAGTTCAATGAGTACACACTGCCACTGGAGGCTTAGCCACTAGAGCCATTAAATGCTTACGTCTTAAAATAGTTCTTATGTATTTCAGGAATATTACAAACTCTGCCTCAAGTTCATCGCCTAGGGGTTTTTAGCTCACTTAAGCATAATGTGTTCAAAATGAATCTGATCATAGTATCCACTATGTGAAATGCTTTGAATGGCCATATCAACGAACTTTATTCGAATTGTAGTGAATTCCTTCAAAATTATACTATTTAACTCCTGGGTTACTCAAACCTCGTTTATTTATCATGATAACCTTTGACAAAGAAGATTTCTGACAAAACAATGCTTTGCTAGATTACATTACTTTCAGTACTTTGACTCTATTGACACCAGCGATCCTTAATTAGATGTGATCCGTCACACACAAAGGCATCATTTCGTTCCATGTGCTGGTACCATTATCTTTTCCAACTAACTGTCGCGAAATAATTCGCGGAGGTTCCCTTTTACCCTGACGGGTCATATTTACAGTTTATGGAGTTCCCATAGCTGACGGATTGCGGACCCCGCCCAATGACTCCTCGGACCACGCCCACTGACTCCATCAAGAAGATAGAATTTGATATAAAGTGGCGTTTTGCAAAGTAAATGGCAAGTTACATGTAACCAGAATGAAAAATGAAACTTTAGTAAGGTGCATTTACGCCGTTTGAACAAAACCAAGAAAAATACCTCACATAAACATCTACCAATGTTTGAGTTCAAAGTTCACTTCCGGTCTACACGATTTGTTTAATTGATCAAATGATTATTTAATTGATAGCTGCTTTTGACCAGTTGCCCTTGTCTTTTTTCATTTTCAGTTAACATGGAGTTTATGGTAGCAGCCATTTTAATCATTGTTGGAATTATATTAATTACCGTCGGATCTGTTGTGTTCGGGATAATCTTTTACCGTAGATATCATTTGAAACATGGTCTATATCGAGGTAATTAACATTATTGTGTATTTATCTGTATGTGCGGATTCTGTTACTGGTTGTGTTTCTACGCCCCATGTTCGTACGCCTTTCTAAATTCAACCGTGCTTTGCTGGCTTACAGTACTTTTAGTACTTTGATTATCTCAATATTTTAGGTAAGCGCTACTTAAGGTACACTAATCTTCAAACTGTATTTTTCCTACTTTTGGCTCTCATATTTTTAAGAGAAAGTTCCTAAATATCTTGCCACAAAAATATCGGCAAGAAACATAAACGACCCCGGCTCATTCGATCGCTAGAAATAGATTTTGATACTTGGTTATTTCCCTGTACGCAAAAATGTTTTGTCTGACCCTGTGAAATAATACAGGTTAAAATTTTAGGTAAGCGCTTCCTCCGTTACCCAAGACTTCAAACTGTATTTTTCCTATTTTGGCAATCATATTTTTTAAGAGAAAGTTCCTAAATATCTTGCCACAAAAATATCGGCAAGAAACACAAACGACCCCGGCTCAGTCGACCGCTAGAAATAGATTTTGATACTTGGTTTTAACCCTGTACGCAAAAAATATTATGTCTGACCCTGTGATATCACACAACGAAAACGTTAAAGAAATAATTCCTTTTTATCGTTATAATTGTTTTTTATCGTATACTCACATAATAGTATTAATTCCATAAAGTTTGGTCTAAATCTTTTGTAAATTTGGACCAGTCCAATACAAATGCTCTCGTCATGGCTTATCCCGTTACTACATAGTCTTGTAGTTGTACGTGCCAGATAAATTTAGCTAAGGAAACATTGTGAGAAAAGACGAAATTTCCCGTAACAAGCATTTTTTCTCTTCTAATTGTGCTTTCGGTTTTGTTTTTTTTTTGTAGTTTTTTTTTTTTTTTTTTTTTTCAATCTCGCAGTATTACCCGCCTGATGAATTTAGCTATGTAAACATTGTGGGAAAAAACCTAGCATTTTTATCTTCTTTTCTAATCATGTTTTCAACCACAAATTGCCATTTATTTTCAATAAATTGATGAGTTAAGGCAACAAAACTCTGGTGAATCGACCGACATCGTGGCAGTGAGGCAAATCAGACCCAATTTACTTGTAAGAGTTATGTAACTTCTCACTTATCTCAAACGTTAGGAACACAAGTCACCACAAGACAATAGTACATTTTTTCATGTATTTCTTGTGAGATCAATATAGTCTTCAGTCATATTTGTTTATTTTGTTCTCCTTACTAGACCGATCCAAAGTTGTTCCAAAAGGAGAGGCAGCGCAAACACCGGACTACTCTATGTTTGATGTAAGTGGATGAACATGATGGGGATCAGATATCTTCGAAGCAACAGTTGTTGTATTTTTCTCCGCTAACGCTAAAGTTACTCACTGCGAAAAGGACGAACAACGTTTCTCTTATTAACAGTACAAGTAATAGTTCCTAACGTTTGTGAAGCATCGCTCAGTGGACAGCCTCGCTATCATCCCAACCCAAGTTCGGCAAGTATCGGGACTGAACTAGAAATTGGCCAATCGTTGGCCTCGCCGTTTTCCACGCCTACTGACTCCAACAGGAAATCCCGCTTCGATTTTGAATGGCTTTAACGCGTTATTTTGAAAGTAGAGTGGTTTGCTGGCGACTTAAACGTCGTAACTACAGCTTATTGAGGCTGTCCTTACGAGCTTTAAGTCACCAAACCCCAAAAAAGGTTGAGAGGTCGTCTCAAAGTTCAACGAGTGCAAATTACCACTGGAGGCTTTACCACTAAATCCGTTAAATACCTACGCCATAAAAAGTAGTTCTATGTATTCCAATATCTGCCTTCAAGGTCATCTACTAGGTATTTTAGCTCACATCAGCACATCGTGTTCACAATGACTCTGACCAGAGTATTCAAAAGTTGCAGACGACAATTTCAAATTCTTGAAAATTCTAAAGTATTTATCTCTCTAGGTAGAAAACATTTTGGAAAATGAAGAAATTGCTTATTACAAGCAATTTCTTCATTTTCCACATTGTTTTTAACATCTTTTCTTTTCTGTGATAACATTTGACAAAGAAAATCAATGAACAAAACAATGCTTTGCTAGCTCACAATACTTTCAGAACTTCGATTTATAATTTAATGCCATCAAGCGTAACTGGGCTAATATATTTGCATTTTTGAGTATCTTTTCTTTTTTATCTACTTTTTGTACAAGCATACAAAATAGTTGCGCACTCAAAATTTTGTTCGTGGAATCATGAAAAAACAGCTAATAAAACGCTTTAATTTTGATAGACAAAACTAAAAATGAATTATTGAAAAATATTATTTAATGTCAGATACCATAAGGATTATTTATTATCACAAAAAGCTTATTGCATATGTCTTTTTCAATAAAGTTACAGACTGGTTCTAATATCTAGCCCGGTTAAATTCCCTGTGGTATCTCTCCTCGGCTCTCTGTCTCGCCATGTCATGTTTGTATCGCCTCCATTGATTGCTTATTTGGTTCACCAACATCCGACCTAAAAATATCCCCATTAACTGCGGGACTGCTATGGCGATGCAAACGCCTCCTATAATCGGCAAGTTTTTGTCGGCAAGATTTACCAGTGTGGTGACACAGCCTTCGGTGTAGATCTTATTCAGTGTAGGACTGCTCTGAATTAAAATAAGCAAGAGACAATTAGGGTCTTAGACGCTCAACTGGATCGTTTTCCTGTTAAAAGTGTTTCTATAAGGCGTCTTTTCCCTGACCCGATTTCAGGTATCATCGTTGGGAGTGTAAAATGTAACTACAGCTTGAATAAAGCTGTAGCTACGATATTTTTACACGCCCAACAACGATACGAGGATAATGAGAGTTTCAGCGGTCAACAAATCTAACCCTAACCGGTGATTATCAGAAATAGTCACAGACAATGATCAAGTTCATTGGATCAAGGGTTGAGGTTAATGCCTATGGCCTGATGAAATGATGGTAGTTTTAAAACGAAATCAATTTCATTTAAGCTGGTCAAAAGTAAAAATTATCATACCAGACGCAAAATGAAATCATTTGGATTTCTATAGTTGTAGAATTCTAGGTAAATCAAATGTCACCATGCTAGATACGCTTGAAACCTGATCACGCTTTGAATTTATAAATATCAAAATATGTTAATTTTCTTCTGTGATGATCAAAGGTCAAGGTGAAAATGATTCAAAGGAAACCTTTGACCTTACAAAGCTCTGTGCTCTGTTTCTGTCCATTTTACATACTTATGGAATTTTCGAAATGCCAACCTCTATTGACCTTTGCTGTATCCCATATCGTTTTCAATATTTTGAACTTTTCTTCGAGAAAATACTGGCTTACTGGCTATATTTTCTCTAAGTAGTTCATATCGCTTTTAACCAGTTATTAACTTTGATTGGGAAAAAAGTTTAGGGACAGAAAAAATGTTTACGGACAGGATGCGTAGATATTTGAATAAATTGTTTGTACTTTTTTTTTTTTTTTTTTTTTGTTAAGATACGTGAGTTTTACTCCCGTATTTTCCGTAATCACGTGACGGGTGAACACTTACTTCTTCTAGTACATCGGCACCACAGAGAATGTTGTTCAAACCAGGCTGTAATATAGAACAGTATTAGATTATAATAGTATTTGTAAGCAAAGACGATATTCCAGATTGCAAAAATCAAACATTTGTAAGTAACGAAAACCGCTCTCTTGTCCGGTAACTTTTATCTACCTTGTTTCGCTGTAATTTTGTCGAGATGATTGATTGATTGATTAATTGATTGATTGATTGGGGTTTAAAGCCGCTTTTAGCAGTCTTTCAGTCATATCGCGGCGGCTGGAGTACCTAACAATGGACTCCTGGTATTTCTCACACCAGTACTATCACTACATCCTTTCCTAGCCTCCAGCTGCTATCCCACTTAGGTTTACGATTATCCACCCATTGGTGAGAGACAAATGTCAGAAAGAATATGTGCCGCCGCCGGGGATCGAACCCATGACACTCTATGATTGAAGATTATGAGTCTGGCGCGCTACCGACTGCGCTATGACGGCGGCTGTTTTCGGGAGGTATGAAGAGACAACGAAAACCAACATAAAATAATCTTGAAATTCATTTTCGTTTTCTGTTTAGCAGGTATGTGATCCAATTCGAAAGTATCAGTAAAGATATTTGTAAACAATTTCAATGGACGTTTCAAGATTCCTTTTGGTGAGAAATTTTCTCCCTACGACAGTCGTAGAGTCTTTAACCCATTCCCAAATAATCACGCTTTTAAACGCTGTTACAAGCAATTTCTTCATATTCCACAATGTTTTCTACCACAAAAGATTGATTGGTTGAATGGGTTTTGACGCCACTTTTAATAATATTTCAGTCATGTCGCGGCGGATGGAACACCTAATAATGGATTCCTGGTATTTTTCACACCATTACTACAACTACACCCTTTCCTTGGCTTCAGTTGCTATCCAACTTAGGTTTACGATTATCCGCCCATTGGTAAGAGACAAATGCCGGAAAGAATAGGGCCGTCGCGGGGGATCGAACCCATGACATACCCCAAAAGACAAAAAATTATTCATTTCATCAACTCTGAAATTGTCGTCTGCAACTTCTTTGCATGTGGACAAGTCTAAAATTTAATAGTCTGGTAATGGGTTAATATATCACATAAACTTACACTAAGTTCGTCCGGGTCTTTACAACATGAATATGGCACGGCACAGCTGAGCGGGCTCGGATTGCTCGGTGTACAGTTGAAGTATTGGTTAGCCTGGTAATCCTGATAGGTGGTGATACCACAACATTTCCACGTCTCTTGGAAAAAGTCCATGATCCCTTCTAGATCGTCTTGATACTCCTCAATATAGACGTCTTTCAGGACACCACTTAGAAGATCTATGGCCTTCTGTTTGTAGGCCAGACATAAAACACCACAGACCAGCTCTATCAGAACGATCATCAACAATATGTACACAAACTGTAACAGAAGAAAGATGACACAGGGGTGATCAAGAAGATCTATGGCCTTCTGTTTGTAGGCGAGACACAAAACACCACAGATCAGCTCGATCAGAACGATAACTAAAATACATATACACAAACTGAAACAGAAAAAAGATGACACGAAGGTTGATCAAAATGTTCTGTTAAATAAAATGTTAAATAAGCTGTAGTTGTGATATTTTAGTGACGCGCTATCAATGTGATACATTGATTTCCGGTTTTCCTCAAGCTGATCATCATAATTAACTGATTAGGATTAGGGGAATAGGACCCCAGAACCCTCTCTCCTGGATCCACACATGATTTCAACAACGAAAACGATGAACGATTACAAATCATAGATAAATGAAATGATTACTCCAAATGATCTGTTTAAATATGTCGGATTGTGATTGTCAAAAAAAAAACAATATAATAGATTGACCTATCAAATCTTTTATTTAGACCGGAGGTGACCTTTGAACTCCAACATTTAATTTATATGTATTTTTGTTGTTTGTGTGCTTTAAACGTGGTAATTCAAGGTGTTGTAAAGATGTTTCAGTCGCCAACCAACTATTTTCTGTTCTCCCCATGTTATTTGCCATAAATTGGGAAATACAACGGCAATTAGTCTCTGATTGGAACTTCCTGTCTGAATCTGTGGGCGTAACCGGCGATTCACCACTTCTGAGTCAAGGTCAGTGTGTCAACGCATCTCAAACGAACTAGCAATGATGCTTATTCAGTTTTTCCACGAAGGAATTGACCAATAGCTGGTACCGGCCACTTACTCCGTTGGTCACGTCCATTGACTCCGATAGCAAGTTCCGCTTCGATATCTAACGGCTGTTTTTTTTTTGGGGGGGGGGTTGTTGTTGTTGTTGTTGTTTTCAAATTGTGTAGCCAGAAGCATGCAACAATAAGAAAAAATGGTTGGTTGGTAACCTTAACGTCGTAACTACAGCTTTGTTACGACGTTTAAGTCGCTAATGCAATAATGGCGGCCAATATCGGAGTTCAAAACTAGCTTCGGACTTTTAAGAAGTCGAGCAGCATTCGCGAATTTTGCGGGTTTTTTTTGTTTTTTTTTTGCAATCAGATAATCCCGTTCCCGTTCGATGCCGAAAACATTTTCGATAACGAAGAAATTATATGTAACCAGTCATTTCTTCATTGTCCATGATATTTCTTACTTGTACGGTTTATATCTTTTTTACTTCCTTAAATAGTTGTTTGCATCTTCTTTCAGTTTGGACCGGTCTAATTTCAATTCGTTTGGTAGGTGTTATCAGATTATACTTGAAATAAAGGGCTGTCTAATTATACTTGAAAATACTTTAAAACAAAGGGATATCAGATTATACTTAAAATCACTTGTAAATATAGTGTCATCAGATTGTACTTGAAATCACTTGAAAATGTAGGGTCATCAGATTGTACTTGAAATTACTTGAAAATATAGCGTTTTAAGGTTCTTCTTAAACATACCATATAGGGTTAGCAGGTTATACTTGGAAGTATTTGAAAATATAAGGTTGTCAGATTATACTTGAAATACTTGAAAATATACTCACAGTGTTTATAAGACAAGTATTTTCCCTCAGCGATCCAAGAAACCCAAAAATGTTCAGTAGAAACATCACCCCTCCGAACACGATCAAAATGATGGACAGGTCGAATATGACGTCATAAACGTTCTCTATTGGTTGGTAGAAATATTTGTTCTTTTCTATGAATGCATACGTTCCCACAGCAACCATTCCTAGACCAAGAAACTAAAAACAAAAAAAAAAAAACAAAAAAAAATCAAATGTGATCAGTTGACCGAAACGGGTCCTATTTGGTGGATTACTTCCAATAGAACTGGCTTTAACTCATACACAATTTTTTTACACTAGTCCAAAATAAAAAAAAAATGCAGATGGTGTTTTCTAACCGATGATTTTTTTAAATATTGGTGTGTTTAGTATAAAACATTGAGGATAATGAAGAAAGTAATGGTTACAATCAATTTCTTCGTTGTCCACTATGTTTTCGCAAGTGTGTGTGTTTTTTTGTGTGTGTGTGTGTTTTGTTTTTGTTTTGTTGTAGCAAGTGTGTGTGTGTTTTGTGTGTGTGTGTGTTATATATATATATATAGGACATGAAAAGCGGAATCATGTGGGAAATGATATAAACTTAGGTTGTGTAGACGTAACTGGCTTTGGTTGTCCCACTTGAAACTTTGTCTACATAATGGGGCACATTTCGTCGATGGACTACCCAAACTTCACAACTACAGGTTGGTAGCGCACCAATGAACGGATCGCGGCTGTCAATAAATAATCGATAGACCAACCAAATCATTCATTTACACCGGAAGTGAACTTTGAGCTCCAACATTTGTAGACACGCACTTTGGTGGTTTGGCGACTTCAATGACGTAAGTACGCCTTATCAAAGTTGTACTTGAAACATTAAGGTCGCCAACCAATCATACTTTTTTATGTTACTGGCCAAAAATTATTTCAATATAACGTAAAAAAGTTCTATCTTTTCATTCTCACTAACTGGTTTTGTTTGTCCCTCTTTAAACTTTGTCTACATAATGGGGCACATTTCGTGGATGGACTACCAATGCTTCACAACTACAGGTTTGTAGCGCACCAGAATCACGATCATCAATTATGGGGTGTCATGAGTTCGATCCCCGGTGGCGGCACATATCCTTTTCGACATTTGTCTCTTACCAATGGGTGGATAAAAGTAAACTTAAGTGGGATAGCAGCTGGAGGCTTGAACGGATGTAGTGGCAATATACTTGTGTGAGAAATACCAGGAATCCATTGTGCTCTTGCCGCCGCGATAAAACTGAAAAATTGCTAACAGTGTCATTAAATCCCATTCAAACAAACAAAACAGGTTACATATGCCTTAGTTATGAGGTTTCCAACAATATGCATCATTATTATACAGGTCTTGGCCTTGAAATTTGACCCGTTTTTTATATCGAATTTCAAATCGTATAAACACTGCATTGTTGTTATATGGGTAACGTTATTTTTTCAGGTCTCGTGGATATTTTTCAGTATTAAAATGAAATAAAAACTTTGAATTTCACGCTCAATTAGGTAAATATTTTCAAGTTTTATTACCTAATACCATGTCTGCTTTGTTACTTTGTAAGAGAATTTTGGTTTGTGTTGTAGGTGCTACAAGTTCCCTGTGTTACATTTACCTCACAAATCGGCAGTGTTCTACCGAAACTTCCTAGCTATAGCTAAGAATAAAGTGTAGTTAGGAGGTTTTTGTAGAACACCGACGAAATGGTGCAAATTGGGGCAAATTTTAAGGGAAATAAAAATATCAAAATCTGGTGTCACAGTATGAATAACAAAATTTAGGGAAAGGTGCCATAACAAATAATTTAATTGTTAGTTTCGTCTATTACAACGAAAGTTTTGTTTGCCCCCCCCCCCCAAAAAAATTGATACCTCGATGAACTAAAAGAAAATTGAGCACACAGTTTCCTTGTATGCTTGCGCAAAAAATAGTTTCATAAAAAATGTGTGTAAAATATTGTTGTTGTTTTTTTGTTGTTGTTTTGTTTTGGTTTTTTATTTCACTTGATGTCATTAAGGAGACGAAGAGAATTTTTTGTTTCTGTTTTGTTTTCGTTGAGGTATGAAACCAAAAACCTAACCACACTTATGTATGAATCCGCTTCTCTTGTTTCATATCTCCACGACAACATTTTTTTCATGTCTTTAATGAGTATAATTTGAATCTTATTCGCGATAAGCATTCGATATAGAACGAATTGACGGATTGCTGGCCACGCTCACTGTCCTTCGACGTGTCTATTTGGCTAAGGTATCAAATAGCTTTTTTTGCAAAAAGAAAAATCAGAAAAAATAAACCGTTGTTTGGCGTCGTAAACCGCATGACTACAAATTGATTAAGCTGTAGTTACGACGTTTAAGCCGCGAAACCAGCAATGAAACATACTTGACATAATTGCTAAGGTTCTCCACTCATTTTCGGAGGAAACGAACAATTTAATTGGTCAATTGATTTTTATCGATCCGTCAAAACATTCCATCAATTTTTCCTAGCTTGAATACTAAAATAAGGCAATTCGGGAATTGAATGTTATCACCCTGTAAAAATGAATAAAAAAGAGCAAATATCATGAAAGAGACGAATGTAATTATTTCAGTACAAATGAATACATATATTTATATATATATGAAAAAAACTACCAATCGCCGCAGGTCATGCAAATGACGTAACTACAGCTTGAACATTTTGCTCGCCCACTGAATACCGAAAAATGTTATATTAAATGTTTCGTCGTCGAGAAAGTTTTGTCTATTTAATAAATGTGTTTTGTTCTTTCTTCTTTTTTTTCAATAACTTCAGATGAAAGATGGTAAAGTTGGTTAAAACGTGAATAAACCTCTTCCGTTTTATAATGAGCAATAGATTTCAATCACAAAAATCGTTGTTTTCTTTAAACTGATACAGATCAAAATGTGCTATACTGAATGCCTCAATTACCACACACAATTTAGGGAGGAAACAAAATGAAATTAATGTAATATCTTCACGGTACAGTTTGATTTGAATATAGATAGATCTAAAGAGCCTTTGGGTACACCAGTGAAGCGGGAAAATGCGTCGATGAGAAACCAAAATGTCGTAAATATAGCTTGTATTAAGCAGTAGTTCCGACATTTTGGTCTTCAATCGGGGAATGTTTATATCTCAGAATAACTCTCTTATGTATATCGATGTTGGGCGACCTTAAAGTTTGGAAGAGCTGCAGTTGGGACGTTTTGATGGTAAACCCACGACCTTCATACCGTAAAACTGATACTTTTGTAGTAGTATTTTGTTTGAAGAATTATACAAAAATGTCGGATAATAAACTGCATTTCCATTGGTGTGTTCTAACTTGAATTTATTGAATATGATATATACTGTAGTTAGAACCAATAAGTCGCGTACAAACGATGATGTTACTGCTGTTTTGGGGTGGTGGGTTGTTGTTGGTGGTGGCGGTGATGGTGGTTGTGATGTTGGTTGTTGTGGTGTTGTTTGTTGTTGTTGTTTTTAGTGTGGGAGGAGGGGTTTGTTGTAATTGTTGCTTTTTTATTTGTTTTTGTTTCCAACCAAAAGAATTTCGCTTGACACCTCAAACAAACTGTAGGCCTATTGTCGGAGTTGGAGCGGGCTTCCCGCCAATTTCTTATACTATCACAAAACTTTATTGAAAGCTAGAACTATGTAGTAGGGCCTAATGTTAATCGAATTATTGCAAGTGTCAATGAACATGAATAATTCATGGGGTTATTTATTGATTTTTTATTCGTGAACCGAGTCGAATGATTGGTCAAATATCAATTTACGTTGACAATGGTGGGAAATGTCGCTTTCTCATGACCCATTCGTGCCTGCACTCTCTTGCACTCGGCTCATTCCAATTCACGTGTATAGTGAGGGTAACGGTGAGGGTAACGAACGACAACTCTGCTTTGAGATTGCCGTGCCTGTTGGCTGTAAGAAAACGAAAACAAGCTATTTTCACGTAAAGAGTTGACATTTTCAAAGAATAAGATATCAAATAATTCATAAAGACCGGAAGTCAACTTTTAACTCCAAAATTGGTCGACGTTAATGTGAAGCATTTTGTTAGTTTTGCGACCTAAATGTCGTAACTACAGCTTATTCAAGCTGTAGTTACGACGTTTAGATCACCAAACGACGATACAACCTTTTTGTTGTACGGTACTGACTAATCCTCTTTTACTTGCATAATAACGCCGTTCAATACTCTCCTCGGAGCTCAGTAGGCTTTGTCAGTGATCCGTAGAACTAAGCTGTAGCCATGACGTAATCGAGAAACTAACGCTTTCTGATTTGTAATCCTTCCCCACTCATCCCCGAGATTGGCAGAAGGATACAATTCTTACTTCAGAAAATCTATCAACAACGGAAAATTGACGGATCGCTGGCCACGCCCACTGACCTCCGCCATGTCAGTTCGAATGTGGAAATAAACAACATGAGTTTGTAATGTATGTTTTCAGGCGTAACGTTGGTTGGAGACAAAAACGTCGTAACTACTGCTTGATTAAGCAGTAGTTACGACGTTTCAATCGCCAAACCAACAATGCTTCAGATAAAGTTCACTTGAGGTCTAAATGAATGATTTGATATATCGATCGATTATTTGTATTTACAGCGGCGATCCTTCAATGCGAGACCCAGGACTGTGCAATCTGAAAAGAGTCGATACTTCTAGCACTTTTAAGTTGGTCTCCTTTCGTGGGACGGATTTATAATGTTTATATTTGGGCGTTTGTCCATCCGGAGTCCATGCACTATAACTCAAGTTTACATGGGGTTCCTGGTTCGGTCCCCAATCCCAGCCAATATCCTTTCCGACATTTGTCTCCGACCAATGGGTGGATAATCGTAAACCTAAGTGGGATGAGAGGCTGGAGGCTCAGAAAGGATGTAGTGGTAGTACTGGTGTGAGTGGTACCAGGAATCTATGGTTAGGTGCTCCTGGTGCCGAGATATGACTGAAAAACTGTTAAAAGTGGTGTTAAACCCCATTCATTTATTCATTTATTCAATCAATCAATCAATTAATCAAAGTTAACACATGAAACCCACACATTGAACATAATTAAGGAACCTTCAAAAAGAAATGAATGAAGTTACTGTTATTTTCAATATTAAGGTAGTCTTTTATTTGACCTAGATTGATTGGCAAGTTTAGTGTCAAGGAGGGCGGATATTACAGTTCTATATTTGACGTACCGCTGGCCACGCCCCTGACCTCTGAAATGGCAGTCAGACTGAGATATTAAACGACATTTCTTTGGTGTAATTCTAAACCTCTTAACTAAAGCTTGATTCGTTTACAAAATACATGGCGAATGACAAAAATAATAATAAAACGTTTGTTTTCGACTAAAACATTATTCCTACAGTTTGAATAATAATAATGATATGGCGATTATGCCGCCAAATCAACAATCATATCTGACATATATCGAGGGGTTAGAGCAAAAACATAGTATGGGTCTATACAATGTATAGACCCATACTATGTTTTTGCTCTAACCCCTCGATATATCGGAGGTCAGCAATCACGTGTTGCCTGAATGGATGATTTGATTGGCCATCGGCGATCCATTCTTTTTTTAGACTGTGTGTGGTTGCCCCATCCCCTCGCCTACTGGGAGCATGATTCAGACCAAATTAGACATTAGGCAGACTTACCCAGTGTAAAAAGGTTCCAACCAACAAAAGGTATTTCACACACTGGTTGACCTCGGTCTTTCCTTCCGGACAAAACCCCATAGTTAGTTGCTTTTTTAGGATTTTCCGCGTATTAGGTCCATATAACGTTCGTAATGTTGTTTAAAATATGAATGAATTTTTATTTTAGCCTTTGTAAGAAGTCCAAGAAACGGTTTATTTCATACAAACATTACATGTAAGGTTTTATTTTAAGTAAGGGGATGGGTCACGACCTGTTTAAAGCAAAAAAAAATGTAAGTTATCGTCCAATCGCGGCTGTGAACCAATGAATAAATTGACCAATCAAAACATCATTTAGACCGGAAGTAAACTTTGAACTCCAACATCGGCCGGCATTCATGTGATGCTTTTTCTGAAGGGTGGCGACGTCGTAACTACAGCTTATTCATGAGTCTAAACGACGATTTTACCCTCTTGTAACATGTTACTGACCACAAATTTGCAAAATATCCCCGTTAGAAAGTGAAGTGGAACGTCTTACCAGGGTCAGTGGGCGATGCCAGTGGAGTCAGTAGGTAGGGCCAATGATCCGTCATTTGTCACCATTTTTATAAACGAAGTCTTTTTCTTTCACCCAAACAACACAATTTTTTTATTAGTCCGTATTCAAAGAAGATGCAGACAACAATTTTATGTTGATTTTCTTTGGAAAATAGCTGTTATATTGTGTCGAAAACATCGTAAGAAAAGGGAGAGATTGCTGCTTGATATAAGCGATTTCTCCCTTTAATAACAATGTTTTCCATATGTTAATTTCTTCAGGACGTAAAAATGCGGGATTACTTTCTTATTACTTAAACCGTTGCCACACTAGGATTCTTTCGGGCGCCCATCAAGAAAAACAATGGCGAAAACAGCGTGTAAAATGAAGTAATTGCTTGTCACAAGCAATTTCTTCAATCTACACAATGTTTTCTACCCATAAAGTTGAAAAAATCTACAATTTCATAAACTTTTAATTATTGTCTCTTACTCCTTTCAATTTGGACCAGTCTAAAAATTTGCCGTCTGGTAATGGCTTAAAATTCACTACACAATGTCACATAAGAGCAAGATCCATCATTAACTGTAGCAAAATAACCGTTAATAAATCAGGCTACTGATTTGCAAAAAAATATCGAATTTGTGTTAGGTGTATTCATACGACCCGTAAACCAAATCATATTGACACTTTTCTTTCTGGTATGATGTTTCACTTTATTGCTCAACACTGACCTAACTTACTGTATACGTATGCTCCTTTATTTATTGTCACTAACGTACTGTTTGCCCATATGAGCGACGCCCGATAACTCGGTTGGTGACACTTTTAATTGGCACTGACGGAGCCCACCGTACATGTGCTTCTTTCTTTATCGTCGCTACCGTACTATTTGCCCATAAGAGCGACACCCGAAAAAGACGGTAAGTTGTTAAACGACTGGTTAGTTGTTTAACCCATTCCAACTCAATCCCTCCTTTTTACGCCCTTCAAGAAAAAAGCTTTGGAAAACATTGCGGAAATTGAAGAAATTGCTTGTATCAAGCAATTTCTTCATTATCCACAATATTTTCTATCCAAAAAGGTGAAAAAAATTAAAATTCCATCAACTTGAAATTGTGTACTATTTACCCATATGAGCGACGCTCCCACAACACGGTCAGTTGTTTCAATGACACTGACAGCTTACTGTATTTGTGCTTCTTTATTTATCGTCTCTGCCGTACTATTTGCCCATATGAGCGACAATAAAAAAAAAAAGACGGTTAGTTGTTCAAACGAATGTGTTTCAATCTTTTAATCGACACTGACCGCGCTTGCTGTATATGGGCTTCTGTATTTATCATCACTACCGTACTATTTACCCATATGGGCGACGCCCTAAAAAGACGGTTAGTTGTTACATTCGTTTTCTCTATCTTACTTTAGTAGTGTCTGGTCGGCTAAGAATTGCTTCATACCGCCGTGAAAAAATAGAACATCTAATTGGTGTGTATGATTGCGTTCAAACTATTTCCTTAACCCTTTCCTGTTTTATGAATTTTAGACTGGTCCAATTTGAAAGAGGTTGCAGACGACAATGAATAATGCATGCAATTTGAAATCTGACCATCCTACGTGGTAGAAAATATTGTGGGAAAAGGAGAAATTGCTTGTAACAAGCAATTTCTCCTTTTTTCCACAATATTTTCTCAAGTATAAAATCACAAAGACGTAAAATCCCGCGTTTGTCCAGGAAAGGGTTAAAACCTTTTCAAACAGGTATATGTGTTTGCTTACTTAATTTCTTTAATAATAAATCAAAGGAAATGACAGCAATATGTAATTTTCTATTCTCACTGAGGCTTAAAAGTGATAGCAAAAGAAACCCCAATGATCCATATGTTATCCATTTTCTTCTTCTTTCTCTCTCTCTCTTTCTCTCTCTGCATTTCAATTTAATTTTGTCTATCCTATGTTTTAAATTACCTATATGAAGTGTTATGCGATATAATCTTTAATTTATACCAAAATAGAGAATTCATACTTCGATGGGTTTTCCCCCTAAGCGTTCGATGAAACGTCTTTTTATGTGAAATGTATTGAACCAAACTCATAGTGAAAACTGTGCCCCCTATTGCTAAACCTACTACCAGACGACGCAATTTAAGACTAGTCTAAATTTGAAAAAGTTTCAGACGACAATTTAAAGTTTTTGAAAATTTATATTTTTCAACTTTGTGGGTAGACAACATTGGGGAAAATAATGTGATTGATTGATTGGTTGAACGGGGTTTAATGCCACTTCTAACAGTGTTTCAGTCATATTTCGGCGGCTGGAGCACCTAACAATGGATGTCTGTTATTTCTCACACCATAACTACCAATACATCCTTTCCTAGCCTCCAGCTGCTATCTTACTTACGTTTACGATTATCCACCCATTGATGAGAGAAAAATGTCGGAAAGGATATGTGCCGCCGCCGGGGATCGAACTTGTGGAAAATGAAGAAATTGCTTGATGCAAGCAATTTCTTCATTTTTCACAATAGTTTTTCTCCCCAATGTTTCTCTTGAGTGACGTCAAAAAAGCGTCATTGGGTGGATATGTGTTAGAAAAGACAAGAAATGAATGGTTAGATAATTATACACTTTCCAAAACTACTGCATTTTAAGATACCGATGCGCCGTTTACGTGTCGCCGTTGTCAACCCAACAAGAGTTTCATTGGCTATGGTGCGTTCACCTGAGATAAAGGCTTCTTCTAACAGTATAATTCAATTTTAAGGTGTGGATTATTAAACAAGTCGGCTTAACCATACATGTATCATCTCTTTACCTATTGATTCAAAAATCAAGATTTAAGCAATGTTCATAGAATTCCACAGAAATCCATCTACATATTCGTACTGACAAATTTCGATCCTCTATGACTTCAATGGCAGGGGGGAGGGTAATTTCCCTCCCCTAATGATCCCATGGTATCAATTTCAGAAACTTGAAAGCAGTCAATGAATCAATTCCCTGGCAATCAAAGTTTTTAGCTCTTTTCAATTCTTTTAGAATTTTCTTTAAAAGAGGACAACCTAACGAACATTTCTGACAAATTTGGTTAAAATTGACCTTAGAGTTTGGGAGGAATTAACATTTTAAAAGCCCCTGTCTAAATCTTTTTATGCCCTAGATCCGTTGGAATCCGCCTCTTGGGACATGGGGGTAATTTCATTCTAAGCCTAAGAACCATTCCTGTAAAATTGAGTTCAAATGGCCCTGTAGTTTGAGAGGGTTTGTTGTTAAAAAAAAATCCTTATTACATCCCGTGGTGCTCCGCCCTTGTGGAACTGATGGGTAATAATTTTTGCAATTTTGAAAGAGTTCGATGTACTGATGCAAAATACCACAGCTCTACGCCTTCTTGGTCGGGGGGGGGTTAAAGATTTGTTTAAAATCCCAATTCATTTGTAATGGCAACCAGTGTTTTCAACGGATATCGAGTATTGTATGATTTTTAAACATCTCCCAAATCATTATGTCGATTTAAACCAAAATTGGCGAAAATGTTTCTAATTCGGCCCTGTATGAAAATAGCTAAAAGAATTGAAATCGGTTGAAAACTCTAATTGCCATGGCAACAAAAGTCAAGTTCTTGAATAATCTTTAAAAAATATACCTTTTTCCTGACCCAGAAGAGCATTGATATTTTGCATGAGACATCAGTATATTGGCATCTTTCAAAAGTTATGACCTTTGGGCCCCCAGGGGCGGAGACCCAGGGGGTAGGGTTTATATAGAGATAAAGAGGGATTTTTAACGACTTCTCATCTGAAACTATTGGGGTAATTTGAACCAAATTTGGCAGAAATGTTCGTTAAATGATACTTTTTCAATTAGCTTAGATTATACAAATCTAGTTCAAGAACTCTGGTTGCCATGGCAGCGAAAATTTTATCTTAAAATAACTTCTCCTCCATAACCCAGTTGGTCTTGAGCCTTGATATATATAGTACGAAGCATCAGTTTATAGATTTATTATTTCTAAAATCATTACCTATGAATCCAGAAGGGATGAAAAAGTCCTCTTCACATTTCAAATAAATGTCTTAAAGTCTTGAAATATTTCGTTAAGATTTTTAGATTTCCTGGTCTAGGTACAAGTGAATAAAGCATGGTCAGGCACACTTGTATCAAAATTCTGACTTTAACGTGAAATAAGACTGTTGAAAGAAAAATGACCTTTATCTCAGGTGAGCGCACCAGGCCCAACGACCCTTTTGTTACAAAGAGTTGCCCGAGATATAAAGTTGTAGATCTGATCAATTTTCCAAGTTTACCATATATGGAAAGTGACGCGCGCCCATAAAGCCTTACTTATTAATCTTTTATTTTTATGTTTGTGTGTGTGCGCGAGCACGCATGTGTATTAAATCAACATTTCTTGGGGGAATCCCAAGTCATCCAAGGATCATTCCCTTGAAATTTAGAAGACTATCATTTCTGAAAAGATTTCGCTGTATACAATATCAGGAAATTATCCCGGCCCTTGGCCGTGTTTTCATAGGATCAACCTTTAAAGGGTATTATAAGGGTATTTGCCGCGATCGAGGATCAAACCCTAGACCTCATAATCAAGAGTCCGACGCGTCACAATCTGTACTATGTGTCATTGGCCCATAGATAATCAATTTTTTTATGTCCCCGTATCGATAAATCGAGGGCATATTAGTTTTACTCTGTATGTTTATATGTTTGTCCGCCAAACGCTTTTAACATTGGCAATAACTCTTGAACAGTAAGTAATAGGGCCTTCATATTTCACATGATTATTGCTTGAGACAAGACCTATCTGTTGATACTAACTTTGATGTCATCAGTCAATGTCATTTTTCAAGGTCAAATATGTGCATCAGTTGTGATCTATTTATGAATAAAGTTCCATTTCAATAAATGCAAAATTGAAGGAGTAGTTTGTAACACAAAATTAATTGTTTCCTATACACACTTCAACAGACAGACGGATGAACTTGCAGGCCGACACAATTAAATTTTTGAAAACAATCCCTTTGTAAGGGTATAAAAACGAAAAGGTACTCCATGGGTCCATTCTTTTGTCTCTTTAAGGATAAACCTTTTTGTGTCACAATAACGGATAAGATAAAAACAAGAGGACCATGATGGTCCTATATCGCTCCCCTGAGTATGATGGCTCAAAGCCCTACACCTAATCCTTTTGGAAAAAAAGATTTTTTTAAGATTTTCTCCTTTAATCCTAGGTATAGTGAAGATCCAACCATATTGAGCCAATTTCAAGAGCACGGTAATTCTTTGAAGTGCTTAAGTAGAGGGTCAATAGACATTAATACATACCAAATATCAAAGCTATAGGTCTAATAGTATAGAAGGAGAACATTTTCTATGATATCACTCATTACTCCTTTCTGGGATTGCACAAAAAAGAGCTTATTTTCAGAATACGGTAAGTCTATGAAGTATTCTATTACAAGGTCAAAAGGTATTATTACACACTAAATATTAAAGCCCCTGGCCTTATGGTTTGGGAGAGGAAGATTTTAAAGTTTTCCTTCTTTATTTCTATGTAAAATCAGGGATCGCACAGAAAAGGGCTAATTTTTAGAATACGGTAATTCTTTGAAGTATTTTGGTAGAGGGTCAATAGATGATTTTCTTAAATATCAAAGCTCTAGGCCTTATGGTTTGGGAGAAGAAGATTTTTTTTAAAGTTTTCCTTCTTTATTTCTCGGTAAAATATGGGATTGCACAGAAAAAGGCTAATTTTCAGAATATAGTAATTCTCTCAAGTATGTTGGTAGAGGATCAATAGATGATGATTTGTACAAAATACCAAAGCATAAGGCCTTATGGTTTGGGAGTAGAAGATTTTTAAAGTTTTCCTTCTTTATTTTTATGTTAAATCAGGGATTGCATAAAAAAATCTAATTTTTAGAATTCAGTAATTTTTTGAAGTATTTTGGAAGAGGCTCAATAGATGGTAATTTATACCAAATATCAAAGCTCTATGCCTTATGGTTTTGGAGAAAAAGATTATTAAGGTTTCCCATCTTTATTTCTATGTAAAATCAGGGATCGCCTAGAATAGGGCTAATTTTCAGAATACAGTAATTCTTTGAAGCATGTTGGTAGAGGGTCAATTGATGATGATGTATACCAAATATCAAAGCTATAGGTCTTATGGCTTGGGAGGAGAAGGTTTTTTTAAGTTTTTCCACTCTGTTGCCATGGCAACCAGAGTTCTTCATGGATTTCAATTCTTTGAAGTATTTTGAAAGAGCATGACCTAAGGATCATTTATGTGAAGTTTTGTTGAAATTCCATGATTAGTTAAGGAGGAGAAGATTTTTTTGTAATTGCGGATGGACAGACGATCAAAATAGTTCACCCAGAGGACTTCATGCTCAGGTGAGCTAACAAGAGGCCCTGGCGCTCACCTGAGATAAGGCTCTTTTTTTCTTTAAGGCCTAATACAACTGGGTCGGGACAAGACCTCCTTTAACATTTAACGAAAAAATCAACTTATGTTACAATACCAACCAATGCTTTAAACAGATTTCAAATATTTCAGTATTCATTAGAAGGGGGCAAACTAACATATTTCTGCCCAATTTGGTTTAAATTGGCCAAATAGTTTTGAAAGGGTTCCCTTCTTTATTTCTATTTGAGTCTAATCACCCTGTTGCTCTAAAATTCTATCAATTTTGAAAGAGGTCAATGTACTTATGCTTCATGCAAAATTCAAGATTCTTCAACTTCTGGGTCAGGAGGAGAATTTTTTTCAGTCTTTTTAAATTTTACTCTTGTTGTAATAGCAATAGAGGTTAATGAACTGATGCTTCGTGCAAAATATCAAGACTCTGAGCCCTCTAGGTAAGGGGGAGATAACTGATAACTTTTAAAGTTTTCATTAAAATTTCAGTTTAGTTGCCATGGCAACCAGAGTTTAAAACGGATTTCAACTCTTTAGCAATTTTCATATTGCACCACCAAAGGTACATTCCTGCAAAATTTGGTTGAAATCAAACCAGCGGTTTGGGAGATGTTGTTTTAAAAATCCTTCTTTATTTCTATATAAGCCCCTTCCCCTGGGACTCCACCCCTGGGGACCTGAGGGTGATGATTTTAGCAATGCTGACAGAGGTCATTGTACTGATGCTTCATGCCAAATATCAAGGCTCTACGCCTTCTGGGTCAGGAGGAGATAATTTGTAAAGTTTTCATTAAAATTTCAGTTTGTTGCCATGGCAACTAGAGTTTTGAATAGATTTCAATTCCTTTAGCAATTTTTAAAAGGCACCACCTAAGGAACATTCCTGCAAAATTTGGTTGAAATCTGCCCCGAGGTTTGGGAGGAGATGTGGTTTTAAAAATCCTTCTTTATTTTAATATAAGCCCCACCTCCCTGGCTAGGGACCTGAGGGTGATGATTTTAGTAATTCTGAAAGAGGTCATTGTACTGATGCTTCATGCCAAATATCAAGGCTCTACACCTTGTAGGTTAGGAGATAATTTGTAAAGTTTTCATTAAAATTTCAGCTTTGTTGCCATGGCAACCAAATTTTAGAAGGGTTTCAATTCTTTGGCAATTTTTAAAGGGCACCACCTAAGAAACATTCCTGCCAAATTTGGTTGAAATCTGCCCAGAGGTTTGGTAGGAGATGTCGCTTTAAAAATCCTTCTTTATTTTTATATAAGCCCCACCTCCCTGGCTGGGGACCTGAGGGTGATGATTTTAGCAATTCTGAAAGAGGTCATTGTACTGATGCTTCATGCCACATATCAAGGCTCTGCGTCTTCTGGGTCAGGAGATGGTAATTTTTTAAGTTTTCATTAAAATTTCAGTTTTGTTGCCATGACAACCAGAGTTTCGAATGGATTTCAATTCTTTGAACAATTTTAAAAGGGCACCACCCAAGGAACATTCCTGCAAAACTTGGTCAAATCTGCCCAGCAGTTTGGGAGGAGATGTCGTTTTAAGATTATTGACACACAACATACGATGCATGATGCATGACGCATTTTCTGCTCAGGTGAGCTAAAAAGGCAGGGAACTACAAAGGATTTAATTTCAATACACACATTAGCAGATGATCTAGGAATTGAATTATAATTTTTTTTTAATGTATCAAACAATAACAACAATGACTTGACAATCAATAATTTATACAATATCATATCTATAGAATAAATAAATTAAAGCTGAAGTCACAATGTTTCCATTCAATGATGCTTTTGGACGCCCCTCAAAAATATCAATTGGGAAAACGTTGCAGAAAATGAAGACATTGCTTGTCACAAGCAATTTCTTCATTTTCCACATTGTTTTCTATCCAGAAAGTAGAAAAAAATAAGAATTTTCATAAACTTTGAAATTGTCATCTGCAGCCCTTTCAATTTGGACCATTCTAAAATATTGTCTTCTGGTAATGGGTTTTAATTTGCCAAACCTAGGACTCAGCACTTTATCCCTAACAACATATTTTTACAAAATAAATAGGGAATATTACAACAGTGTGATTTTCTATTTATTGTTATCATGTTTGAGAATCGTGTGTAGGTATTTTTTATTGGATGAGACCAAAAAACACACAGTTGTAATGTTCATTTTATTATATACCTTTGAGGGTATGACATTAAGAAAATTCTCTTAAATAATTAAGAAATAACCAACTTTCCGGAAAAAAACTGAATGTCAATACACAAAAAAGTAGTCAGTGTTTAACGGTAGTCAATGAATACGGTATTTGGTACACGCCGAATACGGATTTTTTTCTGTCAAGTTGTATTAAACAGATTTTAATTCATATCATTTATAGGTATAAAATAAAAGGACTGAAAGTCCTAAGAGCGGTTTTGCTGGCTTGTCAGCAACCACGCTCAATAATGCCAGCATGTATTATGCGAGATGAGAAAGTAAATCGTGCACCTGAGTGGGATGACCAGCTGGAGGCTCGATAAGGATATAGTGGAAGTACTGGTGTGAGAACTACCAGGAATCCATGGTTAGGATCTCCAGCCATCCTGATATAACTTAAATACTATTAAAAGTTGCGTTAAACCCAATTCAATCAATCATGACCCTTTTACTGTTTACTGAAATCGTAATACAGGTGTGAATACAGGTGTGAAAAGTACCAGGAATCCATCCGCCCTGATATAACTTAAATACTTTTAAAAGTTGAGTTAAATCTCATTCAATCACTTATGACTCTTCACTGTTTACTGAAATCGCTATTTTGATTTAATCACAACGTTTTATTGAATATTATTTCATTAGTGCGTGAAAACCTGTGGCTGTGTGGGAAAAGGTTAAATGATAAAAGGTAAAGAAATCAAAGCTAACATTCAATTCTTTTTGCCTTGAGCAATTAAGTACTACATGTCCGTTTCAAAGATATAGTCGAATTCAAGAGGTAAAAGGGTGTTGAATCGCGACTATAACAGGGTTGTAACTTGTAACATATACTGTGTATACCCTGTCGGGTCAAAACTACCGGACAGGATTAGGAGTTTGTTTACATGTATTCGCTAACTCCACTAACCACTGACCTAGATTTATCTTGAAATGAAAGGAAATTATTTCTGTCATTTACACACTTCATAAGACAATTTAACCATGGATATATGAAGTCAAAGTTTTAAACCATTTCCTTGATATTCATGACTAAACGGAGGCTGTTGGCATTCAGACAGCAAGTTATTTTCTTCATCAGCAATGAAACAAGATGGAGGCGATAACATAGATTTTTCCTTCAAGTTAATGAGCATGCGTGGAAATGCGCAGAAATGCATGAAAACTTGTTTCCGGTTGATCGATTTGAAATACCGGTTTTGTCCTACAAAACCGCCAATAATGTTGTTTATTGCCTCAGTAGAATTGCCATTTTGTAGGTCAGTGGACCAGGCCAGCCATCTGTCAACTGAGTACAACACAATCACTAACAACTATTCATTTAGACAAGAAATGAGTTTTGAAGTCTGTCATTGGCTGCCATTTTTGTTAATCTTTTTTGTTGGTTTGGCGACTTAAGCATCGTAACTACAGTTTTCAAGCTGTAGTTATGACGTTTAGGTTGGCAACCAACCATTCTTTTTATTTTTAACATGCTACTTGCGATACATTTTGCAAAATAATGCTATCAAAAATGAAAGCGGAACTTCATGTTGGAGTTAATAAGCAGGGCCTGCAATTAGTCGATTGTAGTCAGAGCATCACATGAGGAATCAATACACTCTACTGCTAAGTGCCATATAGTGAATGAAAAGGAAGTTGCAGACAACATTTCAAAGTAAAACTAACAGTAGAAAATAATTGTGAGAAAAGGAGAAATTGTTTGTAGCAAGCATTTCTTTTTTTTTTTTTGTTTGTTTTTGCAAAGTATTCCAAATCTTTATTTCTTCAGTTGGTAAAAATGCAGGTATTAACCCTAAATTTGCTGAACCCGTAATATTCCTGTTTTGGCAGGAGGTATAGACAAAGATCAGCCTGGACAGTCTGATCTTAGTCTACACCACCTGCTTGTCTCTTTTAATCCACAGCTGTTTATAAGATACATTTTCAGAAATACTGTTAACCTTCAATTAGTGCATTCAGTGCTGTCAGCCCTTAGATTTTAATGCAATTCTGTAGAGAAATTTTATTCAGCATGACTTGGATTAAGTTGTAATGGGCTATAGCACAGATATCAGAAAATGCCAACATTTTAAATAACAAATTCAACACTGACAATGTTAAGGCTATAGCAATACATTCAGTTTTGTCTGAAAACAGCTGATCTACAAAATCAGACCTGTTATATCATACACCCACATTTTAAATGGATGAACACTTGATCAGATGGCCTGTTTTTAAAATGACATGCTTAAAACGATTGCACATAGCCCATTGATAATCATAATGACTGTAAATAGAATTGTTGCAGTGAACTAATTACCCCCTAGCAGAATATGTCACTCAAGTAGCACAGTTGATTATCCAGAAACAATAGGGAACCTCCTTGGGTCATGGATAATATTTGTATGAAGTTTCAAAGTTCTTGGTCTTTGGCTTATGAGCTACAGTATGTGAACGTGATTCAATCAAAGTTCAATTTTGACCTTGACCTTTTTCCTATGTGACCCAAATCCTTGCATGATTGACAGCAATTAGGTGAAGTTTCATGGTTGTAGGTCAATTGATTGTAGAGCTAGAGTAGGGAATGAAAAAGTCTATGTGGAGACAGAGTGACAGACAGACATGGCAAAGCCAATCTACCCCCTCTACTTCGTAGGTGAGGGTAAAATTACTGAAAAGTGTGATTATGATACTCACAGAACCCAATAATATACATTATTATAACTTTTCTTATAAAGGATCCACCAGAACACTGAAATCAACTTCCCTTCAGGTAAGAAATTGCATTAACCCATTCCCACACAATCCAACTTTTTTATACCAATCAATGGTAAAGTTATGGAAAACACTGTTGAAATGCAATTTCATCATCATCATCACCAACAACGTGTAATACCCTAAAAAATACAGAGAATACTTAAATTTCCTCATCTACAAAATGTATGCAACTTCTTTGAGCTTGGACCAGACTAAATAAGGTATTAAACAGTGTGAGAAACTGGGCAGAACTTGTCACAATCAATTTCTCCTTTTCCCACAAAGTTTTCATAAATATATTTCTTCAAAAGTCAGTTTGCAGGATTGTATGGTAATGGGTTAAAACTTAATCAACTCAAAGACCATTGGTAAATGTTTTCAATTTGTTCCAGTCTTAATTTTTGTTGTCAAGTAATTGGTTTGTCTCTTGTAAAATCATTATGATAAACTCATTAAAACAAGATCCCTCATTTTTATGAAAGAAAACATTGAGGGAAAATGAACAAGAGACCCAAGAGGGAATGTGTTTCCTTTGTTTTAGGCAAAAGGGTTAAACTTTTGACATTGACATTGATGAAATGACCTTCCCCAGTTGCGCCTTGTTGAGACCTATCTACATACCAAATATTAGCATTGAAACTTAATCAGTGTTGAAGTTATAGGAAAATGTTTAGTTGGCAGGTTAAGTTTTGCAGACAGACAGACAGACGGATGGACATACAGACAGACAGACAGACAGACGAACACCAGTAAATCTTATCGATGCGGGGGCATAAAAAATCATTTATTATGGTAGAATTTTTTTTGAAATAGTAGAAATTGCTTGTCACAAGCAATTTCTTCTTTTTTTCACAATGTTTTCCCAAGTATAAAAACACAGGGACTTACAAACCGGTATTCCAATTTTTGAAAGGGTTAAAGACTGCTGGCTCATTGCTTTACACTGGTCTTCAGTTTGTTTTTGAAGAATTTTTAGACAGGATTTCATATTGTTTTTCAATATTTTAAAAATATTATTATCTAGTTTGTTTTCAAGAATTTTCAGACTGGTTTTCGGTTTGTGTTATAATATTTTTAGGCTGGTTTTCAGTTTGCTTTGAAACAGTTTCTGCTTGGTTCTCAGTTTGTTTTTCAAGAGTTTCAGGCTGGTTTTCAATTTGTTTTTCATCAGTTTCAGACTGATTCTCATTTTGTAGTGTAGAATGCACCTCCAATATTGGACTGGTTGTACTGACTCTCAATTCTTCTTCCTCTTCTTCATCTTCTAATAAAGGGGAAACATTACAAGCTGTAGAGAGAATGAGAAACGTTCTTTAACCCATTGCCAAACAGCAAAATTTTAGACAGGTCCAAATTGAAAGAAGTGGCAGATGACAAATCTAAGTTTATGAAATTTTAGAATTTTCAACATTCTGAGTTGAAAACATTGGTGAAATGAAGAAATTGCTTATTACAAGCAATTTATTTATTTTACTTAACCCTCTCCTGTATAATCACTGGTTTTTACGTCTATGCAATTTTATACTTAAGAAAATATTGTGACAAAAGAAGAAATTGCTTGATACAAGCAATTTCTTCTTTTATCACACTATTTTCTACCACATAGAATGGTTTTGTTTCAAATTACACTCAATTTTCATTGTCGTCTGCAAAATGTTTGAAATTGGGCAAGTCTAAAAATCAACAAAAAAGGCACCTAAGTGCCTGTATCACTCCCAAGGTATGAAGGTAATAAGGTAATGATACAAAGAATAAGTCATTTAGATATTGAAATATCATACCCCAAGCCATATGAAAGAAATGAATGTTTTCATTATATTCAGGAAAGAGACAAACAAATGTTTCACTACATAAATATGTTTAATTGTTTTTCTTAACCCTTTCCCGTTCCCGTGAGAAAACATTGTGGAAAAAAAAGAATTTGCTTGTAACAAGCAATTTCTCCTATTCCCACAATATTTTCTACTACAATGGATGGTTTCATTTCAAATGGCATCCAGATTTCACTGTCGTCTGCAACCTCTTTCAATTGGGACTAGTCTAAAATTTCCCAAAACAGGAAAGGGTTAATCAATGATGGGATCTGATAACAGTCATCTAATGGTCATAGAGCAGCCATCAATCATTGTTCTATTCATTGGCCTACAAATTCATTACAATGCTGGTGTCCTCCTTAGGAAGCAGATTCAACATGAGCCAGACCAAACACATGTAAAATGTAGCTTAACCCTTTCCTGTTTTATGAAATTTTAGACTGGTCCAATTTGAAAGTGGTTGCAGATGACAATGAAAAATGAATGCAATTTGAAATCTGACCATCCCATGTGGTAGAAAATATTGTGGGAAAAGGAGAAACTGCTTGTTACAAGCAATTTCTCCTTCTTCCACAATATTTTCTCAAGTATAAAATCACATTGAAGTAAAATCCCGGGTTTGTACAGGAAAGGGTTAAATCTCCCGAAAAATTTCTGAAGTGAAAGTACATGGCTGCTAGCCCTTCTCAAAAAATAAATATTTACTTTGGTTTGATTGATTGAATTTGGTTTAAGTCCACTATTAACAGTATTTAAGTCATATAGTAGTGGCTGGAGTACCAAACAATTCCTGGTATTTCTAACACCAGTACTACCACTACATCCTTTCCTAGCCTCCAGCTGCTATCCCACTTAGGTTTACGATTATCCACCCATTGGTGAGAGATAAGTGTTGGAAAGGATATGTGTTGCCCCTTTGGATCAAACCCATGACATCCTGGGATTGAAGATTATGAGTCTGACGCGCTACCAACTGTGCTATGACAGTGACATATTTCATTTAGTCTGATGAAAATTTTTTTAAAGTAATCTGATAAAGGGTAATCTAAAGATCATACATTTGTTAAAAGAGTTTCATAATTTCAACAATACACCATAAACTGAAATTAGGTCAAAGCATATGTTTCATTCATTCAGATTTTTTTTTAAGGAATCTGATAAAGGGTAACAAAAGGGCATTTACTGTGAAATTTAGGAGAAATCCTCTAAGCACGAGCATCTTTTCACTTTTCTTAGAAATAAAATAAAGCTTTGTTAAGTTCATCTTAATAAAATATTAATAGATGTGTGAAAATAAATCGATTATGTGACTGTGTTAAACATACCTTTAAAAGCATCTGGATATGATTTATTCAGCCTTTCTTTCAAAACTCTGAAAACAAAACAAAAATTCTTACATGATATGTGACATCTTGTCCATCAAAAACGAACAAATTACAAGAAAGTTCATTCTTAAAGATGTCCTGTGCTAACAAACCAATGTATTTGTAAACAAACATCTTTAAAAAATATTGGTGACTGTACGTTCATAACTATGCACATCCTTTTCCACCCAACCTCTGACAGGAAGTTTGACAAAGATAGGAAACGGCGTTATTTTGCAAAGTTTATGGTCAGTAGCTTAAACAAACAACAGATGGTTGGTTTGTGACCTATATGCCAAAACTACCAGTGTTTAACACTAACTTTTTAGGCGGGAATCCCAGTGGTACACCTGTCATGAAATTTGGGAGTCCCTTCTGAAAATTGGACCACTGCCAAGACAAATTATGATTTAAACTAGTATTTTTAAAAAGCCACATTATTTCTATTAAGGAAAAAAGAACAGTTGGATTAGCAAAAATGGTCGATTATGGCCTAGCATAAGTTCTTTGGAATTGGGTATTTACTGTTGAGTATGATGTTCAGATTGCTAACCAGCTTGATTTGAATTGGATATTCAAGGCTATGGGGTACAAAAAGTCTGAAATGCTGCAAATTTATATGCTTATGATTTATTCATTAACATTCTTTGATTTAGAAACTCTGGATATCAATGATTGGACAAGGCTTGAAAATGTTTGGAAAAATCAAGAATCTTGAAGAAACACCTAGAAATTAGATTTTGGAGTCTCTGGCCAATTCGTAGAGTCCTTGTGAACCCAAGACACTGTTGGTGTTGATCACTCACTACAGCTTGAATAAGCTATAGTCTTTCAGTCAAAAAATAAGAAAAGATGCTTAACATACATGTCACTTTTTAAATGATTGATTTGATTGGTTGATTGTTGTTTTTTTATTGACAGTGGCAATCCATCAATTGAAACAATAAATTGAAGGCAGTTCTTTGCTAGTAAAATATATAAAGGATCAGTGATTTTAATGCATAACCCTTTCCTGTATAATCCCTGGTTTTTAAGTCCCTGAGATTTTATACTTGAGAAAACATTGTAGAAAGAGAAGAAATTGCTTGAGACAAGCAATTTCTTCGTTTTCCACAATGTTTTCTACCCTACTGAATGGTTATTTTTCAAATTAGATCTACTTTGAATTTTTGTCTGCAAAACCTTTGAATTTGGACAGGTCTAAAATTATGTGAAACAGAAAAGGGTTAAGGCAGTTCTTTGCTAGTAAAATATATAAAGGATCAGTGATCTTGATACATATCCAAATAATCAATGGAATTAGCCCATTCCCACACAATGACACCTTTAGACACCTCCAAGAAAAAAAGTTTGAAAAAATTGTGGAAAATGAAATAATTGCTTGTTACAAGCAATTTCTTCATTATCCACCATGTTATCTACCCTAAAAGACAAAGGGTTTTAAAGATTTCATCAACTAAAAATTGTCGTCTGCAACTTCTTTGAATTTGGACTGGTCTCAAATTTTATTGTGTGGGAATGGGTTAAGGGAAATGCATTGAGATTCCAATGACTCATTTATGGATCAGTTGCCATGCCAACTGACCTCCAACAGAAAGTTCCACTCAGACAAAAGAAAAGCATCATTTTACAAAATTTATCGCCAATTATACATGACAAAAAGTAAAATGGTTGGCTGGCCATCTAAGCATAGTTATGTCATCCCATTTATATGTCCAAAGGGGGATAACACCAATTTGGTAATAGTCAAAAAACACTTTGATTAGCACCCTTTTGATGAAATTCAACTAAAATTTTACTGGGATTCCCATTATTTCTCTCACCAGTACAACCTCAACATTCTATCAAAGCCACCAGCTGCATATCCCACTTCAGCTTAATATCCATCACTTGCCCAATGGCAGTGATCTGCCAAAGCTGAGTCCTTGTTCCATAATCCCCCAAAAAATATTAATATCCCAAGTTTTTTTTCATACCATGGGGACACTGTCCCCTGGGTTCCAAAGCCCTGGTAGCTAGATTGTTAGTGTGGTCCATCAATTTTGTAAAATGTCCCCTCTTTTTTGAGACCATGAAGACATTATCCCCTTACTTCCACAACCTTGGCACTGGAAGCACTAGTTCTGGGTCAATATTTCTGTAGAAAACAAATTGAAAAAAAAAACCCTCTGGTTTCGGAGTGACAAAGAGATGGCAAGACTAGAGGTCAACGCTAACATCACTCCCCGGGGCAGAGGCCTGTGCTTTATAGGGAGGACTGGCAGAATTCCTACGCTTCGAGTCCTTTGGGCCGGTACTTGTTCTTATTCAAATCCTATCCATATTAATCTCCTTTTGCCCTCTCCAAGTCAATCACTATCTTTCATGAAACAGAGATATTTAACTAGAAAAAACAGTGTGGGAAAGAAGAAATTGCTTTTAACAAGCAATTTCTTCTTTTCTCTTACTGTTTTCTAATAAATATTTGCTCTAAGTCATATGCACCACACACTTGTAACTTCATAATACATGTACTTTTGTATTGCATAAAATGACCATAGATTTCGAAGACCTTCAACCACAGAGGCAGGCTTGTGGCAAAAATTAGATGGAGTCAAAACCTGGTATAGACCAAGATTAGACTACACATTGTCTATACCTCCTGCCCATTATTCAAGGTTCAACACGACAATTATTCATTTTCTAATTGAATGGTGCATGCCCTCATATCTTTATTACAGTAATTCTGCTCAAGCTACCAAATCCCCTTTATAAAAAACAAAAGCTGGGATAAAAAGTGGTCGTATTTGCTAAAAGCATATCATAATTAAATCCAATGATGTTGGATTCCATTAGAATCGTCTCAGACTCTATCTTGAATCGCGAGGAAATTATTTCTCTCATTTAGGCAATTCATTAGACATTTTACCATTGATATATTAAGTAGAAGTTTTAAACCATTTTCCTCGATATTCATGACTAATAGGAGGCTGTTGGCATTCAGCAAGTAATTCATTTTCTTCATCAGCGATGAAACAAAATGGAGGCGATCACATAGATTTTCACGTCAAGTTTATGAGCAAGCGTGAAAACGAGCTGAAATGTGTGAAAACTTGTTTCTGGTTGTTCAACTTGAAAAACAACAACAGGTTTTGTCCTACAAAACCACTAAAAATCATGAATTTCTATGATGCCATAAGATTTAACAAAGAATCTCTAAGACCAAAAAGGGCTAAAACTTCTTTAAAATGAATGTCTGACTAATGAATCTTTGCCTAAAAGATTATATGCCGGTCACAAATAATTGTGCAAAGTTTCGAAGCAATAGCATATGTAGAAACTTAGACAGAGAGTTACTAAAGATATACATGTATATCTATGACAGTTGCATGTAAAGTTTACCAAGGGTTGGAATTCTACCTGAATGAATGTCAGAGTAATCAATCTGTTCTAGAGGATGATATCATTGTTGCAAGAACAAGTGCAAAGTTTCAAAGCCATAATATTGGTAGAAAGAGATTTATTAAAAATACATGACAGCAGCATGCAAGAATTTCTATGTCCAAAAAGGGTTAAAACTCTACTATAATAAATGCCCGAGTCTGGTCATAAAAAGATATACATGTCCAAAGTTTCAAAGCAATAGCATTTGTAGAAAGAGAATTATTAAAACTATATGACAGTTGCACGGGTTAAAATTCAACTAAAATGAATGTCAGAATATTGATTCTAGAGGCTGATATAATAGCCACAAAAGCATATGCAAAGTTTCAGAGCAATAACATTAGAAATTGAGATGTGACACTTGCAAATAAGGTTTAACCAAAGCATTATGCTGATATTGATGCTTGGATGACCGGAATAGCCCCCTTATTCTTAAAATAGTTGAGCTTAAAAAGTTTTTTTTATCTTTTGGAATGGATTTTGTACAGGGTTTATTTATACATGTATCTGACTGACATTTGATTTATCTCTTAATTTTTTTCATCCAGTTCTATTTGTAACTTCTACAAGGAATTAATCTTCAAAGCTGCCTTGTCGTCCCTTAATAGCTACCAATTTTGTGAAATGTTTTCTTAACCCATTCCAACACAATGACGCTTTTTGACGCTTTTTGAAGAAAAGGGCTTTTGAAAACATTGCGAAACATGAAGATATTGCTTAAAACAAGCAATTTCTTCATTATACACAATGTTTTCTACCTCAAAAGATAAAGATTTTTAAAAGTTCATCAACTTGAAATTGTGGTCTGAAACTTCTTTCAATTTGGACCAGTCTAGAATTTTATTGTGTGTTAATGGGTTAACAGGCAAATTTTTCATCTAGTTGGGTTTAAGTTAAGTCTGCTTTATGGTAGTTTTCACAGCACCAAAAAGGGGGTGATAAAAGCAAACATCCTGTGAATAATAAGGTCACCAAAGCTCACTGAGGATCCTTATGGGGTCATGCATGATAAAATAGGTAAGCATTGAGTTTTGGCAATATATTACTAAATTATTTAGTCCTAAACATTGTAACTACAGTACAGCTTCAGAATGCTGTAGTTACAACATTTTCACTGCAAAACCAACATTAATTCTTCACATAAATGTGAGTTCAGAGTTTACTTCTGGTTTAATTGTATGCTTTGAATGGTCAATTAATTTTTTATTTACTGTCACAATCTGTCAATTTAAATCTCCTGTGATGTTGTTATGGCCTACCGTATTCTTTTGAATATTGAGTCTAGATCTCTCTTCATTTCATACATCAACTGAGTGTGTGCCTTCAATTCGTTGTTAGCCACTGCGAATCTATTAGCAGACAGAATGTTGAAATTGATGAGCATTTCATTGGTCTTCTCAAATCTACAGAGCCTGAATAATAGAATTAAATTTGATTTAAAAGTATACTCTTCACCTCAATTATCGTGCATGTAAGGAAGCCATGTTTCAGTACAAATAGAAAATCTTTTTCATCTGATGAAATAGTTTTCATATGTCTTACAAACATATGGTTTATCTTTCAGTAAAATGTTGTCTAGATCTATTCTAAACTTCTACATGAAATGTATCTTGAAAGTTGCCCTGTTGACCTTGAGAAATTTTGAAAAGCTATCGCAGTTATCATGCGACTTACAAAAGAGAGTGTCCATGACAACCCAAGACAAGCAAAATTATTGTTTCATTTTTTGTCATCCATTTTTGCTTTTAACAATTAAGCTTGTAGAATAATTTCATATAAAGTCAGGTTTAGAAATATGTAATCTCAAGCCATATCTATCCCCTGCCCCCAGTTTTGTGAAATGTTTTAATTGGGTATCAATTTTGCATCTCATTTGGTTGAAGTTAAATGTGCCAAATGGTGTAGGCAATTCTCACAGCACCTGAATATGGCTCTGAAAGTTAAACATCCTGTGAAAAAAAATAAGGCCATTAAAATTTACTGAGGCTCCTAAGGGGCCATGCAAGATAATGTAGGTATGCTTGATTATTGAGTTTTGACAATATATGATTCAACACCATTTTCAAAAGATAGCTCAGTTGTGGGGCAGTTGGTGCACATAGCCATGGTTTCCTTTCATTTCTCACACTAACACAACCAGAGTCACAAGCTGCTCAGCTTTCTTATGTATATTCGCCCTTTGGTGATAGACAAAATAATGAATGTTGCAATGACGTTTTGTAAAGTCTGAAAGCTGGCCAAACCAATGGTCCAAACAATAACCCAAGGATTCGGAGCACAGTGCATTAAGTTATCCAGAGCTCTCTTTAAGTGAGATATCTGCTCCTTTGGTATTAACATCGTTTAGCAGTAGATGGGTTTCCAAAGGGCGCCGATCTTTGGGACAAATGAATATGCACGCGAAAACCAATCACAGAAAGCGGTCGTGATTTATGACAGAATGCTTACATATCTCTTTGGGCTGTAACCATATTTTTGACATCTTCTCTGTTTATTTGTTCCATTAACGCCTCAGCAAACGTCACAGAGGCGTCAATTTCCGTGTCGACGGTTGATGAAGGCGACGACATTTTATCAATCTTCGTAAATATTCTATAGTTGTCTCCCTTACTACTAATACTACGATAAAGAAAGTTTTATAAATATTATAAGCGATGCTACACATAGCGATCCGATGTGGTCTAGTGGTTAGGATTCCTGGTTTTCACCCAGGCGGCCCGGGTTCGATTCCCGGCATCGGAACGATTCTTTTTGAATATCATCGATCATTTCTCAAGGAGAGTCCCAATCTCACGAATTAAGAAATACCGAGATCATCCTTTTCTCAAATGAGTAAACGTTCGCAATCCTTAGTTCCACAAGATGGGAGTAACTATACCACTCAAAACAACTTAAGGGGATCGTTTAAAAGGTCGTGCCCTTGAAAGACGGCGAGCTCCTGCTCGAGGTTGTGTCCGCCGAGATGCTGGCTAAGGTCTTAGATATGGTCCCCTTGGTCATCTGTGGGATGAACTGCTTTGTATATACTCCGGACGACATGACCACGACCGAGGGGGTCATAAGAAACACCCCACCTGAATTAGATATGGAGGAACTGGTCCAAAACCTTGAGGCTCGTATAAACGAGAAAACAATTCCAATTATAAAGGTTACCAGTCAACTCGGCCCATCGAATAACTCGGCCCGGTCAACTCGGCCCGGTCACCTCGGCCCCAATATATAGTATATACTAATGCCAGTATATTGCGATGTATATTTGGAATTGCTTTAGATTTTTTTTCATTATTAAATTATTTTTTTGTTGTTATGTTGCCACATAATTATTTATTTATTTATTTTTTTTTGGGGGGGGGGGATCGTAACGACTTAAATGTATTGTTGTTGTTCAATGTACTTTTTAATCTACAGCGATGTAATGGGTTATACTAACCACTTTTTGATGATTGATAAAATTTGTTTAATTTGCTTGATTTTAACCATAATAAATCATTTATCAATTTCCATTAATTGCATTAATCAGGTTGATTCGATATGGTCACAGTTATAGTATCTATCTTTTATGTTTAAAGTTGATTGACCAATTTATGATTATAAAAGTAATGTACGATAATTTTGTTAATTAATTGGATAGATAATTTAATAAAGATTAACTAATATACGGTAGTATATCGCGCGTATTCCTTTAACCCCCCCCCCTTGATGAAAGCACAACTTTAATAGTTTGCCAAACAAATTGTAATGACTCATTGATATAACTATATTAAGGGGTATTCCTGTTGTCGAATACTATGTTGTTGCATGGATTAACAGTGCATATGAGTTTGATGTACATGTGTAGATGATATTGTACTTTGTTATATGTGTGCTGATTAAATAAATAAAGAGCATATAGACTTTCAATTCATGTCACCTTGGATTTAATCATGATTACTACATATCACACGCGCTTGCTGATGTGTTTCGCTAAACAACAACAAAAAACCGATTGATTGTTTCACACCTTTTGAAATAGACTTTAACTTAATCTATCTCTGTCTTCACTCGTGTCAGTATTCCGACACCTTTTAGATCAACAAATATAGTCGACACATATCACTATATACCATATATTTGGGCCGAGTTGACCGGGCCGAGTTATACGATGGGCCGAGTTGCCGATGGGCCGAGTTATAAATGGGCCGAGTTGACCGGTCACCATTATAAAGGCCTCCAGGATTTTTAATCGAGAAGATCGGGCGACGGGGCGGTGGTGCTCACCTTCTTCGGGGCTACCCTCCCGGAGGAGGTCGGTATTACCGGCTCGGTCGTCCACCTACCCGAAACACCGTACTTTCGATCTCCGCTAAGATGCTATAGATGTCCGCAGTTTGGACACGCCTCACGCAGGTACCCGAACCAGGATCGTTGTGCCCGCTGTGCCGGTTTGCACAATACAAGGGAGTGTTCGTCCGGCCACAGGGAGTGCGCTACTTGTGGTGGGAAGCACTCCCTCAGATCCATCACCTGCCCGGAGTACCGGTTGGCATCCAAGGTACAAAAGTACCGGGATGACAAGGGGTGCTCCTGAGCAAAAGCGGTCAAAGCCTGTGCGGAGACCAAAGAGACTGCTGCTCCGAGCCCCCTTAATAATGTTACTAAAACGCAGAATTTGAATTCCCCACCAGATATTAAAGAGGCGAATATATCTAAAACAGAATATACAGCTTTGAAAGTAAATTAACCCCCAAAATTAGATACATCTCCTAAAAATTCGCCTCCTACTAGTCCTAATAGGTCTAGATACTGCTGTACAGACTTTATCAAAACATTGGAAGACACTCTTCCATTGAACATAAACGTTTTGATAAAGAATTTACAGCAGTATTTCTCGAAAAAACACTAAGCATACAGATGGTGATCTAAGATTTGTCATCTTAGAACCATATACAGACGCTATTTTTGGCTTATCTCTAAATAAGAAGGACATCCCGGACAAATGCAGGCCGGTACAGGGGGCTACCCCAAAAAGAAATCCTGTCTCCAAATCCGCTAGTAGTTTACCTAGACCGTGCAAAACTGTGAGGCCCGCATCCTTGAAGCGTTTGCCTTCTCCAAGCAAGCTGGGAGGGGCCAGGCGCCACAGTCTAGGGTCCTCGCAGCCCTCTCGCAGTTCCATCAGGCAGCCATTTAAATAAAATCATATTCAATCTTTACTTAAATATACTGAACTTAAATGCATGTGGGCTATCAGCCCACACCATGTCTGAGATTAAACACTTTTTGGAAATTAATCATATAGACGTCATTTGTATCCAGGAATCAAAATTTTCTCCTTCAACCATCAAAAATATACCCGGATACGCACATGAATATGTGACCTTCAAATCAATTGAAAACAAAAATTATGGTGGCCTTTCTACCTACTTCAAAAACAATATGAATTATAAAAAACTAAATATAGACCATGCCAGGGACCAAAATGGGGGGGGGTGTTAGAAATTGAGACCCAAGTTTTTGAAGTTTATAATTACCATATCTCCTTTCACTTTGGCTAATATATACTCAAGGGGTTGTGACCTTGAGTCCCTAAATCACATTATAAATTCTATATCAAATTTAAGTAATTTTAAAGACTTTGTGGTAACTGGTGACTTTAATGCACACCATCCCATATGGGGCGACAAACGGTCAGACATCCATTGGGAAGCAGTAATTGAGTTGGTTGAACAAAATAATATTGTACTGCTGAACGATGGCTGTCCCATCAGGTTAGATCCTGCTAGAGGCATTTTTACATGCATAGATCTAACCGCCACAAGTCCTAAATTGGCTAAATTGGCATAATCACAATCCAAAATTCAAAATCTTGCAAAGATTCAACCTCAGAAAATAATGCAAAATTTATTTATGATAGGGCAGATTGGGAAGAATTTTAAAAAAATGTGTGAGGAGATAACCCTGACAGAGGTCTTTAACCATGACATAAACCTTTTTAACAAAAATATTACAGAAAAATTCTTAATGGCTGATAAGGCATCTATTCCTGTCTCTAAGAAAAATTCAAATCAAAAGATAGGAGTCCCTTGGTGGAATTCAGAATGTGATGATGCAGTCAAGGGGAGAAAATTGGCTCTTAAAAACTTAAAAAAGAATCCCCGTGAAGTCAACCTGGTCAATTTTAGGGAAAAATGTTCATTTGCCAAAAAAGTTATTTCAGATAAAAAAAAACAAAAAAAAAACACAAAATTGGAGAGAATTCTGTGATTCCTGTCTTGTAAACCCTAAAAATAGCAAGGACTTTTGGCAAAAAATACACAGGATTCAAGGAAATTCATATGCTCCCATTCCAATATTAACCCAAAATTGACAATCTGGATTTACCCCTCAGGATAAGGCAAATATCCTGGTCAAACACTATGCCAAGGTTTCAAGTGAAGATAATCTAGACCCAACAGTTATGGCCCATCAAAAACAGTTTGAAACTGACCATTTTAAGTTATTAAATTCTCCCTCCTTTGAAAATGAAGAAACCCCATTAAACTATGACTTCACCTTACAAGAACTAAAGGATTGCATCTTAACAACAACAAAAAAAAATCTGCTGAGGGACTAGACAAACTTTCTTATATAATGTTTAAAAATATGACAGACAACACTTTAAAATGATGGCTTAACTTCTTCAATAAAATTTGGAAAGACGGAAACTACCCTGAGGAATGGAAAATAGCTTGTGTGATCCCACTACATAAGAAAGGAAAGGATAAAAATGACCCAAAATCTTATAGACCCATTAGCCTCACATCTCACCCAGGTAAATTACTGGAGGGGATTGTGAAGGCCCATTTAAAATGCTATTTGGAATCAAATAAGTATTAAATCCATTCCAATGTGGCTTTCGGAAGGGCAGGTGTACCATCGACCAACTTGTTAGGCTACAACATGACGTTCTCGAAGCAAAGCATCGAAAGCGCCATGTTCTAGCCATATTTCTTGACCTTGAGGCCGCTTTTGATCTTGCTTGGCACTCAGGTATTCTATATAAACTTAAACAACACGGGATCACAGGGCGATGTTTCCGCTATATACGAGCCTTTCTTAAGGATAGAAAAATTCAAGTTAAGGTTGGGGATACTCTCTCGGAAGCTGAACAGCTTTCGAGAGGTACCCCCAGGGTGCCATATTATCCCCTCTTTTATTTTCTCTATTGGTAAATGACCTCCCTGGTGCATTAGAGGGGACAGGGATGGTGGTCAGTCAATTTGCAGATGACTCTGCTGGCTGGCTAAAAGGGTCCAGTGGTCAAACCCTTAAAAAAAGGCACAAAAAGGGCCGGACCTAATATGGCACTGGGCTAATGAGTGGGGTTTAAAAATATCAAAAACTAAAACTGTAGGTATTATTTTTGGAAACGGTAATCTACGCCAGGTGGACGTATCTTTGGGTGGCACTAAAATTATATTTCAAGAGGTGGTAACCTTTTTGGGAATGCTTTTGGACAGGAAATTTACATTACTACCTCATAAATTGCTGAAAGATGCCAAAATGACCTTAATTTTGTGAGAATGTTGAGAGGGACAGATTTTGGCAGTAACAAGGAATCCCTCTTACTTCTTTATAAGGCCCTAATACGTCCAAAGATAGACTATGGTGCTATAGTCTATGCTAGCGCCGCGAAAACAAACCTAAAAATTTTAGATAGGATCCAAAGTAAGGCTCTATCACTGGCCCTCAGGGCTCTAAAAGGAACCCCCTTCATTTATTGGAACTAGAAGCAGGGATAATGCCTATCGAACTGCCAAGGGAAGAGCAAACTTTGAAGTACTGGGCTCGCGTATCTAGTAGGCCGTGCAACCCTGTGAGTGAAATTGTCGAGAAGGGTTACTTTGCAAAATCCTGTTTTAAAAACCCCACTATTGGGGCCTCTGGAACCGCCTGATGATACTACCTGGACCCGGGGAACTGAGATTTCAGTCGCGTGGTTCATTTACTTCTCCCCTTTAAACACCTTTTCCTACGATATTATTTCATACGATTCGGGTATAACACCGTAAACTATGAGAATATATTTTCAAGTCACGTGGATGGCGCCGTCGGGGGCTCAAAAAGTCGCAACTACAGTTTGAATAAAGCTGTAGTTACTACATTTTTCACCGTCCCAAACGACGATGGATCGCATCATCAGATCTAATTCGGCATAGATATTTGTTGAACTGACTTTGACAAATGTTTGCAAGTATTTTGTACTGTTTAAAAACAACATCAAACAAACAAAAATTGCAGGCATCTGATTCAAAAATAGTTCTTTTACTGTTTTTACCACCATTCTCTTAAACGTGTCGACAGGCCTTCCCGCGGCAAATGACAAGTCTTTCATCGTCAGAAGGCTACGGTCAGACGATATAATTTGGAATATCGACGGTGTTCTGCGCAAACCTCGTCACTACAGCTTAGATTAAGCTGCAGTTACGAGGTTTTCGTAGAACACCGACGATATTCAACCAAATACAAGACTTAAAAACTCCAGAGTGTCATAAATTTCTCCATTTCCGACTCAGTATCCATAGATTTCTTTTGTCAGCGCGTAGAAACTTGAGGGATTCCTGTCCCAACCAACTGGATTCCGACTGATTTAACAGCGTTATTTTGAAAATTGATGACGGGAACATTAAACAGTAAAGAGGTTGGTTGACGACCTAAACGTCGTTACTATAGCTTGAATAATAAAAGTAGAAAAGTATTACCACCAGATGTCGAATTCCTTGAAAATCGGCTATTTTGGTTTTAATTTCGACCGTATTTAAAAGAATGAATAGCCATTTCAATTTGGAAAGTGATAATCAGGCAATACCATACAGCAGTTAGTTTAAATTAAGATTGGATCCAGCATAGGTCATTGAATTACTATAGTGTATGTCGATGGGTCGTTGTGATTGTCCATATATAAACATATATAGGTAGCTGCAACTGTTTCGCGCTTACCCATAGATATTCATTTTACAATAAACCCGACTTCTAACGATATTCAGTGTTATAATACAGCTTATAACGAAGTCGACGGGTCATTTTAGCTAGCAAAGAGTCAGTTTTGATAGCTTCAGTGAACAGACAAAATTTTGAAGTCTTCTCGGAGTTCAAACGAGTACAAACTGCCATCATGAGGCGTAACCACTAAAGCCACTGAATGTCTAAACCAAAAAAAGTGTTAGTTTGTTAGTAGATACTTCAAACCTCAAGATCACGGGTTCGAGCCCTGGGCTGACCATATCTACTAACAAACTAATTGTCTTTCGGATGAGACGTTAAACCGGGGCCCCGTGTGACGGTGCTATCCACCGAGCACGTTAAAGAACCAGGCAGGTTCCAGGTTCCTCCTGTATCTTTGCATTATCCCCCGTAACAACTAACCGTCTTCTGGGGACGCCGCTCATATGGGCATGTGCTACGGTAGCGACGATGATTAAACAGAAATACACACACCAAAAAGTAGTTCTTGTGTACACTTGAGCATATTGTGTTCAAAATGACTGGCTACATGAACCAACTTTATTCAAACTATAGAGAACACATTTAAAAGCAAGCTATACAATCCATTCCCATTCAATCCCGCTTTTCAAGAATCCCCGTAAAAAGGCTTTGGAACACATTGTTGACAGTGAAGAAATTGTTTGTAACAAGCAATTTCTTTAGTGTCCGCAGTGTTTTCTACCCTACAAAAGGCAAGGAAGATTACATAACAAAACAAAGCTTTGCTAGCTTACAGTACTTTCAGTACTTTGATTGTAAGAAAAGACATCGTTTATAAGGTTCTGGTTCGTTTTTAATGTCAGATTTTCTTCTGTCACCAGAGTATAACCAGAGTTTACTGCCATCAAATTTGAGTTTTGTTTCTTCTTCAACAATGGTCGATGTCTCTTTATCAATATGGATCTATCCTGAAACATGATGAGAACTTAAACTCGGCCAAACCATTTGTCGTATAATCACAGCTTTTAACAACCATTTAACCCATTCCCACACAACATATTTTTAGACTGGTCCAAATTGAAAAAAGTTGCAGACGACAATTTCAAGTTTATGGAATTTTAATTTTCTTCGTCTTTTAAGGTAGAAAACATTGTGGATAATGAAGAAATTGCTTGATACAAGCAATTTCTTCATTATCCACAATGTTTTCCAAAGCTCTATAATTGAGGCGCGTAAAAAGGAGGGCTTGAGTGGGAATGGGTTAAGATGTGAAGACGAAACCCGAAAATGAATTATATCAGGATTTATTTGGTAAAGAAATAATGAACATAAGTATTGTTTGTTCACAGTGAAAGAGTTTGAAGGCCGCATATTAAAGCGAGTGGAATTCCAAAGTAAAGTAAAAAGATTGGAAAATGTCCAATTTTTGAAAGAATAAAGCTTGGGAAACATTGTATAAAAGGAATAAATTACTTGTTACATGTAATTTCTTCATTATCCACAATGTTTTCTACCACCCAGGATTTTAGAATTCCAACAATTAAAATTTGACGTTTATAATAATGTATTTGGATTTGACCGGTCTAAATTTTTTTGTTTGGGAATGGGTTAATTAATTCGTGTTTCTCTGAATAATATGATCCGATTTATCAAACTGTTTATAGGTGTTGAATTGGTGGATCGTTGGTCGCACCCCGGCACTGACCTCCAACAGGAAGTGTGCATTAGATATAAAACGTGGCGTTGTTTAGAAAAATGTATGGTCAATAACTTGTAATAAATTATAAAATGGTTAGTTTGCGACCTAAAGGTCGTAATTACATCTTGAATAGATGCATCGCGCCTTGCTGTGCCGTAAGGTTGCTCTACGGTGCAAAGAAGACTGACTACAACCCCCTCCCCCCCCCCATCACCCCCCGATTTTCCTCATCCAACTGTGCAGTCTTTCTCCTTGCGAAATATTACAATAAGCCAAGCTGGACAAAATGTATTTTATAGTGATATGGTTGAATCTGTCAACATTTTGCGCGATTTTCTGTCCTTAATTTTATTACTGGTCTTTTTTTTCCACGAGTAAGGGAGACTGGGATTAAATGAACCACCTTTTAGCTAGCAAAGCCTAAGTGAACAGACAAAAATTTGAGGTCTTCTCCGAGTTCAACGAGTGCAAACTGTCATTGATAGCTTAACAACTAAATCCATTGAATGCCTACGCCATAAAAAGTAGTTTTTGTGTATTTCACGAATATTGCAACTCTAGCTGCAAGTTCATCTCCTAGGTATTTTTAGTCACTTCAGCATTTCGCGTTCAAAATAAATCTGATGAGAGTCTTCACTCTATGTGCTGCTTTGTATGGCCATATAAATGAATTTTATTCAAATTGTATAGAGAACCCCTTCAAAAGTATGCGATTTAACCCATTGTCACTCAGTTCTGCTTTTTTACGCATCTCAAGTAAAAAAAAATGGAATATATTGTGGCAATGAAGAAATTGTAATAAGCAATTTCTTCAATTTCCACTATGTTTTCTACCCTTCAATGCAAACATTTTCTAAATTCCACCTACTTGATATTGCCGTCTGCAACTTCTTTGAATTTGAACTAGTCTAGTATTTTGTCGTGTTTTAGCTCTTGGGTTACTAACATCGTTTATTCAAAATGATAACCTTTGACAAAAAAAATTGCTTAACAAAAAACATGCTTTGCTAACCTACAGTACTTTCAGTATTTTGATTAATAAATCTGAACTAGGGCTGTCCTAGTTATAGACAGTGTGCTATAATAATGACTGTGTCAATCATCAACATCTCTCGCACAATTCTAAGAGTTTGGCATATATTTTCTACATCCTAAATTCACAAAAATTACTCTTAAAAACAGCTGGTCAAGCTAGAGGGTAATTTTTCCCAAGGACGGGGGAGGTTGAACCAGTACAAGAGGGTTTACTAAAGATGATACCCAGAAGAGAACCGTGATTCTTTTTCAAACAAAATTCTTCAAAGGAATATAATAAAGTGCCACCCAACGATCCTTCTCTGTAAAATCCACGTTTATCTTTCGATCAGAGTTCTTCGAAGGAATCTGATAAAGGGTCACCGCAGGATCATTCCAATGAAAGGGACCTCGTATGCCGTGCATGCTATAATCCATGCACTAGTTCCTGAGAAGAAGATAGCTTTCACTATATACGCCGAAAAATTTTCAAGCCATCATTCGTTGGAGGAGTTTATCTGATAAAGGGTCACCTCGGGATCATTCATGGGGAATTTGGTTTGATTCCGTTCAGTTCTTTCCGGTGAGAAGATTTTTACAGTTAAAGTTTACGGACGGACGTCCGACGGACAGCACACCGCTATACCTATTATAATAGCCCACTGGCTTTTAGCCAGTGAATGTATATGTGAATCAAGTGAAAGTAAGGATTCATGTCAATCAAGATAAACCTTTAATAAAGAATAACGATATTTTCATATTCAACTCTTCATATATTGAAATCCTATGTGGGGTAGCAGCTGGAGGCTAGGAAAGGATGTAATGGTAGTACTGGTGTGAGAAATACCAGGATTCCATTGTTAGGTGCTCCAGCCTCCGCGATATAACTGAAAGATTGTTGAAAGCGGCGTAATACCCCATTCAAACAAACATACAAATCATAGATTGAAATACTAATGCTCATAACGATGGTCTCCTAACTGGTTAACACATTCCCACGAAGTGACGCTTTTGGACGCCTCTCAAGAAAAACACATGGGCAAACATTATGTAAAATGAAGAAATTGCTTGTAACAAGCAATATCTTCATTTTACACAATGACTAAGAAAGTTGAAAAAATCTAAAATTTCATAAACTTTACAATGTCGTCTGCGGCTTCTTTCGATTTGGACCAGTCTAAAATATAGCCGTCTTGTAATGAGACTAATAGAATAACATATATATAGTTTAAACCAATCAATGCCAGCACACCGACCAGCCATTTTCCAATCAACTATAAACTGTCGCCTGCAACTTATATTAGTTTGGACCAGTCTAAACTTTTGTTGTCTGGAAATGGGTTACCGACGTAGTTCGTTTAACCATGATGGCTCATTTAACCCCGGTCTTCCCTGTTAGTGCCAAGTTGCACTATGCAAAGTAATAAGGTCCAACATACAGAAGACTACTTCATCTCTCGAATAACCCACCATGATTGACATTAATGAGCTTTGCTCTCCAAAAATCTGTTTAAAATTTCATGATTTCTTCGAAGAGTATTTATTTCCTTTTTTAACCCATTCCCTAACAACCACGCTTTTTGAAGACACTCCTCGATTTTTTTACGTAAAAGTAGACTTTATTTACGTAAATAGTACATGTATATAATTACATTCATGGGCTTGTGATCCCTATTCTAAGTGACCCCCAACCCCAGATCCCTCGCACACACAAGCCGCATCGGTTTAAAGGCCTGTTTACACATGATTAACGATTCGCCACGATTTATAAAATCGTCGTGTACCGTGGTGATTCGTATTAGAACCGTGGTGAATCGTGGTGACTCTTGGTGTATCGTGATGATTCGGGAAACTCCACGGTAGCGCTACGGAAGTTTTAAACTGTTTAAAACATTCGTGGCGAATCGTAGTGGTTATTGGGCGTGGCCTAATTCGTAGCGCAGCCGTAGCGGAATCGTGCTTATTCGTACTGACACCGTAACTATATTCGTGGCTATTTGTGAGAGATCGTAGCCAGTCTTGGAATCTTTGACATTACGAATTCTCACGATTCACCACGAATTGTGTACGGTTGTCCTACGAATCATCCACGGTTTAGCTACGGAGCTCCACGATTGGCCACGACCACAAGCACCGTGAGCATTCGTTGTGCCACCATGGTCAATCCTCATTGACCGTAGCGTTGCCGTCATGAATCGTCATTGATTCGTAGCGATACCTTACAGACACTGTACTAATATCGTGGAAATTCTTACTGGAATCGTAGTGACACTGAATATTTCTACTTTTGGCCACGATTCATCCCGATCCATCCCGATTTTCTGATCATGAGAAATCTGGGTGAATCGTGGTGAATCGTAGTGAATCGTGAATGTGTAAACGGGTCTTAAAATCGATACGTTTCTCCACACCAGGTAAATTCGTAATCAATCAGGTGTGAATATGCAAATGACCAAGTCGTCACGTGATGTAAAGCCGCGGGATTTATCGCGAGATCGTCAGCCATCTTTACCGGTAGCAGGATATTGTGTGGATTGTTTGTTTAGTGTTTTGTCGGTGAATTAAGCAATTAGCTTCCGTTTTATAGACAATTATAGGAAAATGGCATCTCGCGTCAGTAGAAAAACTACTACTACCACGACCACCACGGCTTCTACATCCGCGGAGACCCCAAAAGCCGGCGTGTCGCCCGGCAGAAGGGGACGCTCCCCTTCGCCCGCTCGACTCCTACGCACGCAGGAAAAGGAGCAACTTCAAAATTTGAACGATCGATTAGCAGCTTATATTGACAAAGTAAGATATCTCGAAAATGAAAATAGTAGGTTGCAAGTTCAAATTAGAACCAGCGAGGAAACAGTTACGCGCGAGACGACAAATATCAAGAATCTGTACGAAGCTGAACTCCAAGAGGCAAGACAACTTTTGGACGAGACTGCGAAGGAAAAGGCGAAACTGACACTTGATGCAAACAAGTACAAAACCGAGGCAGACGACTGGCAAACAAAGTAAGTATCGTTCCTAATGATATAACATTTGAGTGATAATAAACCCTGTTTGACTAATCTTATCTTGATTATAAAGGTCTATCAAATACTTGTTTATCAATGAACTACATAGAACAACATGTATTTATTATTACAAATAGGAAGTGAAAACAATGTTTATAACCCATTCTCACACAATGATGCTTTTTGTCACACCCAAGAAAAACATTTGGGAAAACATTGAAAATAAAGAAATTGCTTGCACTAAGTAATTTCTATTGAACACGATGTTTTTGACCAGGAAGTTGAAAAAATTCGAAATTTGAAATTGTCATCTGCAGCTTCATTCAATTTGGACCAGTCCAATTTCTTTTCTGGAAATAGGCGAAAAAGAAGAAATTACTGGAGTCAATGAAGAATAGCGATATATGATAAACTGATGGGTATTACATGAAAGGAGTCACATGCAGGTTAGAAAAAAAGTCTCAAGGATCTCATGGGACTTTCCAGCATACATGATACTACCAGTTCTCCTCTACCCTTTTTATGTTAATCTGGGAACATTCCTGTTTTGACTATGGCTTTGGCATGTGTATAGAATAAGATTGGCCTGCACAGACATGAAGTCTGGTGTAAGTCTACACTACCTGCTCCTTGTCTGATAGAAGTATTTGAATGCAAGATGTATCTTAATTAAGTCAATTTTTTCAAATATTGTGAAAAAATGAAAAATATTCAGCAGGACATAGGTTAAAAATCACAGGCCTTAGCACTGACATCAGTGCCTCCCTGTGAACTAGTTAAGTTATTGTCCCTTGTCAATTTGGTCAGTACAAAGGTGCCCATAGCCATTTCCTAATAGTTTCTATATTACAGGTGCACAAAAAGATCTCTCCTATACATATTTTTAGAACAGATTAAATTTTTTGTTCAGATTTAGTGAAAAGATATGCATCAGTAGATATTATCTGTAAGATTGTGTTTTATCATGACTTGCTTATTGTTGTGGTAATACAATTTTAAGCCCTTTGGGTTAGACTGACCATAGTCCTCAAATTGACAGTAGACTGATTAAGTTTATTTGTATGATATTATAATTTGGTGTTAACAGGGTTTTAATATATTTCCACACAATCTGCCTTTTCTATACCATCAAAAATAACCTGAAAACATTGTAGTGAATGAAGTAACTGCTTGGAAGAAGCAATTCTTCATTATCCATAATGTTTTTTATCCTAAAGATAAAGATTTTTAAATTCTATCCATTAAACATTTTGGACCAGACTAAAGTTTTTGTAGTTTGTAAATGGGTTAAGAGACACAGACTTTTTGGCTCTTTGCTGGATTTAAATGGCCATAGGTTTTGTTCAGATTTAGATGGGAGACATGCATCATAGTTACTATGTGAAAGAGTGTTTTATTCAGATAATCCTTCTTTGTTTCATCACCTTTTCAAGTCCTTTGGATTAGACTGGTCTCAATTGATGCTAATTCACCCACAATTGCTAGAAAGCAAAATCTTAGACTTGTTCAAAGTGAAAGAATTATCAGACAACAATTTGCATTTTTTTTAATTTAAGATTTTTCTGGTCAGAAACCATAGTTGAAAATGAAGAAGTTGCTTGTTGCAAGCAGTTGTTTTAACCCTTTCCTGGTTAATCCCTGGATTTTACGTCCCTGAGTATTTATACTTGAGAAAATATTGTGGGTAAAGAAGAATTTGCTTGTAACAAGCAATTTTTTCTTTTTCCACATTATTTTCTGGCCTATAGGTTGGTTACTTTTTAAATTGCACTCACTTTTAATTGTCGTCTGCATCTTCTTTGAAATTGGACAAGTCTAACATTTTGAAAAACAGGAAAGGGTTAATTCATTCAATGTTTCCTACATTGTTTGTCTTGAAGGGCTTCTAAAAGTGTCATTGTATGGGAATGGGTTAAACCTTTCCCACACCATGACGCTTTTAATTGTCCCTAAAAATCTTTGGAAAACATTATGGAAAATGAAGAAATTGCTTGATATTTTCTTGAGGGGTGCAAATAGGTGGTATTGCATAGGAGTTTGTTGAAGCACCTTTTTAAATTTTTTTTCCAACACTCTGAATGGCAAATTGATGAGTTGGAGTAAAAAAAATAATAACCCTGGGGTCATAAAAAGGAGACTGAATAGTTTATTGGAAATCTTTATCCTGATGAATTGCTATAAACCCTTTCCTTAATCAGGTTAAAGAATTTTGATTGACCCCTCTTTCTTCCTTATCTTAATATGGGTTCCTTTTTATGGGTGACAAAGTGATTAAGATTTGGCATGTTAATTGGGCAGAAGCTACTATATGGTTCATCCATTAGTAGATAACAAAATTTTTGACTGGTCCAATTTGAAGGGGTTTGCAGACACCAATAGCAAGTGGGTGATGGAAAAAATCTTGCGATTTAATCCATTACCTCACAACAAAATTTAACCCATTTCTTCACAATCCCTCTCAAGGTAGAAATCTTTGGGAAAAATAACTTGCTTGTAAAGAGCAATATCTTCATTTCCACTATGTTTTTTTTATCCTAATAGGCAAATATTTCTAAAGTCCACATACATGAAATTGTCTTCTATGTCTACTGACTCTTGCTTTGAACTAGTCTAAGTCAACCAGATAACAAATTTTTTGACTGGTCCAAATTGAAAGAATGTGCAGAAGACAATTCTAAATTGATGAAATCTTTAAAATCTTTGTATTTTGGGGTAGAAAAAAATGTGGATAATGAAGAAATTGCTTGTAATAAGCAATTTCTTCATTTCCACAAAGTTTTCTAAAGCTGTCATATTGTGTATGTTTTTAAGTGTCATTTTATGGGAATGAGTAAATGGCAAAATTTCATTCATCAAAAGCTACTGACTGTATTCCTTTTCCATAAATTAGCATATGTGTAGCATTTTACTGAGGGAAAAAGATCATATAGAAAATGACCTTGAATTAATGAATTGGAAATATGCCTTTCCATCTGGAAAGTACATTAACTTTTCTTTTGAAGCTTGTAATGATTTGACCTCTTATTTGGTCGCTGACCTACTTGGGTTCAATCTGAAACATTAGTCATTAAGTTGACTATCAGTTGAGTTATTGATAATGCTCCTGAGCATAGTATTGACCGCCACGCTTTCCATCTATCCATCTTCTTATTCTGTTCCTCATTCAATTAATTACATCTATCCCTCATTGATAAGTTTGCAGAGTAAAGAGAAAATGCACATAAACCTCTAACCCATTCCCACATAATCCTGCTCCTTTTTACAACACCTTAACCCATTACCAGTCAGTAAAATTATAGACTGGTCCAGATTGATAGAAATTGCAGGCGACAATCTAAAGTTGATGGAATTTTGGATTTTTTCAACTTTCTGGGTAGAAAAAAATGTGGAAAATGAGGAAATTGCTTGTTACTAGCAATTTCTTCATTTTCCACAATGTTTTCTCTATTTTTATTTGGAGGTGTCCAAAAGCGTCATTGTGTGGGAATGGGTTAAGGCTGTGAAAACATTGTGAACATATAAGAAATTGCTTATTTCAAGCAATTTCTTTCAATGTTCACAATGTTTTCTACCCCAAAAGACTAGGAATTTCATAATCTAAAACTGCTGTCTGCATCTTTTTTCAATCTGAACCAGTCTAAAATTGTGTCATGCAGGAATGGGTTAAACTGTATAATTGATAGTTTAACTCAAAAATATTTGAAAACTCACTCATGTTATGGATCGATTAGTTCACCTCTCAAGTGTATGAGGGCGGAAAGTAATTAACATGGCGTGGGAAGCTGGGTCCTTCCTGGTGAGGTTTAGAAGATATAAACTCTTTCCTGATTAACTCAGTACAACATAATCCACATTTTCAGCTTCTCACTCCCAGATATCTAGGTTGCAGTTTGATTATAGTCCACAATGTCTTTTGCCTTAACCCATTCCAACACAGCAAAATTTTAGACTGGCCCAAATTGAAAGAAGCTGCAGACGACAATATCAAGTTGGTGGAACTTTAAATTTTTTCATCCTTTTGGATAGAAAACATTGTGAATAATGAAGAAATTGCTTGATACAAGCAATTTCTTCATTATCCACAATGTTTTCCAAAGTTTTTTTCTCGAGGGGCGTAAAAAGGAGGGATTGAGTTGGAATGGGTTAAAGACTAAAATTTTAAAAATTTCATCAACTGAACCCTGTTCATGCAACTTCCTTCAGAATTTTGTTGTAATGGGTTAAAGGTTTTAATACTTTGTCTGAAATACTACATTTGTCGGTTTACAAATATGTGATTTAACCCATTCCAACCAAATGACGCTCTTTGAAGCCCTCAAGGAAAAAAGGTTTGGAAAACATTGTGTAAAATGGAGAAATTGCTTGTAACAACAGATACTTACATTTCCACAATGTTTTTTACCTGGAAATCTAGAAAATTGAAAATTTCACAAATTTGCCGTCCACAACTCCTTTCAATTTGGACCTGTCTTAAATTTTATCGTCCTGTAATTGGTTAAAGCACCTGCAGGGTTCGCACAGGCTTGAAAAGTACTTGAAAATGAAGGGCTGTCTTGAAAAGCCCTTGAAAACTAAATTTGCCTTGAAAAGCACTTGAAAAATAGCCATTGGCCTTGAAAAGCACTTGAATCACACTTTTCCGGTATTCGAGGCAGTTAGCTTCGGTCTCAAAATCAAAAGTGAGCATTTAAAAAGAATTTCGGCACATTTGAATGATGATAAAAAAAATCGGCGAGAGCGCCATAATGTAGGTACAGGCCGTATATGGCACGAATCGGAATTTGAGTTGCTTCCCGTCCGAAATGGTGGCCTCACTCCTCAGCGTGTCCGAAAAGTAGAAATGTAAGTGAATCACGTAGAATTGGCAGAAAACACGTTAATCTTTTTCTCCCAATACGCCCCGATTCGTACGAAAAAGAAAACCCAATTATGAAGAAAGTAACCATCGTAGATCTTTCCTATCGAAAATTTGGAAATTTAAATCGGTCCGGGACAATGCCACCTCCCCCGCCGCTGATTTAATTATAGTAATGATGTACTTTTTCATGAGCTAGTTATCAAAAGCTCTGTTAATCTAACACAGTCATAGCGATTTTCTCTCAACACAAGCCTTTGTTGATGGAAAAACACAGCTGACGTCACAAAAACGTCGGGTCAGTCCATTTTACTCTATGGGATCGCAGGGTCGTGACGTACATCAAAAAGACCGACAAGACAAACTCGAGTGGGTCGCCCACGTGTTAAACTGTTTTTCCAGAGTAAAATTTGTGGTCATTTATGAATTGTAGTTGATTTGCAATTAATTATTCTTTTCAAACCCTGAAGTAAGATTTCATGGTTCCTTGTTTCTCTAATTTTGTTGACAGAACTAGTGTTTCATTATGCAGTTGTTTTTGTTTATATTCAAATTATCTGCTTTCTGCAGATTTCCACTTATTATTTGAATTCTACCGGTACGTTTTTTTAATCGTGAATGAAAAAATATAAAACATATATTATCGACGCGACTTTTTTTTTTACAAATTTCAAAGCTGGTCTCACGCGCTCACTTGTGAAAAATAATTTCATAAAAGCGTTGTGCTGAGCTATTCCGACTTTATAGGAACGGCAACTGAAGTCTGTTCATGTCTCGATTTATATGCCCATCCCATATTATAGTAAAAGAAATTTGTTTCACGAGTAACAGCAATTTAAATTGGGGCAGTATAAGATGTCCATTTTGAACGTGTGTAAGTCAAACCGATCCTCCATTGCAAATAGTTTACAAAACACGATACCCGAAGTTGGGTCAAGCTCAAACTATGGCCAACTGCAAATTAGGGTCACGTGTGGATTGACACCTGACTGGCAGTTGGGTAAACTAATTATCGATCTACGGCACCTTTGTATTACTGAATAATACGTCCTTGAAAATGGTAAGATTTGTCCTTGAAAAGTCCTTGAAAAGTCTTTGAATTTCACTTGGCATTGTCTGTATGAACCCTGACCTGTCAATCAAAAAATCGCTCCACCTATAGAACACTAGTTAATGTTGACCTCTTACATTTTTGTTGAGCATTCTTGATGGTTTTAACCCTTTTCTGTTTTTGAAAATCTAGACTTTGAAAGAGGTTGCAGAAAACACTGAAAATTTGATGAGATTTGAAATGAAACCATCCTAAGTGGTAGACAATAATGTGGTAAAAGGAGAAATTGATTAATGCAAGAAAGTCTCCTTTTTCCACAATCTTTCTCAGGTATAAAACCACAGCAATATAAAATCCCAGGTTTGTACAGGAAAGGGTTAGATTAAGCTTAATCAAACCATTGTAAATCCATTCCGTCTGACACCCTCCATCTTGGGGAAATGGTTTGAAAAACATTTTGGAAAATGAAGAAATTGCTTGTAACAAGCAATTTCTTCATTATCTACATTTTTTTCTAACCAAAAATACAAAGTTTTTAAAAATTCATCTTTTTAGATTTGTTGTCTGCAACTTCTTTAATTTTTAGCCAGTCTGAAATGTTGTCATCTACTTTTGAATACCCACCAAAAATTCTGTTTTTGTTTAATGTTCCTTCCTATACATTTTGCAATTATGTGGGATAGCAGCTGGAGGCTATAGGAAAGGATATGATGGTGGTACTTCTGTGAGACATACCAGGAATCCATTGTTAGGTGCTCCAGTCGCCGCGATATAACTGAAAGATTGTTGAAAGCGGTGTAAAACCCCATTCAACCAAACAAACATTTTGCAAACTAACATCATTCAGTGTTTTGAGTCAAATTTCCTTGTCAATGGTCAACGGGTGTGGCTAGAGAATATGTCAATAACAGGATGTAGTAGTCATACGGTTTGTATTTTAAAGATCGAATGATTTATAGCAGCCTTAACCTCTCATCTAGACTTGAGAAGGCGACAAAATTTTGGACAGATCCCATTTGGAAGAGATTTAACCCATTACCAGACAATTAAAATTTTATACTGGTCCGATTCATTGATGTTGCAGAATTCTAAGCTCGCACAGAATGAATGTTGGTAGCTGGAGTTAAAGCATGATTATGTGTGAATGGGTTAAAGTTGCAATTTACAGTAAACCATTGTCTCTTGGATGGAAAACATTGTGGTAAATGATAATTGATAATTTCTTCATTATCCACAAGGTTTTCCAACGTTTTTTTCTTGAGGGAGCGTAATAGGTGGGATTGTGTGGGAATGATATAAGTACTAGCATAAAAAATCTCTCAATTTTAAGATGCCAAGTCTTGTACACACTTGAGTGATCTGACATCGTCATTTTGTTTGATGTAAGAAAGGGATGTGTCAAATAAAGGTTTATTCATGCATAATACAACTGATAGATACTGCTCACTAGTACAATGATAAAAATGCAAACTTGCATATTCATGAAATGATCATAAAATATGTTGTGGGCGTTTGAAGTTTCATTGCCTTTACTATTAAGTCTTTAACCCATTCCCACACTATGATGCTTTTGGACACTTCAATGGAAAAAATGGAAAAACAATGGAGAAAACATTGTGTAAAGTAAAGAAATTGCTTGTTACATCTCTCCAGAAAGTTGAAAAAATCTAAAATTTCAAAAACTTTAGATTGTCATCTGCAACTCCTTTCAATTTGGACTAGTCTAAAATCTCACTGTGTGGTAATGGTTGAACCCATTACCAGATGGCAAAATTTTAGACTGTACCAAATTGAAAGGAGTTGCTGACAACAATTTAAACTTAATCCAATTTTAGATTTTTTCAACCTTTTAGATTGAAAACATTGTGTAAAATTAAGAAATTGCTTGTTACAAGCAATTTCTTCATTACACAATGTTTTCCCAATTGTTTTTCTTGAAGGGTGTCCAAAAGCGCCACTGTGGTGTGTGGGAATGGGTTAAAAGAAAAGTTTTATCATTTTGTCATAAAGAAATAGTGGTGTTAGTGTGCTAACTTGAATTTTTTGGTCTTGAATAATAAACTTCCATTTCTATAGACCGATATCCATGAAGGGTTGTATGAGAACCTTGACTATTATACTTCTCCAAATCTAAAGAAGTTGTAGGTGCCAATACAACATGCATGAACAATGAAAATAAACCTTTATAGGTTTAATAACACTGTAAGGAAAAAAATAGGCTTGTAATAAGTAATTGTCCTGTTTTCAATTCTCGCAATGTTTTCCATAACTCCATGTCTTAACCAATTCTGACACACACACTCCTCAAGAGAAACAATTCGAAAATCAATGTGAAATGAAAATATACTCTTACAGGGTTGAAAATACTGTAAGAAAAAAGAAATTTCTCCTATCTTTTTTTCTCACAATGTTTTCCACATGATAAATCAATGTCATAACCCATTCCCACACATCCCCTTAAAAAAAACAATTGGGAAAAACTGTAAAATGAAGAAATTGCTTGTAAGAACTACAATATTTTCTACCCAGAAAGTAGAAAAAATCTAACATTAGATGAGGAGCAGAGTTGAATTAAGCAATTTGTAATTATCCAAAATTATGTTGTCTGGTAATGGGTTAAACCATCAAAATGTTGGATAGTGTGGTTATGAGTTTAAAATTCATGTAGTTGAATTAAGCAATTTGTAATTAGTTTAAGCATGCTGGGAATGAGGTAAATTTTGAAAGAGATCTATGGGAGTGTTCCAAACTCTCATTGTATTAATCATCATCCTTCTGGTATCATAAATCATTTCTAAAACCCATCACCAGATGACAAAATTTAAACATTAAAAGAAGTTGTGTACAAATTGTCCAGCAATTGATCTTTTTCCCCAAAAGTTTTGGAAAAATATATTTCTCCAAGGCCTCAAAAATCAGAATTCTCTAGTAATTGGTTAACCAAATGTTACAGAAGAGGTGTTCAGTGATCTACCAAGGCTGTGCTTTTGTACCATTGTCTCCAATGGGACATTATGCCTTTGGTTCTGAGTCCATGGTATATAGACATTTAGTGTGATCTATCAATATTGTAAAATGTCCCCAGTCGGGCATTGTACCCTGTCCTCAAAAACCTTGGTAGATCACCGGGTGTTATTTACTCCTGCATATATTACAGTTCATTGCACTACTACAGAACATAAAATTAAATGTGGGCAAAATTGAAAGAAGTTTCATACAACAAATAAAAACTGCTTACAAACCTTTTACTAACAATGTGGATAACAATTGAAGAAATTGCTTGTACAAGTGATTTTATCATTCTCCACAATGTTTTCTTTAATTTTTGTTAATGAGAGCGTAAAAAATGGGATTATGTGGAAATAGATGAAAAATGGAAGTGGAATGTTGTACAGATCTTTGTTGAGGACTACCAGAAGGACTTAATCTAAGTGAAAATCAAGTCAAAAAGTACAATGACATAATCCTTTACCATCAGATTAACCCTTAACAATTTCCTGTGTGCAGACAAAACTTGAACACGAATTAAAATTAAAAAAAATAATCATTTAGTTGGGTAGAAAGTATTGCATGTTACAAGCAATTTCGCTTTTCCTACAATTTTTCTTAAGTATAAATTTACAGGGACATAAAAACAAGGGATGAAATAGGAAAGGGTTAACTCATTACCACATATTCTCACATTTTTTACTGGTTGAAGAAATATAGATATAGAAAATATTGCAAGAAAATTTTGTACCTCATATGACCAATATTTTTCATTTTAAACCAACTTATTTTGTCATCTTCAGCCTCTTTCAATATTGAACCAGCCTTAAATTTTGTTGTTTGGGAATTGGTAAATCATACTATATAATTATATCTTATTTGCATTACCCCAATACAGGCCATGATCTTTTAGCTATGAAAAAAAATGAATTATACACAACACATAATGTATGCATTTCCTGAGGGTATTTAACACATTCCAATTTCTGATGCCCTTGGAAAAAAAGCTTAGGAAAGCATTGTGGAAAATGAACCAATTGATTGTTACTAGCAAATTTGTTCATTAGACATAATATTTCTACCTCAGAAAACAAAGATTTTTAAATTTGATAATCTTGTAACTGTTGTCAGCAACTTCGTCTTACTTTGACCATTCAAAAATTTTGTTTTCTGTTAACCCTTTCCCATTTCTCAAAATTTTAGACCTGTCCAATTTGAAAGAAGTTGCAGACAACAATCAAAAGTGGGTGCAATTTGAAAAGTACGAACCTACAGGTTAGAAAATAATGTGTGAATATTCTCTCAAGTATAAATTCACAGGGACTTGAAAACTAGGGATTGTACAGGAAAGGATTAAAGGGTAAACTTGATACCTGACAACATTATTGAAGACTGGTCTGCATTGAGAAAAGTTGCAGAAAATTTTTTAGTTGAACTATCAAGGTCGTTGGATGGGGGCAGAGATCAATTAATTTTTGCTGCCTTAACCAATTCCCACACAATAACACTTTTTGACGCCTCTCAAGAAAAATAATTGGGAAAGCACTGTGTAAAATGGAGAAATTGCTTGTCACAAGCAATTTCTTCGTTTATACAATGTTTTCTACCCAGAATATTGAAAAAACCTGAAATTTTGTAAACTTCAAATTGTCATCTGCATCTTCTTTCAGTCTGAACCAGTCTAAAAAATTGCTGTCTGGTAATGGGTTGAACAGTATATATAAAATGCTACAAATATAATTTCAGATTCCACAGACGAGACAGGGATGCAAAGAATGCGGAAAAGAAATTACTAGAAGCCCAAGGTCTTGCATCGGACCTGCAGGCCAAATTTAATGATGCTGAAAATGCCAAGAAATATGCTGAAGGAGAGGCAGTTGTAAGTGCCACCTTGTCCTACCTACTTGTTTTCAAAACTGTTCACTAGAATTTGTTATGCTGAATGAAATTATTTTTGAATTTGCACCCATTCCAACTCAGTAACGCTTTTAGACGCCCCCAAGAAAAAAAAGCTTTAGAAAACATTGTGGAAAATGGAGAAATTGCTTGTTACAAGCAATTTCTTCAATTTCCACAATGATTTCTACCCAGAAAGTTTATAAAATCTAAAATTTCATTCACTTTGTATTGTCGTCTGCAACTTTTTCAATTTGGGCCAGTCTAAAATTCTGCCATCTGGTAATAGGTTAACATCAAATGACTAATAGTTCTGAAAGCACTTTTTGTACATGTAGATTTCATTTAACCCTTGTCATGCTGTATAAATTACCTTAGTTAATAGCCGTCAAATCAAAGAAAGCACTGATGGAACTTGTTGTTCAAAAATCAATATTTCTTTTAGAAATCAATTTCATAAACAACTCTGGCAAGAACAGTACAAGCAGGAGATATAGACCAAGATCAGACTGCACTTTGTGCAGGCTGATCTTGGTCTACACCTCCTGCCAAAACCAGAATATTCGGGTTTCAGCATGACAAGGGTAAATTATTAATTTAAAACCCTTGTCATACTGAATAAAATCTTTTTCATAATTGCATGAGAATCAAAGTGCTGAAAGCACTTGAAATAGAAGTTGTGGGTCAATATTTATTCTGAAAATAAAATTTTATACACAACTCCAACTTAATAGGGACAAACAGGTGGTGTAGGCTAAGATCAGACTGCACTTACGTGCAGGATGATCATTGTATATTTACCTCCTGTCAAAACAGAAATATTCCAGGATCAGCATGACAAGGGTAAATAACTCTTCTGGTTTGAATGGAAAGCGTTGAGGCTGTAGGAGAGTCACTTATAAAGGTCAAAATTACGACCATTTTCAACAACTTTCCCTATAATTTGACCCTTGCCATGCTGAACAGAGTACTTTTTGAATTTATTATAAACCATTTTCACTCATTGACGCTTTTAGATGCCATCAAGAAAACAAGCTTTAGAAAATATTGTGAAAAATTAAGAAATTTCTTGTTACAAGCAATTTTTCCTTTTCCACAATGTTTTCTACCCAGAAAGTTGAAAAAATCCAAAATTCCATTCATTTTCAACTGTTGTCTGCAACTGCTTTCAATTAGGGTCAGTCTAAAATTTTGCTCTCTGGTAATGGGTTGAAATTAAAGGACTGAATATGCCAGAAGTAGTTGTTGTTTAAATATATTTCTTGATATTATCCCATTACCACACATTGATGTTTTTGGATGCCGCTCAAGAATAACAAATAGGAAAACATTGTGAAAAATGAAGCAATTGCTTGTAGCAAGCAACTTGTTAATTTTACACAAAGAAATTGCTTGTAGCTATGTTTTCTACCTAGAAAGTTGAAAATATCTAAAAATTCTTAACTTTTATTTGTCGTCTGCAACTCCATTCAGTTTGGAGCAGTCTGAAATTTTGTCATCTGGTAATGGATTAGTTAATTAAGTAACACTTCTACAGGTTTTTTTTGAGAACATTGGCCTTGTTCCCCCGTTCCTGGAATATATTTCCCCTCTTTTGGTAGATAACATCCCTGCTAGTTGAAATTTTCCTAAGTTCCACCTTTGATGATTCATTTTGTAGAGATTACGAGCTGAGATTCGTGACTTGGAGAAGCAGCTTGATTTGGCCAAGAAACAGCTTGAAGAGGAAACGATAAAACGAGTCGACTTGGAGAACAGAATACAGAGTTTGAAGGAAGAGCTAGATTTTAAATCAAAGGTCCATGAACAGGTTGGTTTATTGTTGTATTCTTCTTTGTACAAAATATTTAACCCATTCCCAAATGCTAAAATAAAAGACTGGTCCAAATTCAAAGAATAGGCTGACAACAATTTCAGTAGATGATATTTTGTAAACTGTTGTCTTTAATGATAGAAAACATTGTCAGAAATAGAGAGATAGCAATTTCTCTTTTTTCCACAATATTCTCCCAAGTGTTATAACTTGGGGGGAAAAGAGGATTGTGTGGGAATAGGTTGACCCATTCCCTCACAGTGATGCTTTTGGACACCCCTTAAGAAAACCAATTTGTAAAACATTGTGTAAAAAAAAAAAAAAAATCGAGGAAGCATATAGTCGCTGGCTTGTGCCGTGCGTCCGTGCGACGTCATAACTCAGGAACCCCTGGGCCTAATTGGATGAAACTTCTTATAAGATGTTCTTTGCAAATTTCCAAGGGACCTTTTTTGAATTTTCTCATTCAAGGCTGTGTCATTGAAAAAGGGGCCTTTATGTAAAAATTAGTTTTTTGCCAATTTCTCCTAGTCTTATTGTCAGAACTTTTTTATATTTCATATTTGAGTAGCAAATCAGATCCTCTTGATCTTAAATTATTGAAAATTTACATTTGAAAATAGTGTCATGGGAAATGGGGCCTTGATATTATTAGCTTTACACTAGCTCTCTTTTTGTCCCATAAAAACTTATATTGGCAATAACTTTTGATTGGTTACAGATATAGTCTTCATATTTCACTTGTGCATTGCTTGCGACAACGCTTTTTGTTGGTACTAAGTTCTAGGTCATAAGTCAAGGTCATGTGTCAAGGTTAGAATTTAGAAAATCTTAACTTTAACTTTGTCTATAAGCTGAAATTGTCGTCTGCAACTTCTTTCAATTTGGACCAGTCTAAATTTTGCTGTCTGATAATGGGTTAAAGCTAGTGTAACCAAGAAAAGACAAAATTATAAAATAAAAATGCATAAACGTGTTATAATGGGCAAAGCTTCAGATTTTGAGGTAGGAAAGATATTTTTAGTTGTCAATGAAGATGTCATTGAACAAAGCTGTAGTAAGGATGTGTTGCCCTTTGATGGTAATATGAGTTGGAAAAGCCTTTATCACTGAGCACAACATTCTCACCTTATTCATCCTAAATGATGTGTAAAATAAGTGAGGAGTAACTAGTTAAGATGTGAGCAAAATGTCGTAACTACAGCTTTATTAAAGCTGTTGTTACAACAATTTGCTTAGGCACAGAGAAACTATGGTAGGTTGGAGTAAACTGTAAGAGTTGATTTATAACACATTTTCAGGGTTCAGTGACTTTTAATGAGATTTCTATAATCAATCACAGGACCAACTTTATTTAATACTGACCCACATGAAATGGTTGACACTTGACTATAACTTGGATAAAATTTATTTGACAAGTTCAATTGCAAAATTTAAAACAAGATTCTATTCTAACTTTTTTTTGCCATAGGCCTTTTGGACCAGTTGTTTCAAACTCAAGCCCTGTTAACCCATTTCAACACAATGACACTTTTTGATGCCCTGATGAATTAGTCAACATTGTGTAAAATGAAGAAATTTGCTTGAAATAAGCAATTTCTTCATTTTGCATATTGTTTCTACCCAGAGAGTTGAAAAAATCTCAAATTTCATAATCTTTAAATTGTTTTCTGCAACCTCTTTCAATTTGGACCAGTCTGGAATTTTACCGTCTGGTAATGGGTTACTACAGACACTTACCTACTTTGCTCTCAATTAGTGATGAATTCAAATCCAAGCTCTACCGACATTTTTTCTGCCATTTGACAAAGTTGTTAGTTTATACATCATGTCTCTAACCAATTGATGAATGACCTATTCGGAATTGACGGCTGGTTGCTCGGATTTTTGTAGTTTTACTGGTTTGACAATTGACTGGAAGCAAAGGATAGCTTTACTAGCCAAGGTATAACTGAAACACTGTTGAAAGGTGCATTAAATCCAAGACAATCAACAAGCAAATTCCTACAGATCCTAATCTGTGACCAAAGATTCTCCAAACTTATGTTCATTTTAAGTTTGGATTGGCAATGCGTAAAAGCAATGAATGGCTGTAAAAAAATAGTGTGGTCTTTTACCACAATGTTTTCCCCTATACAGAGCTCCAGATAGAATGCGTATCTGCGTAATTTACACTACAATTTGGCCTGGATACGAATACATTTTGCAAGAGGTGCGTACAGGTACGCATTTTGATTGAGAAAAACGCATTTGGTCATGGTCATTTAGCGTATTGAGTCTGAACCAATAACCACGGAAAATAAATAACCTTGGAAAATCCAACAGTTTAAAATAGATTTTTGGTCTATAAAAATAGCATGCAGAGATCACATTTCCGGGTATCCCATGCAAATTCAGCCAATTAAAACCAGGGAATCTTGGGGAATACCGCCAATCGCAACCGGAACAGCACTCGGCAATTCCGTAGATTGGCCGAGAGGTATATCGAATGGTATCGAGCGGTATTTTGCATCGGCAATTCTCAGGTGATCTCCGAACGGTCTCCTATTTAGCTTGGTGAAGCTACGGAATTGGCCGAGTTGTGAAGAGTAGTGTTTTTGTTTTAATTTTGATGAATCGGTTATCTCCGTCGAGTTAACAATACGGAGCAAAAGATGTACTCGATTTTTATTGGTTGATTATTGTTAGGTCATAAAACGTGTCTGCATTACTTCGTCAATCGGAAATGGCAACCCAAAAGAGTTTGTTTTCCTTTTTTAATCGAGAAACAAGTAAATCTTCCCCTGAGCAGATAGTAAAGACAATTTTGTCTGAACTTATTTCTGATGTTGCCACACAGGCAAAGAAACCCCACGACAGTAATCTCGTCAAGTAAAAAACGATTGATAGTTGGAAAAAAAGCTTTCCGTGGTTTGAATTCATGGAACCCGAAAGCGAAAGTGGGTCGTTCCGGTTGGGTTGTACGCTCTGTAAAGAGTATAAAATGAAATCAATTTTGTCAAAAGAAGGTACCCCTAACATCCAAAGGTCCTCTATTGAACGCCATTCAGATTCAGAGATACATGGCGAAGCTTTACGGTTGTCACTTAAAGTCAAACCCCCCTCCACTTCTGATGTGTTACCAGACGACGTTGTTGCCAGCACGAAAGTTTCTGACCCTGACTTATTCTTGATAAGGACAGTATACTGGGCTATGAAAGAAGAACTCCCCCTTGGCTGAATATACCCCTTGACCTAAAAAGCAAACAAAGACTTGTGATTGAACATGTCCATCAGTTATTTTGTTTTGGACTACTATCCTTTAAGTGATTCTTTGAATTATTACACTATAAAGGAGAAATTGCTTATTACAAGTAATTTCCACAATGTTTTCTTACATCATATCAATTGTTATCTTGTAAATTTTGATTTATTCAGAATAGATCAAAATTTAAAAGGTGATAATGGATATGATGTAAGATTATCCAAATGTCTTTTGCAAATATCTTTTGAGTTTAAAAGGGTTAACATATGCCTGTTCTGTTTTCTGATAATGATTTAAAGAAAAATCAATGGCTTGTAGAAAAAAAATTAAAACTAAAAATACTCATTGGGTTGTAATTTTATTAGAAAAATACCCCTCGAAAAAATTCTGAGGAGTAAATACTCCTTGCCTTCAAAATTATCTGGAGCTGTGCCTATAAGATCTCTTTCAAACCTTCAATTACCTGCTAGGCAACAAGGGACATAACTGCAGTGGTAAGAGGCTTTGTAAAGTGGGGTCGATGTGGGGAATGTCTTCTAATCCAAAAGTTTACTTTAACCCTTATCATGCTGAATAAAATCCTTTTCAGACTTGTATAAAAATCAAAGCGCTGAAAGCACTGGTTGTTCAGTTGTCAATACTCCTTTCGAAAATTAATTTCATTAACAACTCTTATTTCAAAAGGACAGAAGGAGGTTTTGACTAAGATCAGATTGGACTTATATACAGTCTGATCTTTTTTCATATCTTCTGCTAAACAGGAATATTCCGTGTTCAGCATGATAAGGGTTAAGTGTAGACTAAGAATTTGTTTCTCTCTACATAGCTCATACTTTTTAGTTTAAACTCTCTTTTAAATGTTGCCTACAATCTTTAAAAACCCTGGCATCAAAGAAGATGGATTATACTGATTTACCTCTGTCAATTCTTCCATCCATCTATAATCAATATTAATGTTGCATTTTTCTCAGCAACTATTGATATCATTGACATGAAACTTCATATAAAGATTAAGATAGGCTTTGGCCATTACGGAATGTAGGTCTTCAAGTTTTCTACCTCCTGTGTAAGGATTTAGTTTATTTTTAGACATTGCCTGATATAGTGATAAACTTTCATATCATTTTCTCAGCAATTTTAAATGACATTGACTTGAAACTTAGTATGAATGTTTTGCTGGGGGCTCTGCATGGCACTCACTGAATTAAAGTCAGCAAGTTATGTACTTCCTGTTATAAGACTTAGTTTATTGTCAGACATTTCTGGTATAGTGTCCATCTTTAACCATTATTTTTTGTCACATTTTTTCTCATCAACTATTAATAGCATTGGATCCGAAGCGGTGGCGGCACATATCCTTTACGACGCTTGTCTCTCACCAAATGGGTGGATAATTGTAAACCTAAGTGGGATAGTAGCTTGAGGCTAAGAAAGGATGTAGTGATAGTGCTAGTGTGAGAAATACCAGGAAGCTATTGTTAGGAGCTCTAGCCGCTGAAATATCACTGAAGTATTGTTAAAAGTGGTGTTAAACCCCATTCAATCAATCAATCAATTAATAGCATTGACTTGAAACTTGGTATGGAGGTTCAATTAAGTGTGCTACATGGTGCTCACAGAATATGTTTCGGTGAGGGAGAATTTCATTTTCACTGTAGTTTACTTGGTCATGATATACTCAGTAGGTTTTGACTCAAAGATTTCTTGTTCTATTTGGACCAGTCTTAAATTTTGTCGTCTGTTATTGGGTTAATACTTATCAAAAGCCAGTGGGTTTACACTTGAAAAGAATTCCTAGTTATGCTTAACACTTGTGTTCATCAACAAAAATTTAGACTGGTTGAAATTCAAAGATGATGCAGACAACAAGCATTATTTGATAACATATATAGTCTTTTGGTGTATAAAAAACACAGTGGGTTAATGTAACAATACACTATCAGTTTGATCCCCCCCCCCCTCCTAAAAAGCGGAGGTAAACATTCTGGAAATCGAGAAATGGCTTGTAACAAGCAATTTCTTAGTAATCTACAATGTTTCTGCTCAAAAAGACTTAGATTTTTAAAATGTCATCAACTAAGATTGTTGTCTGCAACCTTGTTTTTAATTTGACTCGGTCTAAAGAAAAAATGTGTGGTAATGGGTTACAGAACTTACTCTAGATTTAAATTAGATCTACATCAGTCAAAATGTTGTCTATCCCTAAAGGAGAAAAAATCTGAAATTTCATCAACTAAAACTTGTCGTCTGCAACAGCTTTGAATTTGGACAAGTCTAAAATTCTGTTGTGTGGAAATTGGTCAATATGTTTATGTATAAAAGATAAAAAAGTGTATCAAGGTTCAAATCCATTACACTTTACACTTATTCCAGGAATTATCCGAGATCAGAACTCGCACTGTAACCGAGATAGATGAATTGGACACTGGAGTACGAGCTGAGTATGAGACAAAGTTACAGGACGCTTTACAAGCTATGAGAGCCGAATCTGAAGATACCCTTCGACAAGTTAGAGAAGAAGTTGAAGAACTCTATGAGAGAAAGGTAAGACAAACTTTCACTTTACCAGTCAATAATCCAGGATATGGAATTCCCATTCCAAATTGTTCTACATGGGCTTTACTACTTGCAGACAAAATGTTTTTCAAGATCACCTTTCAGGGAAAAGTAAATACTAGGGCAAATCTTAAAATAATGCAAGGTCAAAGGCTAAATTGACCTTGTCCACAGCATAGCTCCTTCATTTATCAATGGATTTAAAATCATAAGTAGATGCTTGAAAAAAAATGCAGATAGCTCCAAAGTCAAGCTCACAGCTCAAGGTCATACAATGAAATTAGACATAATAGCATAATCCGTCTCTTTTATCTTTGCTAAATGGTGGCTTATACTGTGACCATCACTCTAGATTAGATAAAGGTAAGGATTAGAGTTGATGACCAATTAAATTGATGTCAGTGTAAATATTGGCTTTCACAAGGGCCTGTAAGTGGTTTGTTTGGGATCATCATAGGTCATCAAACCTTGTTAAACAGTTATTAAATGGAACAAATTGAAAGAAGTTGCAGACGAAAATTTAAAGTTTATGAATTTTAGATTTTTTTTCAACTTTCTTGGTAGAAAACATTTTAGAAAATGAAGAAATTGCTTTTAAAAGCAATTTCTTGAATTTCCACAATGGTATCGCTATTGTTTATCATGACAGGTGTTCAAAAAAATCATTGTGTTGGAATGGGTTTAACAATAAAACATATGATTCTGACAGGATTTTTTTCACCTTAACCCATTCCAACTCAAGCCCTCCTTTTTACGCCCCGCAATTAAGAGCTTTGGAAAACATTGTGGAAAATGAAGAAATTGCTTGTATCAAGCAATTTCTTCATTATCCACAATATTTTCTACCCCAAAAGATGAAAAAAATTAAAATTACATCGACTTGAAATTGTTGTCTGCAGCTCCTTTCATTTTGGACTTGTCTAAAATTTTGTTGTGTGGGAATGGGTTAAACCTATATGTTTCACATGTATCAAAGACTTTAGCATATTGCCCAACATTCTGTTTCTATTTCATGTCCTTGTACTCTGGTTTTGCTTCATGTCCTTATACAATACATGTATTACAATCTTGATTTGTTGGTACCCAACTGAAGTTTTCTAAACGGACAAGGGTTTATCCATTACCATCAACACAATTTTAGACTAGTCTTAATCCTGGATTTTTCATCATTGATTTTACATCTGAGAAAGCATCGTGGAAAAAGAAGAAATTGCTTGTAACAAGCAATTTCTCACAATATTTCTCTTACCACATAGGTTTCATTTCAATTTTCATCTGTTTATTTAATCTTCTGCAACCTCTTTCAATTTTGACCAATCTAAAATTAGAAATGAAAAACCCAAAACACACACAGAAAAACAGAAAGGGGTTAATTGAAAGATACCAGAGACAACAGTTTCAGGTTGGTGAAATTTAAAAAATCTATGCCCTTAAGAGTAGAAAACACTATGCACAATCAAGATATTGTTTGTAAACAAGCAATTTCTTTGATGTTTTCCAAAGCATTTTTTGAGAAAGTTGAAAAAGAGGGATTATGTGAGAAAGGGTTTAGTGTCTCTTTAATCTAATTGACAAATAATAGTCAAAATCAAAGGGCTAATAAATGAACTGAAATTTGAACAAGATATCAGAAATCTTCACAGTCACTTGTCTAGGGGTGATTTGGTATTTTGTGACTGCCTTGTTTTATGTGCTTTTTTTAAATACTATTTAAGTGATGGAATCTGAATTCATTAAAATGAAGGACATTTTTCAAAAACAAGTAAGACAGATTTGTAAAAGATGTTTTTTCATTACCCTTTCCAAAACAATACCACTTCTATACATGCACCAAGAAAAAATCTTTAGAAAACATTTTGAAATAAATAAGATGTTACATATCACAAGCATTTTCTTCATAATATTTTCTAAACGTTAAGACAAATATTCTAGAACTTCTTTCAATTTGGATCAGTCTTAAATTTTGTTTTCTGGTAATGGTTTGGTTAAAGTAATTAATGTTCAAATTAACACATTCCACGCAGTGACGCTTTTGGAAGTTCCTAAAGAAACACATTTTGGAAAACATTGTGTAAAAATGAAGAAATTGCTTGTTACAAGCAATTTCTTCATTTTTCCACAATGTTTTCCACTAAGTAAGAAGAAAAAATTTGAAATCCATAAACTTAAAATTGTCCTCTACCACTCCTTTCAATTTGGACCAGTCTAAAATTTTGCCATCTGAGAATGGGTTAAACTCTTTTTAATTGGTACCAGACTCTTAAATTGGACTCTAAGGAACTCCAGCATTGCTTCAAGGAACCTGAAGACCATATGAAAATACTTATCCATGCATGCAAATCGATTCAGTATAGTACTGTTTGTACAGGTAAATAGATTCATGAAAATACCTGTGGGAAGCCAAATCACTGAGTATAGTGATAAAGGGCGACTTTGACTGGTACTTATATTTTTACCGTTTTAACCCATTACCAGATTGCAAAGTTTTTAGACTGGTCCAAATTAAAAGGAGTTGCAGAAGACAGTTTAAAGCTTATAAAATATTGGATTATTTTCTTTGCGGTATCAAGAATATTGGATAATGATGAAGAAATTGCTTGTAACAAACAATATCTTCATTTTCCACAATGTTTTCCAATGCTGTTTTTCTTGAGGGCGTCAAAATGTGTCAATGTGTGGGAATGGGTTAACTTAACTGATATCCTAGACTGGTATAACTAGGCCTACTAGATTCTGAGCGCTAATTCACAACGGTTATGGAAATCATTGGAAAACAGACAATGAAGTAGTGGCATGTTGTAAACCAGCTACAATTTAGAAGGATCAATGACAACTTGTTCACTACAGTAGGAACTTTAGTTCTGAAACTTTAGTTGCCCATTTTGAAATAGTCAGGGTTCTACAAGCACATCCAAAGTTTCTTGGATAACAGACTGCATTGCCAACATGAGCAATATTTCTGACAATATGCAATGTTTTAACCCATTCCCAAACAATCTCTTTTGTTTGCGCCCCTCAAGAAAAAAAACTTTGGAAAATATAGTAGAAAATGAAGAAATTGCTTGTAATGAGCAGTTTCCTCACTATGCATTATGATTTTCCCCAGAAAGGACAAAGAGTTTTAAAAAGTTTCATCAACTTTGAATTGTCTTTGAAATGTCGTCTTCAAATTTGGACCAGTCTAAAAATTTCTTGTCTAGGATGAAGGAATATTTCAAGATAAGCAGACAGGTTAACAAATTTCTCCTTTTTCAAACCAAAGTATTTCCTCATTTAAGGTCCTTGACTTACTAGGTGCTCTAGACAGAAGTACCAGGTATGTTTCATCATTTTAGGTCCTTGACTTACTAGGTGCTCTAAACAGAAGTTTGTTTCCTCATTTTAGGTCCTTGACTTACAAGGTGCTCTAGACAGAAGTATGTTTCATCATTTTAGGTCCTTGACTTACAAGGTGCTCTAGACAGAAGTATGTTTCATCATTTTAGGTCCTTGACTTACAAGGTGCTCTAGACAGAAGTATGAATGCTGGCCATAGTTCTCGAGAGGAGTATGTTCTCACCAAACGTAAGGTTGATGATCTCAATTCAGAGATAGGGAAATTGAAGGCACAGGTAAGTGTTTTTACAATTTGACATAGGATGCAGCAGTGAAATAAAGCTGTTTTTTACACGGTTTTAATTCTTTATACTCCAATTACTGTATCATTTGGAATAATATACTACTTATAGTTGATTTTATTTCATTGTCTCACTGACGTCTTTTGGAAAAAAATGACATCTGTTGTAACAATAACCTGATATTAACCCTTGTCATGCTGTATAAATTACCTTATTGAATTGCTGTAAAATCAAGGGGCTGAAAGCACTGATAGATTTTGTTGCTCAAAAATCAATATTTCTTTTGGAAATCAGCTTCATCAACAACTCTGGCAGGAAAAATACAAGCAGGGGATGTAGACTAAGATCAGACTGCACCTTTGTGCATTCCGGGTTCAGCATGACAAGGGTTAAAATATTTTCTTCAGTCCCCTGAGTATTGTTATAACCATAATTTTCCTTATTTTTCTCATTATAAATCAATCGATTTCTAAAAACAGAAAAGATTCCACTACAAGAACGTAGATCTTGATTTAAGCAACCACTAACAGGATGACCAAAAAAGTGGTTGCCTATAAGAATGGTTGCATTTTGGTGAAATAAATCAAGGATGGCTTCTATTGCATCCTTTAGTTATTACATAATCATAGCTAAATCCTATGATGTTTGACACATTATAATCATCTCACTGAGACAACTGTAATGAGTTCCAACATTCGATATAGGTATGGTATGTTTCAAGTGAATATGATCACTTCTTTATGTAAGCTTTTGATTGTGAAGGGAGAATTTTTACTGGTCTCTTAATAAAAGCGATAACCTTAAATTGCAGGCTGCTTGAGCAAGATCAACTGTAAGTTGATTAAAAATTTTGCCTTTTATAGAATGATGCCTACGAGGCCAGGATTCAGGAACTTGAATACCAGATGAGACGAGATGCTGACGTGTTTGATGAACAGATGTCACAAAAGGAGAGTGAGCTGTGTGATTTGAGGGCACAATTGGCAGACCAGACTCGTGAATACTCCGATCTCCTAGACGTCAAGATTAGGCTTGACGCTGAAATTGAGGCATACAGACGTCTTCTGGAAGGGGAAGAGGAAAGGTACTCTTGACACAATTTTGCAAATACAGTAGATCTGCGCAAAGGGAGGGAGAGATTTTGTCTTCAAAATCTTTTTTGTATGCCCATAAGATTATATGTTGTAGGTTTTCATTTAAGATGTTTCACTGTGACAATTCAGCCACCATGTAGGGATTCGTTGAATCAAAAATATTTTTGAATAAATGAATATCTTTCAAAGGTAGTCACAGATTTCCATTATGCAATACTTCAAGGTTTGTTACTGTCCAAAAGATATTTATGGTAAAGTGAAAGCCTTCCTAACAGTATTTTTATGCCCCTCTTATGTAATGGCAACGAGTTTGTAGCGTTACCTCTATCCATGGGCGGATATGTCAGGAGTATAATCTTCTACACTAAATGACAGATTTAAAAAACAAACAAACCTCGGCACAGTTGTTCCCCTTGATGAATATCAGTGTCATGTGTAAAGTTCTGTTGGGTTCTCCCAAGTTTAAAGTCACAACTGAAGATCATGAGCAAAACTCTTAAGCGGGACATCCATGTCTGTGACACTTTTCTAGTTTACAGCATATTCCACCTTTTCATTCTTAACCCTTTCCCATTTTAAAAAAATTTAGACCTGTCCAAATTCAAATGTTTTGCAGACATATGTTCAAAGTGGATTTAATTTGAAAATAATCATTAAGTGGGATAGAAAATATGGGAAAGGAAGCAATTTCTTCTTTTTCTACAATGTTTTCTCATTAAAAAAAAAACCCACAGGGACATAAAAACCAGGGATTCAACAGGAAAGGGTTATTATCAAGCCAACAGCAGGCTTGTAATCATATATTTTTAGGGTTGTTGGGTTGAGCTGTTGTTACACAGCAGGTCATATGGATATCAGGGCTCTGCAGAGTGGGCGACTCAGGCGAAAAAGTAGCCTGGTTTCATAAAACTTCGCCTGATTTGCTGATCAAAGCGAAGTCGAAGTCGCCTGGAATTTTCGGGAAGTCGCCTCTATACCATAGGTGATAACCCAGGGTTCTCCCCAGGCCTTTATGGCGTATCGGCCCCGATACGCCTTCATAAATTATAGAGTTTGCCGATACGCCTTCAGATCGCCGATACGCGTAAATTTGGTCACCGATACAGCTTAATTTCTGGCTGAAGAAAGGGTCAAGCAAGCCACTAAAAATGGTTGCAGAAGCGTGGACACGAGAGGCTCTTTATCTATGGTGTTGTTTACCGTATATTACGTAACACCTTTATTGATAAGACCCTTACACTCTTACTAATTGGTGATTATTGATTTTTTCTCGCGTTTACCACTGGTACCGCGCTATCAGTCACAAGGATGATGGGTACCAATATGTAAACAATGAATTCAAAATGGCGACCCAGTTTCGGAAAATTGTCTGAGATTTGCCGAGGTAAAATATGTGGTTATTTGATGTGACAACTATCAAACTAAAGCCACAGTGGTTTGAAATATAATTTTTGGAAGGAAAGATTAATTTGGTCTGTTTATTTCATACAATGATCGCCGAAACAAGCCATTTTCGCGATCTTTTTCTTTCCGAGAATTTGCCGCAATAATAAAGACAGATTGGTATATAAGCCATCCTAGTTATACTTAGCGCTTGTTTTCAACCCACTTTAATGATTACATACATGTATCTTTCTGATTAAGTCCGTTTATTTTTTATCCAACATGGAGGGTATTATCTCACACATTCGTACCCTGGTTTGTTCAACCCCTTTGTAAAAAAAAAAAAAAAAAATGTTTTTAAATTTTGATTAAAAGTATTATTATAATTTTAGTAATCATGTAATGATATCTTGCCTTCTCATGATTTTTGCTTAAAAAGAAATAATACCCCATAAAAATCAAAGTGCTGAAAGCACTTCAAGAAAAGAATGCCTTAGACCAATTAGGATTTCTTTTTATCAAAAGTAATGGTTGAATAATTATCTAGAATCAGGAAAAGATAATTCACTCTATAAGATTCTGAAAACAAAAAACTTTTGAAAATCAAAGTGCTGAAATCACTTGAAGAAGAGAAGAGTAAGGACACTTGATTTATGAATTTGATCAAGTTTCATGTTATAATTTAAGAATTAAGCTAAGATTGGACACTGCTGATATATACTACATTTTTGATTAACTTATTCAAATCAAAGAGCTGAAAGAACTGTTAGAAGAATAGTTATAGTGTCAGACAGTCAAAGGGTTCTGAATGGGCAAATAATGAACCTTTCAAATTTGGCACAGAGAATCTGATTGAGCTCTTTAAGATGCAAAATTTGAAGATGAAACCAGGTATTTCACACAGGAATCTTATAAATATATTTTTGAAAATACTGGAAATAATATCTATATTTTTCTGAAGAAGGGCATTTTTTCAAACCAACACTCCATGCTTTTTTCTAAAGAGTCCTCAAGGATAGGATTTTTGGACAGACTTGTTAAAATGGCCAAGCATGAAAAGATATTCCTATCTAACAGAAAAGCAGCTGACACCTTTTTTTTACTCATTCCTTTGAGACTTTGTGATTTATTCTTTCATTTGACCAATTGATACCTTGATTTTATTTGACTCGCTGTATTTTTATGGCTTTTGGATATATCCTTTCATTTTCTTTCCTTTTCACATCCCTTTTAATGGGACAATTTAGTGCCCTTTCTAACAAATAGGGTAGAGAGGCAAAATGAGCTAAGTAATGTCACAATTGATTTGTATCAAAATCAGCCTCAGAGTAGAGAAATAAAGCTATAATAATTAAAAGGTTGAAGCATATTATTCAAGAATAAAACTCAATAAAAATCAAGATATTAATAAACAAGCTAAAAAGCACTTTTAATGACCTTTATTATGTATAGTCATACCATATGATAACTGACAACATGCAGCGCATTTGCCACTACGCCTTCAAAAAATTCTGGGGAGAACCCTGTAACCAAATCTGGCCCAGTGGCTTTAAAAGTAGGGGACAGTGTGCAATTATACAACTGCCGGTCGGAAGCCCTTTGATCCCAAGTCAAGCGTGTACCGATAGTCGCGAGGCCAGCAGATTATCAGAAAGAGGGGTACGTTCTGGCAGCTAATAGTCGACATGCTCACTTCATTCACACCTACGCTGATTGGTTTCGGCAATGCTTTGTATACTATGGGCACCAGAAATCTTTATTTAAAATCCTTTCCCTTCTTAAGTTTTAATTATTTCTGTAAATAAAGTTATCATCAGTCTACGAGATTTGTTGCTTACTTTCACATAATGAGAATAATGGCCGACATTTACGGACGTCGTGTCATTTACCAGAAGTCAAAATTTTGTTAAAAAGTTGAAATCTTGATGAAAAATAATTCTGCCGAAAATCTACGTAGAGTAAATTCATTTTTCATTAGAATCCTTCAATTTGAAATATCTGCTTTAATTGTAACAAGTGAAGAAATTTATGGCAAACAATTTAAAGGCTGCTACGATCTTTTCCTGAGTTTCTTGTTATAGTGCATTCTTTCCAAAAACTAAATTTCACTTACTTGTGTTGGTAATAATTCCTTTAAATAACATGTAATCCTATAAAATTGAGCAAATTATCCTGTGTTAACTTTAAACCTCTGCATGTACAGTCTGGTTTTGTGTACTCAGCAGTAACCCTTACCCTTTACACACTATAACTTACTTAATCAAAGAGGACCTTTTATGACCAATTAATGACAATTTTTATCCATTTATATGTTATCAGGTAAAGTGGACAGACTGTAACTCATTACCACACAATCCCCCATTTTGACATCTTGAAATGTTTTTATGGCAAACTGTGGAAAAAGGAGGAAATGATTGCAGCAAGCAATTTATCCTTTCCCCACATGTTTCTACCCTCTTTGGCACCTTCTTCTTATTTAAGCCCACTTTGAAATGTCTGATTTAGCTTCTTTCAATTTGTACCAGTCTGAATTTTTTTCTTCTGGTAATGGTTTGATTAAATACATGTTGTTACAATAAAATCTTTTCTCATTTTCTGCTTCAAATAGTAACACTACTCATTTCATTCAGAACGCCTATACACTATTTGCATTTTTTTATTAGTTGACTTTTTATATCATATATGAATCTATTATGAAATATAAAAAAAAAAAAAAATCAGTATCAAACTCTTGAACTCTCAAATCTAAAAAAAGAAAAATACAAAAGTATTTTTCACAGGAATAAGATCTTTACTGAGGACTGAAAGGATAAGCAGTATTTGCTATGCTTATTGCATAATACATAATATAAAATGCAAGTACTTGGTTGTAAAGCTATTTTATTTTCTGATAGAAATGAGGAATACGCGCAAAAACTCAATTTTTAACGCAATCCACTTCTCCCGAAAGTCTCACCACTTCTCCCCATTTTGAAAAACTTCTCCCAATTCTCAGACTAGTGAGAAGTGACTTCTCCCCAAATTCTGGGAGTCTGCAGAGCCCTGGATATGTCCTTGGACTAGACATTTAGACGTGGGTTCGACCCCTGGTGGTGGCACATATCCTTTTCTGACATTTGTCTCTCACCAAAGGATGGATAATCATAATATTAAGTGTGATAGCAGCTTGAGGCTAGGAAAGGATGTAGTGGTAGTACTGGTGTGAGAAATACCAGGAATCCAATGGTAGGTGCTCCAACTGCCGCAATATGACTCAAATACTGTTAACCCATGCCCACACAGTGATGCTTTTAGAAGCCCCTCAAAAAAAAACAATTTGGAAAACGTTTTGCATTATGAAAAAATTGCTTGTAACAAGTAATTTCATTTCACACAATGTTTTCCACCCACAATGTAGAAAAAATCTAAAATTCCATAAAATTTAAAATGTCGTCTGCACCTTCTTTCAATTTGGACCAGTTTAAAATTTTGCTGTCTGGTAATGGGTTAAAAGAGGCATTAAACCCCATTCAATCAATCAACAGACATTTAGAACCAAAGCCTTATATTGGTGAAACCCAGGAAGCCCATGTAAAGATGAATTCTGCCGTGATATAACTGAAAGATCATTGAGTACGTTGTAAGATACCAGTCAAATCAAAATCTCGTTACTTTGTATTAAATGATGATGATTTGTCTTAGTGAAGTACAAAACTTAATAAAATATTGACAGACAGTGTTTATTCTAGCATTTCAAAAATGTGGGGAATTTCAGAGCAAATCTACACTTATTTGAAATGTTTGATATTCTATGCTCATTGTTTATAGAAAAAAATCTCCACCATGTTAAGAATATGGGAGATCTTGGAAAAAAGTCAGGGAATGAAGAAATGCTGTCATCCAGTGATCATAGGACAAGGCTATCAATGATGTTTAACCAATTACCAGATGACAACTAGTCCAATTCTAAAGAACTTGACATGGGATGTCATGGGTTTGATCCCCTGTGGGGGCACATATTCTTTCCGACATTTGTCTCTCACCAAGGGATAGATTATTGTAAACCTAAGTGGGATAGCAGCTGGAGGCTAGGATGTAGTGGTAGTACTTGTGTGAGAAATACCAGGAACCCATTGTTAGGTGCTCAAGCCACCGCAAAATGACTGAAATACTGCTATAAGTGGCGTTAAACCTCATTCAATCAATCAATCAATCAAAAGAACTTGCAGGTGTAATTTAGAAAAATGTATTCTCGGGTAGAAAACATAGTTGATAATGTTTATGACAAGCAATCTTTTCATTTTCCACAATGTTTTCCACAGCTTTTTTTCTTAACCAATTACCACACAAGAAATTTCAGATTAGTCAAAGAAGCAGATGAGATTTCAAATTGCACTTAAATGGAAAATAAGTGCCAAATAAGGTAGAAAACTGACTTAGAAAAAGAGAAATTGTTTGTCACAACCAATTTCTCCTTTCTCCACAAAGTTTTCCATTTCTTCAGGGCATCAGAAAGTGTCATTGTGTGGGAATGGGTTAAGGAATGTAAAAAGCTGGACTGTTGGAATGGGTTAAATTCCTTTTTGTTTTGTTAGGTTAAAAAAATTAAAAAAGAATTTCTCATTTCAGGTTAAATCTGTCTATGGAAGGATCCCCTAAGAAAGGACGAGGAACAAAACGTAAGCGTGTCACAATTGACGTTGGAAAAGAAAGCTTGTCAAAATCCGGGTTCGATTATTCAACAGAGGCCCAATCTAAGGGAGCAATTGAAATCCATGACACTGACCACCATGGAAAATTCATCAAGTTGTTTAACACAGGTGATCAGGTGGGTAATATGAATTTAGGATATTACATGAGTATCCATTAGTCAGTAGCGCATCGGACTGTCAATTTAGAGGTCCTGGGGGCACTCATCCTTTCCAACAATTTGTCTCTCACCAATGGGTCGCTAATTGTAGACCTATGCGGGATAGCAGCTGGAGGCTAGGAAAGGATGTAAGGGTAGTACTGGTGTGAGAAATACCAGGATTCCATTGTTAGGTGCTCCAGCCGCCGCGATAAAACTGAATGATTGTTAAAAGCGGTGTAAAACCCCATTCAAATTGAATGTAATCCTAGTCACCTGGCCTTGTGCATCCTGTCCGGGTGTTGCCATTTTAGGCTGCTTCACAGAAAAAGGGGGCTTTTCAGCATTTTTTATCCCTTGGCTAGTTGGTGGGTGTATAATGAGTATTTCACTCTTGTTTTTCAAATTAAATGCACTTGACTTGTTGTCTACAATTTCAATTAATTTGGTCTGGTCTAAAACCAACATTTGATAACGAGTTGAAAAAAAAAAAATTAATCTGTTATCAGACAACAAAATTTTTGTCCAGTTCAAACTCAAAGATGTACCATTGTAGATTGCAGTTTATTTGAAAAAAAAATTAAGTACCGGTAGCATATAGGGTGGCAAAACAGGAAAGTGTTTTCAAAAGCTCTTCCTTTTCCCACATAGTGTTTTCTAAAGCTAGTTTTCATGAAAAGTGATTTGATTGTAAAGCAGAATTCATAAGTGTGAATTGGACAAAAGTGTGTGTTGGGTTTATATTGTTGTATTTGTAAAAGTTATTTGCAGTGTTTTAAATGTAATGGCAGTAAACCTATTACCACAAAATTTTGTTTTTTAACGCCCCTCAAGAAAAGGGTCTTAGGAAAACTACGTGCAAAATGTAGGAATTACTTGTCACACCCAATTTCTGCATTTTTCATATTATTTCTTACCCTGAAGAAAAGTGATAATATTTTGTTTGTACCTTGACTAAAAGATAAATTGACCAATTGTGGCTGCCAATCAAGGAATATATTGATCAATCTAATTATTCATTCAGCCCGCAATTGAGATGTAACCCTTTCCTGTTTGCAAAATTTTAGACCTTATCAAATTCAAATGTTTTGCACAAGACAATTAAAAGTGGATTTATTTTGAAAAATATTTTTGGTTATTTTTCACTAGTGGTGAAAATATTATGGAGATGCTTGTTAAAAGCAATTTCTTCTTTTTCTACAATGTTTTTGCAAATATAAAATCACAAGGACATAAAAACAAGGGATTGAATAGGAAGGGGTTAAACTCTGATATTGGCTGCAATTTGTGCAAAATATTTTTGTTCTTTGGTGACTTAAACCCTTAACTACAGCTTATTCAAGCTGTAGTTACGACTTTTAGGTCACCAACCGAAGATTTCCCTATTTTGTTACATGCTTATGACCATAATTTTTGCAAAACAACACCGTTAAAATCAAAGCAGGACCTCCTGTCGGAGTCAATCTGCGTAGTCGAAGGAGTATGTGGGTGGGGCCAGCCATTGGTTAATTGAGCATAAGCTGATACAAACAATTGTCAATCATGTTTTTCAGGATGTAACATTGGGAGGATGGATTCTAAAACATACTGCTGGAGAAAATGAAACCGTACACAAGTTTAACAGAAAACTCGTACTTAAAGCTGGGCAATTTATGACAGTAAGTAGTTTGCCGTACTCTATATATTACAAGGACTCAAACATTTTATTCTGAGCTACTGATAAAGTTGGGATTTCACCAATTCCAACATAATCCAACCTTTACACCCCTCAAGAAAAAATCTTTGGAAAACATTCTGGAAAATGAAGAAATTGCTTGTGACAAGCAATGTCTTCATTACCCACATTTTTTTGGAACAAAGAAAGAAATAATGTTAGATTTTCATCAACTAGATATTGTCATCTACAATTTCTTTGAATTTGGACTGGTCTAAAATTTTGATGTCTGTAAATGGGTTAAGATTATTTCAGCTGTTACACTGACCCTGTATTTTTAGAACTTGAAAGAAATTGTTTTGATGTGCCGTAGAGTTTCATTGAGAAAGAAAGATTTTTGAATGGCCATACTCCCTCTTATCCAGATCTTTGTTTATTCAGAGTTAAACACATTCCTACATGACAAAATTTAGACTGGTCCAAATTGAAAGAAGCTGCAGACAACAATTCCAAATTGATCGAATTTTAAATTTGTATATCTTTTTGGATAGAAAACATTATCGATATTGAAACAATTACTTGTTACAAGCAATTTCATTTTCCACATTGTTTTCCAAAGCTTTTAAGGGGCGTTAAAAGGAGGGATTGTGTTGGAATGGGTTAAGAGATATATGTTTTCAATTAAGCAGCATGTTTAATTCTGCCATTTTCAATAAAAAAGCTTAAGTATTGTTGTCACCCAGAAAGCATGTAGGCCAGGCCCTGCTTTTGCGGGAATGATGCCCAATTTTCTTGGATGACTCATAGAAATATAGAATAAGGAATCATTTTGGGGCATTAGATTTTTCAATCCAACATTCTTTATTATTTATATTAAAACTCTCAAAATACGTCCTTCTGGTGATGTTAGTATACAACACTTTTAACACTGGTTTGCGATCAATTTGAGAGGCTTTAATTCCAGTGAAATTCAGCCAATATAGCAACATACTAAATAAAAACTTGTTCTAAGACAAAAGATTTTTTGAGAAATTGGTCAATTTAAATAAGTGGTTGACTTAGCATAATAAATTGCATGTTCTTTTCTTTGCACAGTTCAGGTAACAGGAAAGCATTTATACCTGGCATTGCATGGTCAAACCAGTATATCATATATCTAGTAGCAACCAAAATACCATTGATAAGTTAAGCCCTTATGTTATTAGCTCACCTGAGCACGAAGTGCTCAAGTTAGCTATTGTGATCACCTTTCTTCCGGCGTCTGTCCGTCATCCGTCATCCGTCAACAATTTTTTTAAACGACATCTCCTCCCAAACCACTGGGCCAATTTGGACCAAATGTTCCTTAGGTGGACCCTTCAAAAATAGCTAAAAGAATTGAAAAACTCTGGTTGCCATGGCAACAAAAGTGAAATTTTAAAATAATCTTTAAGAATATTCTCCTCCTGACCCAGAAGGCATAGAGCCTTAATATTTTGCATGAAGCATCAGTGTATTGACCTCTTTCAAAATAGCTAAAATCATGATCCTCGGGTCCCCAGGGCCAGAGCCCCAGGGGGGGGGGGTATATAGAAATAAAGAAAGATTTTTCAAATGACATCTCCTCCCAAACCACTGGGCCAATTTGAACCAAATTTGGCAGAAATGTTCCTAAGGTGGTCCCCCTTAAAATTATCTAAAAGAATTGAAATCCGTTTAAAACTGGTTGCCATGGCAACAAAAGTGAAATTTCAAAATAATCTTTAAAAATCTTCTCCTCCTGACCCAGAAGGCGTAGAGCCTTAATATTCTGCATGAAATATAAGTATATTGATCTCTTACAAAATAGCTAAAATCATGATCCTCGGGCCTCCAGGGGCGAAGCCAGGGGAGGGGGGTATGGGCATGAAGCATCAGTTCACAGACTTCTTTCTTATTTCTGAAATTGTAACCCATTGAAAAAGTTTTTTCCTTCTTTCAAATCAGCACTAAAGCCTTCGAATTTGTAATTTAGACTTTTGGATCCCCAGGTTCATAGTCTTTATATGTAATTGTGGCCCACTTGTTTCATAATCCTAAACTTAACATTAGACTGTTGAAAGAAAAAGAGCCTTTATCTCAGGTGAGCGCCCCAGGGCCAACGGCCCTCTTGTTTTTCAATTTAAAAGTACTTTGAAATGTCTTGAAAAAACTTTTAAAAAATTTGGCCCAGTCTTAAAATTTTGGCTTCTGTTAATGGTTCATTTGTTTTTCTTTATTGTTGCACTGCATTTTCTGTTTGACTTGGTATTTCTGTATTGTTATGTTGTGTTTCACTGTACTGTTGCACTGCATTTCCGTTTTACTTGGTATTTCTGTATAGTTTTGTTGTGTTTTGCTGTATTCTTGCACTGCATTTCTGTTTTACTAGGTATTTCTGTATAGTTATACTGGGTTTTGCTGTATTGTGTATCATGGCACCATATTTCTGTTTTGTTTCTGTATAGTTATACTGGGTTTTGCTGTATTGTGTATTGTTGCACTGCATTTCTGTTTTACTAAGGATTTCTGTAAAGTTATGTTGTGTATTGCTGTATTGTTGCACTGTATTCCTTTTTTACTTGGTAATTCTGTATAGTTTTGTTGTGTTTTGCTGTATTCTTGCACTGCATTTCTGTTTCTTTATAGTTATACTGTGTTTGGCTGTATTATGTATAAGTTGGTATTTTTAGCTCACCTGAGCACGTTGAGCTTTTGGTATCACATTTTGTCCCTCGTGCGACGTGCGTCGTGCGTCGGATGGCATCAACAATTCTTTAAACATCTTCTCCTCAGTAACCACTGGGCGGAATTCAACCAACCTTGGTAGGAATGTTCCTTGGGTGGCCCTTCTCAAAAGTTGTTCATGGATTTTTTATTGACCCCCAAATATGGGCGTGGCAGGGCGTGGCAGTTTTTGACTTTGAAATCTTTAAACATCTTCTCCTCAGTAACCATTGGGCCAATTTCAACCAAATTTGGTATGAATGTTCCTTGGGTGACCCTTTTGAAAGTTGTTTGCAAAATTTTGATTTATGCCCAGATATGGGCGTGGCAGTTTTTGACTTAGAAATCTTTAAACATCTTCTCCTCAGTAACCATTGGGCCAATTTCAACCAAATTTGGTATGAATGTTCCTTGGGTGACCCTTTTGAAAGATGTTTGCGAAATTTTGATTTATGCCCAAATATGGGCGTGGCAGTTTTTGACTTAGAAATCTTTAAACATCCTATCCTCAGTAACCTTTGGGCCAATTTCAACCAAACTTGGCATGAATGTTCCTTGGGTGACCTTTTTAGCTCACCTGAGCACGTAGTGCTCAAGTGAGCTATTGTGATCGCCTTTTGTCCGGCGTCCGTCCGTCGTCCGTCGTGCGTCGTGCGTCGTGCGTCGTGCGTCGTCCGTCAACAATTTCTTTAAACAACATCTCCTCCTAAACTACTGGGCCAATTTGAACCAAATTTGGCAGAAATGTTCCTTAGGTGGTCCCCTTCAAAAATAGCTAAAAGAATTGAAATCCGTTAAAAACTCTGGTTGCCATGGCAACAAAAGTGAAATTTTAAAATAATCTTTAAAAATCTTCTCCTCCTGACCCAGAAGGCGTAGAGCCTTGATATTTTGCATGAAGCATCAGTATATTGACCTCTTTCAAAATAGCTAAAATCATGATCCTCGGGTCCCCAGGGGCGGAGCCCCAGGGGGGTGGGGTTTATATAGAAATAAAGAACGATTTTTTAAATGACATCTCCTCTCAAACCACTGGGCCGATTTGAACCAAATTTGGCAGAGATGTTGCTTAGGTGGTCCCCTTCAAAAATAGCTAAAAGAATTGAAATCCGTTAAAAACTCTGGTTGCCATGGCAACAAAAGTGAAATTTTAAAATAATCTTTAAAAATCTTCTCCTCCTGACCCAGAAGGCGTAGAGCCTTGATATTTTGCATGAAGCATCAGTATATTGACCTCTTTCAAAATAGCTAAAATCATGATCCTCGGGTCCCCAGGGGCGGAGCCCCAGGGGGGTGGGGTTTATATAGAAATAAAGAACGATTTTTTAAATGACATCTCCTCTCAAACCACTGGGCCGATTTGAACCAAATTTGGCAGAGATGTTGCTTAGGTGGTCCCCTTCAAAAATAGCTAAAAGAATTGAAATCCGTTAAAAACTCTGGTTGCCATGGCAACAAAAATGAAATTTTAAAATAATCTTTAAAAATCTTCTCCTCCTGACCCAGAAGGCGTAGAGCCTTGATATTTTGCATGAAGCATCAGTATATTGACCTCTTTCAAAATAGCTAAAATCATGATCCTCGGGTCCCCAGGGGCGGAGCCCCAGGGGGGTGGGGTTTATATAGAAATAAAGAATGATTTTTTAAATGACATCTCCTCTCAAACCACTGGGCCGATTTGAACCAAATTTGGCAGAGATGTTGCTTAGGTGGTCCCCTTCAAAAATAGCTAAAAGAATTGAAATCCGTTAAAAACTCTGGTTGCCATGGTAACAAAAGTGAAGCTTTAAAATAATCTTAAGAAACTTCTCCTCCTGACCCAGAAGGCGTACAGTCTTGATATTTTGCATGAAGCATAAGTATATTGACCTCTTACAAAATAGCTAAAATCATGATCCTCGGGTCTATTTGGGCAGACCCAATGGGGGGTGGGTGTGTATAGGCATGAAGCATCAGTTCACAGACTTCTTTCTTATTTCTGAAATTATAACCCATGGAAAAAGTTTTTTCCTTCTTTCAAATCGGCACTAAAGCCTTGGAATTTGTAATTCGGACTTTTGGATTCCCAGGTTCATAGTCTTTATATGTAATTGTGGCCCACTTGTTTCATAATCCTAACCTTAACATGAAACTAGACTGTTGAAAGAAAAAGAGCCTTTATCTCAGGTGAGCGCCCCAGGGCCAACGGCCCTCTTGTTCAAATCGTGTTTAGGAAATTTGATCGACGCCCAAATATGGGCGTGGCTGTTTCTTTATTTAGAAATGTTTAAATATCTTCTCCTCAGTAAGCATTGGGCCAATTTCAACCAAACTTTGCATGAATGTTCCTTTGGTGAACCTTTTTCAAAAGTTGTTTGTGAAATTTGATTGATGCCCAAATATGGGTGAAGCAGGGTGGGGCAGTTTTTTATTTAGAAATCTAAATAGAAATCTTAAATTATCTTCTCCTCAGTTATCATTGGGCCAATTTCAACAAAACCTGGCATGAATGTTCCTTTGGTGACCTTATTCAAAAGGTGTTTGCAGAATTTTGATTTACGCCCAAATATGGGCGTGGCAGGGCGGAGCAGTTTTTTTACTTTGAATATCTCCTCAGTAACCATTGGGCCAATTTCAACTAAACTTAAATGGATATTCCTTTTCAAAAGTGTTGGCAAAACTTCGAATCATCTTACATTAGTCAGGTGAGCGATTTTAGGGCCATTCTGGCCCTCTTGTTGTATTGTTATGCTGTGCTTTGCTGTATTGTGTGTTGTTCAACTGCATTTCTGTTTTACTTGGTATTTCTGTATAATTTTGCTGTGCTTTGCTGTATTTTGTATTGTTGCACTGTGATTCTAAACGTAATGTTTTTCTGTATTGTTACAGGTGTGGAGCTCAGATTCTGGGACCACCCATAACCCGCCCTCCGATCTCGTAATGAAGGGATTGAATTGGTGTGTCGCTGATGAAATGAGGACAGTTCTGTTACATAATGATGAAGTAAGTTTTGTTGGTTTCATTGTTGATTCCACTTGCTTACCTAATTCCAACACAATCCTTCCTGTTTAAACCCTTCAAGTAAAAAACTTTGGAAAATATTGTTGTAAAAGAAGAAGAAATTGCTTGTATCAAGCAATTTCTTGATTATCCACCATGCTCTCCAGTGTTAGACACTAACTTTTCCAAGCAAGGAGTCCATCGGACTCCTAACTTAAGAAGTCAGGGAGTCCGGAGGAAAATCAAGGAGTCCGAATAAAATTCTGAAAATTGTCTTTAAATTAATTTGTTTTATTAACATGTATAAATTTATTCATTATCAAAACTGTTTTATGATCATTTGATACTGCTTATCTCCATATCCTAATAAAAATGTAAAATGCTAATTTGAAAATGTACACTAGAAAAATCTTATCTTTGTACATGAATATTGATCAAAATAACCACTTTTTTAGAGACAGTGATGAGAATACTCAATCAATGCACTAGAATTTAATAATTTGCCAGGCTTTGGAAGTTTTTCAAAAACAGATTTATTTAGTTGGAGTAATGAACGACCAGCAGTCGATTGGTTGAGCTCTGTGTGTTGTTTAGCATTCTCTTTAGTAACATTGTCAATGTGACACTGGAAGGTATTGTGCCTCTTCACTGCCTCAACTCTAAAATTGCTGCAACCTGTTACAAAACTACCAAAGTTCTCATACTTAGTACAAACATTACATTTCATTTTTCTCACCGTCATACATAAGACAGGTGTACGATCCCTGCTAGCTGCGATATCGTAGCCCTCTTTCCGATAATCTGCTGGCGAGGACTATGATTACCACCTTCTTTGCGCTTTGTTGCAAATCCTAATATTGTATGTTTTGTGATAAGCGACACTCTACAGAATAATTCCTTACATATGTTAATATTATGAACAAATTCTATCAAAATAATAATATCAATTGTATCAAGCATTTAATACCGGTTTCTTTTCAGTTCATAAAATATTTCCTATGTTTGGCGGCCAAGACATTTGGTTGGCCATGTGATCTATTATTACATCACGTTGTATACTGATGTCATGCTGTCAAAACAGCTGTTCGTAATAAATCAAAGTATCCTTTTTAACCTACCATGATAATATTTCATCTTAAAAGATACTGTCAATATCTTTTTTTTCTATCAAATTCAATAAACTCGTGAATTATTTTCGTACACTTTTTTCTTATTTTCTATCAGAACTGTCCTATTTTCAAAAAATACTATGCCTTCCAAATATGGTGACCTAGATTTTCATTTGCTATCGTTTTGGCGGGAAGCCCAATTCTCCTAGAATTGAAGAGGGGTTCCTATTGGATCTCGCTGTCAAACAGCAAAAATGGCTGACATTTGATTCAAAATGGCCCAAAACTTGGAGTTTCCGGTGGCGTGACAAAGAGACTGAAATGCATAAAATATCCAACTTTTTGCAGATTAACATTTCTTTAGATGGATAGATAAATGATTAAGGTTTATTTTGATATTTAACTTGTGTGTGTACTATTTACACAACTTCCAATAATCGACCCCAAAATGCCTGGAGTGATTCACTCTGGGCACTGCGACAAAGAGCAAGGAAGGGGGTGTCGTAGCCCTCGCCAGCAGGTTATTAGAAAGAGGGCTATGATATTGCAGCTAGATGCCTGCCATGACGACTGGAACGATCTCTCCCTTGTAATCCCCAACGCTGCTGATTGTTTGTCCTTGTCTAGATCTACTTTTGGTTTTTTAGCCTAAAACCAATCAAAAACCGATTCATAATTTCACGTCTGTTTATATTTACGAGTGATATAAAGAGAACGGTTCGTTACCGAATTTAACCTTTAGTCACATTTAATTTGTTAAAGTGATTTTACGTTGACACCGGTAGATTTTTTGACTGGAAAATTTGAACTAGATCTACGGAAATAATTTCTGATCGCGGAAAAACGTGACGAGTAAGAATGATTGTAAGGATTTTTGTCAAACGATATGGGCTACCACTTTAACAAGATTACTGTTGAATTTTAAAGGAGTCCGTCGGACTGCCTAGTCAGAAATACTACGAGTCCGGGCCGTTTTTTAGGAGTCTCGGACTCCGTGACTCCCGTTAGTGTCAAACGCTGCTCTCTATCCAAAAAAGACATAAAAAAATCCATCAACTTAAAATTGTTGTCTACATCTTCTTTCAATTTTCAGACTGAATTTTTTTTTGTCTGGGAATGGGTTAAGTGAGACAAAGTGTCCATGCATGTCCATTTGGCAGTCTATCTATCCTTCCAAATTTTGAATGTTCAATGTTTTCTTGATTTACCCATTCCCACAAAATGATGCATTTTAATGACCCTGAAGCCGCTGTCATAGCGCAGTTGGTAGCACATCAGACTTCTAATCTTCAATCACGGGATGTCATGGGTTCAATCCCCTGTGGCGGCACATATGCTTTCCAACATTTGTCTCTCACCAACGGGTGGATAATCATAAACCAAAGTGGGATAGCAGCTGGAGGCTAGGAAAGGACGTAGTGGTAGTACTTGTGTGAGAAATACCAAGAATCAATTGTTAGGTGCTCCAGCCACTGCAATATGACGGAAACACTGTTAAAAATGGCGTTTAACCCCATTCAATCAATCAGTCAATCATTGATGACCCTGAAGTAAGACACTTGGGAAAACATTGTGGATAATGAAAAAATTGCTTGTCACAAGCAATTCCTTCATTATGTTCTCTGTTTGCTACTCCAAAAGGCGTAAGATTTTTAAAATTTCATCAAATTGCATTGTCTTCTTTCAATTTTGACCAGTCTAAAGTCTTATTTTGTGGTGATGGGTTAAGTGTGACATTCCATTTCACATTAGAAAACTGTCTTTGTGAAATGATTTATCTAGAGTTATGTGTCTCTGCATGAGAGAAGCCCCTTCCCCATGGTATAGTCGCAGCTTTAGGCAATAAACATCTGTTAATCTATCCCCACACAACACTGCTTCTACCCTTCCCTCAAGAAAAGAGAGTTTGGAAAACAGTTTGGAAAATGGAGAATTTTCATGTGACAAGAAATTTCTTCATATCTCATAATGTTTTCTACCCAAATAGATAACAACTTCTTTTATCAACTTTAGAATGTTGTCTGCAACTTTTATCAATCTTGACCAGTCTAAAATTTTCATTATGTGGTAGTGGATAATATTAAGGTCATTCAAGGTCATCTAGTTAAGTATTAATTTTAAATTTGGAGAGCATTACTGTTTCACAAACATATTGTTTAGTCTTGCAGTGTGAGTTATGTTGTACTTTACTATTCAACAGGAGATGGCTAGCCGAGAACTTAAGAAAACAACTCACAGTGTTTCCAGTAGGTACTCTAGGTCTCTACGAGATGGGGACGATGTTGTCGATGGACGAGGGGTAAGTTTGCTCTCTACAAAAAAAAAAAAAAAGGAATAAGGTTTACAAGAATTAAATATCTACTTAAACGTTAAATACTGCATAATCAATTTGCATACAATTTAAAATTTTTAAGGCCCTGAGATATGAATTTAAAAAGAATATGTCAGATAAGAATGAAAGCCTAGAGAAAATACATTAACTCAATATCCATTTTTTCCCCTTGTGTATAGGTTGTTTTACGGAATTCAATTAAATCAAAGTCATTTCGTTAAACAAGTTCTTGTTTTTAGCTTAGATCTTAGTCTTGTGTGTTATTGTTTTGGGTGAGGCAGGAACCTTATTTGTTGAAATCTTGAATATTTAGTCTTAAGCTCATATTTTTAATTTGATTGTTATTTTTCGGCTCAAAAGTGCTAAATATGCATGTGTATTAGAAGGTATTTGTCTGACAGTAATAGTTTGGTCCAAGGGTCTTGACATTTGGTGTCATAATGGTTCTTCCTTTACCTATTCCCACACTATGATACATTTTGGCACCCCCAATAGAAAAACAAATGGGAAAACATCATGCAAAATGAAGAAGCCTTTAATTTTTTACTTAATTGAGACAAAAGGGGTTGTTGGACTAGCATCAGATTATTCTGAAAGACCTGGTTGCTTATTTGTGAGTCACAGACTTGCAAATCTTTGTCTGTTAAAACCCTGAATTTATGATAATTGTTATTGCTTTAATTTATTTTAAGGTGATGGTCTACTTTACAAGGCTGTCATAAATATTTACTCTTGTCATACAGAACCTAGAATATTCTTGTTTTGGCTGGAGATTTTGACAGATTTTGAGATCAGTCTGCAAAATTTGCGGTCAGATTTTAATGTACATGACCCATGGCCTTTTTAGGTGGAATCGTTTGTTGAGATAAATTTTCAAAATAAAAGCTTACCCACAATTTGTGCTTCTAGTCATTTCAGCTTTTTGATTTTCATGCAACCAGATGACAAAATGTTTGTTTAGGTAGAAAACATTGATACAAGCAATTTCTCCTATTCCCACAATTTTTTCCATGATTTATATACTCAGGGCGTCAGAAAGTCATTTTTTTTGGTAATGGGTTAATATTGGACTTTTTTTCTATATATTTGCAGGAGAAGTGTTCTATCATGTAGAAGTCATCTTGAAGAACTAAAGGCAGCTCTAAATACAGGATATATCACAAAACAATGTGTTTACCTCAAGGAGGAATTAGGGTTATATGTACATTGCAATGTCGTTCTCAGGCATTATTTATTATGCCCATTTCTTGCTCAGCTACAGGCTGAAAACAGGGAAATATTTGTCATAGTCTTGCTGTTGTCCCTTGTATTGCAATATGCTAAAACTTTGACAATTTGTAAAATCTCTAATATACCTGGGAATATTTCAGGGGGTTTATAGAAATCTACCGTACGAGCTTCTATATAACAATACAATAGTTTTGCTATATTGCTGAAAGATTGTTCAAAATGGATAAAACTACATTTAACCCAATCCCACTCAATTAAGCTTTTTGACACCACCAAGACAACAAGCTTTGGAAAATATTGAATAATGAAGAAATTGCTTGTCACAAGCAATTTCTTCTTTATCCATGATGTTTTCTATCCCAAAAGTAAAATAAATCCAAAATTTTATAAGCTTCGAATTGTCATCTACAACTCCTTTCGAATTTGACCAGTCATGAATTTTACTGTCTGGTATTGGGTTAATCATTCGACAATAGTTCTGTAATAAGCCCAAGGTCTCTTTAAATTTTAGTAAAGGCTCTTGATGTATCAATGCTTACTGTTAATTTCATTTCATTTTAAAGTGAATTTTTTTAAGATTTGTCTCCCAGCAATGGTTGTATAATTGTAAATCTAAGTGGGATGACCAGCTGGAGGCTCAGAGAGAATGAAGCGGTAATACTTGTGTGAGAAATACCAGGAATCCATGGTTAGAAGCTCCGGCCACTGCAATATGACTGAAGCACTGTTAAAAGTTAAAGTGCAGTTAAACTCCATTAAAAATACAATCAAAGGGAAATTAGTCCCCTATTCCCTATTAATTGTTTCCTTTAAGAGCACTTGATTTGAGTTTCAAGTCTATAGAGCCGAGTGAAGCACCACATGCAGTAATCATACAAAATTATAGTGATAACATTCTGGAATTAAAAGTTGCCATTTTGCCCATAATAAACTAAATGAAAAATTATATATCTGTCTAGGAGAGGCTAAGAGTTAAATAGGGCCAGGCTTCTCTCAATGTTTAAGCTCAAATTATCAGAGAATGGCAAAATGTTAGACTGATCAAAACTCAAAGAGGTGATGACATTTCAAATGTTGTGGAAATTAAGAACAGGTACAATCTCGTGTCGAAATCATTGTGAAAAAAGGAGAAATTGTTTATACTGGCTATTTTCCTCACAATGATTTCAAAAACTATTTTTCTTGGGTGCACAAATATATGGGATTTATGTAAATCTTGATAAGAGGCCTTTAGATACTAGAATTGAGAAACAGAATCATGGAATCAATAAGATTAAAAAAGTTTGTAACAATTATTATGAAAAAAAGAGAGAAACAATTGCTAAAATTTATTTCTTTTATCAAAAGGTTTCCTAAGATATGTTTCTCTGTTGTTTCATTAAGATATTTTAGATAAGTACTATCCAATAAATAATCACAAATCCATGAATTTTCTTTGACCTCTTTAATATTTTCATGCCCCTGTGTTGATAAGATTGGGGACATTTCATTTTACCAATGTCCATCTATCTTGGAGCAGTAAACTTAACACAAAAACGTAACATTTTGCTGTAATTTGCTGTAATTTGAATACTGTTCAAAGTACATGGCTCATACATGGAACAGAGTTTCCTTGCAGTGATAGGCATTAGTTTGTTGTAAGGTCAAGGTCATCTACCAAGGTCAAGGTCAGTTATAAAGGTCACATGCCCCCAAAAAGGCTGTTGCTTGGACAAGGTGTTTCACAAAAACAGGTTCCCAGTTCAATCCCTTGCTACGGAGAATATCCTTTATAACATTAGTCAACCACCAATGGGTAGATAATTGTAAACCGAAGTGGGATGAGCAGTTACAGGCTTGGAAAGGATGGACTTGTAGTACTGGTGTGAGAAATAACGGGAATCCTTGGTTAGGTGCTCCAAGCTCTGCGATTTGACTGAAACACTTTTAAAAGTGGAGTTAAACCCCATTCAATCAATCAATTTCCTAAACACATCGGGGAGGGGGGGTTACCATGAGACTGATTGAAGGATAAAAGGTTGTTTGATAGAAACACATGCAAATACTTGTCATAATGTGATGAATGAATCTCAAGACATTTTAACCCTGGTCATATCAAAGTAGAGTAGAACAAATCATGTTAGTATGTAGATTAGTATTAGAGCTAAACAATGATCATAGATAAATCTTGCATAATGTCACAAAGACTACGCCAGCAATTTATAGTGTTTAGTATTTAACTCTTTCCTGTTTAATCCCTGGTTTTTACGTCCCTGTGTTTTTATACTTGAGAAAATATTGTGGAAAAAGAAGAAATTGCTTGTAACAAGCAATTTCTTCCTCTTCCACAATATTTTCTACTATATTGATTGATTATTTTTCAATTAATTTTGATTTTAAACTGTCGTCTGTGAAACATCTGAATTTGGACCAGTCTAACATTTCAAAAAACAGGAAAGGGTCAATAACACAATTATAGACAGGCCCTAATTCAAAGTTTCTCTCAACAACTACCAAATCAAAATAAGGATTGAATCAAGAAAATATTTAAAGGGACCATTTTTCATCCATTTCACCATTACAGCATGGGTCAAATAATGTGGGAGAAGTGACAAGAAATGATGTAATGATGTAATAACAACTTTGTAGCTGTCAATGAAAAATATCAAAGACCAATCACAATCATTCATTCAGACTGGAAGTGAAGCTAAACATTTTTGTTGGTATCTAAGCTGCAGTTACGATGTTCAGGTTGCCAACAAACTATTTTATTTTTTGCTACAGGTTGCTAAACATTGATTTTGCAAAATAAAGTCGTTTAATATCCAAGTCTAACTTCCTGTCTGAGCTCAGTGGGTGGGGCTAGCAATCCGTCAATTTCAATTTGTATTTGATAATTGACCAATCGCTGGCCCCGCCCACTTACTCCATTTGCCACGCCCATTATTCTGATGTGTTATTCATGAACTCATCATGAGTAATAATGAACGATGCTTGATCAAATGATGAGAGTAAATGAACAGCAAATTGTAACTTTATCCTTTTTCTCTGGTGACATATTTTAGACTGGTCAAATTTTAAGTTTGCACACTTCATACAGTGGAACTTTTTGGGGAAAAGAAAAGAAATTAATACAATAATTTTCTTTTTTCCCCACAATGTTTCTTGTTCATAGTTGTATTTGAACATCTTGATAAGACAATTTTTTTTAATTTAGTACCAGTGATAGTTGACTTATGTGCCTTATTGTTAAAAACATTGTTGTAACTAGACTTATATTTGACTGACTTTGAATATTTATTAACTTCACACTGGAATTAACAATTTTACACCTGTCAAAATTGACAGGATTCTGCAAATAACATGTAGGATGTTGGGTAAAATTTTCTTAGACATTGGAAAATACTGGAAAAGAGACGAAATGCTGTTTCATTCGTATTCCCTTTCTCCAACACATTTCCAGTCTAATCACTGTTTTCAGATACAGGAAAGCTGAACATAAATTGACCCTTTCCCATATACGTTAACACGCTGTCAAACTTATTTTTTTCTTACTAGAAAGATAAGTTGTTCTCTTCCAATATCATTATTATTTCTAGTCGAGGAAAAATATTTGCCCACCGAGGTGTTTCTGTTTGTAATACATGAAGATGAATTGTAAATTATTGTCTTTCCAAATAAAAAATGGTATATGAAAACTTTTTTTCATAATTAGCATTTGAGGTTGTTTTTTGAGAATCACTAATATTAAAATGAATGCATTTGTAGTAGAAAATTGTCATGAATGTGTTTTGATTTATCAACTTTTTTCATTTTTATTTGCTTGGATCTATTATATTTGCTAAACCTTTGTCATGCTGAATAAAAATTCTGTTTAGAATTACACAAAAATCATGAAGACTGAAATCACTTGAAGCACCAGTTGCAGGTCAATATTTCATTTAAAAACTGACTCTATAAACGATTCTGGCTTGAGAGGGACAAGCAGGTGGTGTTGACTAAGATCAGACTGCACATATGTGCAGGCTGATCTTTGTCTCTACCTCCTGCCCAAATAGGAATATTCTGGGTTCATTATGACAAGGGTTAATAAGGTTATTTGTCCATTTTCTGTACATAAGAGATCTATCTGTATCAATATTTTAGGTTATATCTCAATAAAACACATTGTATCACACAGCTTACTGTAAGTGAAGTCAGACAAGAGATACAATGAAAATCTAAAATTAAGATTATTGGTATTACTGAAAAACGTATGTGGTTTACAGGAAATGAATGACCCTGTTTGTGACATTTCAAACAATTGACAGATTACTGACCCCACTCACTGACTCTGGCAGGAAGTTTGATGACGCTCAATGACGCTTTTAGACGCCCCCAAGAAAAAAAATCTGTGGAAACTATGTGGTAAATGAAGAAGTCGCTTGTTAAAAGCAATATCTTTATTATCCAGTGTTTTCTACTTTAAATTTAAATAGAATTCTTAATTTCATATGCTTGAATAGCATTTTTTTTGGCAAAATTTAAGGTCAAGAACATACAGAAAGTAAAATGTTGTAAGTACAGCTAGATGCACAGACAGATCTGAGTTTTTACTTGGCACACTTGTTAGAATGTCAAAAACAGGCTTGAATTTCATTTCTTTAGAGATCCTCTTCAATGTTATGATGATATTTGGCCAGAAGAAATTGTATTTGTACTTTGGGAGACTCTATAAACCCCACCTTATTACTGCAGACTGTAAAACGTTCTAATATTTTTATTTTGCTTTATTCAGTTCACAGTCTTATCTGAAGCTATATGGTATTGAATGCCTAGTAGGATATATTGAACAAGTGTAAAAAAGTGGATTGTACAAACATGCTTGTGACAAACATTTTCTACATATACCAGAATCCTTTATCATTTTTCAAGGACCGAATTTCAAACGCTATTTCAAAATAAATTAATGGGGAGAGGGGGGAATCTACTAACCCTGTTTATATTCAAAAGGTAACCTGAAAACATTTTTTTTCCTTCTGGCTTATGGAATGCTGGATAATTTGCACTCTGGTTATGGAGATATCTTTTCTACAACACGGTGTTTTATACTAGATAAAATTCAAGTAGTCATTAGAAAAGAGCTTTTGTAGAAAATGTTTTTAACTGTGAATAGTTTTGTTTTAACTTTTGATTATATTTTATTTTCCCTTATTTCTCTTTCATTTTTGTTTTGTTATTAATGGTGCATAAATATGTTTTGTTGTTTAAAAACCTATCTTTTGGTTAACAGTGCAATTAAAGTCAATTAAATGAAGAGTGAGTTAAAAATACTTGCTGCCAATTTATGGAATTATGAGGCATAGATGAAAAGGGTAAAGAAAACCCAATCTATCAAGGGTCAATTCAACCTATTCCCAGACAACAGGATTTTAGACAGGTTTTATCTAGAAGAAGTTGCAGACATCGACTTTCAGTTATTTGAAAACTTTTTTTTGTGGTTTGAGGTTGAAAACATTGTGGACAATGAAGAAATTGCTTGTAGCATTCAATTTATTCATTGTCCACAATGTTTTCAAAAGCTTTATTTTTGGGGGCGTCTAAAAGTGTTACTGTGTGGGAATGGGTTGAAACTGTTTTTTAAGTACCAATGATACAAAGTATTCCAAACGGTAGGTAATAAATTTAAAGCAATGTTCAATATAACTCTTAATTTATTTTCAGCTAATGCCTTCTTCAGAAATGACAGTATATTTTAACACTAAGTAACATCCATTTTCATAGACATCAACATTCAAAATGGCTGTATGTCTATGAAAATGGATATTACAAAGTGTTAAAATATACTGTCAATTCTGAAGAAGGCATTGTATTTTGAAGTAGTTTGTATAGGCCCTTTTGATTCTTATTTGTTCATAACACTTTATTATGGTTTGTGTAATTAAAAATAAACAACTTTTGAAACAAACTGTGAACAATACTCCAAGTGTAACACTATGAGTTGTGATAATTTATTGCTTTTAATTGTGTTAAGTTGGAACATTTTTTTAGTTGCCTTTCTGTACTTGTATACTTTACTGGTTGTTGTACTTTTGTAGATAGGGGAGGACATAAGACAGGTAGACAGGTAGCAATGATAGATTATTAGATGGTTGAGTTCACGTCTATACAAAGTGCCTATGTAATGTTTGTACACTTTCAATAGATTTGAACCAATATTCTTAACAGGCTTCTACAGAAGTTAACCATCAAGTTCAATTAAGTAATACTGTAATGCTCTGTTCTCTCAATTCTGAGGTCTTGAGTTTGAACACCAGACTCTGCCAAAAATATTTCTGACATTTGACGAAAGTCATAGGGGCAGTTGTTATTGCTGTTGCCATCTGCATGCAGCATTTTTTTACATCTACATGATCAAGGGGGTTAACTCTAAATTAATTTTACTTTGAATATGCCCCGTTTAAGATTTTTGTTAATATCCAATAATTTCATTTATAGTTTCGTCTATCAAAAACGAGAATTCTGATTGGCAAAAAAAAAAACAAACCATACCTCCATGAACAAAATTTTGAGCACATAGATATTTTGAATGCTTGCAATATTTCCTTAAAAGTGTATCAAAGTTTAAAATATTTGCTTTTTTTGCTTGATATCATTAAATTATAAGAAAACCTTGTCACACTGTATGATTTGTTTGTTTGTTTGAATGGGGTTTTACGCCGCTTTCAACAATCTTTCAGTTATATCGCGGCGGCTGGAGCACCTAACAATGGAATCCTGGTATTTCTCACACCAGTACTACCATTACATCCTTTCCTAGCCTCCAGCTGCTATCCCACATAGGTCTACGATTATCGACCCATTGGTGAGAGACAAATAGTCGGAAAGGATGAGTGCCGCCGTCGGGAATCGAACACGGGACCACACTGTATGAATACCCAAAGCAGATGAATTCATAAGACTGGAGCTGAATACATACATAAGTGTGATTAGGTTTTTTGTTTCATACCTCTATGAAAATAAATAACGGTACTATTTGTTTCATCTCGTAATCAGAGCCAAGTGTCAGATATCTAATACATTGTTCTCGTTTGACAGATTACATTGTTACATGAATACCTGTAAACATTGTGAATATAGAACAAACAGCTTAGCTAGAATCAAGTCCACTTGTATGTCTAACATTATCACTTTTGCGTACTGTTATAAACTGATTTACTGATAACAAAATTTTAGACTAGGGCAGTCGGAAAGAGGTTGCAGACAACAATTCAAATATCCTTTAGAATGCCAAATAGGGTAGAAAACATCATGCAAAAATGAGGAATCGCTTGGTAATTTATCCCTTTTTCTCAATTTTTTCCACAGCATTTTTTGTTTTTTTTTTCTACTGAGTGTCAAAATATGATTGTGTTGTAATGGTTATACCCATTCCCACACGATACTGCTTTTAGAAAAAAAGCTCAAGAAAACATTACGGAAAATGAAGAATTCTACCCAAAGACTAAGATTTTAAATTTCCATTTCTAAATTCTCATTTGCAACTTCTTTCAACTTGTACCAGTCTAAAATTTTGCCTTCTGGTACTGGTTTAACCTCTGTACTTGTCTCAAAACGAGCCTTCAACTCTCTCTGTGCTGATGATGTCAGATTACAGTTGTAAGGGATGATTAACCTGTAATCAGACAACCCAATCTTAGACTGATCCAAATTCACAGATTTGAAACCAACGATTTTTAGTTGATGAACTTTAACTTTTTTGCCTTTTAAGGTAGAAAACATGATTGCTTGTAACAAGCAATTTCTTTTATTCAGAATATTTTCCAAAGCTTTTTCCCCAGTTTTGGATGTAATGGGTAAAATGTCAGCATAGAAGGAGTTAGGCAAATAGAAAAAAATCCTTGCCAATATTTGAGACCTGTTATCTAAAACTGGGAATTCTGGGTACACCGAATTAAATAGATCAAATAGTCATTCTGGTATGAAATTCGATCCAAGAACATGGATGCTATACCTCAAAAATAATATAGGAAGGTAGAATGACCATTTACATATTTTTCATTATTTCCCAGATGGTCCAGTTTACTATGATTGATATCATTTTGGACCCATCATGGGAGATTGAAATTTCTTTTGAAGTGGGATAACTTCAATTTCCAGACTGCGCAGAAATTGCATGCTGTCTAGGGTTGAAACTTTTTTCTTATTGCAGATTTTCTTAATCTAGAATGTTCATTTGACCTAACTATGTATTTTATTTTTGAAATACTATCTATGTTCTCTGCTGAATTCTATGTCTTTACCAAAGACTTATTTCACATTTACTCCCCAGATGGTACCTTTTTGCATGACAGGTCACTTATGAAATTCATTTGTACTCATTTAATCCAATAGCGTGCCTGTAACCATGGTGATTGTCTTCATATACAAGCTTTCATTTATATAAATAAAATTTATCAACTCATATACTTGCCTTACCTGATTTTCTTTGAGCCAAGAAAAATAACTACAGAATTACCATAGGATTAAGCGAGAATTCTATGCTTCATAAATTTCTCAAAATGTACTTTTGAGCCGCCATCATAGTGCAGTTGTATCTGACCAATGGGTAGATAATCGTAAACTTAAGTGGGATTGCAGCTGGAGGCTAGGAAAGGATGTAGTGGTAGTGCTAGGTGCTCCAGTTGCCACAATATATTGCAACTCCTTTCATTTTCGACCAGTCTAAATTTTTCTTGTGTCGTAACAGCATAATAAATTCCTGATTTAAAGTCATACCCCTTAACACATTCCCACAAAAGCCCTCCTTTTTACGCCCTTCACGAAAAAAGCTTTTGAAAACATTGTGGAAAATGAAGAAATTGCTTGAATCAAGCAATTTCTTCTTTATTCAAAATGTTTTCTACCCCAAAAGACAAAGAATTAGGAGATTTCATCAACTTCAAATTCTCGTCTGCAACTTCTTCAAATTTGGACTGGTCTAAAATTTCACTTGCTGGAGATATAAACAAAAATGATGGCAGATGCAAATCGTTGATATGTCCATAGAACTTTATATAAACATAACATCTGTCGACATCATTTTCTCCAGTTGGGTATAAATTGTCATACCCTGGCAAGAAGCGTATAATAATCACAAGATCAATTTTTAGCTGAAGGCCACTAGAGCTATTGCGATGGCTTTTTATCGTCCGTCATCCGTCGTCCATCCGTTAACTTTTTCTTGTTTACGCCATAGAGTCCACAGTTTTCATTGGATTCTCTTTAAATTTTCTTAGAATGATTGTGTCATCATAAGGATCATTCCTTTCAAAATTGGGTATGATCTGTCAAGAAACATGGGAAAAGGGGCATAATTAAAAATTAATTGATTAATCCTCGTTTACGCGATAGAGTCCGCACTCTTCATCAGATTCTCTTCAAACTTTGTCAAAATGATTGTACCATCATAAGGATCATTCCTTTCAAAATTGGGTATGATCTGGGTCAAGAAACACAGGAAAAAGGGCCTTATCAAAATTTAATTAATTAATCCTTGTTAACACGATAGAGTCCACATTTTTCATTAGATTCTCTTCAAACTTTCTCAAAATGATTGTACCATCATAAGGATAGTTCCTTTCGAAATTGGGTCAAATCCGTCAAGAAACACTGGAAAAGAGGCCTTATGAAAATTTGATTTAGAAATCAATTATAAATCTTCGTTTATGCATTAGAGTCCACAGTTTTCATTCTCTTCAAACTTTAACTGAAAGATTGTACTTTAGTAAGGATGGTGCCTTTTGAAATTGGGTATGATCTGTCAAGAAACATGAGAAAAGAGGCCTTTTGAAAATTTTATTAAAAAAATACTCTGGAGTGAACTGTATAAATAAGATTCTCTTCAAACTTTCACAGAATGACTGTACCATTGTAAGGATTGTTCCTTTTAAAGCCTTATGAAGTTTAATTGCAAAATCTTAATGCTATAAAGTCCATAGATTTCATCTGTTTGTCTTCATACTCAAACAGAACGATTTTACTTTGTAAGTATAGTTCCCTTTGGAATTCAGTCAGATGCATCAAGTAACATGGGAAAAGGAGTCTTAAAAAATTTATTTTTAAAATCCTTGTACCACAATAAAGTCCACAGTTTTCATCGGTTTCTGTTCAAACTTTCACAGAATGTTTGTACTATCAGTAGGATTGTTTCTTTCCAAATTAGGCCTGATCTGTTAAGTATTAGGGGAAAAGGGGCCTTATGAAAATTTCATTTATAATCATTGTCCAGAGCTTTCATCAGATTTTCTTTAAACTTTCACAGAATGATTGTACAATAATTATGAATATTTATGTTGACATTAGACATGATCTGTCAAGTATCACAGGAAAAGGGGCCTTATGAAATTTAATTTTAAAATCCCTTCACCACAATAAAGTCGACAATTTTCATCACATTCTGTTCAAGCTTAAATAAAATAATTGTACCATGATTTTGATTGTTCCTTTGTAAATTGAGTCTGATCTGTTAAGCAACACAAGAAAAGGGGCCTTATGAAAATTTTATGACAAAAACGTAAATATCACAATAAAGTCCTCAGTCTTAACCGTTTTCTTCAAACAATCATTAGGATTGTTCGTTTTTAAATTGGTTCTGATTTGATAAGTTTCACAAGAAAAGGGGCATTTTTGAATTTTTTTGCAAAAAATTCTTGACACAATTTAGTCCACTGATTTACTTTACACTTTAACAGAATGATTGTACCTTCATTAGTATTGTTCCTTTTGAAATTTGTTTTGTTTTGTAAAGTATCATGGGAAAAGGAGCCCTATGAAAATTTCACTATAAAATCCTTATTAAAACAATAAATTTCACAAATTACACATTGATTGTACCATCATTACAATTGTTGATTTTGACAGTGGGTCTGATTATGGCAAGTGTCACATAAAAAGGGGCCTTATGAAAATTTTCTTAAATATTCTATTATATACAATGATGTCTCTGGATTTCACCGGATTCACTTAAAAATTTAACAGAATGATTGTACAATTACAAGGATGGTTCTTTTCAGAATTGGGTACAATTCGTCAACTATCATTTAAAAAAGGGGCCATATGATTTTTTTAAAAAAATTCTAATTAGCATAATGAAGTTCCCATATTTCATCGGATTCACATTAAACTTTCACAGAATGATTAAACAATAAAGTATCAGAGGGAAAGGGGCTTTATTGAAATATCTTCGTTAACACAATACAGTCCACAGTTCTAATCGGATTTGCTTCAAAGATGCATTGAATAATTGTGGCATTGGAAACACAGGAAAAGGGGCCTTACAGATTATCATTTAAAACATTCTTGTTTATGTGATGACGTTCACAATTATTATTAAATTGTCTTTAAAATTTCACAGAGGACTATTGTATAGTCGTAAGGAAAGTACCTTTCGGAAATGAAATGGATCCATAAGAAAACACAGGAAAAGGGGCCTTATTGGATTTTACTCCAAAAAATCCTGTTTATCGGATTCTGATGAAAAATTCACAGTATGATTGTAGGGTCATAAGGAAACTTCCTTTTGGAAATGAAGTGGATCTGTCATGGAAGATGGGAAAAGGGGCCTCAAGGATTGTTTGCTCAAAACAATAAAGGGTATAGAGTCTGATTTGTTATTTTTCTTATGCATTCTTTCAGCAATTAACTTCCTCAAATATCAGATTTCTTTAACAGAAAACTTGATAACCAATAGAGCATCTCAGACCCTCATGGGCCTCTTGTTATATGCCACAGTAGGACATATATATATGTATTATCTTCTACGTCTGTTCCAACATCCATTTGTGTATCCATATTTTGTTAACACATCTACCCTTATGGACAATTTGAATGAATATTTCCCAATGTTTTTTGTGACCTGACCACCCAAACCACTGAGCTGGGCGTATTTCAACCATTTAAATTTTAAATGAGGTCTTCTCCTGACCCAGCTAGTATTGGCCTTGAAGAAAAAAAAGAGCCTTATCTCAGGTGAGTGCCAGGGCCACTGGCCTTCTTATTTAACCCATTCCCACTCAGTGACGCTTTTAGACTCCCCAAGAAAAAAAAGGCTTTGGAAAACCTTGTGGAAAATGAAAAAAATGCTTGTTATAAGCAATTTCTTCATTTTCTACATTGTTTTCTACACAGAAAGTTAAAAAAATCCAAAATTTCATAAACTTTAAATTGTCATCTGCAACTTCTTTCAATTTGGGCCAGTCTAAAATTTTGTCGTCCAGTAATGGGTTAAACATTTTTGTTGGTTTGGCAAATTAAAAGTTGTAACTACAGCTTATTCAAGCTATAGTTACAACATTTAGGTCTCCAAACAACTACATGTATTCACATTTTTGTTACATGCTACTGACCACAGTTTTTGCAAAATAATGCCTTTAACAAGAGGACCATGATGGTCCTAAATCGCTCACCTGAGGCATCTCCAAATTACAGTACTTTTTAGTATAAATAAAGACACAACTTGAGCAAAATAAATAAAAGATATATAAGATTTTGGGCTTTGTACAAAATCCAGTAATGCTTTACAATAATAATGAATGCCTTTGGCTTTATAGTTTAATCCATTACCAAACTATCCCAGAATTTGTCACCCTCAGGGAAAACAGGTTTGAAAAATACATAGTGAGAAAGGGAGTGACAAGCAATTTATCCATTTCTAACAGTGTTTTCTACCTGAAATTCTTTGTATTTAGATTTCAATCAAACTCTAATTACTGTCTGCAACTTCAATGGGTGTAATTTTAGCAACCTTGGTAGAGAACAATCTGGATGTACTATAAATCAAAATATGAATGCATTACAACTTATACATGAGGAGTGGAAAATATTTGAACATGCTCTTATTGAGCGTTTTTCATATCCTTGGATGCCTTGGGAAGGGCCATGTTTGTCAAAAGGATATTAACATGGTATATAACAATAATGTTATCCTTTGTTTTTAATGTAAATGCTCTGGAACCTATCTTTAAGAAGAAGAATTCTTTCAATGCAATTTACGCAATTTTCAACCCCAGGAACAGAGACATTTTTTATCTTAAGAGCATATTTTCCTATTACGTAGTACAAAATTATTTAGTCATGCTACATACCAAATAAGTATGCCCTTCACCTTATTTTTTAGAAGGAGAAGACTTTTGATGTTGCTCTAATTGGGCATTTTCAAAAATTTTTGACCTCTGGGGCAGTGCCATGTTTGATCCCAGTGCTAAAATTTTAGCTAACATGGTAGGGAACCATCTGGATATGCTATATACAAAATATGAATGCCTTAGACTTTTTAGATTGGGAGGAAAAGACTATTGAACATGGTCTAATTGAGCATTTTTACTAACTTTGGACACCCAGGAAAGGGGTGTTTATTAACCTACAAGCATAATTTGATCAAAACAGATAGATAACAGCCAGGCTATGCTACACTCAAAAAATTAAATGCCCTCCTCCTTAAAATGAAGATTTTTTTTAACATATTCAAATTTTGCGTTTTTCCAAATTTTGGACCCCTACTGCAGAGCTTTTTTTGACCTGAAGAAGACAACTTTTAGTGATATGGTACAAAACCATCTAGTTATGCTCCATACCAAATATGAATATCCTAGACCTTATAGTTAAAGAGGAGAAGTCTTTTGAAATTGCTCTAATTAAGCATTTTTCCAAACTTCACACCTCAGGGGCGGGGCAATTTTTGACCCCAGAGATTAAAAATTTAAAAAAACTTGGTTGAGAACAATATGATTAAGCTCTATATAAAATATGAATGCCTTTGGCCTTGTAGTCTGTTAAAAAAAGACAACAAAGATTTTCTAAAATTTCCCATTTTCATATGCCGCAGTTACAAGAGTTCACGGAATTAAATTCTTTTAACAACTTTTGAAGATCTTCACCTATAAAACATCCCTGCAAAGTTTCAGCCTGATTGGCCTACTGGTTTACGGGGAGAAAATTTTTAAAGAATTTTACAGATTTACTAAAGATTCCCATTTTCACATGCCCCGGCAACCAAAGTTTTTGACGGAATTAAATTCTTTTAACATCTTTTGTAGAACTTCACCCAAGGAACATCCCTGCAAAGTTTCAGCTTGATTGGCCTACTGGTTTAGGAGGAGAAGATTTTTAAAGATTTTTACAGATTTACTAAAGATTCCAATTTTCACATGCCGCGGCAACCAGAGTTTTGGACGGAATTAAATTCTTCTAACAACTTTTGTAGAACTTCACCCAAGGAACATCCCTGCAAAGTTTCAGCTTGATTGGCCTACTGGTTTAGGAGGAGAAAATTTTTAAAGATTTTTACAGATTTATATAAGATTCCCATTTTCACATGCCGCGGCAACCAAAGTTTTTGACGGAATCAAATTCTTTTAACAAATTTTGTAGAACTTCACCCAAAGAACATCTCTGCAAAGTTTCAGCTTGATTGGCCTACTGGTTTAGGAGGAGAAGATTTTTAAAGATTTTTACAGATTTACTTAAGATTGCAATTTTCACATGCCGCGGCAACCAGAGTTTTTGACGGAATTAAATTCTTTTAACAACTTTTGTAGAACTTCACCCAAGGAACATCCCTGCAAAGTTTCAGCTTGATTGGCCTACTAGTTTAGGAGGAGAAGATTTTTAAAGAAATTGTGGACGGACAGACAGACGGACAGACGGACGGACGGACGACGGACAACGACCGATCACAATATCTCACCTCGCACTTTGTGCTCAGGTGAGCTAAAAACTAAAGCGGGACTTTCTGCTGGGGTCAGTGGGCTTGGCAAACTGAGTAAGTGGGCGTGGCTAGGGATTTGTCAAATTGGTGGATAATCGTAAACTTCAGGGAGATGAGTGAAAGACTTCCGACATTTAACCCATTCCCACACAATCAAATTTTAGACCAGTCCAAATTGAAAGAAGTTGCAGATGACAATTTTAAGTTGATGGAATTTTCAAAGTCTTCGTCTTTTGGGGTAGAAACATTGTGAATAATGAAGAAATTGCTTGTACCAAGCAATTTCTTCATTCTTCACAATGTTTTCCAAAGCTTTTATATTGAGGGGCGTAAAAGCTTCTTTGATTGGGAATGGGTTAAGTCACACATTTTTGTTGGTTTGATAACTTAGACCATTTAGGTTGCCAACTAACAATTCGAGGGGTGAACGGAAAACTGTCGTGACTTTTACAAAATTTTACAGGAGAAAGGAAAAACTGTTTAACTTCTTTATTATTTATATTTACAACTTTTTTAAAGTACAAAGAAAACAAAAATAAATTCATTTTTCAAATACAATAATAATTTTTTGGTAGAAAATTTTATTTTTTCTGATATTGAACTTTATTTCACTTACGACAGTTTTACAACTGAAAATCATGAAATACTGATACTTAATTTTATGGAAAACTGTCGTAACTGCAGTTAGCTACAGTTTTCCATAAACATCCCATTCACCTAGCTACACTTTATAATTCATAACATACAAGGTAAATCACAAGTAAAGCTTTAATACAAATCTATAGATTTGATATGTAAACAAGAGGACTGTTGGGGTCACCTGGGCATAAAGATATGCTATATTTGCCTTTTCAGTTACTTTTGATTCTCCATGTATGACCCATTTTGACCTGAATATGCACATTTTCATATTTTTTTCAAGTCTAGAATCTAAAATACTTTATGCTATAAAACTATACTTAGATTCAAGCGTTTTTTTGTTTTAGAATGTGTCCTTGCATATTTCTTTAGTAAGGGAGACAGACCCATAATCCAAGAGAAAGAATTAAAGGAAGTGACTGAAAGATTTTTCAAAACATGGGAATCTCTCACTCAATCAATCCTCTGAGAATACATTTAAAGATAGATACTTTGAATTCCAAAGTTTTGATTTCATTGGTATCTTGACTTCTGCAATGACACATGCTTACAATTTTGTGGACTCGTACATAAGGCTATATATTCTAAAAAAAAAACGATTACAAACCTTTGTATGTATGAGAAATATTCTCCAAACCTGATTTACAAGTAAAGGCTTTAATAAGCCTAAGCTTATAAGCAACTCCTCCAGCATATACAAAATTATCTTGAAGGACATTATTACAAGGAATTAAGTCGATTTCAAAATAGACTAGACTTAACAATTTTATGAAAATCACCTTTTTTAACAAAGCATACATTTTGAATCAAATGGGAAATAAGACCTTTCAACATAAACTAATCTTTTTCCATAGTGATTCCTGATGTAAACACCAGTCCTGGTGCAGAATGAATTTTTTGTGATAAAAGACATGCATAAGATCATATTATAATAAGCCTTTAGGGGCCTTATCAATTGCAAACTGATACACTGCCTCATACCAACATAACCACAGTGTTGGGGTCCCTGCACAGATTTTTTTGGAAGGGCAGACTTTTATTCATTTTTGTATGTGTGAGGGGCGCTGTTATTACCCCTGGCTTCTTTTGTGTGCCAATCTTGGTTCCTCTGGTCATAAAGATAATTATTGAAGATAATACTTAACATTAAGGCAGTTCTGAACAAACTTTGGTCAAAGTTCAGTCTCCTTTCAAAGGACACTATTATCCTAAATTAAGCAACTTGTAGCCTCTCCTTTCCAAAGAATTTTTTATCCAAAATTAAGCAACTTGTAGCCTCCCCTCTCAAAAGAAACTTTTATCCAAAATTAAGCAACTTGTAGCCTCCCCTTTCAAAAGAAACTTTAACCAAAATTAAGCAATGTGTAGCCTACCATTACACACCCATTCAGTACTCCATCAAGCTTTGCTGATATTTGCTGTCTGATGCAGTGGCATCTAAAGCTTTGAATGAAAAAAAAAACTTTCATAAATTTTGTAAAACCTCAACTGCGTTTTTAGTTTCATCTTGATTTGTCTACTCTTGCAGAAGATATGTTGACAAAGTCTTAATCAGAGGACAATAACTTGATATTCCCTAGACATTGATGCTTAATTCTGTTAGAACCTAAATACATCAGAAAGATCACAAAAAAAGTTTAGTATTAATTCAAAGATTATCATATTGTGTTGAATAGAATACATGTATTTTTTCCATCCAATGTCCTAAATATGCATGCTTTCGTAAATGTCTTCACAAGTTAACTCATCTGGGTCTTGATCTGTTTCATATCTATCCAGGAACAATTGGCAACTAAATAAGCTGCCCTGTTGACTTAGTTAAAAATAATCTTGTCCTAGGAATCACATCTTACAAATTATCTGAAGAGCAAACTTTGAACATCTTTTTGTCCTAAAAGTGATACAGCCTTTAGATTCTATAGAACAGAATACCTAGCTTTTGCCAGTGGCCAATTATTGCAGTTTCCTAGGAATCAAGGAATTGCTTAACATGTGGGGTTAAAAACTTAAGCAAAGATGGCAAAGAACTTATACTAAAGTTAATATAATCTATTTTACTTCTCAGTACTAAATTGCAAAGTATATACTGGTAAATAAAAATTAATTATTATTTATGATAATGTCAATCAGAATTTTTCAGTAAAAATTGAATGGTGTTGGAACTCTTCATTTTCAAGGAGCTTTAGGGTTTGTCTAGTATTGCTTATTTGAAAGTCTGGAATATCAAAGCATAGTTCAATGTTTTTCTTGATTTTCAGGGAATGGGGTCAGTAACCCTTACAGGGGAAATCATTGAGAAAAGTTTAATAAGGCGTAAATTGCTTTTCTCCCTTATTGATATTTTCTCGTAAGTGATGTAAAGAATATCTTCTAAGCAAAGGTATCCGATAATATATTTCTTTAAAAACTGAGCCATTTCCTTTAAATTAGTGTAGTTTTTCACAGAGCATTTTGATACTTGAGAAAATTTGACCAAGAATGAGAATTTTTCTACCAAAAAGGGGGAAATATAAATTCTTGGAAGGAGGGAACAACAGGGCCTGTATTCTTCATTTATTTTGGTCAGAAAAACACTGTATTTTTCAAAATCAAGTGATAAATGTTTTTTTTTTTGTTTATATCCTATTATATCCAAGAACAGTTTAAGATTAAAAGATGCACAAATCAACATTCAAAAAAGTTGGGAACAGAGCATTTTGACATGGGGCGAGGGGGGAGTGCTAATCTACAAATTCATTTGGCGCATCATCTTATTGAGCTTTACCCAGTTGCATTTCAAGAATATCAGATATGTCTTTTTTGTACTTATAATAACAATACTTATAATAACAATTTACTGATCTCCTACAAAGAGAAATCTTTCCAATTTACTGTAAATCACATTGAATGAATAATATATCTTCATTAGTTTGAAGAACAATATCAGAATTATTTTATTGATGCAATCCCAAACTGCAGGTGCTAGGTAGTAAGAAAAATTTCACCAAAAAGGGGATTATTTCATACAAATGTATTTAGAGTGTTTCTCCTTGATGATTTAGATGCCTGTCATGACTATGAACATGTGTACTAAGTTTCAAGCAAATAAATTTACTGATAAATGAGATACTCAGATTAAATTAGCCTCATCAACACAGATGCCATGATAATTCCTACACCAATTTGCCCAACACATGACATTGTTGCAATGACAATTCAAGGATCATGTTTCAAAGCAGTCAAGAAAAATAAATTCTATGTATCCTCAGGTCATTATGAGGATTGCTAGCTGTGACATTGAGCTTGCAATATTTGTATGATTTATTGAAACTTGAAAATGTGATCTTGGATAAATTTCTTTCATTTTAGACTAGTCTAAAATTTTGTCATGTTGTAATGGGTTAATGCATTGATCCACAAGTAACATTCACTCATATGATGAATTATGACAGGGCAACTTAAAGATAAAAATCATTGAAATAGGCATTTTAACAGAGTGGGAGCACAGAAATTATTTCTAAATAGGTTTAAAATGTAGAGACTTTGTCTTCTGAACTGTAGAACAGTCTCAGATATGCTTAGTAATTGTAGTTTAAGACTTAGGCGCTAGATTGTGTAATTTAGATTAAATTCTTATAGAAGAGAATTTTCCAGAATATTCCTTTTCCTCCAGTTTTTGTCTGGTATGGTTATGAAATCTAAAAGAATGCTTCCTGACAGTGGATGATAAAAGATTAATTCAAAAGCCCGTGATTTTGCATATTTGTCTAATAATTTAGCTAAAAAGATGTTCTTTTATAATTATTGTGGAAACAAAGTTTCAATAGACTTAAAAAATCATTTCTTATTAATATGTAATCCATTTAACAAATTAACAAATCTTTGAGAGACTTGATTTTTTCTAAACTATTTGACCATATTTAATTGTATAAAAGTTTCTCCTAAATGTACAGATCTTTCAAGGATGGTGATACAAAATCTTATGACATCATAATAACTGATATTACATCACTTATACCAAGAAATGACCTCATAATTTAAAAGTAGCTACACTTTTCCATTCACAATTTACTGTGCAAAAAGTGAATTTTGTAAACGGAAAACTGTATGTAACTCAACTTACGACAGTTTTCCGTTTACAAAAACATTAGACTTCAGTTACGACACTTTTGCACAAACAGATTTTAAGTCATTTAATGATGGAATATGATCTTATAATTTTTTCACCATGTGTATATGTGTAAATGAATATCAGCAAAGCAAAAAAAAATTTTTTGAGAAAATGCGAGTTACGACAGTTTTCCGTTCACCCCTCGAATTAGGTCTTTTGTCTTTAAGCTTAAATTTTGCAAATCAATGTCATTGAATAATTGAAGTTGAATCGCCTTTTTGGGGGTCAGTTAGCTGGCCAGTGATCTATTTATTTACAGAGAACTTGCCAAATGGAAATCACTTTAAGTTGAGTATTTGAAGAAAATTGACATTGACCCATGACCCTGACATCAATTGAGATATATCAACATGACAAGCATAGACATTGTATCTTGAACAGACATAAAGATATTGTAAGTGATTTTTGCTTATTTTTTTTCTGACAAATGACCTTGTCAAATGACCTCAACCTTGGTATCTGCAGATGCCTATCAATGACATATATTGTGCCAAATATGAGCACTGTATCTTGAATAGGATTTGTAATTGTAAATATTAAGTTCAGAAAGACAGAGTCTAAAAACATGCCCAGATCTTTCCATGTAGAGACATAAACAAGAGCCGTCGGAGACAAATTATGCTCCCTAAATAAGGCTTTTGTCACAAAACTGTATGCCTTTTTTGGAAAAAAACACTTCTTATTGAATGCAACTATTGTTTGAGAGTTCAGTTCACAAGAATTTTGGAAGATTGTTAAACATTGAAGTAATCTGTTTGGCTTCACAGGCCTGATTCTAGTAAAATTCAATATCATTATATGGTAAAGCATAAATTATTTTACCTTGACCATCAAATTTATCAATGAAAAATGTCTCCATACAAAAAATGAAGACTATAACTTGAGAAGTCTGGCAGAAACAATAGACTGATTTATTTTAGAGTAGGAAATATACAAAATGTAAAGCTACATGTCATTAAGCCCCCTTTTAGCATGGTAAGGTTCATTGGGTTCAGGGAGCATAAAAAGTGTGGATCATGTATTTGTTGGGATTTAAAATGAATATACTGAAGCTGGTGCATGTATGTCATATATTTCATAGCATTTATAAATAAAATAATAAAACAAGTTTTTATGTAGAAGTTTCCATTAACATTTCTAGGTACTGATGCAAAGCATAGTCATGCATCTTCAATGGATGCATAAGCTGATGACCATCTTGAGACTTAGCATCAGTTCCTTCATACAGCTTGTGAAAATGCTGAACAGAAAGCCTAGTTGACGAATCACCATTGTCAATCTAAACAAGTGCACCGCCTACGGGTGCCTATGCTCAGCTGTTAGGTGCTGGATAGTGGACAAAATGAATCTAAAGTTATCCCCCTTGATAGTATAGGTTGCTCTTTCGATAGTGAACAAGTGTGCCAAGTTTCAAGTGAACGCCTTTAGTAGAACCAGAGATATCACAAAAAATCAAAGTTTTTACTTGATGACACCAAGGCTATAGGCATTACCTTGGGTTTTCTCCGAAAACAGCCGAGCTAAAAATTAATTGACCAATCAAATCATTTATGTAGACTAAAAATGAATAGCCTTTTTGTTGGTTTGGCCACTTAAACATCATATCTACATCTAATTTGACAAACACAATCACCCTTTTCAACACCCATAGGTGAAAATAAGCTATGGAAAATGAAGAAATTGCTTATTACAAACAATTTCTTCATTATCCATGTTTTATACTCCAAAAGACAAAGATTTCTAAAATTTCATCAGCTAAAACTTCTATAAATTTGGACCAGTCTAAAATTTTCCATCTGGAAATAAGTTAAGTGTTTAGGTTGGCAACCAATGATTTGCCTTCTGTCTACCCATTACCACACAATCCCGCATTTTTATGCACCAAGTCTAGCTATGGAAAATATTGTGAGAAAAGGAGAAATTGCTTGTAACAAGCAATTTCTTCTTTTCTCACTAAGTTTTCGACTTTGTATGCCCCCTAGTATTAGATCTAAACAAGCTTTGTTTGTGGTCTGCAACCTCTTTCAATTTGGACCACTTTTAAATTTTGTTGTGTTGGAATGGGTAAATGATCCTTATCATGAATCATGCAAAGTAACATGCCTCAATATCAACCTTGTCAGTGGACAGTAGGCATGGTCTGCGATCAATTACACAGGCTTATCCAAGTTTTCTTTTTGTTCACATTTGCAAATGTCATGTCAGATTACTTTTGTCATTCTATGTAGTTGTCATCCGTTACAAAATTTATTATTTTCAGCCAAACAAAAGATTACTGTTGCTGTGTTGTTTATTTACATTAAGAAAAATCTGCCTATTTTTGCAGATTCACAAATGAAACAAATGAACATATATTTCCTTCTGTAACTTCTAGAAGTCAGAAATACTACAAGTGAAGCATCACAGATAAGCTTTAATAAGAGTGAAAGTTAAAGAAGAGAGAGTGTCAGGCTGACAAGACCGATTTTTCATTTGTTGTCTTTTACACCCTTTTGTTTGATTATTCATGTGATTCTGTGTATCTCAAGAAATTAACTAATTCCCATACAATAAAATTGTAGACCAAAGTTTATGAAACCATTAAAATGGTAGGAAAACATTGTTTATAATGAAGAAATTGCTTGTAACAAGCAATTTCTTCATTTTCCACAATGTTTTCCAAAGCTCTCATATTGAGGGGCATTTAAAAGCATCATTGTGTGGGAATGGTTTAATTTGTGAATTGAGATACCTAGTGATTGTGACTCCTTGAAAAGCCAAGAATAAATCCTCTGCCCTAATAAAGGAACCCTAAAGGACTCCTTACATCTTTCTTACGGAGCCAAGAACTACTGATATTGACTTTTGATCTTATAAAAACAATATCCAGAAGGTCTCTCATACCTTTTTGGATGACTTTATGCAAACCTTCCATTTCTAAGCTTTTTGTGTCATCCCATGACCTATTTAGTTTCTACCTTAAAATATATTTCAGTATAAAAAAGCATATAAATTGATGTAACAATGATGTAACTTCAAATATTAACCCTTGTCATGCTGATCCCGGAATATTCCAGTTTTCGCAGGACGTGTAGACAAAGATCAGCCTGCACATAAGTGCAGTCTTCACCTCCTGCTTGTACTTCTCTGCAAGAGTTGTTAATGAATTGATTTCTAAAAGAAATATTGATTTTTGAATAACAGGTTCTATCAGTGCTTTCAACCCTTTGATTTTACAGCAATTCAGCAAGGTGATTTATACAGCATGACAAGGGTTAAACACAATAACAGAGCTTAGGTCACACATTGCTGAGTTTTTTGTTTGCCATGGCTTCCCGTATTTGTCTATCAAGTTCTGCTATTATTTTATCTTGTGTAGTGTACACTCCAGTTCGTAAAAGAGTATCACGTTCTTCAATCAAACGTGAAATGTGCTCCTCAACATCATCTAAATCTTCATTGCCCTGTTTCCCACTGGCGAAATTACGTGGAGAATTCTCCTCTGACTTTAACCTTTCTTCCTCCATCTTTTTCAATCTGAATAAGATATCAAATATAAGCCAATTGTATAGAGGACAATTATTTGTTAAGGGGCGAGATCAATTTCAAATATTTCAATATAGAATTGTCCGATTTCATGATTAGTCAAATAAATTTGTCATTACTTTTTACCATTTTTTTTAAAAAAATTCTTTGTTTCTTGAATGTGAAGAAAGATGAAGACAATTCAGAAGTATTAACAAGGTAAGGGTTTTAAATATGAAGTACCAGAACTCAAGAGTGTAAAGAATTTCCTTCAAGACTCACAAATTCATAATTCAATCAGCATCGTAACTTGAATAGGCTTGAAGAAATCATTAATGTAATATTGTTTGGTTAAGTTTGATCTTGACAAATGACCTTGCCACATAGGCTCCACCTTGGTAATATTACTGTTAAGCAAACTTAACTATTGTCATGATGACCTGGAGTATTTCTACTTTGGCAGGAGGTTTAGACTAAATTTAGCCTACACATATGTGCAATCAATCTTAGTCTTCACCACCTTTTTGACGTTTTAAGCCATATTTGTAAGCCCTTTGATTTTGATTCAATTTTGAACAAGGATTTTTTTCACCATAATAAGGGAAGTAAGAAATTTGACAATAGTTTGTTACGACTGTACTGGCTGATAATTGCAGGCCTATTTTTAAGATTTGAGCCATCCGTATTAGATCACAAACAAGAAATGCAACTTACTTATTCAGCTCATTTTTGATATCTTCTAACTCCTGTTTTTCGTTATTAACCACTTCCTTCTCTTCAGCTGCCAGATATCGGAGTCTCATATGTTCTAATTCCTGAAACCAAAATAAAACTAACATAATCCTAGGGTGACAGATTTATCAATATAGCATAGTCAAACTTTCATTCCACAACCCATCAAATAAATGCTAAAAAATTAAAAAACCCACACACATAAATCTCTCCCACAAAATCTCGCTTTTTCACGCCCCTCCAGAAAAAAGGCCTTAGAAGAAGCAATATCCTCATTATTCATAATGTTTTCTACAAAATAAAAGACAGAATTTTATAGAATTAAACTGTTAAAGTTTCGTTTTCAACTTCTTTAACCCATTCCCACTCAGTGATGCCTTTAGACGCCCCTAAGGAAAAAAGCTTTGGAAAACAATGTGGAAAATGAAGAAATTCTAATCACCTATGTAGTATAAAGTCAGCAGCTATTTTACTTTCAGAGACATGCCCTGGACAAAATCTTAGTCTTTAAAACAACAAAGGGCAATAACTCCAAAATTATGCAAGCAAGAGTTGTGGTTCTTGTGCACTGCACTTATTCTTAATGAGATCTATCCACCTACGAAGTTTCAAGTTGATAGCAGTTATACTTTCAGAGATATGTCCCGGACAAGTTCAGAGACGGAATGACGGAAGGACAGAAGGACGGAATGGCGGATGGAGACCATACTATATCCCCTTCGCCGAAACGAAAAGTAAAATTTACCATAATGGAACCCCTACCTGTTGCTGTTTCAGTAGATTGGCTTTAGCCTGGGCCTGTTCCTTCTGTTTTAATCTAGCTAGCTCCTTCAAGGCTCGACCCCATTGTTGTTTGTAGTGGATTTTAGACTTTGTCACTGCATCCAGCTTTCTTTCTAACTCAACCTACAACAAGTTGACTCATTAATATAAAATTCAACACTTTAGCGCAATTAAGAAAAACTATTTTAGAAAATCATTGCAGCTGAAGGAGAAAATGCTTGTTATAAATGTTTTCTATCCTGCTTGTAACTTACTTTTCAATTAAGATAAGCTTTGAATTGTTGTCTATAATAACTTTGAATTTGGTCAGTCCAAAAATATGTTTCTAAACTAATGGGTTAAGCAAGTACTGGATGACAGAATTATAGACTGGTCAAAATAGAAAGAAGCAAACAGAAAGTTTACCTGTAAATACTTTTCATAAAATAATGGCGAGTTCCAATGCATGTGGATGATATCCGAAGATTGGGCAAAAAAGTTTTTTGCAAGTGCATAAAATCAACTACCCTTGGTCTAATTACTACTATGCCTAATTCATTATTTTGATTCTAAACAGCATGTGCATATTTAATGCGAAACAAGTACCATTATTTGACAGATTGCAGCTTTAAATCAAATAATTAACCAATCAAATCGGAAGTGAGCTTTGAACTCCATGCATAGGCCGACATTTATGTGAACCAGTTTTGTTGGTATGGCAACTTAAATGTCATAACTACAGCTTATTCAAGCTGTAGTCACAAATTTTGGATCGAAATCTAACCATTTTTTTTTTTTTGCTTCATATTACTGACCATAAATTTTACAAAAGAACACCATTTAACCCATTCCCACTCAGTGACGCTTTTAGACGCCCCCAAGAAAAACAGCTTTAGCATGTGACAAGCAATTTCTTCATTTTTCACAATGTTTTCTAGCCAGACAGTTGAAAAAATGCAAAATTTCCTAAGCTTTAAATTGTCGTCTGCAATTTCTTTCAATTTGGGCCAGTCTAAAATTTCCTCATGTGGAAATGGGTTAATATCAAAGTGGAGCTTCCTGGCAGAGCTCAGTGGGCAGAGACCTATGTGGGATAGCAGCTGGAGGCTAGGAGAGGATGTGATGGCGGTACTGGTGTGAGAAATACCAGGAATCCATTGTTAGGTGCTCCAGCCGCCGAGATATAACTGAAAGATTGTTGAGAGCGGCTTAAAACCCCATCCAAGCAAAACCTACAGTAACAATTTTTCAACCAGTTAATTGCTCATCAACAAGTTACGTCAGTTCTCACCTTTTAACCCTTCCCTGTTTTATGAAATTTTAGACTGGTCCAATTTGAAAGAGGTTGCAGACGCCAATGAAAAATGCATGCAATTTGAAATCTGACCATCCTATGTGGTAGAAAATATTGTGGGAAAAGGAGAAACTGCTTTTTCCACAATGTTTTCTCAAGTATAAAATCACAGTGACGTAAAATCCCGGGTTTGTCCAGGAAAGGGTTAAGCTCGCTACGACCAATGTGCAAGCCTTCAACTCCTGTCCCACTAAAAAAAGGCCACAGAAGGGCTTGTTTATAAATTAATATCTTACCTTTTCTAAAGTTAGAAGGTTGATTTCTGATTGAAGTCTGACCTCTGGTTTTGTGTTTAATTCTTCTTTATAAACCATGAAGTCTTTTTCAACTTTTGCTCTTCTCTTCTCTGCTTCTGTCAACTGAAATACAGATTTTGCACAACTTATACTAATATATCACAGCTGGTTTATGCAAAACAAATGCCAAATGTGTCTTCAATCATGTTCCCTTGGTATTAAGAAAAGAAATTAATACAAGGAATGAACAGATCAAGAGGGCCAAGAGGGCCCTATATCACTCACCTGATTTCTTAATTAAACTAAGACTTCCAAGTGGCTCTTATTTGTTAAAACAGTAGCAGAACAATATTTTTCATTAAAGTCTTTTACCCTGTAATTTCTAATGGAACCTTCCCAAGGTTCATCCTTACAGCCTAACAATCATACTGACCAAGTTTCATGAAGATTTAGCCAAAATTGTGGCCCTTAGACTGTAAACAAAACATTTTCACTATGTCCCCTTTTCCAAAGTTTACCATTGGATTCTCCCTGTTCACCCTTTCTTCTTTGTACCAACCTAAAAAATCTTATTTAGCCATACCAAAACAACAAAATTTTAGACTGGTTCAAATTGAGAGAAGCTGCAGACGACAATTTAAAGTTGATGGAATTTTAAATTTCATTGTCTCTTTGGATAGAAAACATTGTGGATAATGAGGAAATTGCTTGTAACAAGCAATTTCTTCATATTCCACAATGTTTTCCAAGCTTTTTACCTTAAGGTGCTAAAAAGGAGGATTTTGTGAGACTGGGTATGTCTAGTAATGAGTTAAAATCGTGAGAATATTATTCCTTTGAACGCTGCATCTCATTCTAAAAAAGTTCCCAACTAAACCAATTAATCAAACATTCACCGCCATTAACCAAACGCCTACCTTAACCCATTCCCAGTAAGTCCCACGTTTTTACAAAAAGAAAAGAGTTTTGGGAAACAATGAGAAAATAGGAAAATACTTTTTACAGGCAGTTTCTTAATTTCCATCCAGAAAGACAGAGCTATCTTAAAATCTACCAACTGAAAATTGTTGTATGCAGCTTCATTGACATTGTTGTTTGCAATTTCTTTGAATTTGGACCAGTCTAACTTTTTGTCATCTGGTAATAGGTAAAGCAAGCACTCTTTGACGTAACTCATTTGCTTGCTCATTACAGGTTGGTTGTATTTTATCATTTTGTAAAAAAATGATTTCCATTAGCTTAACCCTTGTCATACTGAACCTGGAATATTCCGGGTTTGGCAGGAGGTGTAGACCAAGATCAGCCTGCACATAAGTGCAGTCTGATCTTAGTCTACATCTCCTGCTAGTACTTTTCCTGCCAGAGTTGTTTAAGAAATTGATTTCTAAAAGAAATATTGATTTTTAAAACAAGTTCTGTCAGCACTTTCAGCCCTTTGATTTTACAGCAATGCAGTAAGGTAATTTATACAGCATTACAAGGGTTAACAGAACATCAAATCTGCAAAAAATTGATTCTGGTGAGTGTCCCTTAAACTAACCTACAACTCACAGATCACTGCTATCATTCAAAATATCAACTGGCTTATTTAATCCTTCATTTATCCAATTCCCACACAGCAAATTTTGAGACTGGTCCAAATCGAAAGAGGTTGCAGACAACAAAACAATGTTTGCTTAATTTGAAAAATATCGAAAGGTAGAAAACATTGTGAGACAAGAGCAGTCAGAAACGGATTATGCTCACCAAATATAGCCCCTTCACAAAAAGTATGAAATAAACATGGAAAGGGGGTTCGGACGGACCGACAGAGGCAGATGCGGGTATACACTTGATATATTTCAGACAGCCCGGAACTGTGACCTTGAACTTTGAGCTATCTGAATGTTTTTTTTCAAAGGGCACATCTACTCACAATAGAGATCGATTGTGCAAAGTTATTTTGAAAGTAATCCATAATTCCAGGAGCTATGCCCCAGACATGCTTAATGTTAATGTTTGATCTTGACATGTGATCTCGACCTTGGAGCTATCTGTTGTTGTTTTTTTCCAAATGGCACAACTTCTCATGACTGAGAACAATTGTGCAAAGTTATATGTAAAATTCTTCCATAATTGAAGGAGCTATGCTCTGGACATGCTTAATTTTAACTTTTGACCTTTGGATGGGACCTTGACTTTGGAGCTATTTTGTTTCAAATTACAAGCAATTTCTTCTTTCCTCTCAATGTTTTCCATATCTTTATTCCTTTGGTGCTTAAACATGGGTGATTGTGTGGTAATGGGTTGAAGCAGAAGTGAAATTCTGTTCTTACATTTTTATTGCAGCGCGACTTGAATGTTGTAACTACAACTTCTAGGTTGCCAACCAAAAATGTACTTTTTTGTTTTATGTCCCAGCCAATAATATTTTTCAAAATAAATTTGTGTGATATATCAACACGAACTTCCCTGTCGGAGGTCAATTGACATAGCCAGCTATCCATCAACTACAACTTGTGTAACCCAAAGGCCCTGGATCGTATTAGATAACAATGTATTACCTCATCCTTATATCTCTGTATTATACTCTCCAGCTCTTTACACTTAGCCCTGAAATCAAAGTACAACAAGATGTGTTTGTGAGACACTAATGTCCAAAAAATGACAAATGTTTCAGAAGTTTTGCCTTGATAGATGACCTTGACCTGGTCAGATGACCTTCAAATCTGCAGACATCTATCTGTCATCATCTCAAATATCAGTATTGGGTCTTAAATGGATTCAAATTAATTGGGCATGCTAAGTTTTTTGGTCAAGGACTTAACTCATTCCCACACAACAAAATTTTAGACAGGTCCAAATTGAAAGAAGCTGCAGGAAATGATTTCAAGTTGATGAAATCCTCTTTTTGTATAGAAAATAATGTGGATATTGAAGAAATTGTTTGATACAAGCAATTTCTTCATTTTCCACAATGTTTTCCAAACCTTTTTTCTTGAGGGGCATAAAAAGGAGGGCTTGTGTGGGAATAGGTTAAAACCCTCATTTGATGTCTATCAATGACAGATAACTACAAATAACATTTTAACCTTGCATCTTGAATAACCTTAGCCCACAACTAGACGACTTTGAAAGGAGTTGCAGATGACAACTTAAAGTTGATGAAGTTTTTAGTTTTTTCTGGGTAGAGAACATTGTGGAAAATGAAGAAATTACTTGTTTCAAGCAGTTTTTTTCATTTCCCACAATTTTTTCCTATTGTTTTTTTTCTTAGGGGATTCAAAAAGCGTCATTGTGTGGGAATGAGTTTACCCATTATCACACAACAGAATTGTAGACAAGTCCGAATTCAAAGAAGTTGAAGACAACAATTTTAGGTTGATCAAATTAAAAAATCTTTGCCTTTTTGAGTAGAAAACATTGTGGATAATGAAGAAATAGCTTATGACGAGTGATTTCTTTATTTTCAACAATGTTTTCCAACGCTTTTTCTTGGTTGAAAAGGAGGATCATATGGGAATGGGTTAAGGGATAGAAAATTTATTTGGTTAATTTTTGCAGACAGTTTGACAGTGGCACAACAATGTGCCCCAACTTTTCAAAGCAGAAACAAAACATATGTTCCAGGTAGAGGGGCTGATTTTGATCTTGTCTTGGAAAGATTTAGATTCTTTTAGCCTGTTTTTTAGGTAGTCATAAAAATTGTCATGGTAAAAAGTCTTTCACTTCAACACATTTAAGCATAGAATTGATTGATTAAATGGGGCTTAATGCCATTTTAAACAGTACTTCAGTCATATCTCGGCGACTGAAGCACATAACAATTGATTCCTGGTATTTCTCACACCAGTTCTACCAATACATCCTTTCCTAGTCTCCAGCTGCTATCCCACTTAGGTGTGCGATTATCCACCCATTGGTGAATAAGCATAGAAAAAGGTATAAAACTTTGACAAACCTCTGACAGTAACCCACCTGGTATGAATGATATATAACTGTCAAGGAAGATTTCCCTTTAACAAATGGTAAAATCTGCATAACACATTAATAGCCAGCAAAAATTAATACAGGTCAAAATTGAAAGAAGTTGCAGACGACATTTCAAATTATGCTATAACTAGAAAATAATTGACAAATAGGGTAGAAAACATTTTCCTTTCCCACAAAGTTTTCCATAGCCATATTTTTCAGGGCATCAGAAAGATTCATTTTGTGGTAATGGGTTAAACCAAAAATTGTTTATTTGTTCACTAAAGCATTATCGAAATACATACAATAGGAAAGTCTGGCTAAATTTCTTCGGCAGTATATTTTTCAACTATAATGATCCATATCAACTTGTGTTTGTTTACTTTTTAACCCATTCCCACTCAAGCCCTCCTTTTTACGCCTCTCAAGAAAAAAGCTTTGAAAAACATTGTGGAAAATGAAGAAATTTTGAAAAATTGACTCGTCTACAGGTAGAAAAGCCCATGTCTGACAAGTCTGGCATTGGAATTCCACACCTCTGAGCCTATACTTGACATTTACAGCAACATGTGAACCACCTACTTTTCAAGATCAATCAAATGGTCACAATCATCTTTCATTCTCCGTGAAGCCTCCTTCATCTCCTGCAACTTCCTGTCGTGTTCTCGTTGTAAATCGTTCTTTAATCTCATCACCTATAAATGTTATGACAGAATGTTCAAAATGTCTTATCTCTTTTGAATTATGTCTTTGTATACCTCTTTTAGACAACCATTTAACCCATTACCACACAAGAAAAGTTTATACTGGTCCAAGCTGAATGAAGCTGTTGACAACAGTTTAAACTTAATGAAATTTGAGATTTCTTCAAACATCTAGTTAGAAAACACTGTGGAAAATAAATTCCACAAAATTTTCCAGATTGTTTTTCTTGAGGGGTGTCAAAGAGTGTCATTATGTGGGAATGGGCTTTAACCCATTCCAACACAATGAATTTTAAGACCTTTTCAAATTGAAAGAATCTCCAGACGAGGATTTCAAGTTAATGGAATTTTAAATTTATTCGTTTCTTAGTACAGCAAACAATGGGGATAATGAAGAAATTGCTTGATACTTAAAATTGTGTTGGAATGGGTTATGGAAGGTAACTACAGATGCTTAAGTACCTGTGCCACTAAAAAGGGTTGAATTAACTGACAGTTAGAACTATTTGATTCAAAGCCTACTCTGGTTGAGGTAGATAAGATCATATTCTCATCATACATAAGACCAGCTGTCATTGATAGTGTTAAATGTTCAGAGGTTCAATCAACAATGGGTTGTGTTCAATCAGGTTGTTGATATACCTGTAAAGGCCTCATCATAGCTAAATCATGATGGAAATCGCTCATAACATTCATCCAATGATGATAACACATTGCAACAGAGCACATCAGTACTTGATACTTGCATCAGAATGCACCTGCATATAATGTGTCATAACAGATCATGGTCACTTATTATTTCCAATCATCACAATTGCAAACACATTCATGATACCTCATTGGACTGTATGTGATCATGTCTACACTGAACACTGATCATATCACAAGAAATTGACCAATGTGACTGAATCACAAAATCGTAACAAATCATTGTTGTTAATGAAGGCTAGAAATGCATGAAATCACACCAATTCTTATCTAATAAGAATGACTGGTGACTTCATGAATTCCCAGTTTACACTTCACTCATCAAAAGTAGGAGGTTTAAATTGTGAAGTCAAAAGGCTGAAGTCGGAAGTTTGAGGTGTGAAGTTGGTAGTTTGAATTAAGAAGTCGGAAATATGAAGTTGGAGGTGTGAAGTCAGAATTGTGAACTCGTAAATTTGAAGAGTGAAGTAGGAAGTATGAAAAATTGAACTCGGAAGTTTGAAGTCAGAAGTGTGAAGAGTGAACTTGTAAGTGTTAAGTCAGAAGTGTGATGTTTGAAGTCGGAAGACTGAAGTATAAAGTATGAATTGTGGAGTGTGAACTTGAATATGAAGTGTCAAGTAGGAACTTGGAAGTGTATATTCTTAAGTATGAAGTGTGAAGTCAGAAGTTTGGAGTATCTAGACCAGTCTAAAATTTTGTAGTTTGTTAATAGCTGAACAGATTAAACCCAGAACATCACCCTTGATTTATCTCCTCAAAACATATGCCAGTGTCACTGGAAAGTATTCAAATTTTATACATGTACATGTATGGGGTAACAGAAAGGAGGACTGATTAAATGATTATCCCAAAGTCTTACTTCTTGTTCATTAGCAGCCAGTTGTTTTTCTCTCTTTTCTAGATCCAGTAGAGTTTTTCTTAGCTGTTCTTCTAATTGAGCATATTCTGTTAGCTGTAATGTAAGCAAGTCAAATAGGGGCATACCTTTTGCAAAAATGCACTAACATTTATATTTCTGCTTGGCATAGACCTCCTACAAAGCAATTTGACTGAGGTAAAAATCAACATAATTTTATAAAGTATGTAGAAGGGGATGTAAAATAAAAGGCAGGTTGTTGGTTGGTGATGTAGATTCAAGACTGATTTATTGAATAGGCTTTAACACCACTTTTTAACAGTATTTCAGCTGCTCATCCCACATAGGTTTAGGATTATCCACCCATTGATGGGAGACAATGTCGGAAAGGATGTTTGCCGCGACTGGGAATTGTACCTTGATTAGGAGTCCTTAAACTGCGCTATGGTCGCGGCCTTGTAGATATTAGAGCTTCAGCTTGAATAAGCTGACGGCGGCGGCACATATTCTTTCAGACATTTGTCTGTTTAAAAGCTGTGTTAAACCCCATTCAATTAGTCAATCAATTGAATAAGCTGAAGTTTGGATGTTTTAGGTTGCCAAACCAACAAAAATGCTAATCAGAAATGTCAGAGCTCAAAAAAGACTTCTAGTCTAAATGAATGATTTGATTGGCCAATCATTTTTTCATTGACAGCATCAATTAGTCTATTAAGGGTTATCTAAATCAAGGCAACTCTGGTAATGAGTTCTTCCAACAGAACTCTGGTCAAAAATGAGTGATCACAACCTGAATTGGTTATTCCTTTTCCTAATCCTTGTTGTTCTTACTCATTTGAATTGTCTTAGTACCTTTTTCTTCATTAAAAGTTCCCTCTCTCTATCTCTCTTTTTCCATTCTTCTGCTAAAGCCTTCATGTACATCATCTCTTTTTGTTTGAGCTAGAAGAAAAGAAGGATATGTGCACATATTTCCTAAAAGTTTCAAACAAAACAAAAGCTGTGATAAATAGAAGTATATACAAACTCTGATGTTGTAGTGGCAATCTGAAACCTTCTATTTGATTCATAATCAAGCTTCCCGCAAGAACTTTAATCATACACCAAAGGTCATGATTCCCTCTGTGCTCTTCCAGAGCATGAAAGAATATAGTGGAAAGTTGACGTTTAATATTAGAAGTTACATTAAGCCATTCGCACACAATCCCCTTCAAGAAAAAGCCTTGGAAAACATTATGGAAATTGTTGTCAGCTACTTCTTTCAATTTTGATAAGTCTAAATTTTTTCATGTGGGAATGGGTTAATTCACATTGTGGAGGTGTACTTACCAGCAAAATGGTGTTATCTACGACCAGTAGTATTAAACAACTATACATAACAGCATACATGTAACCATGAAATACAGGTTTTATTTTCTAGTATACATGTCTCTCTTTTTGGTTATACAGTTAAACTTGTATTAAGTTAGCACTCAATGTAAGGCCAAAAACTGGTTGCTTCAGAGAATGGTCACTTAACCCATTCCCACTCAGAGACGCTTTTAGATGCCCCAAAGGAAAAAAGCTTTGGAAAACACTTTGGAAAATGAAGAAATTGCTTGTTACAATCAATTTCTTCATTATCCACAATGTTTTCTATCCTAAAAGATGGAAATTCAAAATTCCATAACTTTAAATTGCTGTCTGCAACTTCTTTCAATTTGGACAAGTCTAAATTCTAACTGGGTGGTAATGGGTTTATACATTTTTGTGATATTGTAATGGATCGATTTGCTTGCATTCGTGAATTATTGCAGAATTCTCACTATGTTGTCAAACTTATTAGAAAAGTCTCATTGATACAATTATTACAAGTTCAAATAACATAGGCTTTAGTTACTGCACTCCTTAGTAAATAATTCAACTTATCAAAAGCTTATGCTTTCTTTAAAGGGAATTTTGGCTTTAGTTGCTTAATAAAAGTGGTCACTTAATAGAGGTTGTCAATTAACTCTTGTCATGCTATATAAATTACCTTACATAATTGCTGTAAAATCAAAGGGCTGAAAGCACTTATAGATCTTGTCGATTAAAATCAATATTTCTATGAGAAATTAATTTCGTTCACAACTCTTTCAGGAAAGGTATATGCAGGAGGTATAGACCAATATCAGACTGCACTTATGTGCAGGCTGATCTTGGTCTATACCTCCTGCCAAAGCCAAAATATTCCGGGTTCAGCATGACAAGGGTTAAGCAAAATTGACTGTATATAATATTTACTAGTACAACAAGAGGCTAGAATTTAACACAGTGCAAAAATCAAGTATGTGTTTTTGATAACAAACATGTAGATTAAATTCACAACCAGGCATGCTATGTACTAAGTGCTTTCACTTATTTTTTACATGTATTTAATGGGAAGGTCCTAATAGTACTTCCAATTTTGTTTGCAAGCATTTGCTTTTCGTGAATTCCCAACCAAATGTGCCACATACTTAGTGGTTTCCATCATTTTGACATGCATTTATATAGGGCATGTCTCTAGTGGTGCTTCAACTTTTGTTTACAATCATTTGCATTTACCTGATTTTCAAACACATGCTCTTGTTCTTCTTTCCACATCTCTAGTTCTAAGGCTGCCTTATACTCCTCTGTCTCTCTAGGCTCTTTAGTGGGAGATTTGGTCTTGTGAGATTCGACCATACTCTGTGTCTAAAGACAACAAACAAGTTAATAAACATTGTGATTACAAAATGGAAACACATGCTAATCCACCCACTCTATTTGTGGTACTCTATTTTCCAATCTCCATTACATGGTGGGGTTATAAAAATATCATATCTATCCTAATTATAAGCATTTTAGAGGCCCAAATTTTCAACCTTGAACTTGTTTCACCAATTCCCACACAATAACAGTAAAAAAGGCTCTGGAAAACATTGTGTAAAACAAAAATATTGCTTGTTAAAAGTAATTTCTTCATTATATCTCAAAAGACACACAAAAACATCAAATTTCATCACTTTAAAACCGTCATCTGCAAAATCTTTGAATTTAAACCAGTCTAAAATGTTGTCATACGGTAAAGACTTGATGATTATCTTGGAGGAGCCACAATTTCTACACACGACTACGCTTGAGGAGTGTGCGTGAGAAGTTAAAGATCCTCAAATAAATCATTATATAAGTTATTATCAAATGGAAGATTTAACTATTAATCATTATAGATGTCATGTGCTGACATGACTAAAAGATGACCTCTTACAAGGTTCAGTTACTTACCCCTGAAGATTCTGGTTGAGCTACAACTATTTGCTGTGTACCAATGGGACCCCAGTCTTCCAGACTCAGGACAAATGAAATCTCTCCCACTTGTTTAGATGGACTGGAAAAATTAGAATTACAATGTATTGTGATACTTTATACTTAACCCACTCCCACACAATGACGCATTTGGACACCCCCCCACCCCCACCCCCCTCAAGAAAAACAACTGGCAAAAAAAGCAAATTTCTTCTTTTATACAATGTTTTCTACCAAGAAAGTTGAAAAAATATAAACTAGAGGCGCTTGAGCGCCTGTATCGCTCCACATGCATGAACATACTGATTAAGCAAATTTTCCATGAATTTAAAATAAACTGAATATAATGAAAATAAATCTAAATCATTGAAATGTTTGAAATAGTTCTAGAGAACCATTTCAAAATTTTCATCTTTTTTATAAAAGTCAAGTGAAGCTATGTAAAATTCATTATGTAACATTTTCTCTGTATACCATATATGGACATAACCCACCACCATAATAGCCATGTTTTCAACCAATCAAAATTATATGAAGGAATCTAACAAAAAATCATCTGGTTATCATACCCGTGAAATTTGGTTGAAATCTATCTACAGATTTCTGAGAAATTAACAAAGTTTTCCAGTACATACCATATATGGAAATTAGCCCTGCCCATTAAAGCCATATTTTTCATACAATCAAAATTCTTTTTTATAATCTGATAAAAGGTCACACAAGGATCAATCAGGTCAAATTTGGTTTTTGAAATCCATCCGCTGGTTCCTGAGAAGAAGAATTTCAAAGCTTTTACCATATATGGAAAAAGCTTGGCCCATTAAAGTCATTTTTTTTCATCCCATCAAAATTCTTTGAAGGAATCTGATAGAGGTTCAGCATAAAATCATTTCAGTGAAATTTGGTTGAAATCCATCCAATGGATTCTGAGAAGAAGAATTTCAAAGCTTTAACCATATATGGAAATAGACCCCGCCCATTATACCCATGTTTTCATCCAATCAAAATTCTTTGAAGGAATCTGATAGAGGGTCATCCAAGGATCATTTCTGTGAAACTTGGTTAAAATCTGTTCAGTACTTTCTGAGGAGAAGATTTTAAAAGAAAAAAATTACGGACTGACGCATGCAGGACGGACATAATGCCATGTCAATAGCTCTCTGGCTTTCAGCCAGTGGAGCTAAAAATACTCAACTTTCCATTTAAACAAGTCTAAAATGTTGCCGTCTGGTTATGGGTTTAAAGAGATTCGTCTTCAATAAATTGATGGATCGCTGGCTATATATGCTGAGCTCCAACAGGAAGTTCCACTTAGATATTTAACGGTGTTATTTTGTACAGTTTATGGACAATGACTTGTACCAAAACACAGAATGGTTGACTGGTGACCTAGACATCGTACATACAGCTTACTTATGCGATAGGTAAAACGTCTAGTTTGCTTTACCAACAAAAATGTATCATATACATGTCAGCTAATGTTGTAGTTCCAAGTTCACTACTGGTCTAAATGAATAATTTGATTGATCCATTGATTCTTTGATTGACAGCCATGATCCATCAATTGTCAATCACCCGTAAGTTTCAAATTCTCAGTTACATAGGATAGTGCACAGATTTCACAATGCCTAGTTTCATACCATAGGTTCAGACCTTTGATTTTTTCTGCATTGACATAGAGGATAGAAATGTGCTCAAATGATGGATTGTTACTGTCAATCGATAAAAAGATTGACCCAAGTTTTCATTTAGACCAGAAGTGCACTATTCATCTCTGTCTTTTATGTAATACAGTCCCATTGCTGGACAGCATTCTAACTAAGCTAATCAAGCTACGATTTATTCTTATTTTCATCTATTAAAAACGAATATTCTGATCGGCTGAAAAAATTATGCTACACGTATTCATACAGTGTGATTAAGCTTTTTCTTTCATACTTCCATGAAAACACAAAATATTCTATTCATCTCTTAACCCTTGTCATGCTGAACCCGGAATATTCCTGCTTTGGTAGGAGGTATAGACATAGATCAGCCTGCACATATGTGCAGTCTGATCTTAGTCTACACCACCTGCTTGTCCCTTTTAAACCAGATTTTTTTTTAGGATAAATCTTCAAAAGAAATATTAACCTACAATTTGTGCTGCTAGTGCTTTTGATCCTTTGATTTTGAAGAAACTTTTACACCTTGTTAAAGTGTAGTCACTTTGGCTAGCAAACAGTCAATTGAAATACCCACCTGTCAGCTGCCATCACAGGTACCCTATTACTGTAAAGCTGTTTCCATCCTGCTTGGCCTGTATTGTTCTGTGAAGGAAGAGAATAATAGGTTATCAGAAAACTATAAGGTAATACTCATTGATCCGATAATCTATTGCGAAATGATAACATTTCAAACTGGTCCAAACTGGAAGAAATTGGTGGATAAAAATTTATATTAAACATATGTGAATTGAAAAATAACTCACACATATGGTGGAAAACATTGTGAGAAAAAAGGTAAAATTGCTTGTCACGAGCAATTTCTTTATTTTCCTGCAATGTTTTCCACTGCTATATTTCTTTAATATGTCAAATGTGGGATTATCTTGTGATGGTTTAAACCTTGTGGAATTTTGCATCCACCAGCAATCACAATCTAGAATTGTCACAACGCAGACAAATACCCCCACCATAGCATTTTCATAACTCAAGTTCACCTTTGACCCACTTTACACCAAAACAATAGGGTACCTGCTTGGGGGGGATGGATTACTTTGTATATAGTTTCAATGTCCTTCATCAAATGACTTATGAGTTAAAACACAAACATTTTTCAATCAAATTTCAATTGTGACCTTGACATCTGATCTATGTGACCCAAAACCAATAGAGCAAATCCTTGGATCATTGGCAACTATGGTATGAAGTTTCATGGTTGTAGGACAATTGGTCAAACCAAAGAGCATGAAACAAAAAAGTCCATGGGTGGACAATCAGGGTGAAACCAATATACCCCTCTTTACTTTTAAGATTGGGGTTATAACAAAAGAGTGACAAAGATAGACAGAATAGAGAAACCATGAAGACTGTTAAATCTGACAATCAGCTTAGATAGCTTTGCCTAACAAAGTGTAATTAGGCTTTAATTTTTATACCAGTAAAAAAACATATCACATTTTCTCCATGTTTTGAAAGAAATCAAACAGGGACATTTGTCTCTCAAGGTATATAATGAATGTGTTGTAGTGTATAAAAGACCACCATCTGTACCAATGATAAGCTGACTTATTCAATGAAAGTCTAAAATAATTTATTCCGTGTTAACCCCTTACCAGACAAATATTCAGACAGGTCCAAAATGAGAGGAGTTGCATACAACGATTTAAAAATTGTGAAATTTTAGGTTTTTTCAAATATCTAAGAAGAAAACAATGTGGAGAATGAAGAAATTACTTGTTAACTAAATTATTTTTAATTAGGGGCGTCAGAAACTGTCGTTATTTGGGAATTGTAATGATTATCCGTCAGTCTGGAGCAATAACTTTTAGATTACCATAATTTTTGTTTTCTCTGCCACTATAACATCACCAAGTGGAAGCCTGGCTGCACCAATTAGAACATCTTTAGATAATTGTTTGTCTCTGTGCCAAGTCTCTACTAGCAAAGGTACCCTATAAATGGTAGAACAAACATTCAATATTTATCTAAACAAACCCCTGGTAAAAAATAACTTAACCCTTGTCATGCTGAATAAAATCTTGTTTAAAATTGCATCAAAATCAAAGGACTGAAATCACTGGAAGCACTAGTTGCATGTCAATATTTAATTTGAAAACTAATTATATGAACAATTTTGACTTGAATTGGACAAACTGGTGGAGTATACTAAGATCAGACTTCACATATGTGCAGGCTGATCTTTGTCTACACCTCCTGCTCAAACAGGAATATTCCGGTTCAGCATGACAAGGGTAAATATTGTGTTATTTACATCTCTATCTAAGGATCATACTTTACAAATTACTGATTACTTTGTGCGAGTTCTTCAATCATTATGGCTATTTACACATAGTCTTTTCTCTCACCACATTAACAGTTATTATTTGATAATCTCATACAATCTTTTAACCCATTACCAACCAGATTTTTTAGACTAGTCAAAATTGAAAGGAGTCGCAGACGACAATTTAGAGATTATGAGATTTCAATTTTTCAACTTTCTCAGTAGAAAACATTGTGGAAAATGAAGAAATTGCTTGTTGCAAGCAATTTCTACATTTTACACGTTTTCCCAAATTGTTTTGCTTGAGGGTTGTTCAAAAGTGTCATTGTGTGGGAATTTCCTAAGTCAAGTTTCAACAAAACAAGATAGGTTCAAAGGAAAAAATGGTATAGACTATAAATCTAACATAAATAAAATTGGTATATATATATTCATCAGAAAAAGTTTGAAAATTTTGGGGTAAAGAAATACTGATACTTTCTTTGAAGATTAAGCTCTAATAGTTGAGAATTGAGCGACATCGATGGTTCAGTGCAAAACAGTTGTAACTGCCTATATGTCTATAGGCAGATACAACTGTGCTGAATTATCAACATGCTCTTAGACAAACCCAAGGAAATTGATTGAATGGTGATTAGCACCACTTTTAACAGTATTTAAGTCATATCGCGGCAGCTGGAGCAACTAACAGTGGATTCCTGGTATTTCTCACACCAGTACTACCACTACATCCTTTCCTAGCCTCAAGTTGCTATCCCACTAAAGTTTACGCTTATCCACCCATTGGTGAGAGACAAATATCAGAAAGAATATGTGCCGCCGCAAAACCATGACATCCCATGATTGAAGATTAGGAGTCTGACGCGCTACCAACTGCTCTACAAACCTGAGGAAAGTTTCCTGTATTTGTTGTATATTACAGGCAAAATCAAATGCACAAAATGACTGGGGCAGGAGGACCTCTGACCCTTTTCTCATCTCTACTGGTGGGTGTGTAAGTATGGGGGCTGCACTCCCGAAAAATGGGTAGGTGTACCTGTTTGAAGATTTGCAACAAATAAACTATGTTGTAAGTAACATGCATTAAAGCAAAGTCACAAAATTATTATCAAAGAGGAAATTTTCATAAATGTCAGGCTGACTTAACCCATTCGAACACAGAGACGCTATTGGATGCCCCTCAAGAAAAACAATTTGGAAAACATTGTGTAAAATGAAGAAATTGCTTGTAACAAGAAATTTCTTCATTTTACACAATGTTTTCTATCTAAAAAGTTGAAAACATCTGAAATTTCATGTACTTTAAATTGTTGTCTGTAACCTCTTTCCATATGGACCAGTCTCAAATTTTGTTGTCTGGTAATGGGTTAAGGCAAAATCAAAGCATTTAATAGAATTTTATGGAAGAGGTTCAATATTCTGTTTATCTCATGTTACAGTCAATCTTAACCCTTTCCTGTTTAATCCCTGGTTTTTACGTCCCTGTAATTCTATAATTGAGAAAACATTGCAGAAAAAAAGCATTTTCTTCTTTTTCCACTTCATTTTCTATCATACTGAATGGGTTATTGTTAAAATTAAATCCACTTTAAATTTTGGTCTGCAAAACCTTTGAATTTGGACAGATCTAAAGTTTTTGAAACCAGGAAAGGGTTAAGCAACCACAAGGCATAACATGAAAGGAGATGCTTAACCTATTACCAGACAACAAAATTTCACACTGGTTCAAGTTGAAATGAGTTGCAGATTAAAATTTATAGTTCATGAAATTTTATATTTTTTCAACTTTCTGAGTATTCTGAAAAGATTGTGTAAATGAAGAAATTGCTTGTTTCAAGCAATTTCCTAATTTTACACTATGTATTCCCAATATTTAGTTTTTCTTGAGAGGCCTCAAAAAGCAGCATGGTGTGGGAATTGGTAAATAAAGTGGTGGTTGAAAACAAAAGACAAATACTTCAATTCCCAGCCCCAACCCCCTTCCTAGATATATATCACCACCCTATCATTTTTCTTGAATTCTTCGAAAACTTTAGTGATTATTAACAGTTTACTGTTGGTTATCTTTGCTACATCGGCTTTTTTCCCACTTGACCCGTGTCAGGCTTAGCACAGAATACTCTTGTTTTGACAGGAGGTATAGACAAAGATCAGCCTGCATATATGTGCAGTCTGATCTTATTCACACCACCTGCTTGTCCCGTTTAAGTCAGCATACTTGTTTAATAACCCATTACATCCCAATCACACTTTTTGTTATATCTGCAAAAATAGTTCTGGAAAACATGGAAAATGAAGAAATTGCCTGTTACATGCATTTTCCACAATGATTTCTTCCCAGAATGCCAGTAATATTGAAAATTCTGTCAACTTAATATTGACATCTGTTACTTCTTGGATTTTGGACCAGTCGAAAATTTCATTGTCTGGTATTGGGTTATCGACCATTGACCTATGTCACTCCAAAACAGTAGGGGATATCATTGGTTTATTGTAAGAAGTTTCACCGTTGTAGGTCAATTGCATCTAGAGTAAGATCACAGAAAAAAAAGTCTATTGATGGACAAACAGATGGATAGACAGTTAGGATGATACAATAACAATACCTCTTTTTTTTGAAATATGAATATTTAAGATGATGCAGTTTCATGTCAGGGTAAAATGATACGAAAATAAATAGCATGGTACCTAAGAAAGACAAACTGTGTTGTATTACTGTCTGTACATCTAACACTCCGTAAATCTATAGAGAATGAGAAATGATGTGACTGTGGGGGAATGACAACTTGATGTTGGGTGGTGGATGTCCCTGGGGAAGGGCTCAAGTTCTGGGGCTGACAAGGGGCTCCATGATGGGGGAGAGGAGGTTTAGAGACCACTGTCTTTACTTTGGTCTGTTCCTCATCTGATGTCTTCTTTTCTGTAAAATATCATGAAAATCGCTTCATTCAGAAAATGTGGAAATATGAATACAAATATACAAATTGTTTTATTTTCACTGCAAGGTACCTGGTAAGGTGACTTAGGTCTAGGTTATTTTTCAAATGCAAATCATGGACATTTTAATTAACAAGGATTGAACAACACTAACTCTACTCCGTTTAGACAAACTTAAACTAGAGTGAATTGAGAAAACTATTCACTCTTATCTCAAAAGATACCCTGATATCAGTACAGTATCAATCTCAAACACTCAATCCATGTGTTGACAAGGTTTTGACAACACTAACCCAACTTCATTTAGACTTCAACTTCAAAAGACATACCCACCTATTGGTGCAGCTATGATTTACTTATTAATATCATAGCCTGGATTGGCAGTTTGACAGTACTTTTCAATCAGTTTCAAGCTTCAGAATTAACTTACACACACATGTTTTACACTTTATTTTTTTTTCCTCAAAAAAGTATATGTTTTACAGAGGATATATAAACAGAACTTATATCACTTGGAGTCTCAAATTGCCTTGCCATTTACCCATTATCACAAAATCACACATTTGACATGCTGAGGAAAACAGCTGTCCAAATACTGTGGTTACTAGTAACAAGCATTTTCTCCTTTTGTCACAATGTTTTCTACCATAATTGTCTTTTATTTTTCTAATTTTGATGTACTTTTACTGGTAATTGTTGTCTGCAATTTCTTCCAATTTTGACTTAATCAAAATTTGTGATCTGTTTATGTTGATTGTATGGACAACAGTAAAACAATATCCCTCTCCACCTCCCCATCTTTAGATGCGCAGGCATTTTTGCTGCAGCTTATTTCAATTAGGACCTGTCTAAAATTTTGTTTGACTCTTACGGGATTCGAACCTACCCGGATATGTAAAATTTTGTTGCCTGATAATGGGCTAAATGCAGTGGCTGATGTACCTAACCATGGCTTACTGTCATTTCTCACACTAGTATCACAACTACATTCTATACCAGTCACCAGCTGCACATCCCAATTAGCTACACAACTTATCATATGCTTACTGGTGATAGACAATGATATATCTTGCAGTAACTTTAGTCAAATGTTGGAAAGAATGTTGGCCATGTTGGGTTCAAACTGATGACCAAAGAATTGAGAGCACAGTGCATAAGCAACTAAGTTTACTTGACTCAGCAAGGGTTATCCATTTCCATACAGTGGATGCTTCTCAAGAAAAAACAATTGGGAAAACATTGTGGTAAATGAAGAAATTGCTTGCAACAAGCAATTTCTTCATTTTCCACAATGTTTTCTACCTAGAAAGTGTAAACAATCTTATATTTCATAAACTTTGGATAAGTGGTAGCTCACTCTGCTTGTCTTCCTCTAAACTGCTGACATTTTCATGAGTTCCTTGCTCAAAATCATCCGCATACTCCCCGTCCTCCTCGGGCTGAGGGTGTATAGGTGAGGGAAGCTGTTTAGTGGGCTCTGCTTTACCCTCTGTCTTTGTTGGAGTTGCTGATCCTTGGGTTTTGGGTTTGGATCGGTTCACTGGGGACTCTGAGGCGGGTCCTCTAATAGGAGAGTGTTGCCCCTCCTTCACTGGAGTTCTCATAACCTGGTTACATTGAAAATTTGTAAGTGAAACAATCATGTACAATACACACATAATCTGATCATAACTTGATATTTAACCCATTCCCTAACAACAAAAATATAGACTGGTTCAAATTAAAAGAGGTTGCAGATGACAAAACAAAGTTGATTTAATTGAAAAAATATGGGCTACATGAGATAGAAAACATTGTGAGAAAAGAAAAAATTGCTTGTTACATGTAATTCATTCTTTTCTTAAAAGGTTTTCTATAGCAATATTTCTTCAGCAAGTAAAAAAAGCAGGATTGTGTGCAAATAGATTAAACTGAAGACCAACCCTAAATAAATCTTATTGAAACATGGCCATGAATGTTATCAAAATTAACAAGTCTACACATTCTGACAAAAAGTCACAGAAATTCATACAAGTTTTGTGAGATCAATTACGTAAGAATTTATGCAACAATTTTTGACCTGTCACACAAAGAGAGACCATTGGAGAATAGCAAAATGTTTTGACCCTTATCAGTCTGCGCTGACTGCACAGACTGGCTAAGGTTCAGAGTTTTTTGCTCTTGGAAAAATTCATCAGGACAATGATTATCAGATCCTTTAACCCAATACCACACGACAAAATTTTAACTGGTCCAAATTGAGAGAAGTTGCAGACGACATTTTCAAGTTGGTTTAATTGAGAAAGCCTTTGCTTTTTAGGGCTGTTACAAGCAATTTCTTAATTGTCCAATATGTTTTCTCAAGCTGTTTCCTTGTATGGTTTAGATATGGAAAGAAGTGGATTGTTGATTGAAGCATGAACACCAAGTCCTACCATGTCTTCCTTGCGTAGCACGACAGACACGCCCACTACTGGTAGTAAACTTCCTGGTACTGCAGGCAACTGTTGTTTGGCACGGTTTGGTGGTATCAACTGTAAACAAAATAATATTTAACCCATTCCCCCACAACAAAATTTTAGACTGGTCAAAATTGAAAGAAGCTGCAGACAAAATTTCAAGCCAATGGAATTTTAATTTTTTCCTTCTTTTTGGGTAGAAAACATTGAAAATGTGGAAAATTGCTTGTAATAAGCAATTTCTTCATTTTCAACTATGTTTTCCAAAGTTATTTTTCCTTGGGGGTGTTTAAAAGCGTCATTGAGTGGGAATGGGTTAAGCCTTTATATGACATTCAAACAATTTCACATGGGCGTGAATCGACAACACTCAGCAGCCTGGAAAGCCACACAGTGCTTTTAGAAAATTCATTGAGCATCTAAAGAAACTTTGAGAAGGTAATGGATGCACAGTCTGATCTGAGTCTGAACTTAATCCTTTCCTATTGAATCCCTGGATTTTGTGTCCCTGCAATCTTATAATTTAGAAAACATTGTAGATAAAGAAGAAATTGCTTGTTACAAACAATTTTTTCATTTTCCACAATGTTTTCCCAACTGTTTATCTTGAAGGGATCTAAAAGTGCCTTTGTGTGGGAATGGGTTATTCCCCTTTTTGGGGGGGAGGGTACTGTTTTGGGATGGAACCAACCTAACCCAAGAATTATGACCATGTCACTACTTTAACCACTTCCAAAAAGCACAGTGAGTGATCATAATAGAGGGATTGTACAGAAGTTCATTAAATAATCAAGATTTCATATAACTGCCTATAAGTACCTCAGTGGTCTTTGAAATATTATTGTGTTTTTGATTTACTTTACCTCAAATGATCCCTCCACAGACACTGGTTTCATATAAATCTCTGTACTATTCTTCTTTACAAGAGTATTCAAAGGGACCTCTGCTCTGCCGAGTGACTGTTCTCCACAACACAAGTGGACCTGAAAAATAAAGTGAAAACGATTGAATCCTTATAAATATTTGTATTACAAAATTTAACATGTGTTGAAATTAAGAAAATACACATTTAACACTAGGTTTATTTTCAAAAATAAACATTCTGATATAATGTTGAGATTGTAAGACATTGTGAGGAAACAGAAAAGTGTATGTAATGAGTACACTCTTTATAACTAACTAATTTGTTTATTTGTATGGGGTATAATGCCATTTTCAACAATACTTTAGTTATATTGCAGAAGCCGATACACTTACCCATAGCTTCCTGTCATTTTTCACAACTGTATAAACATATCATTTGATCTTATCCAACGGAAGCTCATCCCATTTAGGGACATCACTTAACATTTGCCAATTAGCTAGAGATAAATGGCACATGTCACAATGACTTTTGTCATATGTTAGTAAAAAAATGATGGCAACTCAGTTTGAACTCACAACTCCAGGAATGAGAGAACAGTATGCTACCAAGTGAGCTAACCCTTTTCTGTTTCAATCGGGAATTTTACATTGCTGTTATTCTATACTTGAGAATACATTGTTGAAAAAGGAGAAATTTGTGGAAAAAGAAGAAATTGCTTGTGACAAGCAATTTCTCTCTTTTCCACAATACTTTCTACCACATAGGATGATTTCCTTTCAAAATGCCTCTAATTTTCAATGTTGTCTTCAACAACTTTTAATTTGGACCAGTCTAAATTTTTTTAAAAACAGGAAAGGGTTAAACTGGATCAGCTTACTAGAACAACAAATTTAGATCTTTTCACAAAGATTCGATCTTAAACTCCGAATCTTTGTAAAATTGTGAACAAAAATCATTTTAACTACTCCATAGATAAAAACATAAGTACCTGAATCCCTGGTTGACTGGACAAGAACATCCTAACTGCATCTACGCTTGACCGTAATCTCACACTTGCTCTTTCTGCAGGAAATGTTGGATTGATGAGGTCATGGAATACCTCATTTGTCACATCATTACCAAATAAGGAAAAGTAGAAGAAATAACCACCTCCTGGTGGCAATGGCTGGGTACTGGGAATGAGCTGTTAGTTAATGGAGACAAATAGGAGGTCAAACAATGTAATTCAATTCTTTGACCCAGAATACCCCTGTTTGGGCACAAAATATACACAAAGATCGGCCTGCTCATATGTAAAATCCAATCTTAGGCTTCACTCCCTGATTGACAAGAAATAGCTGAATCACTGGCCATAACCTCTGTACTGCAACTAGGCAATTCATTTGAAATATCAAACAAAATTAATTGTGTCCAAAAAATATGGTAGACATAAGGCAAAGGCAAAATCTAATATGTAGTAGGTGGTAAACCAAAATGCCATAACAAAAGCTTAACCCTTGTCATGCTGTATAAATAACCTTACTGAAATGCTATAAAATCAAAGGCTGAAAGCACTGATAGAACTGTTTGTTCATAAATCAATATTTCTTTTAGAAATCAATTTTATTAGTAACTCTGGCAGGAAAGTACAAGCAGGAGGTGTAGACCTAGATCAGACTGCACTCATGCGTAGGCTGATCTTGGTCTAAACCTCCTGCTCAAACCGGAATATTCCGGGTTCAGCAAGACAAGAGTTGATATGAGCTGTAGTAACAATGTTTAACCCATTACCACTCACTAATGCCTTTTGAAGCCCCTGTAAAATCATACTAAAGAAAAACATCTCCTTTTCCCACCATGTTTTCTACCAAAATCAGTCATTATTTTTCAGATTGAACAACTCTGCAGGAAAAGTACGAGCAGGGGGTGTAGACCAAGATCAGACTGCACTTATGTGCAGGCTGATCTTGGTCTACATCTCATGCAAAACCGGAATAAACCGGGTTCAGCATGACAAGGTTAATATGTAACTCATACTTCTTGTAAAAGTTCAGTTGGCAAGGCCAGCAATCAATGAATTATATTGTTCTTTTCAGTCTATAACTAAGATATAAATACATAAATACATAGTTTTACAACATTTCATTTCAAATATTTCTGTATTCCTCACCTGGGCAAGGTTTGAAGCAGTTGCTATGGTTACAGAGAGAACAAAATGATCTGTACATTGTTTAGGTGGCCCAAGCTGATAATATCCCTCGTCCTCGTTTAAAACAGGCTTTAGGAACTTTGTGTCAACATCTTTAGAGGGGGCGTCTTCTACCACTGTAACAGAAACCAATTAACCCTTTCCTGTTTTATGAAATTTTAGACTGGTCCAATTTGAAAGAGGTTGCAGACGACAATGAAGAATGAATGCAATTTGAAATCTGACCATCCTATGTGGTAGAAAACATTGTGGAAAAAGGAGAAATTGCTTGTTACAAGCAATTTCCCTTTTTCCTCAATGTTTTCTCAAGTATAAAATCACAGTGACGTAAAATTCCAGGTTTGTCCAGGAAAGGGTTAAATACAAATTTTTAGATTGTGCCTTTCCAGAGAAAAAACCTAGATATTGACAAACTTTTGTAATATGTCTGGTATTGCAGAAGGAATTCATTTGAAACTCGGAATACATATCAACCAATAATGGCTGTCAATCAAAGTATCAATTGACCAATCAAATTATTCTTTTAAACCGGAAAACAACTTCTCAACTCAGACATTGGCAGACATTTTTGTGATATACTTTAATTGGTTACGTGGCTGAAACATCGTCACTACAGCCTACAAGATCTGAAACATCGTAACTACAGCCTACAAGATGTAGTTATGAAGCTAAGGTCGCAAACGAAACTTTTTTGTTGCATGTCACTGGACATAAATTTTGCAAAATAAAGCCATTCCCTATGAAATCATAGCTTCCTGTAGGAGTCAGTGGGTATAGCCAGAAAGGTCAGTGTTCAAGGCCAGCAATCCTTTAACCCATTATTATACAAGAATTTCTTTAGACTAGTGTAAATTCAAAGAAATTGCAGAAGACTATTCAATATTGTTGGAAATTTAAAAAACACTTGTATTTCCTTGTCCCCGGACAAGTTGGGCCTTGGAAAATGTACTTGTCCATAAGCAGGAAAGCCCATGTCAGACAAGTCTGGCATGAAATTCCAAACCTCGGGTGAACCCGTTACCTCGCATCAACAAGAACGTAAGTGGACAGCAACTCTTGACTATTCTGAGTGCAGATACTAACAGCAAATAAAAGTCAACATTTGGAATAATTCCACTAGATGAATGTCAAAATAGTGAGTATTAATTTTGTTAAATTATGACTCTGAATACAAGTCTTAAAATTTCTTATCATTAGCTTAAGAAGTAAGAATGTTGAAAATTTGTGCACTTACAATTTTAATCAAAAATGGTTAAAAACTCCACAAAAATTTTTAACCAAGAATTCCGAAGTTGTAAAAGAGTCAAATTCCACTAAAATGAACGTCAGGATAATGAACCTTTGCCTTGTGGATGGTATGATAGTCATAAAAACAAATGCAAAGTTTTAGACCATAGCATCATGCCAACCAAAAGGCCAGCATCCTTGTGACTGGAATGTCATCCCTATTCTTACGAGTAGTGGGGCTAAAAATAAGTCAAAATACTAGTCTAAATTGAAAGAGGTTGCAGACCACAATTCAAAGTGCATAAATTCTTTCTTTTTTGTCCATTAGGGAAAGACCATAGATAATGAAGCAATTCTACCAAGAAGCAATTTCTTCATTTTCCACAATGTTTTCTAAAGCTTTTTTTCATGTGAGATGTAAATGGGCAGGATTGTGTGATAATGGGTTATTAAGTACTTACATCTGGCAGGTGCCTCCTTAGCTTTGAAGCTAGTGTTGACTGGATCACTTTTGTCCTCTTCCACATAGATGGACAATCTGACTTCAGGCTTTGTCTTGTGGTATTTACCCAGCAGTAAGGGATACCATTTGGAAGTCTATCAAAAAATTAAACATACAAATTGTTTATTATTCATGAAAACCCGACCAAGTGATAAATACCCAACAATGGCTCTATGTCACTCAAAAAATATTCTGTAACTGTAATAAAACCATTAATGTTTCTCAAAAAAGGGCCATGACTCTAAGAAAATAAATGTAAAGTAACCAAAATAGAAGATGCACAGTTTTGCTTGATACTGACTAGTACGAGTCAAATCCATTTAGTAGATCAAGACAAAATGAGGGGATAAGATTTTTAAACAAAGGGCAATAGCTCTGAGAAAAATAAAAAGAATGTAACCAATATAAAATTTTTGCACGTCTTTTTTGATACCCCAAGTGTGTGAAATTCGAATCAAATCCATCAAGCAGTTTGGGAGAAAATGGGCAGACAAGAAAAATCCACAGACCAATAGATTGACTGGCTAACAAGATGGCTCCTACATATCTCCAAACAGAGTTTTAGGGGGTATATAGATGAGCGATTATTCAATTACAGGGTTTTCATTAGTACCCAAAAGTCAAGAGTCATTGACCCTTGGGCCAAAATTTCCAAGAGTCAAATTGAAATCCCAAGAGTCAAAATGCGATATTCCCCCCAACCCCCAACCCCTGAGCAATTTAGAAAAAAAAAGCTTAAAAGCTTGTTAGCAATGGTGCCTTAAAAGTGATTGTATGTGTTTTTTTTTTTCATCAATGGTGCCTTAAAATAAACATTTCTCCAATCTGACAGTAGCAGGGTTTTCATTAGTACCCAAAAGTCAAGAGTCATTGACCCTTGGGCCAAAATTTCCAAGAGTCAAAATTGAAATCCCAAGAGTCAAAATGCGATATATTCCCCCCCCCCCCCCGAGCAATTTAGAAAAAAAGCTTATAACTTTTTAAGCAATGGTGTCTTAAAGTGATTGTATGTTTTTTTTTTTTTTGGTTTTTTTTTTTTTTGTTTTTGTTAGCAATGTTTTTTAGCAATGGTGCCTTAGAATAAACTCTGTCTCAGATTGAAACATTTCTCAAATCTGACAGTATTCTATTTTTAGTATAAGTTAAATTTTAGGGAAAGTTTAGGATTTATACATATTATTAGTTTGAATCAGTTTTAGAAAATCTCAAGAGCACTAAGAGGATCAAATTGTTTTAATTTCTTATAAAAAGAAGTGCCGATCTTATGCACGAAAACCAATGACATTTCTTGGGCAATATTTTCTTTGGTTTCACTGTACTTCTTGATTATATTCTGTGAGCTTTTTATTAAAGAAATAGCAAATAAGTAAATTACAATAGGATTAGAACTCTGAAAATGGGTTTCATCATTAATTTCACAGGTGTCAAGTACCTGTCAATGACGATCGCCGATGCATGTTCATCACTGGGAAGTGTTAATTGCCAATCAAGCTTGGTGTTATCCTTGATGGGGTGTATATTTTCATAATCAATTAACCATTTTCCAATCATTTTGGCACACTTATGATGACCCTTGACGCATGGCTGATAATTTTCGAGAGTCAAAATGACGCACAGTGACAAATTTCCAAGCGTCAAAATTGCATTTTTTTGAATTTCTGTGCGTCAAAACCCGAGGTCTCGGGTCAAACGAAAACCCTGAGTAGGCCTATTCTATTTTCAATATAAGTTAAATTTTAGGGAAAGTTTAGTATTTATACATATTATTACTTTGAATCAGTTTTAGAAAATCTTAAAAGCACTAAGAGGATCAAATTATTTCAATTTCTTATAAAAAGAAGTGCCGATTTTATGCACGAAAACCAATGACATTTCTTGGGCAATATATTCTTTGGTTTCACTTTACTTCTTGATTATATTCTGTGAGCTTTTTATTAAAGAAATAGCATATAAGTAAATTTCAGTAGGATTAGAACTCTGAAAATGGGTTTCATAATTAATTTCACAGGTGTCAAGTACCTGTCAATGACGATCGCCGATGCATGTTCATCACTGGGAAGTGCTAATTGCCTATCAAGCTTGGTGTTAAAATTGATTGGGTGTATATTTTTATAATCAATTAACCATTTTCCAATAATTTTGGCACACTTATGATGACCCTTGACGCATGGCTGATAATTTTCGAGAGTCAAAATGACGCACAGTGACAAATTTTCAAGCGTCAAAATTGCATTTTTTTGAATTTCTGTGCGTCAAAACCCGAGGTCTCGGGTCAAACGAAAACCCTGAATTACATTTCATAAAATGAATAATCAAATCTTCATTCATTGGACAATTTCATATTAGCATTTAGATTTACAGCCTAAACAATAAAATAGAAAAAAAAGTACCCCAGATTATATCACATGCTGAAAAAGTTTTTATTCTAACAAATTATCAAAGTGTTCTTCTTTAAATATGCATGCAGCCATGCACTGTAAAATTATTCTTGTCCATAATCCCTTTGAATTTTAATATACCACAAGACGACAAAATCATAGACTGGTCCAGTTGAAAGAAGTTGAAGACAACAATTTAACCCATGTCATGCTGAATTAAATCCTAACCTAAATTTGCACTTCAATCAAAGGCCTGAAAGCAATGGGAGCAATAGTAAAGGGTAAAAAATTATAAAGTATAACAAGCAATTTCTTCATTATCCACAATGTTTTCCAAAGCTTTTATATTGAGGGGTGTTTTAAAGCTTCATTGTATGGGAATTTGAAATAGTTATAGAAAACTTTGTGTGAAAAGGAGAAAATACCTGTCACAATCAAATTCTCCTTTTCTCACAATGCTTTGTCCTATTTGGCACCTATTTTTCAATTTTAGCGCAATTTTAAATGCTATCTGCAACTTCTTTTGATTTGGACTGGTCTAGAATTTTTGTCATCTAGTAATGGGTTTGAATCAGTTTAATGATTTTTCCACTATACTTTCTGAAGACATTTCTGTTTTAATTTTATAAAGTACTTGATAAGCTAGAAAATAATATGAAGTAATGAGAAGTAATGAGAAATTGCTCTTAATAAGCAATTTCTCCTTTACCAAATGTTCAACAGCTATTTTTTCTGAGTATGTCAAAACACTGGATTGTTTGGAAAGGGGTTGTAATTTCAGTCTGCAACTTTTTTTTTCAATTTGGGCTAGTTTATAATGTTTCTATGAGTAACAAACCTGTTTATTGTGCGCAGATCGCAAATCAAGAACCACATAACCGATGGCTTCCCTTGTCGAGGTTGAGGAATCCACCGCATAACACCGAATCTTAATTGACGTTCTTTGAAGTCTGTGTTGTTGTAAACCCTTTTTATCCAGCTCCCATGCAAGTTCCTGGGTAAAGTCTGGGTTCTCTATGTGATCTACAGCATCTGTTGAGATTAGTTCCCCATCAAAACGAGCCTCTGCCACAATCTTGTGCCTTGGTCGTTTGGGAAATCTACGACCTGAAATGTAAAATAGATTTTGTAAGAAAATGCCTCTTGCAATATGTTGTGAGATGTTTTATTTTGCTGCATCATTTATAAGTATGGCATTTTTGCCAGCCATTTTCAGCAAGTGTAAAAGTTTGAGTAAATCATAAGCAATTTTGAGTTTGGGCTATAATGTTTCTAGGCTGTTTTCACTGGTTGCTAGAAGTTCTATGTTACAATTTACCAGTACCTCCCTTTAATTACACTCAAGTAGTTCATAACACTGGTTATATTTTGGTCTTGGTATGTGATCTTGGTAGTAATTGGCAATGTTAAGTTTTTGGGTTAAGTTTTACAGACAGACAGACAGACAGACAACTGTAAAACATTATGCCCCACATCGAAAGATCGGGGCATAAAGATTTTGCAATTAATTTGATCTTTAAAACTTCTCTCTTCTTTTTCAAGCAAAAGGTCCCTTATCAAAAGATCTACTATTTCTCTCTCCTCCCTCTCTTGGTTTTTCTTCCTTTCTTTCATCTTCCTTTTTTACTTCTTTTCTCTATTCCTTCCTTTCCTCCTCACATTCTTTTTCTCTCTGTCCGTGGTATGTGTGTGTGTCTTTTGTCTGTAGATTTTCCCTATCTGTCTTAGTTTGTCTTTCTCAATGACTCTCTCTCTCTCTGCAGCCGTCATAGCGCAGTCGGTAGCACATAAGACTTCCAATCTTCAATCATGGGATGCCATGGGTTCGATCCCCGTCGGCGGCACATATCCTCCAAGACATTTGTCTCTCAAAAATGGGTGGATAATCATAAACCTAAGTGGGATAGCAGCTGGAGTCTACGAAAGAATGTAGTGGTAGTACTGGTGTAAGAAATACCAGGAATTCATTGATAGGTGCTCCAGCCACCGCTATATGGCTGAAACAATGTTAAAAGTGGCGTTTAAACCCCATTCATTCAATCAATCTCTCTCTCTCTCTCTCTCTCTCTGTCTACCCCATCTCTCCCCCTCTCTCTCTAGTTTAAGAGATGTTTAAAGACAAGACAAAATTGTGGAGAGATGGGAGAATATATAGAGTCAAACATAGAGGGACACAAGAACAGAGAGAAAGACAGAAAGGCAAAATTGTAATGTGCAGAGCTTATATACAAAGCCTATCCATTCAGAGAAAAGGATCCTAGACCCTAAGTAGGTTGACTCTGTCTTATATAGACTACCATTAGTCATATGACTCTCTGGATGTTTCTAATTTTGCATATCAAATACCTCCCCTGAAACTGTTACATTACTCTCCCCTCATAGAAGACTTGTCCTGAGTCTTGAAGATCCATGGGTAAGGCAAATTTGGTCTGGCAGTAATTATTGTCCCTTTGCAGCCACCAAATGTAACATGCAGAGCTTGTAGACAGAGCCTTTCCATTCAGAGTAAAGGATCCTCAATCCTAAATGGGTTGACGCTGTCTTATATAAACTTGCTTCTGGGAGTATTGCAGGTTTATTAATATCATGGTATTGGGAAACCCAAATGACTTAATAACAATACTTACCCATTGTTTGTTTATGTAAATTGATTCATAACCCAAAACTTGGTTGATATTCTTTACAAAACAAAGTCTAATATACATTTTCCAGATGAGCAAATTCAATTTTTAGTAAAAATCATTAAATTTCACTCTGTAGAATTAATATCCTTATCCCTCTTCCTGATCAAAACTAAAGAAAATATCAAATCACTTCAGTTTTTTAACAAAAATTTGCCGCATGGTTCAATTGGAGTTGTGGTCATCGGAGATGATTATTGCTGCCATGTGATGACCCTACTTCTTGCAAACACATCAGTCAAAAATAGGTCATAATTTGAGGCTCCTTACGGGGTAAATTTGTCCCTGTTTTTACTCAGCAAAAATAGCTATATTAATTGGTTGAAATTTTGAATGTTTTTCACGATTTTTATCATGTTTTGTTTAGATGTGTAGGTCCATTACAGCAGCAGAATGTATTTTTGTTTCCAAATGATAAAGTGAATGTGGTAGGAATATAAGTAAACAGAAATGCAAGGTAGACAAGTTTGAATACATAAAGCATTACACTCATGTTGAATATGAACTTGCTTTACTTAGTGTTTTAATTATCATAGTTACATCTGAGAAGTTAATTTGTCCAATTAAGTTCAGTTTTATATATTATGAAACATAATGCTCCATTCTTAAATGTTACAGCAGCAGGAACATTTGTATCCCTTTGAAGGCCCAATCTGATTACCGTGACACTTAGGTAATCTCCTTTGAGGGACGTCAATGCACGTTGTCTTCAAGGCAATTCCATTAAGTAGTACCTTCATGACATCAGGTTGAACACTTTTGTCAACGATCAGTTACATACCGGAATAGTTTGAGTGAAAATACCATCTCTGCTGATAATATTTATCTGTAACCGGACAATAGCCCCTCCAGACAAAAGCTCCCTCTATGTTTTTTGACAAGGCGGACATTTTAATTGAATAATATTTCGGTGCCCAAATTTTACTGATTAAATACTTTTGCATATTTCCGTGCTAAAGACTCCATAAAATTTGTATTCTAGTAAATGTCATGGTAAAGGCAAAGAGCAGCTTTTCCCCCAGTACTACCATGTTTCTTTAAAATGGACCTTGTGTCAACTTCAACTTTTTTATGTTTGAAGCCCGCTGGTAATATGTTGTCCTTCCTGACCCTCAGACATAAATCCGACTTAACAAGCTAGAATATGATGAATGTTAGCTGTATTATTACCCTATACATATGATCTTATCTTTTTTATGATTCATGTTGTTGGTACGAGACCAAAACATTGTAGCTACAGTTTTGCATGAGCTGTATTTACAAAGAATCAATCGCCAGTAGAATTAGTGTACATCATTTATTATTATCATTATTATTTTTACAAACTTTTTATACGAATTGAAGTAGATTATTTTCATGTTTCCTGACACACTTTTTCACAATCTTATCTAGACAGTGTATAAGTTTACACAGCTTTCTAAGGTCCAGACACGGTAACGATGATGATCGCCTAGGGTGGACTGTCGCGCATGAAATCCGACTGCGCAAAAATTATCTTAAATTTTAGTTGATTTCAGTCATGATGTTCCTACACATTGGCTGTACTCTTTTATGGCCACGTATGAAATGATAATGGAATACTCACACCAATTTCATTAACTCTGCATAATTGAAAGTAATGGGCCCAGCATGCCTTGTACATTTACATTTGTAATCTATTTTAGAAAGGGGTTTTTTGTCTGCAGTAGTAAACAATGAAGGGGATAATGTCTGCCCTACTAATATCATGAAGGGGATTTTGTCTGCCCTAACAAAATGAGGGAGGGGCTAATGTCTGACCTATTAAATTTAGGAAGGGATAATGTCTGCCTTGTCAAAACACATAGAAGGGGATATTGTCCGGCGTGCACTCATGAGACATTAGCTTGTGACAATATCAACAATTTTATCAATTTTTTTTTCAGTAATTTGCATGATGATAAAACATAACTGTTTTACTATTGTAACGATAATTCAATACAAGATTCTGAAACTTTTTCAAGCATGGACTTGTTTGTAGTGAAAACTTGGTAAAATCGAGTTGAAATTTTTGCATTAGCTAAGTTTCGATTTAAAAATTACCTTCTAAGACGGAAACAACAACGAGTAATTTATCTTTCTCCACCATCACCTTTGTTGAAAACTAATCGGAAATGGAATATACAGTTAGATATATTTTTTCATCTGAACAATTTTAAAAACAGCCGCCATATTTGTGTATACCAAAACGAAACCGGAAATGACGTTGAAATTGTCTTAAGGATTCAGAGCCAATTTCTTGAAGAATCCTTTAAAAAACAACATTTTTGGATTTACTAATTATTTCAGGCGATCAATGGTGTAAAGCAGTCTTATTTTTGACACTTGATATCTCATTTTTTATTGATGTTTACAAAATAAGACGCACCGCCTGGTTACGAGAAACTTGACTTGCGCATTGCGAGTCGACCTTATCACGCTATTCCGGTTATAAATTGGTTTGACAAAAATAATCCAAAGAGCAATTGCTTTTCAAGAATTCAATATAGTTTTCCTCAATTTCTATTTAACGAAATTTGTTAGATTTTAATATACGAAAGGTGAACAAGTGAAGAATTTCTATACATTCTTGAGGATTCAATTTGACATATATTAATATTTTTACTAAAAGTAGTTCTGTGATGGACAGCTGAGGCAAAAATAAAAGAAAGAGGAACCTGATCGTAGAAAAATTCAAGGATGTAACTCTTCTTGTGCTTTTTGTTAAAATGAATCATATCAAATGTATCTGGCATTGGTAGATTTGTGATATTTTTGTGTATCTAATGTTTAATATTGTCAAGTTATGTGAAATCGAAGTCATGAACATAAATTCAGTGTGTGTACCCCACCACACTGTGAGCATTACAGTTATTTTAAGTTCCATATTGGTAAAACCTGTGTGATATTATGCATAGTGCGAAAAAGGAAATAGAAAGACAAGAAGAGAGCAACTCAAGACGGAAATCATCAGGGCGATCAAGTATGCACGGACAAAGTCGGCAGTCAGGATCCGGGAATTCAGGGGTGCTTATGGTTGGACCCAATTTCAGAGTAGGGAAAAAAATTGGGTGTGGAAATTTTGGAGAGCTTAGACTAGGTGAGGATGAGTGGGCCCAATCAGCTGAATTGAAAATAAGCAACGTTAGGAACCAGACAGGTTGTTTCTAAACTGTTTAAAACCCATCAGCCTGGTTTTCTGATTTTTTTGTATATCAATCAAGACATACATCAAAGGGTCGAGGTAAAATCTCTGTTGCAGTATCATTAGATAATTAGAGATACTAAATAAAATTCATGCACTTAAACAAAACTTTATTTTTTCAATATAGCCGTCATAGTGCAGTTGGTAGCGCGTCGGACTGTCAATCTAAAGGTCCCGGGTTCAATCCCCGACGGCGGCACTCATCCTTTCTGACTATATGTCTCTCACCAATGGGTCGATAATCGTAGACCTATGTGAGATAGCAGCTGGAGGCTAGGAAGGGATGTTATGGTAGTACTGGTGTGAGAAATACCAGGATTCCATTGTTAGGTGCTCTAGCCGCCGCGATATGACTGAAATACTGTTAAAAGCGGCGTTAAACCCCATTCAATCAATCAATCAATTATTTTTTCAAAGATGATTGGCTTTGTTTCAAGCAATATTTCCTTCTTACAACGTTTTCACTATTGCACATTTTGTTGTCAGGTGACATGAATCCGGGTCTGTTTGCCCTAAAACACGTTCGCCCTAGGTACTTTTCACCCTTATTCCCGTTCGCCCCGGGTCTGTTCGCCCTATTTTTCAATTTCATTATCATCATGAGCTGCCCCAATAAAAAAATTCTTGTAAATATTTATTTTTCCTTTCAGAGATGTTTAGGTTATGTAAGGTAGTTCTTTCAACTCATATTCAGATAAAATTTCAGATGTTACTAATGACAATTCAAAGTAATTTATCCGGAATTCTCTTCGAACAAACTTAAAATTATCACATCAATTATTTTAAAAGCAAAGTTTGTCACAAAAATCCAAAATATGGGTATGTACACCCAGCATGACTTTACATATGTTCATTTATTCATTTATTTCAATCCACTTCAAGTATTGACAAACGGTAAAACATAAAGGAATGTTGACTTGGCAAACGAATCAAGTGCACCAAAAGAAATTGAATAGCTTCTATCATAAAGAATGTGTTTGATTTCGAACAACACTTAATTAATAACTTAAACTTTAATTGATTGCTGATTGATATTGAAGTATGTTCGATTTAAGTAAATAATCACAAAATTCGGATATTTGCCATTTTGAAGAACAACAGATATATGCAATTTCAAACAACATTTGAATCACTTATCTTTATAATTGAGCATTTTGAAACAATTGTGTTTAAAAAACTTTAAACAAATACAAATATTTTATTGGCTGTAACTCGGTTACAATAAGTTGTTTGGGCCCATACAAATATAAGCATTAAAGCAATTTGAAACAAATATACTCAAAATCATACACATTTTAAACGGGGGCAACTCAAAAAATAGAGCAAACGGACCCATTTTTTGGGCAAACGGACCCAGGGCGAACAGACTCAGGGCAAAAGTATATTTAGGGCAAACGGACCCGATACCAGGTGACATGATTAGCGATTTATCTTTCTTTTGAATTTTTTTCTACCACAGAAAGCAAGTTGAAATGAAAATTAATATTTTGTTAACTCTTTCAAATTGGACCAATCAAAATCTGTTTCTGTCATAGTTGTAATCTGATTTTTTTTATTGTTACAATTATTTCTGTCTTGTCAATGAGCACTGACGTCATCAAAACATTTTATTCACATCCATGGTTCTAGTAACCCTGCAGGGATTTATCCAGAAATCAAATTTATGTTGACAAGTGGCCCAGTGGGCCATTTCAGAAAATTGTGGGACCGACCAGGGCTCTGTAGACTCTCTGAATTTGATGGGAATTGACTTCTCCCTAGTCTCAGAATTGGGGGAAGTTCTTCAAAGTAGGGAGAAGTGGTGAGACTTTTAGGAGATGTGGATTGCATTGAATAACAAGTTTTTATGCATATTCATTATTTCTTTTGGACAATAAAAATAGCTTTACAACCGAGTAGCTGCATAATTTTTATTTATACGTGTATAATTAATATAAAGTGCTGAAGATGATCTATTATGTTCGCCCAATGTCCGGCGTCCATTGTCGTTGTGCGTCTGTCAACTATTTCTTTTAATATTTTCTCTTCCAGAACCAGAAAGTCAATTTTGATAAAACTTGGCGGGGATGTTCCTTGGGTGATGCTCAACAAAATTGGTCAAATTATTGAAATCCACCCTTAACTCTGGTTGCCATGGCAACGAAAATGGGGAAAACAAGGAAATCTTTAAAAATCTTCTTCTCTGAAACCAGACGACGGAGAGCTTTGATATTTGGTTTGCAGCGCCTCCTGGGGGACCCCTAACCGCTATCAAGTTCGTTCAAATGATGCCCCTTAGGACATATTTAGGCTCTGCCCGGGCCCACCCCTTTACATTGAAACAAAGAAGGAAAACTTAAAATATCTTCTTTTCTGAAACCCAAAGACAGAGAGCTTTGATATTTGTTATGCAGAACTTCTGGGGGACATCTATGAAGTTTTTCAAATGATGCCTCTTGGATTATATTTGGACTCCGCCCGGGCTCATCCTATTTTCAACATCGAAACAAGGAAAGAAAACTTCAAAAATCTTCTTCTCTGAAACCTGAAAGCCCAGAGTATTGATGGGCAGACAATCAATTATAACTTATAACCAGTTTATACTTCAGATTACGATAATCAATTAAGAAATTTCATAAATGATCAATTGGTTTCTAACACATTTTTATCTGACATTTGGTACATAGACAAAACATTGCGATCATTATGTGTCATGTTTTTAGAATTGACCTCCATTGCTGAATGACCCTTTCAGGCATGAGTTTTAAGCTTTCGTATTTGATAAAGGGGAGGAAGTTACAGAATATGAACTCAAAATTAATTTTATTTATGGTTTTACAATCAATGGTCAAATGATTATTTTTAAGAGATGATACTTCCATACGAAAGAAGGCCTAATTAATATTACAGGGCTCTCGGAAACGACAGTACTGTCGTCTGAGACGACAACTATCCGCAAGGGACGACAAAAAATCCTATCAAAGGATTCCGACGGACGACATTTTTTTCAATGACATGCGTCCGACGTTAGCAGTTTTTATGTCAAAGTGACTCTGTAAAATCATCTGTCATGGTTCAAGGGTCATTAAAATAGTAGGTAGATTATTGGAAAATGTTAATTGATTATCCTAATATACACCAGAATCATTGATAACAACCAGCTTGATTGACAATTACCACTTCGCGGTGACCGGTCATGCATCAACGATCGTAAGTGACAGGTGTTAGAAACCTGTGAAACTTGGGAAAAATTATTTAACTAGGACTCTTATCTCACTGAAATCAAATTATCATTAATCAGTTTAGTGAAAAAGTAACCAAAACATAATAAAGAAGTCAACTGAAATTGCAAAATTAAATTGTCATGGGTTTTCGAGGGTACAACAATTCAATTGAAAATGAAATTTATTAGAAAAACTTTTTGGGCTCTTAGACTTCTAAAGCTGGGCATGAATCATAAATTAACTGTCATTTTTTGGTTTAAAAAATTGTCAATTTGACTGACAATATATGCCATTATTTTGTCCAAATTTCACCCCCCCCCCAAAAAAAAAAAAAGTTGAATAAATCCAAAATGTCATAAACTTAACACTGTCATCTGCAACTCCTTTCAATTTGGACCAGTCTAAAAATTTGCCGTCTGGTAATGAGTAAAGAGATTTTGCTGAAGATCAAATGAACATGATCAGACATGTAAACAACATAATATGGCTAGAAAATATAATAATTCTTTAAACCAAAATTAAGCTCCCTTTACCACACTATTTCCAACAAAGAAAGTGTTGTAAAAAAAGGATTTGGTGGAAATTGCATTTACTATGAAAATCCTGCACAATCAGGCTTGAATCCAACTTTTCTGCTTGGAATCCAACTTTTTCCTAAATTGGATTCCTGGAATCCTACTTTCAAAATCCTAGTGAGAGCCCTGATATTAGCTAAAGAAAATTAAGATTGCTGTTTGTTTGCATTTGATTGTAACTTGTTAATAGTGGGACTCTCGTTTTCTATGCTGGACTTTTGATTTTTTCCTGGGACTACTTGCAAGGTTCAGATATGTGAGTTGCAAAATTACAAAATCTAGATTATTCACTGCTTAAAACTAAAGTACAAATTATTTAAGAGATGAAGAGAATATTTTTTGTTTTCATGGAGGTATGAACCGAAAAACCTACATTGTGTGATTAGGTTTTTCGCTTCATACCTCCATGAAAACAAAAACTATTCTCTTCATTTCCTATAATTTAATAGCATCGAGTGAAAAAAAACAAAAGCTTTTCAAATTTTGTTCCTTTTTTGTAAAGGACTAATTAGTGCGGAAACATACAAAATTGCTGCGTGCTCAAAATTCTGTTCATGGAGTTATGAATAAATTTTTTCTACCAATCAGAACGCTCGTTTTTGATAGACGAAACTAAAAATTAAATTATTAATGCATATGTCAAGTCAACTGAAGAAATCAAAGCTTATAAATATAATTTTTAAAACAAATGATATAAATATCATTGCATAAATCATATAAAAAAATCAAAGTAGCAGGCACTAGTGGCAATGTCATAGCACATATACATAGATTCTAAATTGATTTCAAAGAAACTGATTATGTAATCAATCATAAGTTGATTTATTCTTCTGACCAAAAACCGATACTCGATGCAGATTTGAAAATGATTGCCCAACACTACAGGGCTACTAATAACTTGCAATATTTCCCATAATCATAAGGTTTCCAGCCAGTTGACAGTGTTCAAGGATTAGTAAGCCTTAATGACTGCTTGACTCTCATGATCTACTTCCAATTACTAGTTCTAAAATTCAAAGATGTATAGATAGTGACACCACTCATTTACTATCTACCTCTATACTATCTACCCATTTTCCTTTGTATTTCAAGTGCAATCTTCAAATTTCAAAATATGCAATGGTAGAGCTGAAAGCTCAAATGGTCTTAGTTGAATATTATGGTTTAAATTCCTCATCTAACTGCATCCAGTTCCATTTGGCTAGCTATTGGTATTAAAAATGTGATTTTCTGTATTTTTCTGGTCGGCTGAGTCGTTTACTTCGGATGTTTTGTTATTAAAACCTCACTGGAACAGTTTTCCTGTGAATTTGCAACTTTAGAGAGTGACAAAGCCGTTCCATTACAACTCTGCTCAGGAGAATCTATTTCATCATATACCTTTGCTTTTATTGCAGAGTACACAGAAGAACTGTCAAAATAGTCTTTGGTTATCTTTAAGTTTTTTCCGTCACTTAAAAACATGTACACACAGTATGGTACCCAAAGCATTTAATTTTCAATAATCCAGCACTGATTTGATAGTTTAATACAGGGAACCATATTGATTTTTTTGGGAATGAGCTAAATCACCACTAGAACATCACGGAAGTCAGATTCTTGTTGTACCTTTAAAAATATTTATCGACACGCTCTGGAAACCACCCATTTTATTTTTCCTGTGCCATCTGTTATTTTTTTAGCGCCAATGGCGCAAGGGTCTAACCTGGGCAGAAACTTGACCATGCCTTCTGGAATTTAATAAAAGTCACTTGAGCAATAAAGGGCCATCATGGCCCTCTTGTTCAAGGTCACTTGTCTGTAGACAAGTAAATACTAGCGCGAATCTTGGAATGATACAAAGTAGATCTCAAAGGGTTTCAAAGATAAATCATCCTAAAGTTATATTGAAGGTAGAAAATAGAGTAGAAAAATGCTAGGTTCATTAACACTAAATGTTTTCTAAAAAAAAATCATGTATTCTTTTTTTGCAGACATGTCAATTTTGATTCTTGACAAGTAGAAAATCATCTCTTACTTGTTGGTGGACAAGTGGAGAAAATCTGTAATTCAGCAACTCTGTTTAGTGAACATGTTATGTCTCTTCTTTCAGGTAAAAACCTGTACAACAATGAACATGTGGCTATCAAGCTAGTGAGTATATTTCGTGTTTTTAACCCATTACCATACAGCAAAATTTTAAATTGGACATTACAGATGACAATCTAAAGTTTATGAAATTTTGGATTTTTTTCAACTCTCTGGGTAGAAGCAACTCTCTGGGTAGAAGACATTGTGGAAAATAAAGAAATTGCTTGTAACAAGCAAGTCCTTCATTTTCAACAATGTTTTCCAAAGCTGTTTTCCCAGGGGGTGTCTAAAAGCGTCACTGAGTGTGAATAGGTTAAATGACTTGATACAGGAAATTCTAACTAAGTTTAAATCCCTGTTGACCCAAGTTGATGAAACTTTTAATGCCCCTGCCATTTAATCATGCAATAGGCATAACTATTATAGAGTTACATCTGTGTGTGGGGGGATGTTTGTGTGTGTGTCAAATCCTTGTCAAGAGCATTTTTGATGGATCTCCCCTTGAAGAGTACTACTGTCATGCTTATACTTCTGTTACAGGGTTCGCGCTGCCGATCGCCATTGTCGCCAAATGCGACAAAAATAAAATTCTGGCGCAAGTTTTTTTGATTTGGCGAAAGTTCGTGGCGCAAAAAAAAAAAGAAAGTTTTTTATACATACTTTTACTTTGACTAATCTCCGGAAATCAAGCCCGAGGGCCAAGGGCTTGTATAGATTATCAGAAAGAGGGCTACGATATCGCAGCTAAGGCTTGTATATCGGGTCAATTATGTCATTGAGTCTGACACAAGACTAACACATCACCAAATTTAATTACAGTTCTAGTTGACAGCCAATCAGATGAATAAAACACGCTCATTGGTCGGCGGGTCGTATTGAGTTTGTGTTGTGGGCGTGACTTAGTATTATGGATGAGCCGATGAAACTTCTTAGTTGACGGCTATCTCAAAATCGATCAGTAAACCTCAATTATCACGCATAAATAGGCTTTCTATAAGAAATGTGTAAATAAACTGGCCACCATTTGCCTTCTCCTGATGAATACAATTGCCGAATTCGGGCATATTTTCCTATATTTCTGCTGACAGTTTCAGTCAGTTTCTAATATCGGCACCGCTACCGCGATTCCTTGCTAAAACACTGAAACATCATTTATGGGTCATTAGAAGGATATTCTGATGAACTGTTGATAGAAACAGTGGTAGTTTGTCAAAATTTGACAGAAATTTCAAAAGTTATACTGTCCTAAAAGCAGACGAACCATTTCTTTTTTGTTTATTCGTACCCAAGAATGTTCAACCTTAAACCGATTTTTTTTTAAATTACAGAAGAGAAGTCTACATTATTTTATTATCAAATCAAGCATATTTTACTAAGTTTATTTCTATTTCCTTCTCTCTTTTTTCTCATCAAAGTCTCGATTTTCTAATCAAAGTACTGAAAGCACTGATTAAAGATGAGTAAAAATCAATGTAGTTGTATGACTTAGCTACATCCATTAAAGACAAAACAACAAACTAATGGCCATATTAAAAACCTGTTTAATATGCACATTATCTATTTAACAGCATATAAGTTAAGAAAATAACAGTGCCGTTAAGAAATGCTCGAGCTTGGCCCCAACTCCTCAATTTGGCCCCAACTTTTTCCATTTGGCCCCAACTTTTTTAATTTGGCGAAAGTGATGGTCACAACTTTTTTCAAGCCAGAGCTAACCCTGTGTTAGATACTTCCAAGTTCAATGTAACTGAAGGTCAAAAGACAAAGAATTATGCTGGGGCATCCATATTTGTGTCACATTTCAAGTCTTATTTAAAGAAAACAAAATCTAATGAAATAGATTGTCTATTTGATTGACAGATTGCTATTGTCAATTAAAAAAACAATAGACCAATTTATCATACAATTCGACAGGAAGTGAACTCAGATATTGGCCGGCATTTGTGTTAAGCATTTTTAGCTCACCTGAGCACAAAGTGCAAGGTAAGCTATTGTGATCTGTCGTTGTCTGTCGTCCATCCGTCCGTCTGTCCGTCGACAATTTCTTTAAAAATCTTCTCCTCCTAAACCAGTTGGTCAATCAAGCTGAAACTTTGCAGGGTTGTTCCTTGGGTGAAGTTCTACAGAAGTTGTTAAAAGAATTTTATTCCGTCAAAAATCTGGTAGCCGCGGCATTTGAAAATGGGAATATGAAGGAAATCTCTAAAAATCTTTAAAAATCTTCTCCTCCAAAACCAGTAGGTCAATCAAGCTGAAACTTTGCAGGGATGTTTCTTGGGTGAAGTTCTACAAAAGTTGTTAAAAGAATTTAATTCCGTCAAAAACTCTGGTTGCCACGGCATTTGATAATGGGAATCTTTAATAAATCTTTGAAAATCTTTAAAAATCTTCTCCTTCTAATCAAGCTGAAACTTTGCAGGAGTGTTCCTTGGGTGAAGCTCTTCAAAAGTTGTTAAAAGAATTTAATTCTGTGAAAAACTCTTGTAACAGCGGCATATGAAAATGGAAATTTCTTTTTTCCACAGACTACAAGGCCAAAGGCATTTATATTTCATATAGAGCTTAATCATATGGTTCTCTACCAAGTTTTTAGATATTTAATCTCTGAGGTAAAAAATGGCCCCGCCCATGAGGTCCGAAGTTTGGAAAAATGCTTAATTAGAGCAATTTCCAAAGACTTCTCCTCTTAAACTATTAGGTCTAGGATATTCTTATTTGGTATGAAGCATAACTAGATGGTTTTGTACTATATCACTAAAAGTTGTCTTCCTCGGGTCAAAAACTGCCCTGCACTAGGGGTCCAAAATTGGGAAAAACACAAAATTTGAGTATGCTAAAAAAAAAAAAAAAACTTCATTTTAAGGAGGAGGGCATTTATATTTTGAGTGTAGCATAGCCTGGCTGTTATCTATCAGCTTTGATTAAATTATGCCTGTAGGTTAATAAACCCCCTTCCCTGGGTGTCCAAAATTTGTAAAAATGCTCATTTAGACCATGTTCAATAGTCTTTTCCTACTAATTTACAAAGTCTAAGGAACTCATATTTTGTATATAGCATAACCAGATGGTTCTCTACCATGTTAGCTAAAATCTTAGCACTTGGATAAAACATGGCACTGCCCCAGAGGTCAAAAATTTTGGAAAACACCCAATTAGAGCAACATCAAAAGTCTTCTCCTTCTGATATATAAGGTGATGGGCATACATAATTGGTATGTCTCATGACTGAATAATTTTGTACTATGTAACAGGAAAATATGCTCTTAGGATAAAAAAATGTCTCTACTCCTGGAGTCGAAAATTGCGTAAATCGCATTGAAAGAATTCTTCTTAAATATAGGTTCTGGAGTATTTACATTAAAAACATAGTATAGCATTATTGTTATCTACCATGCAGTGCTCCAGATAATTTCAAGAGGCATCAGTACTGTACTGATCCAAATAATTTTAAATCAGTACTTGATATGAGGATCAGTACCAGCTTGCTTTTAGTATCAAATAAACAGAAGGAATGTCAAATTTCGTTTCTTTCGTTTATTAAGTAACCTTTTAATCAAAACTGAGCTCTTTAACCCAACACAGAGATGGTCAACATATACACCATAATGTTAGAATATAGCAAGAACGCTAGAACTTTTCTATGTAGCCAATTGATCGCTATCAAAGTAATTTATATAAACAGGTCAATTGCTCATCAAACATTGAATTACAGTCAGTACTCAAAATCTGAACTATAGCTATAGTTTTCAAACAGAGCTATATTAGACAATATGACATTTTATAAATACAAGTATCTACCGTAGTAGACACCCGAACTCTTCCTTAACTTCTATGAATCATCCGGAATCGATTTTACATTCTACTCGGCAACAAAACTTTTAATTTATTTTCATTTGTTTTTGTATCACAAATTCTATTTAATTAAACAAGAAACCATTTCTATTCAGAATCTTCACTGATTTCTCGTTTCAAACAGATGTCCAAACCGGCGAGAACTGCTGTGAGTGAATCAATATATACGTTTTACGCCCTATACTTACCATGCCTTAGAAAATGTTTCTCCACGAGAAGCAAACACTTTCCTCTATAATTGGATTTCTTCTGGCATTGGGAAGGATTTGTCCATAGCCGACTGAAAAAAATGGTTAAAGTTTTCTGTCTCGACATTTTGCGACAGTCCGAACGCCTGGTTTCACACCGCTCACGACTTTAAATAAGAAAGTGATTCAATGCCGGGTACCATCTTTGTTGACAAGAATTTTCCCACGGTCTGCATTCCAATGCCAAGGAAAGAAACGGAAAATCGATCTGTAATTAGGGTAAACAATAACAAAGTAACGGGGGTTTTCGGCAATATCGGAAATAGCCGAGTGATTACATGAAATGCTACAAGAGTAAGTTCCCTTGTGTTAACACGTTCGTACCTAATAATGTCCGTATACATGATTAACGGTCCGTAACTTGTACGGCATTCGCTGAAAAATATGCGTAACCAGCCAATTTACGTCCATAAATTACGGAAAAACGGACTTTATCTGGAGCACTGACCATGTTTATATCCTTTGGACAAACATGGCCCTTCCCAAGGCACCCAAAGATATGAAAAACGCTCAGTAAGAGCATGTTCAAATATCATCCACTCCTCATGTATAAGTTGTAATGCATTCATATTTTGATTTATGGTACATCCAGATTGTTCTGTACCAAGGTTGCTAAAATTTCCCTGAGGGTGACAAATTCTTGGATAATTTGGTAATGGATTAAACTATAAAGCCAAAGGAATTCATTCTTATTGTAAAGCATTACTGGATTGTTTTGTACAAAGCCTGAAATCTTATACAGTAAAACCCCTCCTTACGACCACCCCGGAAATACGGGCACCCCTCTATTACGACCGAATTTTTACAGAACGGAATTTTTTGTTCTTTATTTCAATGGTCGCGAACCCCTCTAAAACGGGCACCCCGCTATTCCGAATTACGACCACTGAATTCAGTACCAACCATAGCTGATACACTATTTCGAACCCCACTAAAACGACCAGTTTTCACACATTGAGACCGATCACCCGAATTTCACACTTGATAAGAGCGACACTAATTGGGTACGAATACATTGTAAATACATTATCGGATTTTTGATTATGTGATATGGAAACCTTATTAAAGAAGGTGTTATGATTAAAGTGGCCGATCACTTTTAGAAACTGAAGTTTGTATTATTTATAATTGTTATTTGAATGTTTCACAGGTTTTGACTCGAGAAATAAATTCGAAACTGAAAACATATCCGAGAAGTTACGATTAGTTTGTTTACGGCGTTCCGAACAGTTAATTAGGAATTAAATTTTGATTTAAACGTAATTGATGCTTGGTATTCGCATTATAGAAGATATAATATCGACAGTTTGAACCTGTACTTACGAATAAATAATCTGAGGTTGAAGTTCTTAATAAGATCCAAATGGAGAATAGAGAAAGTAGAACTTACCGAAGATCGTAAATTTGAAAATGACATAAGATTCCGCTATAATACATGTTCTTATAGTTTCATTTTTGTATGTTTGGTAATAATATATTCAAATTATGAAAATAAAATAAACATGCATTACTTGACAACAAACGACCAAACCTTAGTAATACGACCACCCCGCTATTACGACCACTTTCTGAAAGTACCGCAAGTGGTCGTATTAGAGGGGTTTTACTGTATTTGTTTTATTTAGTTTGCTCAAGTTGTGTCTTTTTTATACTGAAAAGTAGTGTAATTTGCAGATGCCTCAGATGAGCAATTTAGGACCATCATGGTCCTCTTGTTGTTAGTTTTGCAATCTTGTTGGTTTGGCCACTTTACCTGTTCCCTCACAATCCCACATTTTTAGTTCCTTCAGAAATGCGGTATGGAATAGTAGTCGAAAATGAAATAATGGTTTATTAGAAGATGTATTTTTTGTTATCCACAAGTTTTCTACCCAGTAGACATTGTTATCTACAATGTTTTCTACCCAAAAAGACAAAGATAAGTTCTACTTCATCATATACAGTAAAACCTGGTCATCGGGTTACCTCCATTCAGCGTGCACCTGTCTTATACGGCCAGTTAAATGACCCCTCGATCTGTTTATCCCCCGCTGATAAAATCATTAGGGAGGATATTGTTTTTGCCATGCCCTTCTGTCCATCCATCTGTCCTTCCTTCCTTCCATCTGAGTTTTGTTTCCCCGCTATTTCTTGGAAACCATTTACTGGCAGTGCTGAATCTAGGGCGCGGGATTGCGGAATTTACGCTTTTAATTAAACCATTAAGGCCGTGCGCCACTTGTCACGCACGTTTTAAAATGTTGGCGCATTGTTAAATCAGCGGGGCGTTTAACGTGAATCCATTTAGATGCTCTTGAGAAAAGCCCCAAATTTCTATTGCATTGTGTAAAGCTGTTTATACGTACCCTGGATTAATCTATAAATAGAATCCCCAGTCAGCTCCCCCGATAAAGTTACACTTCAATGGGTAATAATGTGTAGGAATTCTAAGGCTATAGAGTCGTAAGTGATATCAATACACATTATAGATAAAGCTTTATTTAATTGGATTCCACATTTCTTTTCGACACAATACAGTCGACCCCAGCTTCCGAAGTCGTATTCTCCATCAGGACCTAAGACAGAATAGTTGTCGGATAATAAATAAGTAAGAAGCAGATACGATAGCTAGATATTATGTCTGGTGAATAGATTAGTGTCAAAAAAATTGGAATGATACACAAAGAGTTTGATAGTCTTTAGGGGAATTTTAATTTTCTCTTTCGGGTATTTCATTTATTTATAGATGTCCCTTGTGAAAATGTGTCAATCAAAACATCAATTTTCAACAACATCTGAATATCGTCCATAGGCGACCGAGTCCTTGTGAGTACAAATTCACTGAAGCTGTACTTACGATATTTTGGTTGCATATATTACATTGAGTGATGTCATGGTGATCCAGAATTGTTCACAATTCATATTCTCTTGATTTGCTATTGTGAATACAGCAGCCTGTATGTCAAAGGTTAACCAGCAGTGGGATCGGACCATATTTAAAGCTCTACCAGATCCCTCAAAATTGCTCACCTTGCTAACTTATAAAATGAAAGAACAATGAAAAAAAATGTGTGTTTCCAAAAGATCTTCTTTGGCACTTGTGTTTTGTGTGCCTTTCTTTTTAGGGTAGTCAGAACTTTAAAAAAAAAGAAGTTATTTCTGCATGTGGCTCAAATCTGAAACATTGGCCTACATTTTGAAATGTGATGGGGGAGTTGGCCCACTTTTATGAAAACCTAGATTCAGCTCTGTACTGGAATTTAAAGAAATTGGGGAAAGCTTCACTACAAAAAGGAGATGCGCATATAGTCTGGGTTATCTGGTTTGACTATTAAATTCAAAGTTACTACCCCTGATTGATGAAGCTATATACATACAGATTTATATTCGCTTCCGTGCGATTTTTGGAAAACATTGACTGGATTTCAATGATCCTTTGAGAAAAGCTTCACTACAAAGAGGAGATGTGCATATCGTTGGGGTTACCTGGTTTGACTTAAATTATGAGTTACTGCCCCTGATTGGTGAAGCCATAAACATACAGAGTGATATCCTAAGATTGATATACTCCATTGACAAACAAAATATTTTTGGCGGGGGATATCAATTCAACAAATATGCTTGTTTACACTAAATTTTACCTGCATTCAACAAGCATCTCTAAAACGCGTTAAATGGCCGCCCTAATTGTGCACCATTCTTTGAAATAACCTGAGTTTTCGGGCCCATGGCAATTTTAAAGGATAAGTTATTATCACGGCGCGTAATTGTTTTCTGATTATCTATTGAAATGTCAAAATCAGATAAATCAGATCACACGCGTCGCCAATTAAACAGGTGTTTTGTAGATAAATAACAAGTCATCAAAATACCTAGTTTTATTACATTGCTCCTATTCAGTAATTGAATTCTATGCATATGATATTCAAACTTTATGAATCAAGTTTCATCGAGTATGACAATCTAAATTACTGTTCTCGGAAAGTAATCTATTTTCGTTCTTGTACAGAGTTTGTTTGCAGTTTTATAGGTGAGAAATGAGTTAACAAACTCCCTCAAATACTAGATTCTAATTGGAATTTTATTGAAATGTTGTATTTTACACAATAATCAAAATTATCGAGCAGACTGATCCTCAATTGACCAGCCGTTATTATGTCAATTGTTCGATCTTTGCAAAAATAATCACGACCATTCAAGTAATTTAATGAACTTGAACCTTTTTAATTTCTATTGATAATCTAATCGACTTCATGAGCATATAGACCTACAAGTATTCTTACCAAAATTTAAAAAGAATGGTTGAATGAATACTTTCTAGCCACCCAATCTTTTTGTTATATCAATATCCGGCCATCACCTTGAAAGGCCGACCTGTATTAAGCAAGTACCTGTCTTAAGCAAGCTATTTTGGCAAATCCCTTGACTACTTGTTTAAGACAGGTTAGACTGTATAAAAACTTGTTGACAATTTCTTTCAATTTGAACCACTCTAAAATGTTTGGTAATTGGGTTAATTGTCATAAATTCAGCATATTTAAGCTGTAGTTACACTTTAGATTGCCAACCAACCATTCATTATTTCATTCACCCCAAGGGTTACATTATGCTATGTCTATCTGTTAGCAAGTTTTTGGGTGCACAACTCCTCCTACAGCTTCAATAGGAATAGACCCTGACAACAAGACGAACAGTGCTTTGATTTTAATCTATCTCTGTACAAGGATTTTATTAAGCATGACAAGGCTTAAGATACGAAGTTTGCTATTAATTTTTATAAATTTCAATTGTACTTTGAATTTCAATGTCCTTTATTGCCCCTTCGAAAATTCTCATTTTGACCCATTTGACAAAAGTTTCTAAGTGTCAAAGCAAGATATTATAAGATTTTTGAAATTATCTGTCTTTGTGTCAAATTCATAGGGTGGCCTTCAAATTGACCTTTGGTAGACCAAAATTTGTGCGGATGACAACTTGACAGGGAATAAAGTTAATAGTATCACCAAACTTGTCACTTTCATTTATCTCAGGATGTAGATGATCTCTAATGAATTTCAGATCAATCTGTTTCTAATGAATTTCAGATCAATCTGTTTAAGATCAAGGTCAAAAGTGACCTTGAACTGTGTTTTATTGAGCTTTGGTGGAACAAATGTTGTTGGAGAAGTGCTAGGACACTGAAATCTTGGCACAGATATTTATCATCAAGTGTAGATGATCCCTAACTGGTAATGTGACAAAGAACTGATTAATCTTGCTCAAATCTTCAAACACATAATCTTCCAGGGGTGAATATGATCCTTATTGTTTTTTAGATCAATTCATTGATGGTCAAGGTAACAGGTCAACCTTCATCTCCAAAATAATCTGTTGAATGTCAGTGTCAAACCTTGTGGGACACAGATTTAAGAAACAATCACCCAATCTGCAATTCTTAAACCTTTCCTGTTTTTAAAAAATTCAGACTGGTCAAATTTGAAAGAAGTTGCAGACAACATTCAATAGTAGATGCAATTTGAAAAGTAAGCAACCTGTAGGTTATAAAATATTATGGGAAAAGGAGAAATTGCTTGTAACAAGCAATTTATTCTTTTCCCACAATATTTTCTCAAGTATAAAATCACATGGACATAAAAAAAAAGATTGTGCAGGAGAGGGTTAATGCCTTTATCTCTCAAGAAATTTACTTGATAGAAGTTCAATATATTTATTTGATTAGGTAATCAACTGCTCCACTTCTTGTATCAATGTGGCAGAAGGGGGAGGGGAAGGGGCAAAACTATTTTACAAACAGATCTCTTGTTTGACATTGCATAGCTTGTGACAAATACTTTCAAGGTCACATCTGCTTGTGGTCGTGGTATCCATATTTAACATATCTTGTTCCATTTGAAAATACTCTTTTCACTCGAATATTTTCTCAACATTACAGGAACCAATGAAATCTCGAGCACCCCAGCTCCATTTGGAATACAGATTTTACAGACAATTAGGACAGTCAGGTATGTTATGCTTATTAACTCTAGGTTTTTTTCCAAAAGTTGGACTTATCAAATTTTAAAGGGGTAGCAGACAACATTATAAAATAATAATTCAAAAAGTAACCATCATATATGATAAAAAATATTGTGGTAAAAAAGGAAATTGCTTCTTTTTTCCACAATGCTTTCTCAAAAATAATATCACAGGGATAAAAATCAGGGATTGTACAGGAAAGTATCAATATCCTGATACGATGGAATTTAACCAATGCCCATAAAACTCGGCTTGATTACAGCCCTAAGGCAAAAAGCTTCAGAAATCATTTCAACTAGCTTTTTACAAACAATTTCTTCAATTCCCACAATATTTTCTTCCCCAGAAGACAAAAAGAATAATAGAATTCATTGAACTGAAATTGTCATCTTCAACTTTTTCAATTTGGACCAACGTGAAGTCTTTTTATATGGTAGTGGATTTGAAGCAATAGTACCTGTGACTCTCTGTTGTGCATAGAATAGAATGCTATATTTTGTCTTAATAATCAATGCGCATATTTTTGAAATGTTCTTCATTGAAATAAACTTCTCTTTTCTGTGAAGAAGGATTTACCCCAAATCTCCCATTTACAAGCGCTGAAGGATTGCTTAACCCATTCCAAGTCGGCAAAATTTTAGACTGGTCCAAATTCAAAGAAACTGCAGACGACAATTTCAAGTTGATGGAATTATATTTTTTTTCTTCTTTTTGGATAGAAAACATTATGGATAATGAAGAAATTGCTTTATTTTCCACAATGTTTTCCAAAGCTTTTTGCTTGAGGGGGTAAAAAGGAGTAATTGTGTGGAAATGAGTTAATCTAGCTTTGCAATTCAGGGGACCCAAAGGGGCCTATAGTCATTGATCTTGGTGATCAGTTTGCCAAATAAGGGCCAATATTGACTCGGGGTTTTCACTAGCATAAAAAACTCTAGGGTCATTCACCATTGGGTCGGTCATAATTGAAATTTAGGGAGTCAAATTGTGTCATGTTGTGATTTCCTCAGCATAAAACCCAACATCCCGGGTCAAACGAAAACCCTGTTAACCCTTTCCTGTTTTTCAAATTTTTAGACTTGTCCAATTTCAGAGAAGTTGCAGACGACAATTAAAAGTGAGTGCAATTTGAAAAGTAACCAACCTACAGGGTAGAAAATATTGTGAGATAAGAAGAAATTGCTTGTAACAAGCAATTTCTTCTTTTCCCACAATGTTTTCTCAAGTATAAATACCAAGGGACATAAGATCCAGGGATTAACCAGGAGGGGGTTAACCTTTTTCATGCTTAATGCTTAATAAAATCCTTTTAAAGAATTGCATTAAAATCAAAGGGCTAACAGTACTGGATGCAAACATTGTGGGTTATTAATTCTTTTGAAATTTTATCTTGTAAACAACTCTGGCTAAAAAGGGACAAGCAGGAGGTGTAGACTAAGATCAGACTGCACATATGTGCAGGCTCATCTTTGTCTTTCCTCTTGCCAAAACAGGAGTATTCCCTTACTTTGTGAGAAGAGTTAATAGTATCAAAAGACAAGATTTTTCCATGTACAAATAACCAGTTCCCATCTATTGGCACTTTTAGGTGCTTGAAAACATAGTGGTAAATGAAGAAAATGCTTGTTGCATCATTATTAAAGATTTTTTCTACCCCAAAAGAAAAGAAAATATCAAAATTTTTAGAGGTTTATATTGCCGTCTGCAACAGTTGTCAATTTTTACCAGTCTAAAATTTTGCCGGCTGGTATCGGCTATAACAAAAATGGCAGATATTTCATGAAGGAAATGGGTTTTCACATTCCTGTCTTATAATTAGTTAAAAGAATAATATGTGATCATGCATTTGTAGCATGCCTCAGTCAAATTCAGACTTGAGATTATTTGAGTGCACCCAATGGATCCAGACTTGGTGCAAAAGGGGGCCATTTCGTATTGGAGTAGGCCATACGTGTAAGCCCCCTAGATTGAAAACTGTCGAAGAGAATTGGCTATGAAAAACATCGATACAATAAATTAATGTTGGTGAAATTTTAACATTGTGGACAATGAAAAATTACTTGTTACAAGCATTTTCTTCGTAGTCCACAATATTTTTCCCAACTTTTTTCTTTTCTTGCTTGTTACAACAATTTCTCCATTTCTCAAAAAGTGTTCTCCCTATTTGGTATTTATATTCCAATTTTAGGTCAATTTGAAAAGTTGTCTGCAACTTCTTTCAATTTGGATCTGTCTACCATTTTGTCAACTGGTAATGGGTTAAAAATGATACATTTACATCTCAATTATGTATTTGAACCCATTCCCACTCAATGAAACTTTTGGACGCCCCCAAGAAAAACAATAGGGAAAACATCGTTAGAAATGAAGAAATTGCTTGTGACAAGCAATTTCTTTGTTTTCCACAATGTTTTCTACTCTGAAATTTGAAAAAATCCAAAATTTCATAAACTTGAAAATGACATGGATCTGCAACTCCTTTCAATTTGGACCAGTCTGAAATTGCCTTGTGTGGTAATGGGTTAAACCGTTTTGTTAATGACTAAATTGCAAAAGAGAAAATATGTAGAAAACAATCCAAAGCTAAAGCAAGATAGAAAATACTGTCTTATGTGGTAAAAAGCATTGTGATAAAGAAAAAATGCTTGCAACAAGAAATCTTTTTTCAAGATGTTCTTATGTATCTATTATATCCTTAAGTTTGAATAGGCGAGAGATTACCAAGGTTAGGTTTAATCCAGTATTTAAGTGACACAATTTTACGCAGGTCCAAATTAAAAGCAATTGCAGACAATAATCCAAAGGGTGTATGAATTAAACAATAATGATATATAGTAGCAAACAGGGAAGAGACAAGAAATGGCATGCAGCAGGCAAATTCTCTTTTTAATTACATTATTTTCCTCTATGATATTGCTCAGAGACGTTAAAACAAGGAATATTAAGGAAAAGGGTTATTTAGTATTGGTGAATGATTAACCCATTCCCACACGAGAAAATCTTAGACTGTTCCAAATTCAAAGAAGTTGCAGACGACAATTTTAAGTTGATGAAATCTTTATCATTTTTGTCTTTTGGTTAAGAAAACATTGTGGAACAAGCAATTTCTCCATTTTCCACAATGTTTTCCAAAGTTTTTGTATTGAGAGGCATTTAAAAGCATCAGTGTGGGAATGGGTTAACCCTCTTTTTAATGCCCCCCCCCCCCCCCTGAAAAAACGAGTGTAAACAATTTTGGAAATGAAGAAATTGCTTATAACAAGGTCTACATTTCCAACAATATTTTCTAAATAGAAAAATGATTTGACATTTTGAATTTCATTCAAACTGGACCAGTCTAAATTTTAATTATGAGATAACAGATTAAATATGGTTCCCACCAATGGATAAATCTAAAACTACATGCATGTAATACATTTAGTAGGATAAGGAAAATGTATGTAGAATTTTTGAAGTGTAAGTCAGTATCATTGCCAAGAAATTTTCTAATACATTCCAACAAACAATTTGAACCAGTAGTAAAATTTCTACCCTTGATACTGTGTGTCTTGTAGTTTTGTTCTTGTGGCATTGTTTTTATACCCCACTTTAAGCCATTCCAAAACAATCCCCCCTTTTTATGCCCCTCAAGAAAAAAGTGATGAAAAAAGATTGTGAATAATGAAGAAATTTCTTGCATCAAGAAATTTCTTCATTAATCACAATGTTTTATATCCAAAAAGTAGAAAAAATCTATGATTCCACCAACTTGAAATTGTTGTCTGCAGCTTCCCTCAATTTGGACCAGTCTAAAATTTGCTGTGTTGGAAGGGGTTAACCCTTTAATTAGTGATTTGCCGAGATTTTGGAAGCAATGGGTCAATGTGCCTGTGGTCTTAACCCTTTCCTGTTTAATCCCTGGTTTTTACTGTGAATTTATAATTGAGAAAATATTGTAGAAAAAGAAGAAATTATTTTCACAATACTTTCTACCCAAATGAATGGTTCTTTTTCACATTAAATCAAAATTAAATTTTCGTCTGCAAAACTTTTGAATTTGGACAGGTCAAAATCTCTTACAAAACAGGAAAGGGTTAAAAAAAAGTTGTGACATTTTCAATATTGATGGATTACTAAAATCTTACTACCAGGGCTTTGGAACCAAAGGGACAGTGTCCTAATAATTGTCTTAAAAACTGTGCACATCTATGATTTTGGTGCATAAACGCAGCCTTGGATTATTCCCCTGATATTTACAACCCTGTGATACTATACTTGAGAAAGCATTGTAGAAATAGAAGAAATTGATTGTACCAAGCAATTTCTTCTTTTCCCATAATATTTTCTATACAAATGTACTTTTGAATCTTGCTTTCTTTGTCATGTCATCTGCTACCCCGTTGAATTTGGACAATTTTGAAATTTTGAAAAACAGAAAAAGGTTAACCCATTCCCACTCGGTGACACTTTCAAACGCCCCTGTGGAAAAAAACTTTGGAAAACATTGTTGAATATTGAACATTGAAGAATTGTGACAAGCAATTTCTTCATTTTCCGCATTGTTTTCTACCTAGAAAGTTGAAAAAATAAAAAAATTCATTACCTTTATGTCGTCTGCAACTTCTTTCAATTTGGACCATTCTAAAATGTGTTTTTTGGAAATGGGTTAAATAAGAAGGGTATATACTGGTGTCTCTGTCCATCCATTCTGTCTGTGTTTGTCCATCTGTAATTTATTTTTTTCGACCCAATTTTTCTCAGCTGAACCATAAATATGCAGTAAACTGTTGAAACTTACTATGGAGGTTCAACTTGGGGTCCTACACAACGCTTGCGGAATTAAGGTCCACAAGTTATCTACTTCCTGCTTTACCACTTACTTAATTTTCTGACATTGCCTGGTATAGCGGTTTATTTTCATTTGATTTTCTTTAGCAACTGGCAATTACAGCATCCACTTGAAACCTGTAATGAAGGTTCAACTAGATATCCTTACTATATTTTTGGCGGTTTCCAGGCAGAATTAACTGACTTTTGACTCAAAGATTTTTGTTTTGGTATAGAGTTTTGTAGTTTTCTTGGGTTCCAGTCCCAAGAGTGCACTATTCTTACAATCAGAATTTTTTTGTGAAATAATTGCAAGTTGAAAAAAAGATAAAGAGGCCGGAATTTCAAATTCATACAAACATCCTGTGGAAAGAAATCATTATTCGAAAAGATTGATAAACTAGGTTGGCCTTTGAATATGAGGAATCAAAGTATATTTCGCCATGAAATTAAAGGGAACAGAATTGATTGGCAAACATAATTGATCGTAACAACCCCTGTATAACCCCTGTTTTCAATATAACTGGGCTTTAAATGGTGTCAGAAATGTTAATCAGTTTGGACCAGTCTGAAATATATTCATCTAGTAATGGATTAACCCACTCCCCCACAGTGACACCTTTTGATGCCTACCAGAAAAGGGCTTTGGAAAACATTGTGGAAAGTGCATGTAACAAGCAATTTCTTCATTATCCACAATGTTTTCTACCCAAAAAGACAAAGATTCTTTAAATTCTGTCGACTCGTCTGCAACTTCTTTCAATTCAGACCAGTGTAAATTTTGGTTGTCTGGTAATGGGTAAAAGGATTGTGTCCCGAAGCTCTTCTGTTGTGTTTTAGATGTCAGAACTGAAAAGCGTCCTAATTTCGTGGTGGTTGTGTGGGGAGGGTTTAAGTGTCAATTACTGGTTTGTTTCACTATAACAAACAATTACATCATGACAAAAGTATAAATACATTAATATAAGGGTGTGTTATGACATGAAAGTACAAATAAGGCATCATTACCTGTCACCATGCAGGTTTATAAAGAGGTTAATGAGTGCACCTTTAGAACAGGTTACATATACTTGTATGTTTTTACCTGTCTAATTCATTATTGGGGCCTTCAGGGACCACATGTATATATAATCCAATCAGAAATCAGTCTCATAAATTGTGTGTTGTTTGTTTATTAGATATAAAGCAATGGCTCAGTGCAAAACAGTTGTAACTGCCTATAAACATAGAGGCAGTTACAACTGTTTTGTGCTGACCCATCAAAAGTTAGTTTCATCGAAATGGATGGATTGCTGGTCACACCCATTGACAAGGCCATCCCATCGAGAAGTTGGCAACATAATAATATATGGTCAAGAACATAAAACAAAAAGCAAACTGTTGATAGGTTATTTGAACGCCTGTTCCGCCATTATCACAGCTTTAACCCATTCCCATTCAATGATGCTCTTAGACGCCCCAAAGAAAAATAGCTTTGGAAAACATGGTGGAAAATGAAGAAATTGCTTGTTACAAGCAATTTCTTCATTATCCACAATGTTTTCAACCCCAAATGTAAAAAAAAGTTAAAAATTCAATAAGGTTTAAATTGTTGTCTGCAATTCCTTTCAATTTGGATCAGTCTCAATTTTTGTTGTGTAGGATTTGGTTAATAAGTTGTAGTTACAATTTTAAACCCATTACCACACAATGACACTTTCTGACGCCCTAGAGAAATATAGGTAAAGCAAACTTTGCAGGAAATGAAGAAATTGCTTATGACAAGCAGTTAACCCTTGACAAACAATGTCTTCTACATTACTTGGCACTTATTTTCAAACTTAAGCTTTATTTGAAATGTCTGCATCTTTTTTCAATTTGGGCTAGTCTAAATTTTTGTTGTTTGGGAATGGGTCAAGTTTCCCACCAATCAAAATGTTTGATATTAATGTCAGACATAATCATTTTACAAGTGGTCTAAATGTATCACCTGAACGGTCAAATGATAATTTGGTTGGTGGCAGCAGTCCATCAGTTATTTGAACATTCACTTAGCTAAACTATATTTCTTGAAAATTAAATAATAGAAAAAAAAGAAAAATAGACAGGGTGTGAAAAATGGTCTCTAAGAGTATTAGCTTTAACCCATTCCCACACAATCCCTCCTTTTTACTCCCCTCAAGAAGAAAGCTTTGGAAAATATTGTGGATGATGAAGAAATTGCCTTCTCAAACACTTTCTTCATTTTTGTCGAGCCCGTTTGCTGTGAGCAAGACATAGTTGTCGCTATGACAAGTCAGTGTATGTGCGTTAGCATGTTAGTCCGTCTGTCAGTCGGTCAGAATGTGTCCGGACAATTACTCCTACATTTGTGGATGGATTTCAAAATAACTTGGCACAATTATTCTCCGTCATGAGTAGATGTGCCATTTGAAAGAATTTTTGGGATAGTTCTAATGTCAAGGTCACAGCTCCAGGTCAAACACTAAAATTGTGTTTGTTAGGACAATTACTCCTACATTTATGGATGGATTTCAAAATAACATGGCACAATTATTTTTCATCATGACTAGATGTGTCATTAGAAAGAATTTTTGGGATAGTTCAAATGTCAAGGTCACAGCTCAAGGTCAAACACTAAAATTGTGATAGTCAAGAGTTTTTCTCCTACAATTATGGATGGATTTCAAAATAAATTGGCACAAACAATAATTCTCCATCATTAGTAGATGTGCCATTTGAAAGAACTTTTTGGATAGCTTCAAGGTCAATGCTCAAGGTCAAACCCTAAAATTGATGGTCAAGGTCAAGATGATGGTCAAAACTTTGCGGGCTCGATAGCAATTGTCCTGAGACAACCATCTAGTTTACAATGTTTCCTACCCCAAAAGACAAAGGTATCTAAAATTTCATAAAAATAAAATTGTTGTCTGAAGTGTCTTTCAATTTTGACCAGTCTAAAATTTCAGACAAGGGAAAGGTTTAAGAAACTTACAACAGACGTTTTGTATGTGAACAGTATCTTTAGTG